>OY804521.1:16421496-17095741 GCA_963680855.1 Lepeophtheirus nordmannii
AATTTAAGAGATATGGTCTAACATGATTGGTCTTGTGTTGATACTCAGTATAAAAAATTAAAAATTAATCTTGATTGTACATATTGTCAATTTATAGATTATTTTTTATTTATCACATTTTTGATAAAATTGACTTTGCTGATATTATATTTGAGATTGATAAAATTATTTTGAGACGAATTAAAGATCATTTGGGGTTTTGTCTCTGATTTCTTTTTTCTCAAAAGTTTGTGTCTTGGTGGTTTTTTAAATGCATCCCGAAGTTGAGATTATCTCTCTAAGATAGGCATAAACCAAAGAACTTGTATCTAATAGTAACTAGCAGAGGTAATCTGTATTTATTATAATTATAAAGGGTAAACAAAACAGGATCATTTTATTTGTCAGCTGTTGTTGACAGGTTCAAACTGTAAATCCCGTTTTTATACAGTTTTATGCCATAGGTTTTCTTTGATTGTATGTAAAAGTTTGTATTGAACTAAAATATTGGGCATATAAACGTCTTGGCACTTGGGGGTGATAAAATCAGTAGGTTAGGCTGTAGACTGTACAACTTTTATTTTTTAGTGAATCTCTGTTCAAAAAAGTTCCATACCTAGATACATATTCGGATAAATTTCGAACTAGTCTTCAAAAATTTACATGATCAAGATTTTTGTTTGAAATAAGCTTTAACCAAGAGTATAACGTAAAGAGCAACAAAAACTGAATTTACAGACAACTTACGTTTTCAGACAGATAATAGTAACTTATACTCAGTGCAGTGTTCAAATTGGATCACATGTTAAGTATCAATTCAATTTATCAGGGAGTTTTTGAACTTGTAGGTAACAGACAAACGGACAAAGGTAAGATCATTGTTAAATGACAAAACTTTAACAAAATTTTCTTAAAGGATAAGAAGTCTTATCATTTTATTAATGAAAAATAAAATATTTATAGGATTTAGAAGCAAAATCATAGAACTAATAATAATATAGATAATTAAATCAACTTTCAATGGATTGCTAATCTTTTGTAGGAAAAAATTACGTAATGTCATGAAGTGCTGAACCCATAAACATTCTACATTTATATGCCCTTGATACCTACATATACACATAGTTTAATAACCATGTCTTGAAAAAATTAAGAAACACTTAATACTAAAGCAAAATGTCAACAAAATTTACTAGAACGTTTGAATCTCAATAATAAGGTAAATAATATTTCATAATATTTCAATCTTATTCATAGAAAAGTATTCTTTTGTACATACTAAAAATGAGACGTCACTAATATTAAATTTACATACATATAATACATTCTGAATGTGTTCTTGCAAAAACCAAAGACTAAAAAAAAGCTTCCAATTCATAAAAATAGTGAGCATTACCTAGATTATTACGAATCAAATATCAATTACCAATAAGATTAATTATTTGTGAACATAACCGTCTTCTCATGGTTTCTTTCCTTTTAAAGACAAGGAGGAGTCTATTGCAGAACACAAACAGGTGGACTCTATAAAAATAGTTACGTAATTTTACTAGTTTATCATAGACATAAACAGAATTAACAATTCAAACAATGGAAGATCCTACGAGAACTAAATAGCAAGGTAAATTGGTTGACATATGAAACAAAACAAAAATAAATAGGGACGTATTGTTGGAGCACATACAAAAATCAATCGAAGAACATTCAGCATCATATACGATTAGGTTTTTCAATAAATAGGAAAAAGGAACAATTATATTACGAGTTGTTATTATTTTTTTCAAATTATATTATATATACATATACTTATAAAGCCTGAAAAATAATTTCATTTCCATACAATAAATTATCTGAAGAAAGGAAATTGACAAAAAACTATTCATACCCCTATAGCCTGTCAGCGTCAGTTTTCTATTTCTATTTCCCTTATCAGTTTTTTTGAATGTCGATTGCTTAAAATTGAATTACCATTAAATAAAAAGTTATTATTATGAAAGGATTGGCAAACTATTAATTGTTTTAAGTCCTTTTTTCTTTCTCTTTGTGAAGAAAAAAAGGTTGTAAGGTACAATAAAGATAATGTCGTGATAAGTGTTTTGAATCATATAAGTTGATAATTTATCAACTATTAATCTATAATATCATTGCATTTAAAACTATGGATATTTCTTATTTCTTATACAAATTATGGAACTCGAGGAACTTTATAATATGCCATAAACAACTTATAAATTAACAATTTTTAGCAGAAAAGTCAAATATTACTACTTTAAAATACTGATCATCAAACAGAAATTTAATTACTGCATTAACCTAATCACAAGTACAACAAATTTTCCATTTAAATACCTTCACCCATTTAGATACTTGCTTTCAACATGTACAATCCCCTTGTACATGTTACATCTTGTACAAAACATGTATACATTGAATAATACAATTTGTCTCAATGAAGAAGGTTCCAAAACCCCATTAACAGAACTGTTAATATATTGCCAGAACAGAGGTTAGCTTCTTCCATCACCAACTCCACATTTTTACACGTCAATCAAGGATCTGTAAACATAATTATTTTATGTTTCGTGTCAGATCTTTTTTTCTTAAAATTTGTTTTGAACACCATTCGAAGCTTGAATAACCCATCATTCATACTCAAAAGGGTTTATGTGTCTAAGACGCTAATTTATCAGCAATATTGTGTATATCAAATTTCTAATTACATAGTTAAATCGAAGTGAAAACTACTCGAGGTTAGGTTTTGAAATCATAATAGCTCTATGGAAATAAATGACACTGTACTATTCAAAGGAAATATATAAACACAATTAATAATAGTTTTGTATTATGATGGATTGATATAGAATTATTTTTTCCCTCAGAAAATGAATCAGAGATTGAACTCAAACCTATTTACACAAAATATATTTTTGATCAAATTACATTTTTTATATTACAGAAAAAAACCAGTGGTTTTTGCATACTTTATATACATTCATGCTAAAAAAAATTTATTTATAAAGTTTTCTTAAATGAAATTAGTATTTGAGATGCATTTTTTTAATGTAACTTGATATTAAATCCATTACATATTATATACAATTCTTTTTTGTAAAACTCTATAATTAAAATTGGTTTTTTCCCTTTAATTATCAAATTAGGAGTCTTGTTGATGGAAAACAAGTTTTCCTCGTGAAAATAATAAAAAACCAAAAGTTTTAATAAATGAATGAGTTCTTACTCAATTCCCTCTTGATATGAAAAAAGTAATGTTATTGCATGTAAACTTAATTTGAACACATGTACCTACGTAGGGCATATATTCACTTTAAACTAATTTATCAACATACAGACATAGATATGTATATTTACAGAGAATGAAATTAACATCAGTTTATGGTACTTTTTAGAATCTTTCAAAAACCCATGATGAATATCCATACTCAAACAAAATAGTCTAAATTATTATTATTATTTAAATATATTTACATAGTTATAATGTGAAATATTCACTTTAAATTACAATCAAAACCTGTAATTTATACTTTAAAAGATTTTTAAAGATCTAAAACTGAATTAACATAGTCTGAAAAAAAGAAATAAAGGACTTTGCCATAGAATGACGTGAAAACTTTTACTAAATCTATACGCCTAGTTAACGGCTCATAACGATTTTAAATATGAGAGTAAAATAAAAAAAATTAAAAAAAATAATTTTACTTGCAATTTGCTTGTACAAGTTGGAATTTGTAAATAACATACTCGGAGATTATTCTAAGACGCTACCTATTAGAATTATCCGGATCGTACAAGGAATTCTTTTAATCATTCGCCCTAATCTGATTCTACTTTGTTAGTATCAAAGAGTAATCCTGTTCTAAGAGTAGGTAAATAAGTGTGTGGATCCAGCTAAACAGTAGTTACTTAATGATGAGAGCGTAACAACATCACACAAATTCAAGGATGTTTAAAAAATGTTCATCTATTATAACATCACATCAATTACAAGGATTAAATAGATGATAATTACTATACTACTTATATGAACGATATTGAGTAGAAAATAAAAATAACTACAGATGGGACCTCAAACTAGTTTAGTACGTAGCAGTTTGGGGACTATGAGGCAGCAGTTTTTTATAAAATAAAACTTAAATTGAAGGAATGTAGCTGCCATAAACGGGGTCAAGGATAGGGATATCTTTGGTTTGAAGAGCAAGTTTGGATTCTTTTATCTTTTTAATCTTACGAATTGTATACTTTTTGTTCCTCAGCTGATTCAAGATAATTGATCAAATGATCATCCAAAAGGGAGAAAAATAACTCCCTGTTGGGCTTATAGATTATTGGGCTTAAGTATTATTAGCACACGTGAGCCTTTTCTTTTTAATTGTTATACCTTTCATTGAACATTTATAAAATCTTAATTTTTATTTTCGCCCCAAAACAATTTCATAGCAAGTTCATTTTGCCAAATTTTATTTATTAATAAGGCTTATAGTTGGTTAATTAGTCTTTGTAATTAACAATATAATAGTTCTTTGGATTTTATCATCTTAATATGCGACAAATTATATTTTTAAGGGTTTTTGACCAATGAATCGGATTATACAGCTTCACCATTATGATCAAAAATATCCCAAGGCTTGAAGCAAGAGTTGGAAAGAGATTCGAAGGTTGACTTTCCTTACAAGCAACATAACAAGGAATTAAAAATAACTTATTAGTAGTTATTGTAATCACTGTTATCTTTTCACCCATCCGTTAGTCATTGCCAGTTAGGATAGATATTCTATGATGGTAATGAAGAACACCGTCTTTTAATTCATAGTCCAAAAAAATTGAACACTTTTCTGCATTCTCTTTAGTATTTATTTTCTCTAGAAGCTAAGAGTACAACCAAAAGATTCGAACTCATAGTGAGTTCAATAAGTATCCAATTCATTGGGAAAAATCCCTTAAAAAGATAATTTGTCACATATTAAGATGATAAAATCCAAAGAACTATTATATAGTTAATTACAAAGACTAATTAACCAACAATAGGCCCTATTTATAATTAAATTCGGCAAAATGATCTTGCAATGAAGTAGTCTTGGGAGAAAATGTCTTATGTTAAAAAATTTTGCAGAAAAATATTTGGGACAAGATTATCTAATACCGCCTTACAGTTTAATAGGCTTTATTTGCAATGAAATGATTCATTAAATTAAAAAGACTGGGTCAAAAAAAGAAGGCGAGAAGAGTCAAGAGAGAAGCTCAAATGTTGAAACATACTTTACCTTTGGATTAATAAGTTTAAAGAGATTAAGTTGTGTTTTTTTTTTGTTACAGAAAGCTAGAAGAAACAAAAAGACGGGTAACAGATCCCAGTCGTAACTACTGTCGATTGATGTCCTGAGAACGTTATTTACCAATATAGGATAAAATGGTTTTATGTTTTTTTGACATCATACGATATTTTTAACTATCCTTAACTACAAATTATTCATGAACTTTACAATAGTTCTAATAAAAATAAAACAATGTGACTCCCTGCCTTTAGGTCAAGATCATCAATCATCATACATAACCTTACAAACTTTTACTCTTATCAATTTATTTGCTTTCACTCTTACTTTCCATTGCAAAGTTATTCAAGTTAATTTAAAACCAGGACTTTCAGTACTAACATCCAATTTATGTGTGAAGAACAAGTATTCATTTAGTTTATAAATATGTACAAGTATTGAATTGACAGTCAAAAACAAAGATCCCTACTACAATTCAGTCTTCAATAACTGAAGTCAAACAACGGTTTTTCTCTGTGAAAGAACTGTTTAATTTCGACATTTGAAATGAAAGTAAATTTATCCTTCAGAGTCTCAATGGATAAAAGTTTTAAAATCTTAAGAATATAATCAATTGAGCTTCTATAGAAAATTAGTGGGATTCTTCATTGTCATCATCAATGCTTTAAAAGAGTCTATCTCAACAAGTGGGTCAAAACCCAAAAGTGGCTTGCTGATCAAAAATGAAAATAACCTTGGATTTTCATATCTGTGGCAATAATGTCATCCTTTCTCTTTGTCAGAGCCGACCGAAATTCGATCAATCTCAACACAAAATACTTAACTTTAGCATTGCTTAAAGGATAGTAAAAAGAGTTTGCGGCAAAATGACCAACATCAATGACACATATGAGTGAAAAGTGGATCTTAGTTAGTGGCACTGTGCCGGAAGCAAATTATAAGGGGAGAGGTCATTGTAACAGAAATGGCGTCACATATATATGATATGGTTTTCGTTTAATGCATTGTTTATCAATTGCTTCTTCAACAAGGCTGCTTTTAGAAAGAAATATGTATGTGAATGGAGCATGTAGCAATCTTATAACCTCTTCAACAACAACGTCGTTATCTCGAGCTGGCATTATCATCTTCGTTTTATAGTAGAGAACTTCTCACAGTTTAACAACAGTGAATTCGAGTTCAACTTATCAACATTTGAAACAAAAGCAGACAAATCATATAAAAATACGTTAGTGGAATTGTAAATATATTTCGGGGATATCATATTGGGGAAAGGAGGGGGGAAAGTTATCCAACTTTTGCATAGCACACTCTTTCATTCGCTCGTTCATCATTTAGGCATAAAGATTAAGGGCACATCATTTCTTTTTGCTTACGTATTGTAAGAAGAAATCAAAACTTTTTTTTTTTCTGATCATATTTCATTCATCACTCAACTTGTTAGACACCATGTTGTCTATTCTGTTCCTCTGATATCTCAAAATATATTTTTCAAAAATATCTTAAATTTTTGAAACTTTTACATAGTTAAAAGCAAAAGAGTAGTTTTGTTTCCTTGTAACTTTCAGCTTACTTTAAATTCTTGATTCACATATCAATGATGTATTCTTTATTTTTAACATGTACATTCAAAAATCAAGTTAATCAAACTTTTGATTAACATGAAGAAATGTTTTTTTATATTTTAAGGTATGTAGGTATAGTATAGAGCATATTATTAATTTTTTATTACTTTAAATTGTTAACTCTTTCTGAATGAAGCTTAAGATATTCAAAACTCAACGAAATATGTTTTTTTCTCAAAAGATAAACAATGAAGACTATAAATTGAAATAAATTAACATCCATGTCAACATATCACAAAGGATATTTACATTATTTTCAAAAAAAAAGAAAGACATTTGAAAGCACTTGGGATGAGATTTATAAAAATTGATTAAGATATTTTAAAAATAAAAATAATAGTCTTTCAAGTCAAATTTCACAATGATTTAAAATCTATTTAAATCTATATAAATTCCATAGTTTATTTAATAAAAATAATAGACATTACTTTGTTTATGAGTGAATAACTTATTAGTGAGTAAAGTAATTATTAGTGTTCTTTTGTGGAGTAATAATTGAAGTATATTCATTATAACGCAGTAATAGGTAAATCGTTTGAATCTTGTTCCTTCAATAACTTTGTGGGTAAGTGGAAAAAGAAAAATATGGACTCTAATGGACTGTAGTAGTACTGATCCGGAACCGGTTTTTGTCCCTTATAGATCCAAAATGCATTTGTTTATGTACAAAAATGGGAAAATGTGCTATTGGGTTTCAAGCCGAAAAAAAGTATATACTGCTCTAGATAAGGAAAACTTTAAAAAGTGTTTGACAAAATATTATGGTACTTGAATCAAAAATAAAAATAAAGAAAGACAGACCTAAGTTATTGGGGAAAAAATTGAAAGAATTTCCTCCTTGACCATTTTAAACTCAATATGAAACAAATGAACAACGAAAAATATTCTCTGAGCTTGTAAAAACACTTTAAAAAGCTATAATGAATGGAGTCTTCCATAAATTAATTATATTCTTTACAGCTTGGACTAGACTTTTAAGCTTTGCGAGGTATTTAGTTTGAATTAGTTGCTAATTAATTATATTTGCAAATGATTTCATGATCGAAGGTATGTAAACTTTACATTTTATTTTGATGTAAAGTTTACGGAAATTTGCTTTTTATAATTGCAGTACTCTGGTTCAATAAAAAAAATCATTGAGGGAGGGCTGAAACCATGGGTATCAGAACGAATTAATAAGTGTGGGACAGGTTAACAAAAATGTTAATGTCCCTTAATACTGATTTAATAATCATGGAACTTTTGCTGGTAATTGTTCTTCAAAAATGTAGGGTATAAATGACAAAGTACCCCGTTTAGGCGCTCATGGTAGATCTTTAACGTAACTGAACTATTTCCTTGAAATATGTTTAATATTGCAATGATAGAAGCTTTTTTGGTTGTATCCAGTAGAAAATTGTTTTTTTAGAGAAGCAAACAAATAAAAAGTTAACCCAAAAATTGAGCACTCTAAATATTGTAAATACATGCATTTTGTTCATCAGAAAATTTGAGCCCTCAAACTGAATTAATTTATAATTTGTATAAAATCTGGTGACCTCAACTTAGAATGAGATGGCTCTATTATTTACAGTTGTTAACTGCAACAAAGCTAACTTGTCATTGATTGATTTGTATAAGTATTTACTTAATTTAGGTGTATGTTTTATTACCTTGCTTTTAAATGTAGATTTTTCTTATTTTTATCTTGATTTCCATTTTTTAAGAGTCTATGTATTTTATTTGTTCACCAATTTGGAGTGTTATCATAATATAAGTTATGTTATTTTCGTTTTTATTATTAATAGTTTGCTCTACTTTAATGATAAGATGCTTATAGTTTATACAATTCAATAACACAAGTTAGTTGTAGACGTTGACAATTTTAAGTGTTTTATGTCCAATATTTGTCATTAATAAATGTACTATGTATATACTTTACAAAAAGGTCAATGAATTAATATTTACTCATAATTAAGTATTAATGAGTTTATATGGAGCTAAAGTAAAATAGTATCCATAATTAAAACTTATACACAAAAAAAACACCTTATATGTGGAAATGAATGTCAAGCATTTCTAAATATTTTTATACGTTTGACCATGCTAAATCGGCACTCTGCTCTTCGGAGACAAATTCACTTTTAAATTAAATGTCAATTCTAAAAATATAAAATATACCTTTACTTAATTAAAGTCCCTTGATAGATACTCTACAACCATACTTAATGAATAATAAATTGATTGACAATATATGTACATCTGATAAGTTATAATTAGATTAGTTTGAGTTTATTTAATAATAGAGGGTACATAATTTGTATTTTAATTCAATATATGTACTTACTTATATATGTATTAAAAAAGTTTTATCAAAATCCAAGGTTGAACTGTTCAGACAATAATACTATAAATACGCATGGATGAGATATGTATGAACAATAATTGAGGAATTTTTATATTCAGTAAAAAGTACAAATAAAGTTTCTTTCAACTTCTCATTATATGATATATGTAGGATATAAATTGGTATAATATATAGTTATACATATGTACTGTTCAAATGAAAGTTTAAAAAAATCTATGGCCAGAATAATAAAGCAGTTTATGCTGTCAAACTGAGGGAAAAGAAGAAAGAGAGAGCTAGAAAAAATAAAAAAGAATATAGATTTGTAATTACAAGGAATTCATTCATTAAATCGGCAAAATTAAGTAATATATAAGTGAAAGAGGAGTTATTTTTATTAATATGACGTCATAATTGCGTGAAACCAATATCACTCATTGAATATTGCTACATTTCCTATACAAAAAAACGAGGAAATTCAATTCGTCAATATAATATACACTAATATAAAAACTCACTACTCATTATTAAGTTTTATTTTGTCAGCTGTTGATTTGTCTTTCCCTTATTAGTATTTTGATCCTTGTTTGGTTTCAACTTGAATCATCTGTTATTCAGCAATAAACATTATATTCTGTTGAATGAAGTATAATTCCATAGTTGGGAAGAATGAGCCAACTACCAACTGATCTTGAGTATTTTTTCTCTCCTCATTCTTTCGGGAGGAAAGATTGCAAGATATAATACAGATAACGACGTACTTTGTACACATGGAAGGACCTTATAGTATGAGCTCAGTAAATTAACATTCGGAACACTATTTTGATATGTAACCTGTCGATTTATTATTATTACTTTTAGAGGAAAGATTGAGAGATACTGTCAATAAGGATAGATACCAAAGTGTCATGTCGTTCTAAAAATTATCCAATTTGATTGGATGGGAAATAACTCTATTCTTATAAAACCTATCTAATCATTTCAGTCAAAGATAGCACCACGAAAGGCTGTTAAAATGAATGAGACGTAAACTTTTATGCTTATAGAAAGGAAAACAGATCCGATACTTTAGGTGGAAGTATTCCTTACATTTCGAGATTTGATAGAGGAGTTTTTATAGTAGTGCTTCGTATCAAGATTTTAAGCATTTAAATTAGTTATTATTCAAACCATAACACAACTCTCAGCCCCAACACTATAAATATTTTATTTTTAACTATTATTATAGAGTTGACCAAGGAGAAGGTATTTTGTGCATTACTTTGAGACTAATGGAGCAAATGAAGAGAGCCATAAAAAGAATTATCAAAATGGTCCATTAAAGGTATGGTATTGGGAATCTGTTGATTTTTTCATTTATTTATTTATCTCTTCATTTATAATAATGTTATAATGTGTTTAAAACTAATAAATAAATAGAGCATTTCGGAAGTGAAGCGTCACAATAATGACACGTGTGAGCATCCGTATCGCTTAAGAATGGCTTGATTCTCACAGAGAGGAATTTTCCGTAGTAGAAACCTTGAAGGATCATCTTCAAGAGATTTTTTGACCTCAGAATGCTGCTGCTTTATGGGCTTAGAGGAGTGAGGCACATTTGAGGTGACTGAGGATATATTAGGCATTTTTGTAATGAACTTATTTTTTATATTGACTTTCTTAACTTTGGCAATGGATCGCGTTCTCGGACTTTTGACACCGGAGCTGGTTAGCCTTGCCTGCAATTTGTTTCCAGAGCCAACGCGTATTCCATGTTTCTTGTCCTTGTTGATGGCTCCTCTTCGAGCATTTCGAGAACTTTTTGCTACTGGAGTCACAAACTGACTCCCAGAAATGTTTTCATAATTATCCCCTATGCTAAGGGGACACACTTTAGAATTCTGTCTCTTCATGAACGACAATGGAGCTTTCAAATTATTTAATGAATGTGAAGAACAACTGGAGGACTCCTTTTCTTCTTTATCACTATTATCCCCTTCCACATCTATTGCATCCTTCTCAATGCCTTCATCTGAGTCAGACTCTTTTTTCTCCACGGATAGATTCTCTTTTTCCTTCATTGGATTTTCTCTGAGACTTTTTTGATGGTGCTCCATCCATTCTTTGACGAGGGATATCTTGGACTTTGTATCTTGAAAACAGGATGGAATTGACATGATGTTGTCTATTAAATCCGTAATGATGGGTTTTCGATTGGATTGTTCGAGTGTAACGGATCTCTTTGCTTCGGCAAGGAGGCCTCGTAATTCTTCTCTTGGTGCACTAAAAGAAGATGAGAGCATGCATTATGAGTCAGCCTTTAGTTTCTCATTCTAAAGGACTTTAGTCAATTGTATCTAATAGTGAAGCTTCTACCTTATTCGAATATCATTTTTATTCTGATTCTTAACTTTGAATATTGAGGAAGTGGGATACAGTTGGTTTTTCCTATAAAAAAAAAAAGAGAAAAACTATGGTAATGGGTAGTTTAATAAGATTTTCATCCTGTTGAAAAAAAAAAATAATGTTTTCATATCAAACTTAATCCTCTTTCTTGTTTTATTAAAGATTTCTTTTGGAAAAAGTGAGATATAGGTTGTTGGTAAAGTGTTACAAAAATGTATAAAATACTTTAGAATGGCTTTAAGGATATATTAGAGAGATTAGAGCATTAACTGCACCTTCTCACAAAATAAATTACTTTTCAGGAATAACCATTTGATGAGATTATAAAGCAAAGAGGAGAGAAAAGAAGCTTACTTTCCAGAGGAATTACTCAAGCCACCACCAGTACAACTACCACTATTCACACCATTACTCCCAGTGTTAACGTCAATTTTGACACCTTTTACAGTCAAGTTGATCCCTACGAAGAAGGAGGGCTGAAGAGCGTTCTGTTTATACACGAGCTCAAAGTTCCCTGTGTCAAAATTTTTATTTTTTCTACGATCCACAGTCACCTTGACTACATCTTCTAGGACTTCAGAGCAGAGACGAGCTGTGACAGCCGTTGAGGAACCAAGAGCAGGGCTGGAATTGATTTCTATAAGCCATGGGTTAAAATCTTCAGTCAGCATGAAATCTGCACCATAGAGTTCAAAGGAATTGTTACGACTACTCATGTCCATGGTGTCTTGTGTGGCAAGGAGGGAACCTTCAGTAAAACTTTGATTAATATGCTATACTATTACTATTGTTTAACACTGACTATATTTGATTCCCTTTAAGCAGTTCATAAGGCAAATGGAATTATCAAAAATAAATATATTGCATCATAATGTCGTTTTCTTTGGGATTATACTCCAATGTCGACACCCTCAAAACTTTTTTATAAATAGAGATAATTAAAAAATCATAGTGGCAAAGTTTTAGGTCTCTCTAAATTCAATATTTTAGCAAGCTCTACTGATTATTTAAAATTAAAAATATCCTAGGTACGTTCAAATGAGGATACAAATATGATATTTTCAGTTATTTTTCACCCTTTTACATTGCCATTAAATTAGCTTTCAATTACTTAAGTCAATAACAGAGGGAAATTATTTTACATTGAATACATCTCAGACATGTTTAATAGAACAAAGTACATCATAGCTTTTTACAACAAAATTAAGGTTCATAAGAAATTAAAACTACAACCTTTGATCCATTATATGTAAGTATAAATTTGTGATGCTACAATACGTATAGATTGAAGAAATTGCCCCTTTTTTCATTTTCAAATGGTGAGTAGTACCTTATATATGTTAAATGTAGTTTCTTTATTTTTTTCATGCTGTAAATCTGTTAGACCAGTAATTTGATCTAACTTTGAAGATAAATCGATATTATCATCAAATGGAGGTGCATTGGCCCCAATGTCTTAATTCTCCTCCCGTACGAAATACTATAGACACATATGAATAGGACACAAAATCCGTAGGCAAGTTTGTTTTTCTTTGACTTCAGCATAGATGTTATTCTCGATTATTTTGTAAATGAACGTTTATGAGAAAGATAAATATATTATTTGGGCCTTAATTATGAACTTTGTCTGTTCCAATAATTATAACAACGAATTATGCTTAAAGCTTTACTGAACGAATACAATTGATGAACAGAAGTAATTTATTAGCATCTAATGTTATTGTGCTTTAAAGTACTCATAATAGGAACGGAACAGGAGCGGGCGCCATTTTTAAGTTCTAAATTAAGGATTGATATAGATAATTCTACTACCCAATAACTAATTTTGGGGATTTCACGAAGCTCATACTAACAAACCTATTAAGTATGTGTAAAGTTTACCTATGAGAGCTCTTCGCATAGACGGATAAATGATGGATCCCCACTTATCCCCATGTCCTTGTGTCTTTAGAAATGTATGAAATGTAACGTTGTCCCACATGTTTTCCGCTGGCAGTTGTAGAGACCGATCCGTGTTGACAACATATTTTGATTGAATGGCATTGTTGCATAAATGTATGGATTCGTGATGGGATTGGAGATTGTAGGGTTGTGAACAAAATCTATGGTAATATATAAAAATAATAATAATAATAATTTATTAGATGATACAAAAAAGAGTTATATGTACATATATGAAAGATAAATGAAGGAATGGATTGTGAAAGTAAATTTTTATGTATCTTTTGGATCTTACAACTCAATTCATCAAAGAAAAAAAAATCTATTTGATATCATTGTTGAGTGAGTACTGAATAAAAGAATTATATGATGATCATATTCATATCATTTATCTCAACTTTATTGATTTATATAAAAAAAAAAAAAAAAAAAAATAGGGAGAGAGAATAATAAAACACGATCCTTTTTTTTTTAATAATATTTTTGATAAATCTATGACATCTTGTACTAAAAAATATTGATGATCTACAAATCGTTTTTTCTAGACTGACATTTGCAAAATGGTTGCATATATTATTACAAATGTTGTATAAATGGTTCTTTATTTCTCATCACATTAATTTCCATAAGGATTATATTTTGTGTATTTATTTATGTGCATTAGAGTAATCCATTAAAAAACCGCTTAAGGCAATCATTTCAGCTCTCTTTTGCCCTTTTGCCCATGGTATTAACACTTGAAAGAGGATACAAAGGTATTTGTATCGTATAAATTCACCATTTCAATTTTAAAGTTACAAATCAAGTAGTCGGGTTTTATTGTTGCATAAGTTCGAATCTACCAACAAAAAAATCTGTGAGTTTCTGAAGGTACATGTACTATGCCAAAAATGGCTACCTAATCCCATTTTTGGCATAGTACATATACTTTCAGAAACTCACAGATTTTTTCTACTGATAGCCTTTCAGCAGAAAATATTACTTCAAAAACGGAATGCTCTAAAATTTATTCAAACGATACTAAAAACTGGGATCAATGCTTTAAAAGACATCTCTAAAAAATCTGAAACAAACTCGTCTTTTAACTAGGAGTAGTTCGCTAAAACTATTCACGAGTTATCTCTGACGAGTTTTAACAATGTCTTGAGTCTTTGAGCTTGAATCCTAATCAAGTTGCAATTATTTTCACTTGGAGTTTTTTTTTAGTAAAGTAACGAATTCTAATTGAATGAGATTTGAATTCAACTTGAGTCTGATTCAATTACGAGTATTCGCCCCTTGCTCTCCCCACTAGAATTAAAAATTGTTTACCTTAATATTCAATTTTACCTCGGCAGAAGATACAAAATCTTGTATAAATCATTAAAAAACATCTTTTCATAAAAATTTAATATACAGTTGATTTTGAAACCTTTCTTTGTAGCCCTGACAGTTGAGTATTAAAGTACCACTTTCTCAAAAATGATTGGATAATAAAATTGCATCTTCAGAATATGGAATTAAGTTTGACTGACGAGCGGACGTGAGGAGTTATTCTACATATAAACCATAAATCCCAGTTTTTCTATATTTTAGTACAAATCTTTATACGTAAGTAAATTGATTTGTAATTTTTATTTTAATATGTAAAAAAATATGTATATCAAAAAATACATGTAAAAAAAAAAAATTTAAAGCCGCAAATTGAATTCATTTTATAAAATTGACAGAACTTAAAAGTAATTTTTAAGGAGATGAAAAAATAAAGGATCTCTAAATTGTCTGCATATAGAAGAAGTTGACTTGTTACTTGCGATCATAGAGAGAACAAAAAAGTTATTTTGAGATAAATAACTATAAAAATATTAAGAGCTCTAATGGTAAATGACAGCTGAAGCGATATATATCACCCTACTTATAGTTGGGAGTAAAAAAATCTGTAAAAGTGTTTGAATCAAACACACTAATAAAGTATATATATATGTATATAATGACTAAATAAATTACAGCTAACTCACATTTACTTTTAATTGTCAATTAACGAAAGAAAAAATAAAGAAGAAGCTAAGGAGAAAAGGGGGAGACTCTTCAAAACCTGAAGGTTGTTTTTGATTTATTGGTCGACCTTAGAAAAAGACAATAATGAGAGCAAAGTCTTCTGTAACATGTCAAGGCCTTAATTTCTTCTCTGTGCTTTTTATTTTTTTTAGATATACATATACATACATATATAGAGAGTTTCCTCTCTTTAAGTATCTACTAACACAGCTTTAAAGACTTTGATAATGTACAAGACCTTAAATAGGAATGCTTATACATCCAAATGTGCAATGGATTCCATGACGTGACAAGGAGCCATTGACGGATATCAAACTTTGTTCGGTAAATCAATAAGGGCCTCTCAATATATTTTTGCACAATATATCGAGCTTTATTGCTACCAGAGCCGGATCCCACGGTTTCCATTATTTTTTCGAGTCGTTTTGCTATGGATATTCCCCTTCCACGTGAAGAGCAGCCGGGTTTGATGATCCACATGTTGAAATAACCATCCATTTCGAATTGTGGAGAGTGCTCTTTTAAAAGCTTAAAGGCTTTTTCACATTTCTCAAAGAGATCCTTGTTACTTGGTCCCATTTCCGAATAAAATTTCTGTAATACAAATATATGTATGTAGAAGAAATGAACAATGCAGTTTCAATGCATATCTATATATATATATATGTGTGCAAGCTCTATCTATGCGTGAACTTACATTGTATATAAATATGTACTTATACATATATATGGTATATATATATATATGTATATATATACATTTTACATACAAGCCAGAAAAAAAAAAAGAAAAAACTAAAACTTTTAATTAACGCATTTATTTATTTATTTTGTCAAAAGTTAAAATTAATTTTGAAGCTTTTAAGCATGTCATTCAAACCCATTAAAGCAATATGTACAAAGTAAATTATAACACTTAAACTAATATATATATATATATATATTAAGCAAAGTAATTGAAACAAGTATTAACTTCATTGAGGACTTAAAATTCCATAAATAAAGAAGTGTATAAACTTTTCTTATAATAATATACATATATAATATTATGTCGAATCTTCAAAAGCATAAAAAAGCAACGTATAGACATGTCTACTACATATTAACTATACATGTATATTGAGAAATAGGTGCAACAAAGGTAATATGTCTAACCATACATATGTACATATTTTGTATCATAAATAATAAAACCTTTGTTTCCCCTCCTTGAATGATTCTTATCTTTGAGTACCTCTATCATATATGTATATACAAATAATATATTATATGTAGTCTATAGACTGACTTATTTATGCAAATATATATTCTGTAGTATATGAGTATATTTTCTATTGAGCACGAATATAGCTTTGTGTATAATAGGGTATATGTACATACATATTAGATTAGATTTATAAATGATGTAAAACTTTTGACAAAAAAAAAAAAATTACATTTATAGATACATCTATATATTGAATAACTATATCATAAATAGCAGAAATGCTTTATAACTTTGTCCAGGAGCATGACATATCCTACCACTGCCTGTTAGGGTGTTATTGTTATGATATATATTTTTATTGGAAATCTCAGTCTTCTACATACATAGGTAGGTATGTATTATTAACCCATTAAAGACGATAATTAATTATTTATGAGAGTTAGAGATAACTCAAAAGGATAATTTATCTATGGTATGTATGAAGAAAATGAGATAATTAAGTAAAAAAACAGTCCAAAAAGAATGCTTTCTTTTTTCTTTTTCTTTTTTTGAATGTCGGAATGAACTTATTTGATGCATGAATATAAATGATTGAGCTTTTAGTTCAGTAAATAAATCTAAAAATTAAAAATAATTTGTAAATATGGAATAGAGATTTAAGAAAAAATATAGTTTTATGATTAGACAACTTTAAAAAGGGTTGGTTCTTTCGTTTTTGTTCATCCTGTATTATGTTGTCCTTAAAGAAGAAAGAAACCTCAAAAATAAAAAAAATTGATTGAAGCATTCATATGACAGGGGTAAGTACAAATCCCTGAAACTATGTGGTGGATCTGATCCTAGTCCATCTATTTAAATCTATTTAATATTTATTTAATAACCATCTATTTAAATGGAAGGAATGACCAAAACTCTAGTCGCAAAAATAGGTCTACATAGAAAATGATTTTTATATTAAGTATTAAGGTGACCAAATGTTTTTTGGTTTAAAAAAAGAAGAGCATACATGTCTCGATAGGTAGATGCTGGTTTAAAGAGGGGATGCTCTGCAGTTAAGAGTGTTTTTATTATAAAAATATTTCTTTGTAAAAAAAAGTTCTTTGATTCACATCAGACTGGAATTTTCCAAAGTATAAGAAAGTACCTGGAATGGATATAAAAAGATGGCTTGCGTCTAGCCAGTAGAAAACAGTTGATCATACTACATATATTCTACACTATATTCATAATATGATATATGTTTAAGGTACTGGAAAACAATTGCCCAGTAAAGTTTACAGGAATTGTATTAATGATAATAAAAAGGGGGAAAAACTGGAAATATCTTGTTGGCCAGTGAAAATCGTCTGCAGGCCACACGCTGACGACCCTTGCTTTATGAGCTCAACGAGGTGTATTAGCACTTAAAACATAGATTATATTAATTATCCCTAGTCTATGGTATGCTCTTTTAAATATTGAAGGTTCCTCTTCCGCCCAAAATAGTAATACATTTTTCTCCCTTCAAAATCATAAAAAAGGAAACTGATGTTAATAAAGTCTTTAGCATACTCTCTGTCTAGCCCCCCTCCCCTTCTCCTCGCGCTCTACAAAAGTCCCATCCCTTATAATAAATTTAAATCTAGTTACTTGTAATTTATCCTGTTCATGGCATATAAGGTAGTAGTCTGTAAGAAATTGATTCCACTGATGTTCCCAAACTGTAGAGTCAGAATAATCCAAATCCTTGTGTGTTCTTTTACTTATAAAATCATTGGATATTCGAAGAGCAAACTCAATGGAACTTCGTCGTGCCTTTCCTTCTCGTTCCTCAACTCCCTCTGATCCCTTTTTTATATACGTCTCATAGAACCAGCGAATAAGGCTAAGGCAAGCAGTGATTCTATAGTCTTCAATAAAGGCCTTCCGCTCCTCATCAGAGGATACCTTTTCACAAAAAAGAGAGAAAAAAAATCATTTAAAGCATTATTGTAAGTGAATGTACATCAATAAAAAAAAATATATATCTGTCTCATTGTATGTTGTAATACTGTAAAATGTAAAGCCTACCAAGATAGAAAATAAAATAACCTTCAACCATTCACTTAATTTCTCAATAAAGACCTTTCATAACCATATATATTTTGTTATTGAGTGGTGACATGGGTACAAAGAAAAGTATTAACATATGTTTCAAGAACTTTTCAATAATTATTATCATACATATGTAAGAGGAAGGAAGGAATGAGAAGATCATCTACATATATACATACATCTATATGTAGAAAGAAAAAACTTGAATTTTGAGTCGTCTTAATACCTTCAGCATTATGCATTTAAAGCACGTATCGGGTCACATCTTGAAAAATTGTTGTTTATTTGCAAACTCTTAAGAAGAAGAATAAAGACATCACCATTATAAAAGAAAAAGGAAAGAAAAAAAAGAAGATGCATTCATTATCCAAGGTATTATTCTAGATCAATATTTTGATGAGTTAATATTTGTTTAAAGTTATGTATTTATATCCTTTATGACATTGTTGTGTGAAGACAGCTGCCTTGAGAGCTTTAATTATAATGCGCTCCTTAAAAGTAAATTTACATACAAATTATTATATATTCTGACAAAAAAACAAAGTGAAAAGGTAAAGAACACAGCTTGTGCGAACATGTCATTTAAGCCCGTGTTACTTGTTCAATCAATAGTTCCTCATCACAAAAGTTAAGGTAATATAATCAAATATTTATCCATTCGAATGAACTAAAAGTGTGCACCCAAGCTAATGAAACATCAAAATGGGGCAATATCCCTACCAGACACCCAGTAGGCTACTATCTAATTGTCCATTTATGCAAAAAAAAAAACTATATGACATAAAGAAAGTTTTTTTTTTTCTGCGCTAGCAGGATTTATTTTACCATTAAACCCTCCTTGTACAGAGGAAAAAACCTTCCTTCTACTATATCATTGTTCTTGGAATTATACAATTCGAGGTTACTATGTTGATGCTGTATTTATTCTACTTCAGCAGTCTCCTGGTGTAATTTGTCCAGTGTTAAGATATATCTAGGAATGTAAAAAAGTATGCAAATGGGGTGTGTAAAATAAAAAGAAAGAGAAAATGAACCTGGTAACTCTGACAATTTGATGTATGTTGAGAAGGAAGCAGCTTGAGCTGTCATGACGTTTTACTGAGCTACAAGCTGCTATTCTCCTTTATATATACAAATAAAGACATCAATATTAAATAATAACATTATGTATATCATAGATGAGAGGCAGAAAATTAACTGAAATTAATGTCAGGAAATTATATATTCTTAACTAATAAATAATTATACGAGGACTTGAGCCCTTTTTGCTTACATTTTATTTGCTTTATTAACCTTAATGCATGTATTCTTTCATGCGAGATCTTTACTATGAGGTAGATGTTTTCCCCTTAGTGATAAAGGAAAAATGATAACAGCTTTGGAAAACAAAAAGTACTGTTCAAAGTGCCAACTCCACAAAATCTCGCACGTAGCATTTTGCATATTTTTTACATTCCTAGATATATCCTGTGACTTGTCTAGAAGTGCTCATCATCAATCTATTAGAATAATGATTTTCAACCTTTTTTTATACACAAATAGATCCCTTTAATTCTTAATTATTGATAAATATTAACATTGGCGCAATTAGGTTTCCAGACCGAGGCGGATAATTAACAGTTTAGATGCCATAAAGGTAGTTTGTATTTGTTTTTAAGAGACTTTGAGACTACCAAGTCCCACTTTAAAAAAAATTCAAATCTTTTATAAGCATTAATAAATACTGCGGGGTTCAAGAATTTAGTTTTTTTGAGTTAATGATTTTAAAGCTATAAATCTGCCTTTAAAAATAAAATAAAATACATTTCATCACTCAATTGGTGTAATAAACACGATCATTTGAAAAACTTTTTTTAGAAAATAAACGAAACTGGCTTCTACTTTGACCTCTCCCCCAAACATTATTTCTAAATAAGCTTCATAACAAAGAAAAAGGCCTGACTTTTCCTTATGAAATTTGAATTAGTATGTATAGATACAGGCATTTAGCATTAATAACATCGTAGTAATTAAAAATGTACACAATATGTTCAAATTATTGAACTCTTTTAAACTCTAAAGCCTGGATAATTCTATACATTTATGTACCATACTCACTATCAACGCCCTTGAATATTATACTACTAAGCCCCGTCGGGTATTTGTGACGTCATACTACGATGTATGTACTACATGCTTCATGAACATTGACATGTGTCGTGAAAAATGATATTTTCTTTCACCCATGAGTGAGCAATAACACATTTCAATGTATTGAAATGTCACTATCACTAAATGTTATACATATACAACCAATGCCGCCTTTACGTGGATTACAGTTGAGAGCCGCTGCTTTAAAGTGAACAGATTTTTATTGACGGATTAGTTTGATAGATTGAGTTTAGATACTTGGTTAAATATGGGTACACTTTTCATGTCCTTGTAGGCCATATTCCAAAAATAAATTGGGACATGCCGTGTATTTCTGCTAGTGATTCTATATGACTCAAATGAATCATTAAAAATCTAAATTCTATCAAGAGATATTTTGAACGTTACCTTTACAAAGATGTGATTCATACCTAGTTGAGCTATAAATGAATAATCAAAAGTACTCAAACAATCATGTTTTATATTAAATGATGCACTTTCAAGCAACAAATAGTATTGAAGCTATTGTGGCAATAATTACCAAACAATTGAAATGTTTTTGATTACAAAAAAAAAGAAAGAAAAAAGACATTTTTAAATCACTTTAGAGAATAATAAATAAATAGAAAACTCTATTGAAATCCTATTAAGGACTACATTTCAATCAACATTCAATTAAAATTAAGTAAAGTAAGGCAAAAGCGTGTAACCCTATGTAGAGAGTTCTTCATATAGGACTAGGATTGTGTTGGTGATTCTTATTAGGGAACAAGGTCCAATCCAGAGCATGCTCAGACATCAGTCCAAGAAGTTGAGAAGAACCAGTTCATGTTTATGATATTACTTAATAAACAACGGTGACTCTGTGCTTTTTTCTGTGATTTTTTAATGTACTTAAAAAATCTATACGCGGGATTTTATAAGAATTCTTAGTACATTTAAGATTCTTTATTTTTCTATGAATTAAATGGCTCAAAAGTTAATAAGAGAATAATTAAGGAAACTTTTACCTTCCTATAGATGACACTATGCTTTAATTACCTACATTAATTAGATTGAACTCAGAGAGTTCAAATCTCAAAAAAAAAAAATATTTCCATTTTGTATTCCTGTTGTTCAATTATTTATTGGAATAGCAATTGCAGATGTCTTAAAATGTAATAATGAACAGAGTTTTTAAGCATTGAAGCTGTCGATTAAATAATAGCTCATCAAATGGATATTCATAAGTACATTAGATGAATTTGTCAACCATGACTAGGTGCAAAATTAGTGCATAGTTATAATGTACGTAAAAGAAATTTTTTTTTAAAATAGATAAATATTGATCAATAGAACGAGTTTTCTTCAGACTAATTAAGTTGTGTTTTGTTGTCTAAAATTTTGATGGTTTGAGCTATTGTATGTGATTAGAACTTAACTAGCGAAAGATTTATTAGAAAACTAGAAAGAGAGATACATTTAAACACATAACCTAAAATTTTCATATCCACACAACAATTGGTATGTATGTACATATATCAAAAGTAAATTATCGAAAAGAAGTGAAATTCTGTACAGATTTAAATCCTTAAAGATGAACTCCCTCATGATAACAAGTTAATATGAATTTTTTTTTAAATATATACCTCATAGCATCGAGGAAAAAATGATGAAACAGGGTGTGAACTAAACCAATGAAGGTTTTGAAGGCAGTGATGTAGACCTATTTTGGTTGTAAAGTAAGCATTTGGAAACTTGTTCACTTGTTGGTCACGTCGTAGATTTTTCCAGGCGATCCTTCGTCTTTGTAGGCACCATTGGTAATTGGGTATAAAACTCTTGAGTAGTCTACACAAAAACAAAATACAAAAACACCATCTTTTTAATTAAGAATGGATCTTATGAGACCCTTTTTGGAATCAAAATGACTAATAGAAAGCAAAGGAAGAAATTTAAGGAAAAAAATGATTAATTGTATGATTTTAACGATGTGTTTCATTTAAAATTGCAAAGTTAAACGTTCTATGACTCATGAAGTAAATGTAATTTTTTATTTCAATCTGTTAAATGGAGTTTGTTTTATTATAAGTAAGCAATTGATGTTAATTGAACCTTAATAATAAATATTATTTTTTTTAAATTATGAGTAATGATTTGAAAAAAAGACTCTTGTTGATAATAAGGAAAGTATTTTGCCTTGTTTTAATTTGAATAAGTTAATAGAAAATACTTTCCACAAAGCAGTCAAAGTTATTTGCTTAATGAACTAGTAAATAATCGAGACAGAATTACTGTGAATTGATTTACAAATGTATTTTTTGACATTAAAAAATGATCTCAGTCTCCTCTAAGAATAAGAAAAAAACTTTCAAATAAAATCCAAGGAAAGTCATGTCATGCTTACATGAAATTGATTATAATAAAAATGTTTTTTTATTGGATTACTAGGAACCGCAATGGTTCATGCAGGTCTATAAAAAAAACAAAGTCATGTATTTGGTTAATCCAAAATGACTTACCTATAGTTTATATGCTCAGCTAAATTGGATATTTTCTTGTAGTTCCCTGAGGAAAGCATTTTAATTGTCGACTCCAAGTTCTCCTTCAGAACCTTTAAATTATGTTGGTGAACATCACTTTGACTGTTTGACATTGAGAGATTCACCCCTCCACTAAAGGAAGCTGCTTTGACGCAACCTCCAGGGCCTCTTCCATTGTGACAATTGATTTCAATCCATCCTCTTCTTTTGAGTGCCTTTCGAGCCCCATTAAAATGACCACCCGTGCAAAATATCTTTTTCTGTCGAGCTGCACGCTCAATATTCAGAGCTGTTCGTCGAACCAACTCTTCCTTATTATTCACGGGAGAAAATTTGATGACGCTGGTTGGAGGAGGAAGGGATATCGATGAAGAGGAAGGCTCTACCACATAGTCATCCCCACATGATGAAATTCCAGAGTCTGTTGATATTGTATCAGGGTTTGTAGGCTCTGGAGGATCATAAGATAGATCTGGAAGGGTCTGTGACATTCTGGAAAAATATGTATTTGACATGATTTACATCAAACAATGAATACCTGGTACAAAGTAGTATGTATAACAGCAAAATATTTGTTCTAAATGCAAATTCCATTGCGTGTAAAAACTTATGTACGTATAGAAGGAAATCGACCCATGAATGTTATTTATACAAACTATGTTGTGTATAATTTAAGTTTTTGTGTATGTTATGGCTGGTAAATATACATGTCAGTAGGTTGTACAAGTTGCAGTTTGTGTGTACTATAGCGTTTTATTTAATTATTATATTACCAAACATATGAACTCCTTCCCTATCAACGTAAACCCCACTACATACAACGAAAAAAGGGCCCTCCTGACAATTAGATGATTTTGAAGATGTATTATTTTATTTTTTTGCTTTATCCACCAAAGATGAAGAAAAAAAAACATATTTATCTCTTGTGGTGTAAAAAATGAAGCGCTCCCAATTGCAGGATATATCCTACTGAGCAAACTTATATAACTTGATTTCTCAAAAAAAAAATATCAATTGCGTTCTTTTGTCATGATGATCATAACATCATTTCATTTTAATGGATTGAAATTACGAATATATTATATAGGTTAGGGGTGTCAAACTCATTTAACATTGCGGGCCACATACGAACCTTAGGTAAACGTCGTGGGCCGTACCATTAAAACTATTGCATACTTTGCTATAAATAACCCAAATATCATGTCTTCCCTTTGTTTTGATTTAAAGAAGAACAAGAACATTGTTAAATTTAACCAAAAATTTATTGAAATACACTTTTACAAGACATTTCACAAAATTGCACAAACTATAAGTAATTGGTAACGAAAATTAAAATAATGAACTTAACATGAGATTACATGAGACTTATAATGAAAGACTAACAAGCATCCCTAGCGGATAATTCATGAATTACATTTAATTAAAAAATTGAATCCATGTCTTTTATGTATTTTTTCCACTTTCACCTTATCCTGTGGGCCTCATTAAACCTCCTTTCAGGCCGGTTTTGGCCCTTTGGCCGTATGTTTGACACCCCTGATATAAGTATTTACAAATGATCCAACTGTGAGGACCTGAATTTTTCAATTCAGTGTATTGCAAGGTATTGATAGATTAGACATCGTCATGCGAGAAAATATAAATCACACTCTCAATATTAAATCGAGCGACCCATGAACCCATTTTTTTTTTTTTTTTTTGCAGCTTATACAATCAGCTTGTGTACAAGTAACAATTTGGACCGCTTCAATACATTGAATCAATATAAAATGGGGCATTTTAATTAACAATTATTAAGGGATATCACCATTTTATCTTGATTTATTAATACGGGTTATTTACGAGGGAAAAAACATTGTGCCACAGACTATAAAAACTTATAAATGAGTCATTTTTATCCCCCAAAAATTAGAAATTACACCCTTGATATGATATTAAACATCTTACAACCATTGCATTCGAAATCTTTATCGCAAGATCCTAAAATTCGGCATTTAAAAAATCCTTCATCTCATTTTTATATTGCAATTTGTACAATCAACATATGTACTTCTTGTACAAGTTAGAACTAAAAATAATGATCAACTGTTTATTTATAGCACAATTTAGTTTAATTTAAATATGAATTCATTTGATGAATAACGTGTTTTCAAAAAAGGATTTATTAATATACACACATGATCAATAAGTGTTATTTTTATGGGTAGATGAGTTGAAAAAGATCATTAATGAATTGATGTTTTTTTTATTTGAACATAATATATTTATGCATAGACTTTGAAGCACGTAGTGCTCAGACTATTAGATATTATTTACTTTTCTCTAGTATTTACTCATCAATTTAGAGTAATGGAAATTAGAATATTTTTATTTACTTATAACATCATATAAACCATTATACGATGATATTGCATTTATATGCATATATAACTGATAAAAGCATTCATACATTTATGCAATTTTACGGATTCATTTTATACTTAATGAGCGAAAAATTATCCAACTATTTGAAAGAAAAATCAACGAATTGAGTCTCTTATAATTTTTATAATTGGAGAAAACGCATGCGGTATAAGTAGATATTATCTGATTGGGACATTCCATGCTAATTTTGGACATTCGCAACATATATACATACATCTTATCTGTATTCCCTCTAAACCTCTCCTTTTAAAAAAAAAGAAAAAGAAACACGGCCAGAAATTAAATGGTTACATTTTCTCAGTCGTTGTTGAACTATTCTTTATTTAATATTCGTTGAAGAAAAATATACTCAAAGTTAAACAAGAGATCATTTTGAGTCCAAGAAATCAACTTTCAGAAAAGTGATAAGGGATATGAGTTGACAAGTCAGCCACTGATAAATAAATACATACAAATTGTTTTAAATGCTAGGCTAAATTTCACAAGCAAGGCTTGAAGCCTAGGCAAAAGATGATAATAATAATACTATAGATATGTAGTTCCAGATGTTGGGTATGTTACCTGAAAAAAGTAATGAATTACTCCTTACTTTGCTTAAAAGTAATTAATTACTCATAAAAGTAATGCTTTTGTTTCTACAATCAATTTTATTTTAGTTTTTACTTAGTAAGGCATAAAGTAAAAAAAAAAAAGCAACAGAAAAATCAATTTGAATCTGGAGCTTTCTAATAAATATAATTTAACATACTCTCAATTAAATTTTTTACCATTTACAGAGAAAAGCAAGCTAATGAATGTATCGTCTACGAGACAATCAGAGATGAGACCTATTATTTTATAAAATTATAATAAAAATTAAGGATGTAACAGTCATTTTGTTGATTATCACTCTTATAATGGAAGGGAAACTAATCAAAAAGGTAACGCGGTTATTTACACCAATATTAGTTGGTAAGTACAGCTACAAGCCAATACTTAGGAGTTAATGCTCTCTTTTTGCCTGAACTCCGAGCTGGGTTACTTAAGAATTGTTGCTGGGCTACTAATTGAATAGCCTCATTATATATTATGTTGATTTTGTGTCAATGGTTGAAAAGAATTATAAATAAAAAAAAAAAAAAACAATTATATGTGCCCAAATACAAGTGAAATATTCTTTATAAATGCCCTGAAACTTAATTTTAAAACAACAAAAAATATTTTGATTCATGTGCCTTGTATTTATTTTAATATTTTTTTTCCGTTTTTGCTTAAATATGTACATATTTAAATGAAGATTATTACCTGAGAAGAAGCAAGGTAGAGTTTCCTGTCTAAGCCAGCGTTTTTGCCATTTCTATTATCATTAACATTGTTTCAATGCAACATTTTAAATCAATCAATAAACAATATGTAGAAATAATGACATATACTTCATTATTGTTAATTGTCTCTTGATGAGAGTGAAATAAAGGGATTACCTCCTTTCCATGTGAAAGGAACTGTTTGAACTGGTGTTTTTTTTTCCATAATTTTATGTACCATATTTTCCGCAGTATGTGTAGAACACTTTCTCTCTGAAGGACAAGTTATACATACACACATTTATGAATTTGTTTATGTACAATTACATATGTATGTAGAAGGAGGAAAGTGAGTTAATGATATAATATCCGTAGACTTTTCGTCAATAATGATTTTCAGTAGAATAAAGAAAGAGTCTATTATACTATTGGGCTTAATAGAAAGAAAACTTCTCATGCCCGGCCCAGATTTACTCGGTGAAATATTTTCCATAATCAACTAGATTGTTCTATTTCTGTATACACTTTGTATCAGTCCTTGATATCTGGCACCTCAGATATATGGCAGAGGGAGTGCATATTTATTTCATAGTTTGACCTTTTTCTTTTCTTTTTCAATGATTTGTCAAGACCATTAGATATATTGCACGAATCTTCTTAAAGGCTCCTACATTATTAAAATTAAAATACCTATATGGTATTTTTCTATCTGTGAATTTTCTAATATTTTTTACGTATAAATTACACATAAAAGTTACACCTATTCGGGGGACTTTTGAGAATCATGTTGCTCTTAAACATTGTGGCTTATTCTAGAGAAAATATTACTATTAAAGAATATTGCTATTATCTGGATTGGACAATATCTCTGTGTAATGCAGAATGACCAACCGTTATCTATTGCTCATTCATGTTCTTTTTTTCCAGGGTGTCCGAATAGTTTTTATAATTTATGAAATGTCCAGCCTTATTCGGCCAAAATAGTGTGCAGTTTTTTTCATTACGAACAAAATAAAAAAAACTAAAATGAATATCTTATAAATTTATTTCAATTTATAAAAAAAAAAACATCTTTTTTTCCTTGCGCCCACATTGATGGGACCAGGCTTATTATTATTATTGTTATACGTACATATGAGTACGCATAACAACCCTTTTTCATGTAGGCTTTTTGTTTGTTACTAATTTTTGGGCATTCCTAGTATTCAAATAGAATATCAAAAAGTATATTAAATATATATTTTTTTTACTTATTCTAAGAAATTCATGTAGACTTTTAGAAGAACGTTAACAAAAAAAAATTGAGTATTCTACTTAATTTCATTGCTTCAAAATATAAATTCCCTTTAAATAATGTCTTGTTCAGACTTAATATTGATGAACTATATAGTTTTGAGCAAAAACGTCATACAAATATCATAGAAATATTTTACTATACCAAATATATAACTTCCACTTAGATACACATTAGATTCTACATGTTACCCATCAGATGAAGGACCCACAATTTCATAAATAACCTATTCAATTCAATATTATGTACTTTTTTTGTTCATTATTTGTAAATTACTATGGAAAGAACATTACATACAAAACAAAAGTACATATTAAAATAAATAAATAAATAAAGCAGTAATGAAGAAGTAAAAAAAATTATAAACTTTTGGTTTGTCTAAATCACTTCTTTTTTTTTTACTTTCTTTTTTCAATATTTTCTTTCTTTAAATTTAACACAAACAGAACAATCATCAATCTAATAATGAAAAATGAATGTTTACTTCAACTATGTCTAGAATATAAACCGAATGGCAAAATAATTATGATGGATGATTCATATAAGAAATTGAATAAAAATACATAAAAACTGGAAAAATCAAATGCCTTTTGGTTTGAAAACAAAGAAAAAGAAAAAAACACAACTTTCATTACAAAATATATTACAAAACTAATTAATATTAACTCTGTAAACACCATCCATGAGACTATGTTACTACACTAAGGACACTTCTTAAGTCCGAAACTGCAATATATATGTACATATGTTATATAAAAGCATATGTACCAACATGAACCAAGAAAGAATGTAATGTGCTATTAAAATATGGAATATTTTCTTTAAAAGTGTAACAGCTTTTTTAAACGTATTAAAAAGATCTCTGAGGTGCGCAGAGGATTGTTCACAATAAAACTGCCATCAATCTTATATTTATCTAGTGATTCATCTATTAATATGTTCCATCTACAGATGGGTCAAACCCATTAAACGGTCTTTAGATAGTTTTTCCGTTAGCATTTGGGTGAAAATAAAATAATCCTTCTAATGGCCCAAACTGCACCCCTGTTACACTGGATTTGAGTACCAGGACAATTGGGACCTCAAAGACTTATATAATCATTTATGCTCTAATTCAACAGATTGTGTGAATCATACTTGGGAGCCCCCAAGGATAACTAAATACCACCACCCCCGCTTCAAGATCCATACCACAGCTCCCCCCCCCTAATTTCCTAAATTACATACCAGGGGCACCAGTTGTGCATGATATCTACAGGTCTTCGAGGTATTTTAAAAACTACTACAGGTGCTTCAATGTACATCAACCATTTTACAAAGGGAGTTATCCCTGTAATTATTATTATTCATTGAATAATTAATTAATATTACTTCCCAATATATAATTTGAGCTCCATAAATCAACGTCCATAACAGTAATCAGAGGCTAAAATGGACAAATGAACAGTCTAACAAATAGTAAATAGAGCGTTTCACTAAAGTCGCAGATTACATAATGCATTGAAGCGACACCATGTTGGATGTACATAGTTAGTTGATACACATATTTATGAAATAAAAAGAATATATTTCAAATCATTCTTAAGGAAACTTTATCATATGGCTTTTAAAATGACAAAAAAAAGGCTCAAAGCATGTATTCAATACAAAAAATGATGTTAGAATAAAATCAAATTAATATGTGGTGCAAATCCCTATGGTTTTACAAAAAGGTTTGTTTTAAATCGATTAGGGACCCGTAAAGTAGTATAGCCATAGGTAATATCCTTACCTTATAAAAATAGTTGTTAATGTATAATAATGTAATTATATACTTTTAATATATATTACTAGGGTCTGAAATATAATTAATAACGAGAGAGAGAGATTTTTGATGGACGTGTGCAGTCCTTTTATTTTGTCGACCCCATTGTGACATCCAAAATCACAGTAGTAATTCACTATTTTTATAGAATTTTAAATTTTAGTTTTAAGAAAGCAAATTGTTTATGTCTCATTTCAAGATGGCGGACTTCTACAATGATGACGTCAGATGAAAACACTTCATAGAAATTCTTTCTATATATTTTGGGCTACCGTTGTTATAAGAAGAAAAACGAAACATTTTATGTGAAAAATGTAAAATAAATAAAATGAAAAGGGATGAGTAGGCTTTTTATCTTTCAAATATTGTAATTTATGGCTAAATTGACCTACATCAGATTATATATCCATGTAATTCCTTCCATTACAAACCTTTACAAAATAAAAGTAAAAGAAGAAGAAGATATCTCGATATATGATCTGCTGTAGTGTTCTTTTAGAGAAAGGGGCTTAGTGTCATTATAAATCTACCTACCTACATACCATGATTTAGTTTTTAATTTTTCAAAAGATATGGTTTGATAAATTATGTACAGAGAGTGTTCAATATGTTGCCAAATTGCCTTTTAAAAGTAGACAACAAATGGAAGCTATGCGTGTAAGAAAAAAAATAATATTATTTGCTACCTTAATAATACATGGCATGTTATTTGTATGAGGGTACAAGGGCGTCCACAGGACTTATTCACTTTTTTTTATTATATTTTTAATTATTTTTTTTTTTTTTGGGGGGGGGGGGGGGGCTAGCTCATAAAATAAATCCTTGTTTTTTTGTTGTTTTTTTTTTGGGGGGGGGGACACTCGAGTTTTACCGAGTTTTCTGTACATTTATGTAGGTACGTGTCTTCAAATTTGACAGATTTTTACGTCGAAAATTGATTTCGGACCTTGGAACGAAATCTATTGGTTCTCAAACTGTTGATCGTTACTATTTAATCGGTCTTTGGCTCTGAACTACCGAAAATTTTATTCGTCTCACATCTAAACGAGTTATAACTATGCAAAGAAAAAAGTTATAACTAACTTGGTCCCACCACCCATAATTATCTGTCCATGGATGACTTTTGTTTTAGGAGCACTTATGCAGCAATACAGACGCAATTTAAGGGCACACTGTATATTTATTATATAAAATTTGCTTGTTGTGCAAAGAGAAAGTCCAAACACAATCGGAAAATGTGTTTAAATTTCCTCTCTTCCAATTTTTTTTTTCCTTTTTATTTATTGTTAATATTACTATATATATCAAAAAAAAAAAAAAATACTTTGAAAAAACATTGCATGAACACTTATCTGACCTTGACAGTTACATATTATAAGTATCTAAGTATGAATGGATGAATTCATTCCATTTCTTAAAAACCATATTAATCTTTCTATTGAAGACTCTTTAAATATATTTATATACTATATAATCATTCTTTTTTATAGTTAAAAATATATTTATAAATATGTCAAAAACTAATTTTTGAAGAAAAAAACCAAATGTGAGGAAGTTTTAATAAAAAAAAAATATTTATTTACATTGAGAAATAACCTCTACTAGTCTCTGTAGATACTTTAATTAATAAAACTTTTCTTCGTCGTCATTGTTGTATATATACATATATGTAGAAACTGTGTGTGTACATACTTTTCTATGTTTTCCTTCAAAATGAGGACAAAAAAGTAGCCCTTTGAAGACTTGAAGGTTGCTCTGTATTATTATTTATTTATTGACTAGCAAGGATATTGACTATGTATATGTTGATATAATTAATATCAACATTCACGAATCCCATATACTCTTCATGCAACATTTAATGATTGAATATTTCAATATATATATATATATATATTAGATAACATGTCCAATAGGATGAATAAAAGGAATCTTATATAATTTCTAACGGTTCTTACTCAATAATCAATACGCTTTTAATGTACTTCACGCATTGTTTTCGATTAAATAAATACTCGATATTTTTTCATTGCAAATAAGTAATAGTGTATAAACTTATTACTTAGTTGTAATTTAAAACCAATATATCGTAGCTTCCGGTCTATTGATCACAGCCAACAATAGAAGCTATCACCATATATTATATATACATGATAAAGATTGTATAGTAATGCAATTCTTTCAGATAGATCTAGGTCTCATTTTCAAGACTTATGGCAAAAGAACTAAATTAAAATTTTATTGTTTTTTAAAAAATAAGGAAGAGCAATTGTGTCTCTCAGTTTCAGCTAAGCTGCTCTCGACAACAACAGAAATAGAGGTCAATATTATTCTATATTACTCAAAACTGTTTTTTAGATATACTCATAAATATATATCAGATGTATTTTCCTTCTATTTCTCAACCTTTTGCTTCAGAAGAGAAAAATAAAGGCCGTCAACTCCAAGATAGTTATCCAAAAACTGTTTGTATGAATTTAGATTAGAACCCAAAAAAAAAAAAAACTCGACTTGATGCATAATTTATTTCTTGAATCCAACCCGACACAGTCTCATTCATCTACTAAATGACTCAATTACTTGAATTTGATTTACACTCACTTACATATTAATTAAATACCTCTAATATGGAAAAATGCAGCGTTTAATCAGGCTCACATCTATTTTTGAGAAAAGTTGAAAATCTTGACTGGATTTTTGGGACTAGTCAAGTTATGGCTCTAATTTCTATATTATATCAATGTTTGAATAAAGTTTAATGGATCGTAAAAGCATTGATTAGTAATTTCTTGTCAAAATGTACATTTAAAAAATTGGCAATAATATATATATATTTTTTTTTAAATCATACAAAAGTAGTTTGTATTTCGAATAATATTGGTAACTAATTGACTATAACTGGTTTATATAAATAAATACTTCTCAGACTATAGTGTATGTCTTCCAAGAGAAGCGTAAAGCAACTTCAGGAGAGGAGCACAAAAACATCTACTTCAATAAAAATACTACATTAAAAATTCTATATAAAAAACACAAAAAGTTTTTAAAAATTTAAAAAAATTATCTTAACTAATAATATGAACTAAAGTTACTCTTTTTTTAATCCTAGCACAGTTGTCCTATAGCACTCAAAATGGAGCAAAAGCACAGAATGCATCTCCTTTTATCATGTGAAATTGGTAGAACGTTTGTATTGGATCATTTCATAGATCACATCATAACAAAAAGGTTTGATAACTGACAAATAAATTATTAATACTTTTCCATGGACTATGAAGGGTCAACTAATTCCCTGACAGCCTCTAGCCTCCCCGACTGCTGTGCTGGACTTTTTATGGATTTCAACAGCTATCCACTAATATAAATCTACATGCATAAAAAGTATCGATTCCTTCTTTAATTATACTATTTATTTATTTTTTCATAGCAAACATGAATGAAAGTACCTTAATGCTATACATTCTAACGTTATAGTGCAGGTAAATATTAAAACTATTAATAAAGGAAAACAATGACACAAATATGTACTTACAGAGTTGCATAGTATATCTTATCATGAGAGGCAGGGAGGCCCTCTATTATTGATTTATGCAATTTTTAGAAGCGTTTTAAGCATGAAAAAACAGAAATCATATTTGTGTGCATAAATATACAATGATCATTTATTTTCATCTGATTTTATAATTTATATAATTATTATTAGCTTAAATATAATTTATTTCATGATTTTATTAAGAGTAAGAACAATGATGTCATTAGGTTGAGTTAGGGAATATTAGAAAGAAAGGAAGAAAGAAAGAAAGATATTCGAACCAACACTTACAAAAATGACGATTCTTTAGATAATAATCATGCTCAGACAGAGGCTTAGTTTATAATTATGGTTCGACCTTGATATACATATGTATGTACATATAATATTCTCTGAATAATGGTTCATGTTTACGGTAATGAAATATTCTTATATCATGCAATTTTGTATTGAATACATGCTATTCACCCAAGTAATTTTCCCGTTGTGTGTACGTACATACATAAGTAGGTATAAGCCAACATTATTGTATGTATGTACCTTAATAAAACAATTCGTGTTCAAACTCTGTTATGACTTTACTGTGTCTTCAAATTTACATTATTTCTTCTCAAAATGCATGCAATTAATGCGCCAGGAAATAACATACATACGTTGTGAATCTATTGTCCAGAAAACGTAGAAGACGATAGAAAAAAGATTTGTTCTTTACACAATTTGTACATATACAAGATTTTACATACACAAAACATACATACATATGACTTTTTAATAAACCTACATAGTTTGTTCAAAAACATGCAAAAAAATTGGGCCATACATATGTACATAGTATCGATTTAACAAAGTAAAGTCCAATCCTAAAATAACGGATCCCACCGATCGTCCAAGAGACTTATTACCTACTAAGAATAGGCATTTAGGCTACATCAAATTGTTGTATTCATCGTTTTATATTTATATTTGAATGGTAAATCTTGTACATGTAATTTAAAAGTAAAAAAGGGTTAAGTAAAATGTATTTTAAATGATTTTTCATAATATTTCTTAATATTTCATCCAATTTCTTTCTCAACGCTCATCAAACCTATGTAGGTATTATAATGTTTGATATGCAAAAACATCCTTTTTGAAGCATATTAGATGCTTCAAGCACACAGAGGTGCAAATAGAATTTTTAAATAAATATATATATAATATTATTAACCACCATATTCATATACTTTTGGTCTTTAAAGAAAGAAATATATCACAATTTGATTCGTACATATGTCTTGACCTTTTCTTAATAGGAAAAAAAATGACCCAAGATCAGATGATAATAATTAACTAGTCAATTCTTCTCAACTGTATGTATGATAGTTCTTCATCTAGGGAATTATTCGCAGCTTCACAAGAGTTTAATTCGAGTTCCACCAGTCTCACTAATAAGTGACATTAGTCCTGTCAATATACCAAACTATTTGAGATCAAACAATTCGAGACACAAGACTTGTGTCAGTGCCACTAACTAAAATTCTATCCTTTATGCTCGTAAATGGTAGATAACATTATTAAAAGAGCTTTGAAATGAAAAATCAGACGAAAAGGAAACCTAGGCTCATCGAATCTGGACTAAATGGGATATTGACGCACTTTAAAAGAAGTGACTGGGTATTTCTACTCGGTAGTTTTGTATTAAAGGGAAGTAGAAGATTATAATATTTATGTATGAGCCACCAAAAGTAACTATCGTATCCAGTTTAAACCTTGTCCTCTTTATCTATCAAAAATAGACAAGGATTGATCTTAAAGATGGATAGACGGGGAATGGTGGTAAAAAAAACTACATTAATAGAGAAAATGAGGAACCACCTTTGAGTGCCTTGAACGAAATTATTAATCGTCATGTTGTAATTTAAAGATTCTAAGTCGGCTCTCAAGTTTCGAGCTATTGAGGGATTAAAACTAACTAACATTCACACGTCTTTCCTAGCATAGGCATGGTGTCGTGCACGCCTTACCACCTCCAATTATATGATCTTATGTAAGTTTTGAACGTTCATAGCCAGATAGGTATTACTACATAATTGGCTATCAAGCATCTGATTTCGAGAAAGGTTTTTCTCTCTCTCTCTCTCTCTCATATTAAAGGAAAGGTTGAAATAAATAATGAAAATCTTTATGTGATAAATTGGGCAGGAAAGCTTTATTATTTTACTTTTTTTATCTGTCATCAGTTTGTAAGATTTATAGGGTAATACATACAATTGTAAATTACACACATATATCTCATATCAAATATAAATCTTTTTATAAATAGGTACCTGATGGAATGATTAAAATGTACTATGTTGTGTACTAGTAGTCAAATGTACGTGAAGGGTTTATATGAATTAAATCTATACATACATACATAGGCAGAAGGGTGGATGAGTTGATACACTTTTTGCTTTTTCCAAGTGTCTAAGTGCAAAAATATGTAGAGAAATTGACAACTGACAAACAAACTCCTTGGCATTGTTAATTTTAGTTCCATCCATCCCATAAAATTGAATTCTACATATATATATATATTGATATTTTCGTTGGCAGTTCCTCTTTCCCCACCTGGGAGTGGGGACTAGATCTACAACAAAAATAAATACTAAAAAATATTTGAAGTCGATTTCATTCAATTCTAGGACCGATGCAACTCTTGCGGAATAACACCATGAATACCAATCTCGCCACTTTGAATCCTTTTGGACACAAATTTATCAACAACATTGGACCATTTAGCTATTGTGTCATTTGTTTTAATGAATTTGACTTTTCGTATGATATGATGCATATTGTATTTCTTAACATTTTCTTCTGATACAGAAAAGACTAGTGGTTACAAATTGTATTTCAGTTGACCAATTACATTATTGTCCTTAACGGTGAGAGTATTACTTGTGAAATTGTAAAAAGTATACTAACTATTTAGCAAAAAAGTCATTCAAGTTTACTAAATTAACGTTACAAACACTAATACATGAGTAGAATCCTCAAAGAAGAGGGATTCCTGTGGAGTACTCAATAAGTATAAATATACATAATATTATGTTAGTTGAGAATGTCAAATCGACAATAAGAAAATAAGGACAAAATGTAACCTGACAGACATTGACTGATTTTTGGTGCATGGGCGCATAATATTAAAAAAATAACGTGTGCCAAATTTTAACTCGTAAATATTAGCCATTCAGAAGATATTCACATGATTCATGCTCTCCTTCGACCCAAATTTCTTAGCTCTGTAATTCACTCCCATTGATAGTTGTTGCCCATTCCGCCATAATTTTTTAAATTTTTAACCAATCATTTTATAAGGTAAGACATTATAAAAAATCAAGGTAAAAAAATGATAAAAAATAGTTTTTCCGTATAAAAAAGACTTTTATTATTTAAATTGAGCATGCAGTTATTATGACTATCAAAAAAAATCGGCAAACTCCTACAGTCTTAAAACTGCAAATAAAATCTTCTCTAAGGAAATATTCTTTTTTCCCCCTAACAATTATATAAATATTTTAAATTTCAATGTAATTTTTTTATTATAAAGTAACAAAGCAAGTTTTAAATGAAAAAAAAATTAATCGTTCTAATGTCATTGTATAAAGTTTTCTTGTAACTAAACTCATAAGAAATGGGAGCTACTCTTAACAAGGATCGTAATTCAGTGGACCATAAATATTGCTCTCTCCTAAACAAATCAAGAACTGAAGAAACCATACAGTGTATGTACATAAATCTTTATATTAAAGAGCTGAATCTAACAAAATCAAAATGAAATCAACTAATCCACCAAAAGAATATGATGAAGAGACTTCAAATCTTTTTCGAGACTCTTATAACTCCTAAAGGATATATATATATATATATTTATTTATATGTCTGATGCAGAAAAAGAATACATCTGATTACTTTTGATAGTAGTTAGGGATCGGTGTCAAAGTTAAATTAAGTATATATTTACATGTAAAGCATAATTATTTTTGACAAAAATTGATGCCTTTAAATGGGATCCACGTTCTTTTTAAGAGGCTTTTATACTATTACTTGAAATAGTATCAATCAATCAAATCAGCGAATACATTTAAAAATGTAATTTCTTTTTTCTTTTCTTTTTTTTTTTTTCGTGAATACATATTAGGGTGTCTCATTTCCAAGGAAATCGACTTTCTTCAGGATTTTTGTGTAAAATCATTTTTTAACTTGACCCGACTCATGTATCACTGGAATCCTTGTCGTTAATTATATTAAAAATATATAACATCTGAAATGTCCAAGAAACACATATTATAGCCCAAATACTAAGCATTTGTGCAATATTGAGCTGTTTCGAAATCATTTACCCGACATATAAATAATATGTGAGTTTGTTAGATCCATTCCTAGTCCCTATTTCTTTTTCCAAGTATCAATATATTACATATCATATTATGAACGATGTCCACGTAAACTATAGTCTATAACAGGGGTGTCAGACATAAGGCCCGCAGTATAATTTGAAAGTAGAAAAAATACTTAAAAGACATGGATTAAATTTTTTAATTAAATGTAATTCATGAATTATCCGCTAGGGGTGCTTGTTAGTCTTTCATTATAAGTCTCATGTAGTCTCATGTAAAGTTCCTTATTTTAATTTTCGTTACCAATTACTTATAGTTTGTGCAATTTTGTGAAATGCTTTGTGGAAATGCTGTACAATAAATTTTTAGTTAAATTTAACAATGTCCTTGTTCTTCTTTAAATCAAAACAATGGAAAAACAGGATATTTTGGTTATTTATAGCTAAGTATGCTGTAACTTTAATGATTTGGCTCACAACGTCTACCTAGGGGTCGTATGTGGCCCACAATGGGCAATGAGTTGACAACCCTGGCCTATAATGTACCTATAAAGAGGAAAAAGGGAAGAGGAACATATAGTGTTGTAGTTAAGTTACAATATACGGACCATTTTGGTGCTTCTTTGGACATCATTCACTATCAGTGCATATACCAGCATAAATCGTACAAACTTTAAGCCGAGTGATTCTTCAATGCGTATATTTTATTCCTTAATTTAATTATGAGATAATAAAATGTAGGATTTACCGACAAAATATCGATGTAAAATCCTAGGAAATCCTGCGAAAACAAAATCCCGAGAGAGAAGGCCTAATATGTATATTATTTAGTATTATTCCCTGTATGGACTTCTACAAATCTAATGGTTTCATCAATAATAAGGATATACCTTTCTACTAAATGCATAGGTACATAAAATATATCTCTTATTTGTCAGGATATTTTATATCCTTGCGTATAAAATAGGTACATACTCATATTTCTGAACCCTTTTATCTATTTTCATCTGCTTCGTTGAGTATTTTTTACATGATTTAAAATAGGCAACAAATAGGTATTTGAGTAATGCAATCTATTTCATAATAAATGAAGACGTTTTGTCATCCACATATATATAGGTAGACATTAAACTTCTCTCTGTTAGTAAATACGCTATGCAACAAAATTTGAGATTTTTTTAGGCCTGGACTTTACCCAATGACTCTTTTCTTTTGTATAGTTCTATGTTAAATAACAAAAGAATGGATATTTTCAAATAAAATTTTTACTTCTGGATCTACAGATTGATTTTTTAGTTTCTAGGTTTTAACCTTAAATATGACTTTAACTGATAATAAAGTTAATTGAAGTATAGGGAAAAAAAGTGGAATTTAGCATAATTGATTACCATTTTCCACAAGTATCAAGTTTTGGAGTAAAAATTAGGTATTTTGACTCTTTTTTAGTGAGCTAGCTCTCATCGTTCATTTACAAGAGTCGACTATTTGCGACTGACACATCACTACATAGTATGTTAGGTGTGGGATATCAACTCATTCTAGTCATTCGGATAATTAACCCTGTAAATGTTCATAAAAATCAATAAAAATGTCATTTAAGATCTCATTATCTTAAAGAGATAGTAACTTCATCTCTTATTGAATATCAAGGGGATTTGGAGTCGATCTGTGAACTGGGGATGAGATTGGAGATTACTTAATCTATTTCGACTCTTTTGACATCTATTATAAATTCTGATGGTATCTTTTCCCTCATTTTATTGAGGTATGGGAAGTATATCGAGCAATCTCTGCCATAATTATTGTTCTTGAATATCCATACACTCCTTCAAGGATTACTAAAGACTTAAAGAGGTTATTGACTCATTGTACCAATGGACTTACATGATACTTTCTTTATATCTATGTTTAGTTCACATTAATGAATGATATCCTTTATTCAAATCTAAGTACTTAAAAGTTACATTACTGAGTAATAAGTGCTAATATAGTACTTTCACAAAAAGAATTTATTTGCTAAATGAATTTTTTATTGATTATTATCATTTAAAGCCAAGAGAAATTAGATCCTAGTTGAAGTTTTTAATAGAGTATATTTTAATATCAATTACTATGTAAAACATAACATAATCCTTGATTTCAATAATAATTATTTCCCAATATTTCTCTATACACTAATACACTAGCAATTTATTGGATCCAGTGCTCGAGTATAATCCAACAGGACCTAATACTTTAGCGGAGCTTACATTTTGTAAGTATCTTTAGTAAAAATTCTAAATGATTTATTATTTTGTTGAATAATCATTAAAACCATCGTTTTTCTGTCCTATTTTAATTATTTGATTCAATAAAACATGCACTTTATAAACTCTAAAAAACTGTTCTGTGAAACATTTAGCTATAAACGGTAATTAATTTAATGGTGGTGAGATCCTAGATTCTCATAAAAGGTGATATTCCAATTTGATAGCTAACAATTAAGTTATTTATGAACATGAATCCTAACTCATTATGTTTTGAAATATCAATGACATTCAGATGTATCAAAATACACAAGTCTACTGAAGTTAAGAATTCCTTTTTGAATTTTCAAATAATCACTGAACAGTTCCCAAAAATGTTAATATATAAAACATATTATCTAATATGTATATACCTTACGGCTTTGCGGATAAAAATGTCTAGAAAAGAGAGCCATATTATATTTTTGAGATTGGATCGTCTTCCAGCTTTTTTCCAAGGACAAATAAGACTCATAAGTAAATAATAAGGATCTCTGGAGTGAGTCCTGAAGTATTCAGAAAGTGTAATTAATAATTGTCCACTCAAACCGTACTAAACGATCTCAGCCATGGAATATATTTATTGACTGACATTTTAGTCATGAGTCTCCCACTTCAAATGACTCAAACAGTTACAACAGAGTGATATAAGATAATTGATTAAGTAATAAAGTCAGATGTAAGCTAAACTTACTCTCATTACTGTCTCATTTGTATCCAACAATATGTATATTAGTGTGATGGAGATGAGTAATTCCTTTGTTATGTACATCAAGGAACATCAAAGTAACTCAAATCCATAAACAATCCATTGTTAGAGTATGAGACGAAGTGGAGTTGATTTAAGGACCGAATGAATTTCTTATTTTAGGTCTAAAAACTTATAAATTAATTTTGAATGAAATAAAAAATATACAACTTTTAATGCTATAAAAGATTTAGCTTAAAGAAAAATAATTTAAATTATTGAGGAAAATCGAATTTTGTAGACTTAAAAAGTTAAAATAATCCGTGAATAAATAGAATTGAAGTTTTGAAATTTTTCAAAAGTATGTATTTCGCTTAGTTAATTAAGAATATTTATAATCTATATGTAATTTTTTTTTGTTATTAAAATAGAGTCCAATCCCAATTTTTTTATTTATTAGTTTGCAAAACCTCGATAGTTTCATTATATAAATAAAATTTATTTTTCATACATCCATGAGTCATTTTCAGGATAGAAATATAATGAGGACATCAATTATGTCAACTATTCTTCCTTTATTAATCATTTTCTCATTTATTTCCTCTTCTTTTCATAAGTTGAAAATATGTACATACATACATAGAACGAAAAAGTCATTGTGATAAATATACTTCTTTAAGTATTGAGTTCATGTGGCAATGTCCACATAAAAAAAAGCAATTTGATACAATTTATGTATAAAAAAATCCATTAGAAAATACTTAATATCCAAGTTTAAGTCCTATTTATACATAAAATTCGGAGAAATAACTTTACGATATGGGCGTTTGAACAGGCGAGCTATAAGAAAAGTTGCGACAACAGGTAGGCCACCTGAAGTCAGTTGGTTTTCTGTTGTTGTTAATTTTGGGGTAAACCATTCACTACTTATGAAGTTATTTGGCAGACAATTCAAAAAAGTGGATCACCTTAAGAGGTACAAGAAGCTTTATCCAGAAGCTATTCCTACATTATTAGGTCATGCAAACCTGAGAGTCGCAATATTGACGAGGCATTCTATTAAATCCTTTAGCTAAGAGTGAAGTGACCAAGCTCTCAACAAGGACACCAAGAAATGTACTATTTTATTTTATTTTACTTCCAGATGTGGATACTACGGTGGCCGTATCACATTGACTTGATCATTCATACAGTGCTCTCCTCGCTTTGTACCCTTTGATTCCTAAGATATAGGGATTCCATTAGAGCTTCAATACGAGGTCCATTGGACCTCCTCTTTTTGAAAAAACAATCACAATGAAAATTTTGCGTGATGATAGAATCACTAATATGTGACGTCATTTTTGTTTTACAGCCCCTCCCACTAATAATTTTTGGTCCCCTTTCTTAGGAATTTAGAGATGTGTGCATCTTAAAGCGTGCAACTAGTAATCAAAATGTTGGTCAGTTGTCACCCTAAAAATAAGTATAAGTATATAAAGAAAATATTTCCTTTGTAGAAATTTCATTATATGTTTTCAACCATTTTCTTGAGTTCAAGTTCTAAAAGCGATTTTCATTTTTAGCTCCTTATATTTAGTAGTTAAATTCTTTAACTACTGAGCTTCAATTATATTTTGTTAAGTTGTGAAACATGGATCAACGATTAAATAAATAATAGACCAATATTTATTGGCAATAATGTAATTGGTTAACTACCAGTTAATTTATGGTTTGTTTGTTTTTTTCTTTTTGGAGGAAAGGTTGAGAATGAAGACTGTCATGTGTCAATAAATCTCTCATTTTAGAAAAACAGATCCACGATTAGTTTTTTGTCTACTCGAAATCTCGACTTTCAAAAGGTAAATAAATTTTGTTAGAAAAACATATGGTAGCTATATATAGTTCTGGCATGCTAAAGTACCTTCGGACAATTGATAGTGGATTAATACCCCTATAAATTCATAATACGCAAATTAAGCTGTTTTAAATGAGAGGAGGGTCAATTGATGAACACGTCGAGCTTTTTTGTCCACTCGCAACCTCGACTGACAAAAAGGAAAGGAAAAATTTGGAAAAACAACTGGTAGCTACCCTTCTGTATTTTCCTAGTTGCCAACTTGTTAATATTATGCATAATTTATTATTTAGGTATACAATATATATTTATAAATTCTACCAATCACAAACCAATTGTTACTACTTGTAATATATTCAAAATTCAAAAAAAAGGGCGCGCAATCCTTGATTTAACAGATTTTTTATATATCAAAATCATAAATAATAAGAATACCCTTTTTAAGCTCGTAACATGTAGAGTCAGCTGCTTTAAATCAAAAGAGTCAAATGATGAAAATCAGCTGAAGGGAGAATACAGTGTGTTTTTGTTTATCCCAAAAAGCTTGTCGTGGAAAGGAAAAATATACTGTATATGGTATATATAACAAGTTGACTTTATATACTTAAATATTGAACTATAATAATAGTTATTATTGAAATATAATTATTTCCTAATTGATGTTTTTGAGTATTTAGTATCTCTTTTTCAAATTAAATGTTTAAACTAAAATTTGGTTGGTTAAAGAAATTATATACGATAAGTTCAAAGATTTTAAAAACATTGTCAATGATAATAGTTTTACTTTTGTCAAATTTGGAGTCTGATGAAGATGATCTACGCCAAAGGTACTCAAAAACAAAAATGGAATGACCCCCAACTATTTTTTTTTCGAGGGTACAAATGCCCTTTCATTGATATTTGTATAGTACAAAATCCGGGTACACAAGAAAGGTGTTTCATAAGTCAGATACATGGACATCCTTATGGAGGGGGCTAAATACATAGATTAGTTATGTTTTGTTAATTAATGTTTTGGTTATCAAAAAATAATTTAAGCTAGTCTATTGGGAGTTGCATATTGAGTACACAAGTATATTTACAGTATAACTCCTGTTTTATACATGAGCAAACTTGAATAGCTACAGAAACCACAAAATTAATATTTATTTGAAAATGCTGTCAAATCAATATCTTTTACACTCATTTTTTCTTTTTTTTAAGAGACATCCGAAAATTGACTTTGATACATTGATGTAGGTACAAGCTTAAGATGATTGATTAATACTTTTATATATATTTATATTTTTTGAAGCTCTGTTTCAGTGTAATATGAATTTGCACAATAAAGACCTATAAATGATAAATATTCAATTTAATTCATATTTTTGATATTGGTCATTCATTTTACAGCTCTGGACCAGGGATACGATTATTTTTTAATTGGATGGTAACGGTGCATCCCCTAAATGGAAGGTAAGTAATTTCCTCCCATTTATATAAAGAAATTTATGAACAACAAACTAATTGATTTGGATGATTATTGATGTAAATCCTTTGCATTTACTCACGTGTGAAACTTATAGTGGTTGGCAGTGGGATTTTTTTTTTGCAAAAGTCATTTTTGATGGGAATCTGTGAACTTGTTCCGAAGTATTATTTTAGGGCCTAATTCATCAATATTTTCTTAAAGGTCCAGTCTGTCCAATCTTTTCTTCAAAATAATGGACGGTCCTCCGTCGTTGGAACCGTTTATTGTGAGTCTCATCCTACTATGGGAGAGTGCTTTTATTGCTATGAAGAAAGGCGTTGATGGCTCGCGGACATTGTTTATTGAACAGTCCTATGATAAAAGTATTTTGGCTCTAAGTGACAAAATGAAAGTGTCCCGCCCTGTATCCTCGGTGTGATCGATATTACCCTGCAGAAGTTTGTACTCTCCTAAAGAATTCCTCCCGACTATTTAACCTTAGATTGTTGTTAAGAGGTTCGTGGGAGCTTATGGTTTGGAGAACTTTATTCAAAATTTACTCCCATGATATGCCCATCTGCTTCCAGTAGTAATTAGATTTCTTCACTATCCTAATTAATTTAGAAGGTCCCATAAACAATCTGTCTGCTAAATAGTGTCCTGTATCTCTTTTAAACTTGTTCTTGATTATCATAGCCCAAAAGTTATTATTTTTTCTCAATCTTGTAATCCATGAAAAGTTCAACACTATCCACATAGTTTCAATATTAGTCGATCCAAGACCCCATCCACTTATTTATGTTACCTCTAGCAATGATGTAAGCTCTTGAACCACCCCATAAAAGTTTCTCCCTTAATTTGTAAATACTTTCCCCATTCAATCTGGTGAAAGGGATATATCTTAAGATATGGACAACTTTAGTAAAAATGACTTGATCCCAGACCCTTGGCTTTCCAAATCTAGTCAAAGGTACTTCTATAAATAAATTAATAATCTTTTTGTCTTCGTTTCTTTTTAGAACAATGGAAGCAGACATGTGTATTTTAAACCCAAGAAGAGAAGCATCAGTGACAAATTGGAATTTATCAAAATTTGACCTAAAATCATCTTTGCAGTTTGTTAAGATCATCCTTTTTTCAACATTAATTGAAAGACCTGACCTGACTTTGAATTTTCCTAATCACTGAACTAATAGATCTCATTACGTTTTCTTTCGAGCCTGAACAGAAGATAGTAACATCGTCAACATATAATTTACTTTATTTTAATTGAAGAAAAATGTTAAATTAATGGAGGTTGCGTAGTTATTTATATGGTATTTTAGCGCCCCCTAGCGAACAAAAGGGTCAACTCTTTGATAAATGAATTTGTACATAATTGATAAAGTGGTCGTCGTTTTGCCATCCAAAGTCACTCTATTTGTGAGTCTCAAGTATGACTCAAGACTTTTCAAGTTTTGACGCTCATCTTAATCATATCGTAAGTCATAATAAAATCTTATATCCATGCTTGTTTCCAAGTCAATAAAGAAAACTCCTTGATTCTTATATCATGTGTACGTCGTTTTTTATCATAAAATATGACAAATATTCTCGAATTATACACGATTTTCTAATAAATATTTCTGTAAGCATGGGCTCTTGCTCTGAATCTTTTATTTCGCCCGTTCCCTCCCAAAGTTATTTCCTCGTTTTTGTACAAAGGTAAAATGTTTTCATCTATTTTACCTTTTCTTTTTTACACGTACGCCTATATTATTCTTATTTTATTATGTGTGGGTGCTCATTACCCGCATTTCGTCAGTCATCCATAGGCTATTTAATATTTACCACTATTTTGAGAGGATTATACTTGATGAGAAGTAGTTGAAGAGATCAAGAATCTACGTTCTACATTGAAGATAAACAAAGTTTACAAACTCAAATTCCTCAAAAAAAAAAAATTAAATACTCTCAGGTGTTCAAGTCAAAGGGATCGAGTTCATGTGTCACTGATGTGGAATACTAAGTCGAGTCTCAAGTTCTTCAACATTTTGACAAACCATTCTATTAAATTAATGATTCAAGTTCAAGTCTAATGACTCGGTATTTCATATCCATATAAGTGTTAATAATTTATTTTAGTTTTTCTCTTAAATAAGTGCAACAATTACACATTATGTTGCATCCTCCCGGGTGTAAGAGCTATCAAGGGAAAAGCACCTGTTTTACTTGTATAAATATTATATTTGTGTTGATATATTATATTTATTTAAGTGCAGGTAGACCTCAGTTTGAAAGCCAGTAAGTAACTTTTTTTCAATTTGGATAACGAGTGAGCTTCTTAAGTTTGGAAGCAGGTTTCTTTGCTTTGATCACTCCAAAAAAAAAAAAAACGACTTTGACTCTATTGTGAAAAGTAGGAATACAGTTTTTGTAGAGCGCGAGGAGAAGGCGGGAGCGAGACTTATGCTAGTATTGAGTAATGCACCTTTATTCTTAGGAATGTAAATAATATGCAAATGGGGTGTGTAAAATAAAAAGAAAGAGAAAATCAACAATCTGGTAACTCTGACAATTTGATGAATGTTGAGAGGGAAGCAGCTTGAGCTGTCACGATGTTTCTCTGAGCAACAAGCTGCTATTGTCCTTTATATATACAAATGAAGACATCAATAATAAATAATAACATTATGTATGTATACCATAGATGAGAGGCAGAAAATTAACTGAAATTAATGTCAGGAAATTATATATTTTTAACTTATACGAGGACTTGAGCCCTTTTTTGTTTACATTTTATTTGCTTTATTAAACTTAATGCATCATGTATTCCTTCATGCGACATCTTTACTATCAAGTAGATGTTCTCCCCTCAGTAACAAAGGAAAAGTGATATCAGCTTTAGAAAAAAAAAGTACTTTTCGAAGAGCCAACTCCACAAAGTCTTGCACTCGGCATTTTGCATATTATTTACATTCCTATTTATTCTCTGTTGTATGAACTAACGTTAGTTCATCCAAACGAGCAAAAAGCCGTTTTTTTTGTTCTTCCATGGTCCTTTTTTGTTATTACTACAAAGAGCCCACTAAAAAAATGATAACAGAAAAGGAAAAGAATGGAGGGAAAAGCCGTTTTTTGTTCCGCTTGGTGAACCAACTATAAAACAACTTAGCTACGAGACAACTTTCATGCCCAAAGATGTTCCTTTTGAAGTATATTGATATACATAAGTCTTCACAAATAAAGACTTACACTCAAATCAGGATCCCTACAATACATTCAATTCTAGAAACTAAGCATATGTACAAGCAAGTAAAAATAACTTAAAAGGACTATAAAAATCTACATAATCAAAAATACAAATACAAAGTAAAATAAAATAATATGAAATAAAACAGACTACATCAAAGCAAAACCACACAGACAGATGCAACTGTTATTCATGCCTCCTTTTGAAACGTCTGTAACGCCCAGTAATCAATCTTAAGGTCTTAAAATGTTTTATTGAAACTGATGGGTAAAGTTGTACAACATATTTTTCTTTCCATTGCAAAATTCACCTTGTTTCAATTCATGGAGATTGAATAATTAATATTAGAGTAATTCATAACATCCTTAGTGGTCCATGCAGAACTCCATGAAGTAACCATCAAAATTGATGACCAATAAATGATCACGTGGTTGTCGCAATTCTAATTTGTTTAATTTAGCTTTATATGGACATAAATTAAAAAATAAAAAATAAAAAAAAAGAGTACCAACCGTTTTTCCTTTTCTTATCATAAAAATGTAACTTTTTTCTAAAAAAAAAGTTACATAGACCACTGACAGTGATTGATACAGTTTCTTGGAAATATATATACATTAATCTATGCCAAATAAGGATATTTATCGGAATAAGAAAGTAGGCGTATTTGATGATGAAATGGTCAGATTTATGGTTTTGTTCTTAACAAATTTTTATTAGCACTAATTTATTGTTAATAAGCTGCTCTTAGGTAAAACAGCAAAATAATGACAGCTACATTCCCCCAATCAAATGTAATTGTCTGAAATTCTACCCTTATGCAAGAGTACCATATTTTAATGACATCGTTTCGAGTGTGTTTTTATAATTAGCATTTTAGTACATGCAAAAATTCTTCAAGTCAGTGCTTATCTCGGCAACAATATTCTTCAACTGGATTTTTTATATTATCTACTTTTGAATGGTTCAAGTGGAATATTTTTTCCATTATTGTCACACTAATAAGTAGAGGCATTCTTTCTTCTAAGGCTTGTATTGATAGCAAAATTTGATGAATAAACACTAATTCAATAAATGGTTTAGCTATTTAAATTCTTCTTCTTCACCTTTGAAATAGTAGAACTACATAACATAAAGACTGTTTCTATCAAAGTTCCCTAGTGTACAATAATAGGTGGTTCATGTTTAAAGGGAATGATTAAGGCAAAAACGTCCAAGGAAATGCCCATCCAGAGGACCAATCAACATTCCAATTATAGATTGATCCTTGAAGTCCTTAGTCTCGTCCATTGTCATAAATCTATACTTTTCGCAAATTTTCTGTTTGATTTTTAAAATTATGAATCAACTTATGAGCTTCAATGATTGAATTACGGAAAAACAAGAAGATACTGATTTATTGGCGTATTTCTCCACAAATTTGATGAAATTTCGATGTCCTCCGACTGAAAGTGGGATATTATGTACATGGGACAAGAAATTACGTCAGACCAGACGTGAAATCAGATGTACTTGAATCGTTATTCATACTATGCTTATTGTATGGATCCAGATTTCTCTTGTGACATCAGTGATGCGGAAGTCTAATGATCGGAAATTTCTCCGTGATGGAAGTTCTGAAATGACATCATTGTGCGAATCCATTAGGCTTTGACAATTTTTCCGAATATAATTGTAATAATAATAAAGAATATAATTACTACATTGAAAACATGATTTGATTTGTAGATAATAATTCTACTGGTAAAAAAGAAAGAGAATATATGAATATAAATTTGATGACTTTTCAAAATATTTGAACTCATCAATTTAGATTGAAAATAATTTAAGAATTAAAAAGTTTTCATTTCATAAGAATATGGAATACATGTCTTGTCATTTATTATCAAATTTTAGCAATATGCAAATTAAGAAACAGTATTATAATGGCTTTGAAAATGAAAAAAAAAAAATAATTGTTTTGAATACAACTTGTTGCTACATGACAAACGTTCCCATTTCGACACTTATATTCACCGGTGTGATTCATTATCTTCTCCAATTTATAAGAAATAAAAGTTTTTATTCTTATAAAACTTGGTTGTTTATATCTCCCAAGATGTCAGACTTCAACAGAGATGACATCACATGAAAACCCTAGTATATAATGTTTTTTTTAAATACATATATATATTTTTAAAATCTTTGGATGAGTATTCCATGCAGCAAATTTTACTTGCACCGAGTTTGTTTTAGTACAGATTTAGTAACTTACACATCCTTTTAACACAGTCAACAATGCATCATCAACAATTCTTATTCATCTGAATGTTAATGGGTTGAACTCCACCTAGCTTTTGTTAACCTGAATAGGCAAGAATATGCCTATCATCAAATATGTAGAGGATAGTCCAAGAGTTGGAAAGAATGGTGTAAATGGCTAGCTAGAATACTTTACCTTTTTCCGTATGGAGAAAAAGTTGAAATAAAATAATACCTATGTATGTTAACATACCTTATATTGGAGATGAGAACGTTAAAAAGTCTAAGCAATGTAAATACCTAACTTTATATCAGCTTCGGAAAGATGATAATTAGTTATATCCTTATTTCTCACAAATAACAAAAAGATAGCCAATATATGCTATAGCTAAGAACTTGTACAATTGGTAGATGTGTTAAAATTAAAAATGTCTGCTCCTTCATTGGGTGGTAAACTCTTAATCTCAAACGACAAATCAATAATGACTTTTTAAACATTTAATCATGATTTTGTACAAGTTTTGCAGTAAGAATAAAAATAATGACATCATATTAAGTCATTATTTTTTATTATACTCGTACATATCGTATAAAAGAAAAAGACTTGAATTCTTTCGAACAAAAGAAAGTTAATTCCATGAATTCTATGTTTTTATTTTCTAGATTGTAATCAAATAGGTATTTGGATAGTGAAGAATGTATGTTTGTACATATATCTTTACGAGAAGGCAGTTTTAATGAGTCTAACATTGAACATCAAAAGCATTCCACCTTCATAGAAAAGTATAAAATACATTGAGACTGATTAATAACGATCATTTGATGGGCAATTTTATAAAAGGCTTTAGATATTTTATGTCTTCACCGAAATGAATAGAAATCTACAAATAATATTTAAAAAGTGTATGATTTCATTTATTAAATGTAGTGCGTTTCCTTGTTTATAGATGTCAGCATCTGCTGGAGGCAAAATATTTAAAGAAATAATTATATATTTTACTATTTTGAAAGATACATATTGTTACTCTTATTTCATTTTACTTATACTCATAATATAATGTTTGAAGTATAGAGTTGTTGAGATACATATTGATTTATTGTTAACGTCCTGAGGTATCTGAGACACTTACTTTAAAATGTTTTGGAGATTTTAGAAGCATAATTTACTTATTTTTTATTCTAAAAAGAAGCATGTTTAGAATATGGCTAAAATAATAAGATAACCAGAACTTTCAATTTTTAAAAACATGGAACTTCTTTCTTAGATCCTCTTTGGAAGATAATTAAGAAAAACAAAACATACATGGGCACCAGATGGCACAGATTTATTAAAATACTATAAACCAACAACCCTTATACCGTCATACTCTAATAGCCAATAGGATTTGAGCAAATTAACAAAATATTCAAAATGCCTCAAGATGGCGCAGATTTGTTAGGTTACAGTAAGCAATCAAATTTAAATTTTAATTGGGTTTTTGGAGACTTACAATAAAATACCATACAATATAGTTTGCAACTTCAAAGTTTTAAATAGACCATCGGAATATTCTACTACCAAAAGTTTATTACGAGAAAAATTGACTATGAAGTAGAGATACATACAACAACAAAAATAAGAAGATCAAAATTGGAGTAATCATAGAACAAGAGCCAAAAATACAAAGTTATGCAAAAAAAACAAAAAAATAACATATTTTATATTTTGTTTTATTCATCAACCTTGTTGTTAAATTGTTATTTTTTGCAAGTAGCAATAATGAAAGAAGGTCAAGAAGTAGTCGAGAGAGTCTCTTTTACAATACAGCGCGTGTTCGAATTATATCAGCTCCCCTAGGGCACATGATTTTTCAGTATGAAGATAATCTTGGACATAGTTTGACTTTTAGGGGTTTGAGGGGGAGGGTGTCGATATCTTTTGAGTCTCACCTTGTTTGGGGAACGTTGTCATACAATATGTTCTTCACGTACTCCCTGGTTATGCCACTGGATAAAGTAGTTTGGGTTTACTTTTAAAATTGACAGAAAATTATGAAAACGCATTCGTCAATCAGACTCAAGACAACTTTACCAATTATTATTATTTATCTTTTACTTATCAAGATATTGCCCTTCAAGAGAAATAGAACCCTTTTCCCAACACTTTTTTAACTTTTCCACATCTATTATGTATAAACATAGAGCAATTTATTGTTGCCGCAATCTCCAAACGTCCAATAGCCACTAAAAGAGTTAGATTTGAAAAATTGATGTAGAAATAATTCAAAGTGGGATTCGTGTAATTTCACAGTCCCTTTAATAAATAAAAAAATTCAAAGCTTACCATGGGATATAATGAACGATTTTATATATTGCAAATATACATAGTTCATATGCAAATTGAAAATTATAGATGACTCATTGCTTAGCTCTAGCAGCGACAAAGTCAATAGCTCCTTGATCATTCGCAATATGGTTTTAGCCTAGAGTCAAGCTTTAATTTATGATACGGAATCTTCATGATGATTTGAAGCAAATGCCCTTCCCACACTTTTGTTCATTTTAATACACATATATACATACATTTAAGCCTTGTAGTTACGGACCAATTGACACTCAATGTTCGTTATTAACAGAATACAATTTAAGTTACAGTATAGAGTACAATATAATTCATGTACTTAAACAGTATTCGACAACATTACCCTTATTCTATTAAGCAACCTTTCCTCCCAAAAGAAGCAGAAAAAAGGTTTAAGATTCGTTGGCAGTTCATTCATTTCGATTTAAAAAAAAAAAAAAACAGGATTTCGCATCGTGTTTTGTAACTTTAAAAAAATATACATGTTATGTTTGGATTTTGTACACGTTTCTGCATGTTTTACAAGTTACAGTTTGACCAGTCATTTTATTTACCGTTTATTAATTGATGCTATCATTTAATTATGATCCACGCATTCATAGTACATATCTATTAGTTAAATAGGAGTAATTTTCATTAAAGTAAATCAAAGACTACGTCCTTAATATATATCCCATGAATTTTCACGAAAAATTTGGCATTTAAAAATGCTTCATCCTATTTTGTATATATTATATATCAACATGTACACAACACAAATTAACATAAAAATAAAATAAAACATGAACCTTGTATTTCTACTGCTTCTTGGCCCCTTAGTAGTGTTCTGAAAGTTGATGGGTTGATTGAACACAAATAATAATTATATTAGCTCTTGTTCCCCGCTCTAAACAATTATTATTATTATTCATCTATGTTAGTAAGTAAAGAGTATTAAATTCCATATTTGAGAAGAATGGACTAACTGATTCATTACCAACTGATTTTAGGAGAACCTCGTGAATAATTAATTATTATAAAAATGTCTTGATCGGCTCAAACGTACTTACTCTGCTCTTATAACGTATGTAATGAGTGACTTTGGGAAATGGTGGTTTTAATAAATATGTCTGTATTATTTAGCAATATTATATCATCAATATGTATTAATAAGGTAGATAGACTGGCAGGGAATACGTAATATGTGTCTGAGAGGATAGGTGGTGGTTGAGGGTTATTACTATAGTATGTATTCTTTATGGTAACATCATGACATAACGACATAGAAAGATAATAATAATTATAATCAAAAAGGTAACATTAATATAATAATCATTAAAATTTGGCCTTGTTAATATATATATTTATATAACATCTACACACGTTTGTTTGTATGCAGTTTTGGTAATAAACGTATAATATATATATATATATATATATATATATATTACGATAATAGTAATAATAATATTAAAAAGAGAACATACGGAGAATTACAAGTCTAATCATCACTGAATATCGTAGCATAAGTAACTAATATATATATATATATATATATGTAAAAAGAAATAAAGTTTGAATTAAATCAAACCTTTTCATTAAAAAAAATATCATATTCATATTATATTCGGAGAACAAGAATTCTCCTATCATTATTACTACATCACACTGAATGAATATTAGAGAAGAAACTACTAAAATATCATTATACAATTTGAGAATGATCAATTCATCAAACGAAATAAACAAAATAATAATAATAATAATATATGAATCGTAATGAAATAGTAATACATTTTATTTGCATTGTATTTTGGCTGCAAACACTCAGCGTTCCATCACAGACATGTGCATGGAAAGCATGAGGCCATCAATATCCTATGCACACGCACACTAATCTATGTATAATCCTTTTATTTCTGAACGTCAGGTGCTTGTGTGTTTGAAAATAATTGATAGAGGCCTTCTGTTGCGGGTTGATACTTAATTGGTTGATACTCTGATACTTTTCCAGGCTCAATAATTGCACTTTCTATTTTCTGCTGTTGACTTATGATTGCAGATGACTCTGAAAGAAGGGGATTGCCCTTTATTGATCCACTATTCGGGTTTATTTCACTAGCTTTATAATCCATTTTTGACTTAGTAAAGACCCCATCCACTTCCATTGGGCTAGGGTCATACATGACCTTCTTGGGATCGATGGGAGTCATTTCTTGAGAAATATAGGGAGCGACCACTATGTCTCCAATAGCTTTCTTCTCAGTAATTGCATTTGTTGCTCCACTACCTTCCCCTACTTGATTATTCCAAACCCCAAGTTTCCCTCCCTCAGACACCCAGTTTTGCTGAGTAGGAGTATTCTGATCATTAGTAGTTGCAGTGTCAGCTGTCCAAGTCGAGGTTCCAGAATGATCCCCTGTTACTGGCTTTTCACTCACGTTCCATTGAGGGGCTGGAGCATGTTGTGTGGCTTCATTTGCCTTACCACCTCCCCCGCCAGTATTTCCACTACTCCCAGAGTTTCCCCATTCCTCGTTCCATATTGTATCGATTTTTGCTGACTCATTAAACCAATTTGGAGCTTCCGAACCATTAGATTCCTTCTTTGATTCTGTGGACCAATTAGCAGAAGCTACAATAACTTGTTCCTTTGCTTTTTCAGGCCAAGAGTTAGTTGGAGCAGGGGGAGTTTCATTTACAGGATTTGGGGTTCCCTCAGCTGGTTTGGTTTGCCAAACAACTTCTGCAGCTGGAGGAGAAACTGTATTCGCAGAAATGACAATATTCTCTGTAGCAACGACAGTTGCTGCATTGGGCCATGTTTCCGACGTCGGAACTTGATTTTCATTCCAATTTTTATTGTTTTCACTAGAAGGAGCACGCCAATTCTGAGTTACAGCAACAGTAGTTGCTGGAGTGTGCCAGGACTCAGTTGCAGCGACATTTGATGACCATGTAATAGGAGCAGATTTGGACCAATTTTCAGCCTCAACTTTGACTGAATTCCAATTCTCTGACACAGCTGCCGCAGTATTACTTTTGAGCTCAGGGATGATATTGGATAAATTAATTTGGGATTTTTCCTGAGGTGGAGGTTGCTCTGACCATGTAGATGGAGGCTCAGGTGGTGCTTGAGTCGTGAAAAAGGGAGTGGTGTCCATTGGCGTTGGTCCTTTGGGTGCTTCTTTAGTTATTGGAGATGTTGTTGTCGTAGAAGTGTTCCAAGTTTCTAGCCAGTTTGACCTTGGTTGAGAAGTGATAACTTGTTCGTTTATCTTTTGCTTTTTGGGATTTAATTCAGTGGGCTCTGTCACCACTAGGGGAGATGGGACTGCTGGTGTTGAAGGGGAGGGAGTAATTTGTGTTGCTTGACTTGGTGGTTGCTCTGTCGTAGGAGCTGATGGAGTGCTGGCATTATTACTTGAAGCATTGTTGTTGCGTGATATATCCACTCGAGCCAAATTACTATCAATACTTTTAAGAGTGGGATCAGGTTGAAGCAAGGCCTTGTTAATAGTGTTCATAACATTTTCAAATTTTTCTGAATTTGATATAATAGAGTTAGGCAGCTTAATGGAAATTGTTGCATTATCACTCTCGGTCCCTTGGATATATATGGGACCGTTCGTAGCGGATTTGGATTCAATGTTGGTCCCTAGTTAAGTAAAAAAAGATAACTCTCATTAAAAACGTTTACTAATTTTTTAAATATTTTTTTAAAATAATCATTTACATAAAACAATTAAACATATAAATAGTTCAACTATAATTATTTCATCAGCATAAATGCGTATTGTCCTCTAGGCAATTACTGATTGATTTTACTATATTGATAAAAATGATGAATGAATAACTTCACAAAAAAATCAAAACAAAAAAAAACACAACTATTTAACGTATGTATGAATGGTAACTCATTGTAGTACTCAAATGAATATTATACTCGCATCCCAAAAAAAAAAAAATTCAATGAAAATTTCAATTTTTAAAAAGAGGCATCAAGACATTATTTATAGGGTTGTTTTTTTTTCTTTTTTTTTGTTAATTAAGAGTCTCATGTTGATATCAACTCTCCTGGTATTTGTGAGTCAGTGGTGGTTTCATGATGCCCCTTGTTTTGTTTTTTTGAGTTTTTGGTTTTCTGAACCAAAATAGGTACGTATAATATGTGTATCTACTATAAATAAATATATATGTGAAATGTTAAAAAATAATTATTATTTTTAAAAAATAGTCACATGTGTTTTGAAATTCGTGAGTTTTAAGATAAGTTATTTATAAATGTGTTGTATATGTATACATGTATTTTAAATCAAGTTGTTGTGATACATCACGATAATGACCTTAAGATATTTATACATATATTGAGTTTATTTATAAATACAGACAGAGATACACACACACGATATGATGTATATTTAAAAGTATTTCAATAGTGAAATGTACTACTACCCATGGAGCAAAAAGTCACCGTATCCCTATAGAGAAATAGTCTCTTTTTCAAGGCATTATAGAGTCATTTGTATTTTTTTCAACAGAGTTCCATGATAATTGAATCAGATCAGTCAATCGTAGTATCAATTTAAATAAAATTGATTATTCAGTAGATTTCTACATGAATATGAAAAGTACGTATGAAAGTTAATATAAAAACACACTACTATTTTCCCATAGGGGACCGGCGTTTTTTTACTCCACTCTAAGTGTATTAGAACCAAATCAAGACGGGTTAAAAAAAAGAAAAACAATTATTGCCCTAATTTGTTCCTCTACAAATTAACCCTCCTTAAAAAGCCAGTGAAAATAATCATGAAAAAACTCCATAAATTAAATTGATTGTCAGGGCCAAAAATATTAATTCAGGAAAGGTAGCTTTAAAAAATGGTCTCGTCGAAATTTTCAAGGGTTAAGTATATAATAAAAGATTTAAACCTTGCTGCATTGGTAATGCAGCCCCCTATTAGGCACATATATACACATCATAGGACATCGAATATGTAAACCCCCTATGAAATAATCAGAGCCTTTTAAATGTATATCCAGAACTGGGAAGTGATATCGTGTCTTTAATAATAATAATTATCAAAAGTGATGTAAAATCATCAGAAAAAATTGATAATAAAAAAAAAAAACACATCAAAATACTCATTGGAACTGGAAATTATGTATTTACTTTTGAAGGCAATACTTAAAAAATGTATTCTGTGGCGAATACATATTACATATAATATGTCAATGAATGAAGAAAGAAATCCATGTTCAAGATGTTATTATATTATGTAATACAATCTAATACAAATAGACGTTATCAAAAAGCCACAAAAACTAGGCATGCATCCCTTTCCTCATATACATATGGTTAGTATTAAGTATAGGTTTGTCGTTTGATAGACCTATTATTAGGAGTGTAGTGTGTATGTACTAGTTTGTATCACTATTTTTAGTTGTCTTTGATTTTGATTTTTTTTTTGTTACAGTAAAAGCAGCTAAAAAAACAATGCTTTGTGAATTGATTTAAAATATATAATATTCATGATTAAATGTAGTAAATAAAAATGATCAAAAATGTGTCTTTCCTGATCCGCTCTGAATAACCCTTTTCCGCAGCTAAAATGAAAAAATAATATTTTTAAGCATTTTTCATACAGGAGAGAAGAAATGAATGTATTCGTCTGTGTTTTTTTGTTAATTTTGCTATTAGTAAATGTAGTTTAGGTAAAAACAAACAAACAAGTTTTATTCATTTTAAATTTTACTTTTGAAGTCAATGGGAAGAGAGGGAAGAGGCCTGTCATAGGAGGAATTTAATTTGCTTTCTAAGGAAGTGAAGAAATTTAAAATATAATTGAAGCATATTTGCCAAAAAATAATGACATAGCAAAATATAAGTTTACCTATGTACGTATGCAGGGTTTTTACTCAAAATTTAGAAAATCCGAAAGTCTGTTTAAACAGGATTTTGTACAAAAACTTTATTACATAAACAAAATTTATTTTTTAACAAAAAATCTTCAGAAAGCTTGACCCTAATCTTTTGATTCAATGTGTTCACCCTCAGCAGCTATCACAGCGCCAACCCTCTTGCGGAAAGCTACACAAGACTTAATAACAAAATCGGTGGACATCTTGGACCAGGCTGACTAGACGGCAGTCTTCAGAAGTACCACATTCGGATGAGGAGACTTGTTGGTGATCCTTTCCAAATAACCCCACACGAGGATTGATATCTGGGCTACTTGGAGGCCACATTGTGGATCCCCAGAAGTCGGCAAAGTTACGCAAACAGAACTGTTGAGCCTTCTGGCTGGTATGGGCAGGAGCTCTGTCTTGGATCCGCATGTGATAGTTGGCTTTCAGACACAGAAGCTCAGTGTACCTCAGAACCTCGCCGTCGGAGGCCACAATAGAGGAGATCAAGGGCATCCCCAGGACCATCACCTGCCCATGATGCTTGTCCTGTGGATGCCCTTGATCTCCTCTATTGACTGGGCTAGGAAGCGATCATTCCTGCAGTTGTAAGCCTGGTCCACGGTGAAGATTTTCTTGTAGTAGAAGATCTTTACTGTGTTTGAGTTTTTACGCAGGATGGTCTGGATTTTGTGACACCTTTCGAGCCTTCTTTCCTTTAATTTTGTGGTGAGGAGATGCATATGAACTCGTGCGTATGACTTAAGGCCCAAATCTTGGGTACAGCCTTGTGCATGGTTCTTAGACTCACGTTCATGTACTTGGAAAGTCGACTGATCGAAATGGTGGGGTCCTTCTTCACCTTGTTCTTGAGGGCTGCTAAAAAGTCTCTGTTCCTCTTCTTGTTGTGGGCAACACTGCCACAGGCCCTGTTTGAACCTTATCCCCAAGATTTAAACAACATTGTAGACTTCTCGACGATGGTAGCGATCTCCCTTTTATTAACATTGGCGTCGAGGAGATGCGAGATACGCTCACGAATTTCCTTCTCCTTGCCCATTACGACGAGTAAGAAAAGAAGTGTCAGAATATTTATTGTTGTGTATGTTGCAATTCACAGCAACGTTTAATTACAAAGTTCTCTAAACCTAACAATTGAGTAGAAAGGGCAATGTAAAAACCCTGTAGGTATATATAGCTGTACAATAGCAGTAGGTATTAGATTCTAATCCCCTGGTCATCATTCTCCATACAAAATGAGAATCAATTAACTCAATTCGCATATATGTACATATGTAATTAGGAATGTCTACACCAAATGCCCATCCCTTTTTTCTTCATGGTAGAGCTGTTCTATGTCCGTGTAATTAATAGAAAGTAACGATTCAAAGTAAGTAATATATTTTGTACGGGAATACATATTGATATTATGTTTTGAAGAAGCGCGTTCTAGTTTAAATTCAAGGTTAAGTTCATTTGCCAAGCAACGCTGAAAGAAGATTTACATCTAAGCTGCTGCTTCTCCTCCTCCTGCTTACGTCATTTAAATAAATTGTTCTGATTTTTCCCTTTTTCATGTACATAAGTGACCCGTCAACACAAAAGCATGTAAAAGGATGGGTTTCCTCATCAAAAATGTACATATGGTATAATAGGTATTTGTATTTTTCAACATAAAGTAATTAATAATAATTATATTCCATTTCTAGTAATAAATTACTGTGATTTATTCTACGCAGGCTCCACAAATTGCTCCTATAGGTCGCAAAAGTCCATATATCATCCATTATACAATTAGATATTAAATGACTATGATGGATAATTTTGTTTGAAAGGCCATAACGTCCGAGTCAAATCAAGGCGTCTCAAACTTTTTTCTTACAGGGCACATGATTGTAATAGACAAACCCACGGAGCACAGCATTATATAATGTTTTGATCTTTTTACAAATGGAAAGGGATTTTTTTTTTTTCAGGAATGATACGAAGTGCTCCTGAGATGCATTGCTCTTGTTTATATCTAATATATATATGAGTATCTCAACCCATCCCAGAAATTTGAATATAAAGACCATAATTGAACGAAGTGATGCGTCTGCAAACTATATAATACGGAATAAATAGATACATATATTGGTATATAAATATCTCATTTTCTTTTATTCGAGGTTGCTTTTGTATTGACACAACAAGTAGTATGTAAATAAATTGTACTTCCAATTATATCTACATAATATATAATATTGACAACTTGAAATCAATACTTCTCGATATATGTACATCTAGCGATGAACAAAAGGTAATAATGTTCATTTAGTCTATATAGAGCAACATGTCGGTAGAAAAGGAATTTATTTCACATCTTTTAATTAAGAGGTATGTACATGGAACGATCTATGTAAATGTTTATGGAATTCATTTGATGATGATAAGTATTATTAGTATTTACAATGTTACTTCAACTATTGATAAGAGTTATACTTAGTTATATGTATATATATATATATATATACATATTTAACAACAGGGTCAAGAGCATCTATACCGATAATTTTGAGGGTAAACCTCTGTTAGACTCCATAATATACATAAGGAGATGATTGCTTGCATGCAACTATGGCACAAAACATAAATAAATAAAATATTGCTAAAAGTAAATTTGAGTGTGTTATACATATATAAACAAACAAAAGTTGAATTAGTAACATATATGAACATAATATATAAACTGGAATGAACGTGACTAAAAGTTGAAAAGAGCGTGTGTGTGTGTGTGACTGTGACTGTGAGCTAATACATACATACATACATACTACAACACTTATACACGTCAGTCTCCTTAAATTTTTATTTTTAAAGAGTAGCTGCTGAGAGTCTAAAAACTTTAATATTGTGTCAAATAATAAGATAGTCATTACAAATTAGGAATTTAACATAGATCTATCAATTCATCTATTACGCAACAGCAAAATAAAATAATCTACGTTACATTCATCTCTTAAAATTAAGTCTCCAATGTTGTGTGTAGTTAAAACAATAAAATAATGAACTTGAATACCAGCCTTATTGCCAGACTTATTATATATACATTTATGAGGACAAAAGATAAAATATAAAAATGATATAAAACAAATGAACTTGGGGGGGGGGGGGGGGGGGGGTAAGGGGTAAAAGAAGTTAAAACTAATAATACTTTAGCTCAAAAATATTAACATTTCATTCCTTATATAATGTATAATATTAAATAAAATGAAGAAAGGAAAGAATTAGTAAGAATCGAAGCAAGTAATGACTCCTTATAAACACACACACACACACACAAAAGGAAAATGCAATTTAACAACTAAAAAAACACTTTAGAAAAATATTTAAGTTTTGAAACAAAATACTAAACCTTGAAAACTATCGAGGGATGGGTGAGGGGATGGAAGGAATGCATGAAATTATCATCAATTCCTAAGAAAATGATTTCCCCATATTTTTGAAATTATTGAGTTTTGAAGAGATATGGATTCAAGAATTATCATGATGCATCCCCCCCCCCCCACACACACACAATCGTGAAAATATGCTTATTATAATTCAAGATGGAGGAAGCGAAGATTATAAGAAGAAAAAACTTTCAGTTTGAACAAATTTAACACAAAAACAAGATAATATATCATTGAATATTAATATAAGTTGATTATATTATTGTTATTAAAGTTCTCTTATTTCACTTTCTGGAAAAACTGATGATCTATTAATTATTTAACTAAAAAAAAATATAAAAAATATTCACCAGCTATTCCATTACACGATCTATTTACAATTTTTTTTTCTTAAAAAAATCCCAATATGTAGTCATATACAAATCATTTTTTTTATATATATGTAAAAATAAAAATTAAATTGATACATGCTGGACTTACCTAAAAATTCTTGAGAAGAATTCGCAAGAGTTCCATTGTTATTACCATTCACCATGATTTTAGATTCTAAAGATACATCACCCACGTTTTTAAGCAATTCCTTTTGAGCTGCTTTAAGAGTGTCTGATGATATTTTGGGTATAACCATAACTCCTGGAGAAGAATCCCCTATGGAGTGTGAAACATTACTTGAGGATTTGTCTTTTTGAAAGAGATTCGAAAAAGTAGTGACACGATCAGATTTAAATTCTTCATCTGGATTGTTATTGTTATTGTTATTATGATTCGTGGTTGTAGTATTCGAAAAGCTAATTGAATCTGATTCTTCCTGAATGGATTGCCGGTAAATATAGGATCCCTTTACGTCCTCTTGAGTCTTTTCAGGATCAAAAACTGTGTCTTCACAATAATCTATTTCTTCTTTTGTCATATATCTCGTTTCTACCGGCTCTAAAATGGTTATCCTGGATGAAGGATTACTTCTATTGGATCTAATTGGAGAAAAACTTTTGGGTGATGAGCTCGTTGATGAATTATGGTCTTTGGTTTCCTTCAATCGATATGTAAAGGAATGAGAGTCTGAAGTTTTTTCACCACATTTAATAAAAACTGAAACATCTATTGGACAACTAGGTTGATGTTCTACTCCTGGTCCCAAGGTATAAGGTGGAATTGTGACGATCATATGAGAATTATTAAAAAAATCTTTATCTGAAATAGAAAAAGTTGGAGTTACTCAATTGAAAACGTAAAAAAATAACTTAAAAAAGATAATTATAAAACATTTGTTTACGTGCTGAGCTATTGGAATATATATTATGTTCTTGAAGTAAGTAATGTTTTAAAATCATAGGTAAGTAGAGAAATAAAAACATGTTTTAATTGCCTGGATGAATAATTTGTCTCCAAGGAGCTCGATGAAGCGCCTCAGAGGTTGATAAGTTCTCTTGAAAGACGACTACAGCATCCTTAAGAAAGTTTTTCCCAATCATCCACAGCTCTCCACCTCCCGGAAGAGACGAAGTATCAGTGGACATTTTGAGAATTTCTGGAGTTCCCGGTTGCTGTGAACACGAAATAGGATCCGATACAACTTGCAATGTCTCTTTGGAGCCGTCCTCCTCTTCAAATTCAATACGGAATACCATACGACACTTTGTGGACTTTTTTTTCCAATTGGTCCTTTGTTTCTGGGCAGGTATCTTATTTTCGATATCTGAATAACGCTCTTTCAGAATACCGACACAATCACATCGAACAATAAAGTCTTTGTCCGCCTCCATGTCCATCAAAATAATGTCTGTGCCTTCCTGTCGCCACTCCTGACTCGGAGTCGAGTTCTTTCCGGCCACTTTGCATGCTTGATAGTAGACATGGGGCAAAACTGGGCGCCCTTGATCTGAGCCAATAAATACTTGGAGTCGAAGCTTTTTTTCAGGCCCATGGTAGCCCTTGAGTTGAATGGTAGGGAATCCAGAGCCTTCACGATCCTTGACAGATCCACGTGATCCCTCCGTTTGATATCGGGCGCGGTGCTGCTGTTCGGGTTGATTGAGGATTTTGAGGGTTCGTTTCCCGTTCTTGGAAGAGGAGGAATAGGATTTGAACAAGGAGCTAAAGAGGAAAGACATCGTCTCGTCCTTGAGCACCTCTTGGCTACTCGACCCGCCGCCGCAATATTTCCTCTTCTTCCCATTCCCTCCATCCTCCACGTAACTCTCCTCTCCACCACCACCACCACCATTTGAAGACTCCTCCATACTTTGGGGGATTACGCCTTTTCCCTTCTCATTGGATTTCGAGTCGCTATTGAGTCGTTGTCGCCGTTCTTGGTCTCCGTTCCAGAGTTCGTTCTGCGTGTTTATTTTACAATGATAATAAATATTCGAACAAATAATAAAAGGAAGAAAAAAAAAAGGCAGACGAAGGGGAAAAAAGAAAAGAAGAGAGAAAAAAAAGAAGAAGAAACAGAACTGCCAGAGCAGTCGTCCAAAAGCGCCTACTATTAAATAAAAACTATATTAGTATTACAACTTACTACAACTACTATGTTCACTATTTACGTATGTATGTATGTATGTATGTTTTCTGAAATTCCTTCCCTTTTCTGTTTCTTTTTCCTTTTTTTTTCAATGGGATGTCTTTTTAAACATATATAAAAAACACAACATGATGTACATATACATATACAATAATAATATTATATTCAAAGATCAACAAACTCAAGAGAGAATAGGACTGAAAAAAAGAACAAGGGAGGGGGAAAACTGGTTCGACTTCTTTCTTCCAGAAAAAAATTAGATATAATTTTTCTTGCTTTGATCAGTTGTAATAAAAAAAAACAGAGATCTATTTGGTCCACTATGATTCAAGGATCAGTCAAATGAGGATGACCATTATTAATATTTATTGTTATTATTTGATCACGTCTACTGCTGTTTTACCTTTTTTGGTGTGCGTACGTCTTTTTAAATTCACACACACAAGGAGGGGAAAAGAAAGCCATTTGGGCCGGCCCCGTCTTTTTTCCCAAAGACGTCTTCCTTTTTTCTTTGCTCTCAAGGAGTTCTTTCCTTTTCTCTTATTATTAATTATTATTACCTTCTCGATCGGCGATTTTATAGGTTCTGGAAACGATAAAATTCACTGACTCCACTTCTTATGGATCCCCTCTCCCAGCAACAGATGAATCCTTCAAAAATGTGAAGTTGAATGTTGGATTAATTAATGATTCTCGCTCTACTAATGGAATTAATTCGAACCCAAAAATGCATAATTCAAATATATATTATTATCATAACTAACTAGCTATAACTCGCAGCTAGGGAATGATTCTTAGATTTTGTTTATTTTTAAAATATACAACAGGTGATTGACCGATTGGCACATGTTTCTACTTATTTATTTTAAAATGTGACCCTTGACGCGATAACTGGGCTATTTCAAGTGTTGATAGTATTCATGATAAAACTCACTCAAATCTTACCTGCTTTGACTGTGACTGTATCTACCTACTACCATTTATTTACTACCAGGTATGGAGGGAGCTCTGTCCTTCTCCCTCATTTAATGGATTCACCTATCAACTTTCCATTTTTTGTTTGTTGTTCTTTTGTTGTAAGGAATCATCCAATGGAATTTGTTAATGGATTTAATATTCTACTCTCAAAATGTTTATGTGGAATATATGTACAAAAAGTTTAAAAATGTAGCTTAAAACAGGAGAAACCGTTAGGAAGAAAGAATAATTAATTAAACGAAAAATGAATCAATGAAATAGTCACAAGGCTGAATTTGATTAATATATATGTAAATAAAGTGATCTTAAAGTGTGTGGCATTAAGCATATAATTCTCAAATTAATTAATTAATTATTATCCACCTTTTTAAATACAAAAACAAAGAAAAGAATCGATACATAATCCTACTCTTCTAAATCCTCTCCTGATGAATCTATTCTAAATATAAAAAAGGAAAACATACCAAATAATCCTGTTCTGAGAAATTATGCTCTTTCTGCACCTCGTAGAATTCGATTTGGTATTGTTAGTTTTTATCATTCATCGTTAAAGTCCATATCCGTGGGGTATTATTAAAGCACGGACCAGAATCTATTCATAAGTGAATGCAGTTAAATTAAAATGACGTCATCTTTAGAAGAAAAACAATATAATTATAATATTGTAACTTTTCCTTATTATTGCTTATCAAAAATGGGAACTGCACCCTAGCATTATTTATTTCCCACCTGTGTCTTGTATTTATGACGAATTTATGTGTATGCTCAGAGTCAGCTAGTGAAATAGGAATATGCTATACAGGTGTACACTCACATGATATTTAAACTGGTTGCGGTATTTTGTGTCGTACGATATGAATATACCACCTAAAAAATTTTCTATGGGCCCCAAATTGATTTGCACCGACCTGTTGTATTTTACTTATGATTCAAATTCGAGTCTCATAGATGCATAAATGGTTTTCTAATAAAGGGTTTTAGTTCCTTTACTGCCTGATATGAGTCATTTCAAATACTATTGAAAAGACAACAGAACATTGTCACACTCAACCATCATATTTTATTTTTTTTAAGTTTAATTTCAAGGAAAATTTTTAACTTGTAAATATAAATTATTTATGATATAATAGGGGCACTTGATAATAGCCCCACTCCTGGCCATAATTTATAAGTTTTGTAATGAACTCCTACTGGTAGTTATTACCTTCTTGACTGATAATAAAAGAATCATTGTACCATATTGTACCCAAACATTTTAGGGTGGGGAGGGGGGGGGATAAATCCGAAAATTATTACAAAAAAATAATGAAAATTCATATCTTTTATAGTAAAATACAAATAAAAATTTGGTTTTAATTTTATATGAAGAATCCACAATCTTGATTTCCTATTTTTAATTTATTTTTTAATTGCCTTAATTCTACATAAAACTTGAACAATACTTATATAGACAATACAGGGGTAAAAAGGGTACACCTCTGTAAAACAATATTGGAGATGCCCAAAGCATCAGTTCAGTGAGGATTTTTCAAAACTCACTTGTTGCAAAATGAATTTTTAAAAACTTTGTTTTGAACCTCTCCTTTCAGTAGGGGAGTAAAGAGCAGAAAAGATCAGATCCGAGAGATGCATTTCAATAACACTCTTCCTCAACACTTGAAAGAGGATTAATTTTTTTCCATTTTTTTTTTTTTTTCAAAACCCTGTTCTTTAATAAAATTCACCATTTTTTTTAATATACAAATGTTAGTTTCTAGCATGGAGGGAATTAGCTCTTTTTTTTTTTTTTTTTTTTTTTTGGGGGGGGGGGGTATCCCTAATTTATTATTATTATTATTATTATATTATATAAAAAATATATAATTGTGTCTTGAACCGTTCAGTATACCCCTGGTACAACTATATTCCAGACTGTTTGGGACTGTTTGTTTGCATAAAATGTACAAGTCAAATTAAAGGCAATTGAACAAAGTAGATATTATCTTCTGTCATCTGTGGTGGCCATTTGATGCTAGTTTTATTCTTGTTCCTTACATAACTTTGAGAGAAGGAAAAATGATTACCCATTTCCAAATGTCACGTGTTTTTATTATTATTATTATTATTATTTTATCATCATCAAGGTATGAACATAGGTACGTAAATACAACGTAGGACAATGAACAATGTTCTACGTCTGTATTTTCATTTTCTTTGTCATAAGACTCATATGAGCAACTTTAAGATCCCTTATTTGTTTTCACTTTTTATATGACTTCGCTTAATCTTTGGAAGAAGATTAGTGAAGAAGTTGTAACCTGTACGTACGTCTCAAAACGTATATTTTTAGTAGTTATTCACATACCAGGCATTTGAGTTACAAACTATTAATTGATGAGCTCTCATTGTATTTAGGAAATGAGACTCTGTATTATTAGTAACATCCAATTACAATCGTTATTTGACAGAAAGTCAAATGTTTGTGCTTAACAAAAATCCTTCATTTCATTTGTTTTACATTCTAACTTGTACAGAATCATACACATATATGTGTATACATATATATTAGAATAGATATACGTTCAATTTCTTCGTGTTTTTTTTTTCGTCTTCTTCATATAAAGAATTAATAGCTCCGTGTATGAGCATAATTGTGAATATATATACATATATATATATTGTAATATTATATATTCTTTTGTCGCAGTTTGACAATTTCTTTCTGACTTATTGTGAACTTACATATATACAAATCAGGAATTACAATAAAATATTGTAAACGGCAAACAAATAATATATTTGTATATTTGAAAATGTATGTATTTCAAGCAGGGACGCAGTTCACTATCTACGACTTAAAAAAGCTCCAAAAAAAAACTGAATAACACACATTAATAATAATAATTAATTATTTAAGATATGTAGCTAGACAATTTGGTGCTCATGGTTGGTCAAAGTATATATCTATGTAGATATCTACATAACATATCAACAAATTTTCCTACAAAATAATAATTATAATCAATGGAGGGTTGAATAAAAATTCACTTTAATAATGTTATTAATTTTCGACTCATTATAATTGCTTTAAGTTTGTCAACATGAAGTGAATTCATTTGTCAAGGAATGTATATAGGAAATAAGTACGTATAGTTGTTCATTGTTATTACAAAAAATCTTTGAATATATGAGTCAATTGAAATCTTTTTATCTTCTTTCTATGTATGTAAGTACATATATTTTTTATTTAAAGGAAAATGCGGTCACTTTTAGGTAATTACATGAAAAGAAAGATTTCTTCATATTAGATAATTTACGCAAAAAAATATGTTTTTATCAATTAGATCTTTTAAAGCATTACGTGCTGGCCGTGTTAAGTAAATTAAAGACATATGTAGCTCTTTCGAATTCAATAACTTTCATTTTTTGTAGAAATAGTTATTTTATTTTACGATTTTTTTAAATGTTTTTTTGCGGAAAGGTGCCTCTTTCATAGGACCGTTAATTTTTTGTTTCCACCCAACATGTTATATTACCTAGATTACTGGAGACGTTAAGGGACCACACTAAATACACACACCACAATATACTACTGGCAACAAATCCCTTTGTTATCATTATCATGAGTCATGCAGGATCCAAGGTCAAAGTTGTCTCTTTGTTGGAAACAAACCCAAACCCAATTAAGTCTGAAGCGGACTATCTCGGAATAGTCGAATAGACATAAAGGAATATGTGAGTTATTTCCTCCCAAATGATATATTGATTTATGTACTCGTAGACTACACATAAGCATATGAAATTAAGTCATTAGCGTAGGCTTATATTGTAAATATACATATATGTATGCACAAGGAAAAAATTCAACATTTATTCGGCATGATGTCATACTTTAAGTAGCTTTTCTTTACTTTTTATAAATATGTTGTATGCTCAGTGTTCTTTGATTCCCTTTTCAAAAGTCAAAGGAAAGAATGAAATAAATTTATTCATTCTTGTATAACATAGGTATATAATAATATAATTAATCATTGACCAGTTTCCTCCTTTCCTTTTTATGAATGTTTTTTGATGAATTAGGCAGGTAGGTAAGTAGGCATAAGCCAATTATTCTACAAAGTCCATTATTATTCCTTAAATAATACTAAATATATTCTATACAAAAATCATTTATAGAATATTGCCTTTATTTTTATTTTTTCAATCATCTTGAAAAAAAAATGAATTTTATAAATTCCGTAAATGGTAGATAGTTATTTTAGGATAGTATCGAAACATCTTTATTGATTATATCATAATTTGAATATACACCCATATAACCACATAGTATCAATAACATAATATGTATATATCATAGAAAGAAAATATTAATAGAGTTTTTTTGCCTTCAAAGGATATACATATGTACATAATGATACGCTACATAGGTAGGAAAAACACATAATCGATAACGCTATCTCCCGAAATCCTAAAACCGGGATTAGTATTTAAAAAAAATGAAAAAATTTAGTCTATGAGCCTAGGGATGTAGAGTCAATCTCAATTGAGAACCGAAGACTCCACTCACTCTTGTCACACCAATTGGTTCCAAAAAGATTAAAAATAAAGCCATCCTTCATGACGTCATTAGTTAATGTAACTTTTTCTTCTTCATCATTCTCTATGAAAAGGTAGAAGATCTTTTGAATTGATGTTGTTCATACCGAAGATAAAAGAATCCTTCGAAAATACTGTATTCTGCACTTTTTACATTTTTATATAGGTAACTAATATGTTGTGTCTTGATGAGGCTAGTGGCGCACACCATTAAGCAAGGAGATCCAGAATGACAGAGAAGAATCCAGAATAATATTGATATAAATACATACAATATACTATTTGATAAACTTTTGGATGATCTTAAAGAAATAGGCTAGAGCAGTATTAGGTAATCTCGTACCCAAAAAATTTTGTCGTAAGGCGAACCAATTTTGCATTTTATCTACATATAACATATAGTGGAGAGCTTGAAATTTGAAAGTTTCTGATAGCAAGAAATTACTTGCACTCAAAATAGAATAAATAGAAACACTTAAAACATAAATACAGAGCAGCATATGATATCAAAATCGTTTAAAATTATATATTCTAAGTAATAAAACTATTGCAACAATCTCAGAAGCCCATGAATAGGAAATATTTCGTAACTCTGTGCTAATTCAATAGTCCATAGATCTTTCCCAAGGATGAGAATCCCGGATTTTCTCCTCTTTATGAAACATTTTTCTTCCCGACTGTTATTAATGTATTCTCTATAGAACCGTAAAAGTGTCGTTGATGAAAGTTATGAACCTTGACATGGCTGCCTAATATTGAGGTGGAAAAGATTCCAAGGCTTGAAACAAGTTACCAGCAGATAAACAAGGAATTAAGAATAACTAACAAGTGATTCCTACGATAATAATTACTTTTCCATCCATCCATTAGTCATTTCCAACATGACGATCATGACAAACACCGTCTTTTAATTCTTTATCCGAAAAGGTTTGAATTGATAGTGAGTTCAATGAATATCGAAATTATGGGGGAAATCTTCTTAAATAGGCAATTTAACACAACTTATGTTATATATATAAATAAAATCCTAGTAACTATTATATGAATTATAAACACTAATTTATCAAGTATAAGTTCTGCTATTTAATAAAACTCGGCAAAATGACCTTGAGACAAAAAATTGTTTATCGTGAACTGTCTTTGGGGCGAGACGTCCGGACACAGTAGGGGTACAGACACGATTTTAATTTTTTCAGAGGAACTTATGAAAAATTTTGGTTCTAAATGATGATATGTAATTTTTTTATTCATGTTTTTTTTTTAAATATTTTTTAATATTTTGGAGGGATCGACACCAATACAATACCAAGCCGATCCAGAACTATAACAAAAGTAAAAGTTTGATACCAAAACCGATTTCGAGATCCACATCACTACTACAAAAACTGAATAACGAATTTATATGGATTCAGAGTTAAAAGTAAATAATAATGAACGTACTACTCTTTAGAATCGAGTGTTCCAAGGATGGGTATTTTTGAACTACATACATAGATGAGAATCCATAATTTTAAGAGACAAAGCACACCACAGCGGTTAGAGATAACTAGTTTTGAAAAGCTAGTCACAATACAGAATTATACATTCCAAAAACAAGTTAAGTAGCCATATCTAAATCGATTCACCTCTAATCATCATAAAGTGTACTAAGACGAAAGGTTTCAAAGATCTGTCTTCTTCTTTTTCCTGGCTTCTTTGGCTGACTGGCTGAATAAAACAATTCGTGACGGATGCAACACTACAAATTTGAGTATTAGGTTAAACTTTTATCCCATCTTTTCTAAGTAGTAGTCTTACGTAAGGGAAATCTCTTGAGGGAAGATTTCTGAAACATCATGAGCTGTGAGAGTCTTTCAAATTCTAAACTAAAAAGCAATAGTAGATTAAAACAAATCTACATAATAGATATGTAAATATTTATTTTATCATATGAGACTCATTCATTTTTCCTCAACGCTTCAACTACTTTAACTAGATATATGTATATGCAATAAATTCCGATGCTTTCTCCATACCTGAATCCTACTTACATACTTTCAGCCTAAACAAACTTCTAAAGTCATGTCTCTTCAAATCAAGTACCTATTAAGAGTGTACATATAGTGTCTAAAGTATTTTCAAGATTTCTGTAAATATACATATGTATGTATGTACATAACATTATTTAGAAAGGAGAAAAATTGATGAATGATCTTGAGAGTAAGAGTAAAACCTGCCAAAAATACATACATAAATTCGAATCTATAATAAATTTATTTTATGACTTATATTCAATTATATTACATTTACATACATCATATATTATTTATTTTGGCAAGTAAATCTATATAGAGCAATATGTAGCATAATTTAATTTAATTTAATTTAGACAACACTCTAACTAACTCTTGGAAGTTAATATTAATTGTTAGAAACTTAATAACTGTGGAGAAAATGTAGGACCTATAAGCACCATGGAAGTCAGTATTAAGTAATTTAAACTTTAACCTGCAGCTTTATACACACAAAATGCATTGGTATATACATGCATTTATCCATGATTCATTCAATTAAAAAAAAATAATAATTGTTGTACATTAACTATCTATAATCGTGATTTTGCATGAGTGAGAATGTGAACAAATGTGTAATGTGCAATTCTCCAAATTGTAACTGTTTTCCATTTATAGCTCCAACTGTGATATTCGTCACGCTACTGGGGTAATCATAATTGCCCTTTAGAATGCATTCTTCGTCTCCATTGACATGAGCGAAGAAATATCACGTGAAGTATAGTATATGTATAAATTTAAACCTCTAAAAACTATATTACAACTTTGTTCTTTATATATATATATATATATACGTATATTTAGTCAGTACCAAGGTGGCAATTTAAAGTGTTGAAGAATTGTGTAGCAGATAGAGTGATAAATCTACTATTTTTCTGAGAGCTTGAGGTAGAGTTGTTCGGTCTGCATATACGTACTATATACAGTGGAACACGGTTCTGTCACATTTAAAAGGATACTATAGTAAATTGGTATTAGAAAACGGTACTTGCAGTGCCATTACGTCATAAACCGCCATTGATGTAACAAATAAAACAAGAATCAAAATTGTCTTTTATAAATAAAAGATTGTCAGAACTTTGAGACCGCCACGAAAAGATTCGTATTTTGACAAAACTATATTTTATTCTTTCAAATAATGTAAAACAGGGATCGGAAAAGGATTTATGCCTTCAAGCTAAAAATTTTTACTACTATGTGGTAAACCTGATCTTGGCCTAACATATATTTATATGTTCAAAACTCTAGCCACAACAAAGAGGCTAAAAATATAAGGAATAAAAAAAAACCTTTTTTATTCTTTTTTTTTTCCTAATACATTTTTTGATACGCTTTTTGTACCACATAAGACCAGGTATTTCATGACTTATAAAAAAGTCATTACGGACACCCCAGAAAGGATATGAAAAGAGGACAAGTCCAAGTTATAAGTACGGTTGGTCACCCTATATTATATATATATAATATGCCAGATATTAGACATCTTGTAGATTTGACTGTAATTGTTCCAGTAAAAAGCGAAAAAAATAATGGCAAAATCAAGTGAAGTACTTCTGACCACGTTGCTAACCCCTGATGTAGAATGTATACTTGTTGGGACGTAGACATCACAAAAAAATTTCATGGAGTAAATATATATAGACATAAAAATGAAAAATTGCCAAAATGTCAAACAAAATTGGATGATACTCCTACTATTTTGCTAAATAGTTGTAACTCTACTCTTTAGGGAGGTAGAGAAATATTATGTTTATAATTTGAATTTACATGGACTTATCCTTTTATAAGTTTCAATTGATTCGTGGTTTAAAAATCAAACCAAAAAGAATTCAATTAAGTATGTATTTCATTTATTGACACGATATAGGTATGAGTCCAGACTCATGGGTTATATATTTGCCCAGCTGCTGTACAGGAATTGCAGCAAATTTGAAAGTACATTGGATCCCTGAGGCAGAATTTTCCTTGTACAATCAACTGGCATCGAGCTAGCCAGGGTTTGTCCACACATTGTGTTTTGTTGTCTGCTTTCTTCACTTTAACATTTCGCGAGTCATGTGAGGATTCTCGGAAATTCCATGCTCTATATAAAGTAAAAATAAAGTTAATCATATATTGTGTCTGCCTATACAAGAGTTATAGATCATTTATATTTTGTGAATTTGTAAAACTCACCTGCAGGTATAATATCCATTGTCAATTAAATTTGCCTTCTCAATAACTAGCTCATTTGTATCTTTAGTCCAACGTACTCGACCAGAATTTGGAAGTCGAGCATTATTTTTGAACCAGTTTACTTTGGGAGTAGGAAAGCCTTTTACAAAACATCTTAGCATAATGGTAGAACCAATTTCATAAGGACTTTCTCCCTCCTGGTGAATAGTTACCTACATAGATAGCAAATTGTAACGTTACTAATTACATATTATCTAAGGTATGCACAGTGTCTTTGTATCAATCAACAATGACAAATAACGGGCTTTACAGAATAATTAGATCCTGATAAATAATGTCAGGGAATGTGTCAAAGTAATAAGAATGAATTATTGATGCAACTAAAGAAAAAAAAAAGAATATAAGCCAACCTCAATTGGGGCCTCCGTTGGATTTACAACTAAATTTATTTCCTCTCTAGATCCGATCCCAATTCCGTTAGTAGCACTCACTATCCACTTTCCAGTGTCTGATGTTCTTGCAGGATTTATTTTAATTGTTCCTCGTGAGTCTATTGAGATTCGAGGGTCTGTTGAGTTTATGAACGTTCCTTTAAACTTCCAGGTTATACTCGGAGGGGGGTTCGAGGTTATTTGAACTTGTAGAACGGCCCTGTGTTCTTCTTTCACAGTGACTACCTATTAGACATTCATAGTAGTAACATTAGTAAGCATACATAATATTATCCTACTCGATATAGTTGAACATTTAACAATTCACACAAAGGTGCACATTATTATGTTTTTCAAACTCAGGAGTAGCCCTGTCTTTTGATTTCAACAACAATGACTAATCCAAAAGTTACATACATAATAAATTATTCAAGATATGGATTTCGTGCAAATTAGTATAATTACATATGACACAATATGAAAACAGTAAGAACGAAAGCAATTGAATTCAAAGGATTGTTTTCGTATGATTCATTCTTTTACAATGATTATGACATAAGATTATTGACTTCAGAGCTGTAAGTACAAACAGATCTTCTTCTTTTTTTTTTTTTACTTTATCTACATTTATGTATAAGAAAGCTGTAATAAAAGTTCATAGACGTAATAACTTTTAATTATGTAATTTTCGCTGTGTCATGGATTGCTTCAAAAAAAAATTAGAGCACTCTTGACATTTTACTTGCTTACATGGGACATGATTGATATGACCGGAGCATAAGTATTCGGACACACAGACATACATTCCTCCAAGGAATCAAAGACTGTATCATTTGAGTTTTCCTGAACCATAACAGATCCACATTTGAGATGATTTGCCTTCGACAAATAGAAAGGGCTACAGGAGTGGAGAGTTTCGTCAAAATACCATTTAGCTCCAACCGAATTTGGATCATGGCAGTCCCTACCATCCGTTGGAACGAGTTGAGGTGTACGACATTGTTGTTTGAATTTTAAAGACATAAGCTATAAATACCAAAATAAAGATTTGAGATTATATAATAAGAAAAATAAATGTTGAAGAGGCCCCCTTAAGAAAGGATAAAATAATAATTATTTACGCGTTATTTTTTACCTTATGTTTACATGAATTTTCACAAGACTCTTTACTTTCAAATTGATTTTCATTCCCTTTACATCCTCCGTACACAAATTCAGAGCATGTTCCTCTCGAAAAATCATAGTACCATCGTGGAAAATATCCATTACATGGGCCAGGCTCAACAAACTGCTCGCATGGATCTTGATCTCCTGGTTTTTGAACTGATTTCATACATTCAACCTCACACGAGGCTTTAGTAGTGAAACGATTTGCATTCCCAAGACAACCGTTGTAAATGAATTCACGACATTCTTTGGTATTCGAATCAAAATAATAATGAGGCTGCTTGCTGGTACAAGAAGGAGGGCCTGGTACTTTTGGTAAGTAGCATTTAACCGTTCCGCTGGGATTAATACATATAGATTCACAGGAAGCTCTATCTGTAAGTATTTAAAATAAAATAGTTGGTCCTATTATTTATTAAACGTGACTGCCCTAAATACTTTTTAATTGAGTCTTGTAAACAAAGAAAAATGACATATAATGAAAATAGCTTGTACGAATGTACATCTTTAAATATGTCCTACATGTATATAACTCTGATATATTACCCTCAAAACGATTTCCGTTTCCGCCACATCCTCCAAACCAAAATCTTGAGCATCCTCCATATGATATGTCAAAGTACCATTGTCGAGTTATGTTATAGTTTCGACAGGCTCCAGAATCCTTTGTCATATGACAAATATCTGCTGGCTTACTCTCACACCCCTCAAAGTTATCACCTCTTGCTGGATTTTTCCCATCCGGACAGCATCCAAACACACTGGACTCACAGCTGCATCCCCCCATGTTTTCTCCTTTTGCATATGAGATTCCATTAGCACAGCATCCAAACTTGGACGCAATGCAGCTCCTCTCTGTATTTTGACAAGATTGAGCTCCATCATTCGGCGTTATTCCATCATCACAACATCCATATTGATATGTGGTACACGTACATCCTTCATAATTTGGACCTGAAGCAGATGTATACTGATCCGGGCAACATCCAAACTCACTTTCAATACATCCACAACCTAATGAAGCATATCTCAATCCGTCTTTGCAACAACCTGTAGGAGTTTTGGAGCAATGACACTCTTGTCCCAGGGAAATGGACGTTTCGAAATCTGGACAACAGCCGTTGGAACTATTTAGACAACAACCTTGGCCATTCAGACTATGTGCTGGAAGAGTGGAATTGAGGCAGCAACCAAATGTAAAATTGGAGCAATGTGGATTATCAAAATCAACCATTAGTGGTGGTTCAGTTGTTCTTGTTGTTTCCTGCAACGAGGTTGTTGATTCTATGGTGTCTATTATCGTCGGATATGATGTTGGAGTGGGTTCCATTGTGCTTGAGGTGGTAGATTCAATGAACGAGGTGGTTGATAATGGGTTTGTTCTAGGACTTAGAGGGGTTGTAGAAATTTCATCCTCATCATTAAGGCCTGAGAAGCTGTCTTCTTTCTCTCCTGATATTCTGAAAAAGTCTCCTGAGATCTCATTCTCGCCAGAGCCGCTCTCATCCCCAGATCCACTAAGCTCTTCATCATATTTACTAACGATATCTCCCGTTAAGATTCCTAATGGATCATCCTCTGGAAGAAGTAAAATGTCCTCTGAGTGTATCCCTTCTTCATTACCACTGAATGAAGAAGTCACTGATAGAGTCAATAGTACGGCAATCACACACCGATATAAAACGTGATGATGATCCATAGTCGAAACTTTTTGTTGTTATTTTCTTGAAATAATAATAATAATAATTCTACAACATGTTATGTAAATCTAATATCCGAGCTCTTTCTCTAAGTGTAGAATGAAATACTCAACCTCACTGACCGACTTTTTCAAGAGTCTTTTTTTTTACCTTCAAAAAGAAAGCAGAATTTGAATTTTTATGAATATGTTTAAAAATAGCTAAAAATGCTTAATGAATCAGAATTCCGATCATTCTTTCATATAATATTTTGCAAGGGTTTTTTTTTATTACTTTATTTAAAATAAATTTTACTTAGTGGAACAAGTCACCGAATGCACATATAGATTGGAACTAATAACTCAACTCTTTGCTCGTTTTCTAAATTCTTTGAACAAAATAAAAAAAAAAAAGAAGAAGAAGAAAACGTCCGTTCAACGTCTATTTATTTTATCCTGGTCATCTTTCAAGGATTTTTTTTTCTTGGTGCGTTTCTATATACTCATTTTACAAATTAATTAAATTAAAAACATGTGTTATCCTCGTTAAAGTCAGACTAAACATAAACTCCTCCTTTATAAGTACGTAGATAATGTATGTTTTTTATTTACTGATGAATGCCAGGTGTTTTGAAATTAAAGAACATAGTTTCTAAATATATAAATACAATGTATGTAAGCTGAGAATTCATTTAGCATCTGGATTTGTAGGTAGCTTTGCGCTGTAAAAGTTGATGAAATTTGTTAAAAGCAAAGTTAATATACAGAGAATATTCATTGGACAAATATCATTTTTGATGCAATCATAATTCCAAGCATCAAAAGATATACATACATAGTAGATATTTTGAACTATATTCAATTAGCTATTTATTTAATTATTTAGAAACACAAACATATTCATAGTTTTAAAGAAGTAATATGAAATATCTCAAGGATTTTAATAACGATAATTGCTGGAGAAGACTTGGAATGAGTTTGGAAATAAGTCTAAAAAAGTTTGCCTTTCTACAAATTTTTTAGAAATTTGCATATGGATGAAAAACTATGTTCTAATGTTGGATGCAAGGAATTTTAAAGTACTTATAAATAGACTCTTTACCAGTGTTGTCAAATCAGTCGATCACAGTCGACTGGGTTGACTGTGGGATGATTAAAAGTAGACTGCATGTTTGTATGTAATTTGACTTTAATTTAAAAAATAGAGTATGAAAATGTCATGGACTCTAAAACTTGGCGGGAGGGGGGGGGGGGCTAAGATGCCCTTAGTCCAACTCATTTTTTGAAAAACAACGACCATGAAAAGTTGGTAATTATAGTGTCATCAATTTATGACGTCATTTGTTTAAAAATATCCCTTCACCACTTATGAATAGGTTCCAGTGCCCCTGAAGATATTTTTTTTTGTAGCTCTTAGTAAATTTCAAAATAGACTGGCTCTATACCATTTAGTCTGGAGGTTACTGTCAATTAGAGTAATGGTCTATTAGTAAGTTAATTTTTCTACCAATTGCATCGCCCAAAATAGAAAATATACATATCTTCGACATAGGTGCTGAATTGAGGGACAAGAAGTCCTTAGCAATAGACATATTTTCTTTAAAATTATATATTTGTTTTAAATATGGCTTTATATTATTTCATGGAGGATCATCAAATTCTGAGCAAATACTATGTTATCCTAAAAATTCATCTTTCTTAAGAAAATTAATCGAGGATCAAATATTCCTATGTTTTTGATTAGTTTAGGTATTAAAGCATTATAAAGCATTTGATATTTGCTTTTCAACTGAGCAGTGATTTTCAAACTTTTGAGTTGTGTATTCCTCAGATCAGTGTTAATTTTGTCAGCTATGACGAGACCAAATGTATTCTTCAACGAATGTTTTTTTTATGATGATAACGAGACGAAGACATTTTTTTTAAATGTTTTTTGTGACAAAACAAAACTTTTTTTTTCTATACTAAATATCGAAACTTAATGAAACAAAATGTGGCGAAACAAAACGAATTGAAAAAATTTATTGACGAAATTGTCTCAGATAGTATTTGGTCATCTGTACTACCCTCCCATATCTTATAAAAAGGAATTATTTATTTATCTCTACTTTTTTAATAAAGACATTTTTTAATGTCTGAGGGTTTTAAAAGAAGCAATTTTTGAAAGTCTATTCACTCTCACCAGTGGAATTGTATCAAGCCACTTTTATGTGTTGCAAAATTATAAAGCAAAGTTAAATAAATTTTTGTCCAAATTTAGTCGGCTACAAAACTACTGCTTGTTTGTTAGGTGCGCTGAAGTCGTCATTAATTACTAAATAACTAATTACACAACCTCTATGAATCCACCTAGAAAATATAAGCATATATGTGTCAACTCAATAAGAAACCAAGTTTATCTGAAATATTTCAAAAATGAGTTAAACCTGCACCCATATTCTTGAAGACATTCTCTTTCATTTGTGTTCATAGGTTATTTCGATTAGTTAAATAATGACTCCAATAATTGCAACTTAATTATAGGAGTAAAAAAATACCGGCCACAATCAAGAATAAAAAACACCTTGTGTTTATGTCTATGCTGTTACTATTACTATGATTCATGGTGAGCATGATAGCGGATTAAATTGATTCTTAATAGTTATTAAAGATATCAATTCTTCTTTCAAGGGCCATATCGGCTCCTTGTGCAGTCGTAACATTTATCCGATTGCTTTATTGGGTAGACAGCAATCCTTGCTTTCTTGATTCAAGGTAATACTTTAGCAAAAACCGTGCAATATAGGTCTTAAAATGGCTCCTAAATATTTGACCGTTATGAAGTAACAAAACTTATAAGTTGATTTTCTCCTGTTCAATATTTTTAAAAAACTTGCTTTCTTGTTGACTTGACACATATACATAATGTAAGTACCTCAAAAGCGACATCTTTTGGGGAAAAAGTATTATCGTAGCCATAGTATATCTCCACTCGATAATATACCCATTTCATCAGTTGAGGTAGCATAGCACATTAGGGCCTGATCAAATCTGCTTCTTAAATTTATGTCCCCGTTTTATGACCTTACACATACTCTTTAATATGTCTGCGTTGCTTATAAGTCAAGGGTCTGCACAAACGTAAGGTTTGACAAATTTTGTTTTGAATATTATTCTTAAACAAACAAGTAATCTAATTGATATTACTCTATAATATCCGTTGAGCCCAGTTGAAATTGAAGTTTCTATGACCATCATTATTGATCTTCTGTCACCATATTTTTCATTGAATTTTCTTTTTAATCAAAAAATCTTATAGTATCTAGGTTATTTCAATGTATCTAATGTTCTAGTTATAAAAATATTTCTAAGTGGCTCCCCTCTCTTTAAGCTAATAAAGTCATGATGTTTATGGTATGTAACTTTTAGTATTCTTTTCTAACCTTTTTGAGGATATGACCTACATACATCATGTACTAAAAATTAATTCTTCTTACGCGTATTCACACATTTAATTTGTGTTTTTTATACGTGCATATTCTTTTTCAACTTATAATGACGTAAACCATGCAGAATATATGTATTCACTCTAAATATTTTTGTACTGGATGTTATCTTTTCTTCTCTCTTTGCAGTCCCTCTTTTTTAAAAATCTTGTCTTCTTTTTTTTCAACTGAAAAAAGGAGTTGCAAAGGAGGAAAAAGTCAGATAGGGAATTTCATCCTAGGAGTTATATTTGTTGGTTAACTTGAATTATGTACATATATTAGGGTGTATCGAAATAACAAATGTTTAGTATCGTACAATATTTTTTATTTTAATCATTTAGACAAGAAACTAACAATGTCCAAAAGAAAATTCCTTGCAGAAATTGTTTCGATTTCAAAATCTATAAATTATCGAAAAATATGATTTTTATTATACTGCTTAATTAAAATTATTGATTTATTTGAGGTATAAGGTAGATTAGAAGTATATCCTTCAATATTATTGAACTCTAATTTTCCGGATAAAAGCCCAAAACAATATCTACCTCTTTAAGTTCAATATGGGAATAAATAATAAAAAATAATATTCAGGAAATTTAACATAATAATAAATTTTATAATTAATGAAAATAAAAAAATAAGGTGAGACGAGGAAGTTTCAAAGAGGATACAGCAATGGAGTGGGTGGGTGAATGCTTAAGAAAAGCAAAGGATGTATATGGAGGGCCAGTAGTACTTGTAATTGATAATACTCCGGCACACTCCAGGATTGAAGATGTTTTGAATGAAGAAGAGTTTTCAATTCACAAAATTTTAAGACCGGGGCCTTACTCCAATGCTCAATCCAATTGATCATATTTGGTCCATATTGAATGCCTATGTGAAAAGAGAATTAGCTAAAAAATTGAAAATATTTTAAATGCTGAAAGAAATGATTTTAGCAGTTCGGAGCAAAGATCAAGAGCTCTAGAACAATTAATTGAAAAAAAAACTAAATGAAATTACCCCAATGATTTGTAATAATTGTATTACTAGCATCCAGAATTGTTTTGTAGATGTGATTAATTTTGTTGACATGAGATTCTAATAAATTTATTGCTATGTTAAATTTCATAAATATTCTTCTCTATTATTTATTCTCATATTGAACTTGCTTATTCCCATATTGAACTTACTTATTTCCATATTGAACTTGAAGAGGTAGAGATTGTTTGGGGCATTTTCCCATATTGAACTTGAAAAGTATACAAAATAAACAAAAATACATATTTTTTGATACTCTGTATTAAGCAAAAATATTTGGATATGTTTCTTCATTTTTGCAATTATATTTTCATTTTCGGATACTAAGTGTCTAATATTTTAGTGTTATAAATATAATTTCTTCTTTTTTTTTTTGAACAAATATGAATCTCTTTTATGCCTAATTATCATTTTGGACCAAAAAAAAATTGTCTTTCAAATTCTTTAAAAAAAATATTTTATTTGATGGATGGTTTGTTTTATTGAATAAAAATTTATACCCATAGATGGACAACTTTTTCCACTAATTTCTACGAAAAATTCGCTAGAAATCAAAGACTCACGGTAGAGCTACTAAAATAGTAGCACCCAGAAGGATTACGAAATCAAAATAAATCCTTCAGCGTGCTACTACATACTTCAGTCTATTAAACTTGTTTTTATTAGCTTTTTGAGTCTTTGATTTCTAGCGAATTTTTGGTCGAAGTTGAATGAAAATTTACACACTTAGATGGACGATTTTTTCTTAAGGATTCCTATTGTGCGCTTGATATCTTGTTTGAAAGTTATGGGTCTCATCTCTTTAATGCATTCCTTATTAATATATTTTATGTAATATTCAACGAGTTATTTATGCAAAAAAGGATTTGGCTAACTTTTGGGCCTACTCCCGTCACTTATACCCCCAAGAGTCTCTTTAGGTCAAAAAAAATTACTGGAAATGGAACATTCATTAAATACATTAGCAAATCATTATTTTTAATGCACAAAATAAGTATCCTTCTAGGTTTAAATTGAAGTTGGAGTTGGAAAGTGGGCCAAATTAGCACAAAAAGCAGGATCCAATTTCTCAAAAACCGTCGAACTTTCGAAAAAATTTTTTTACAGATTTGTAATCAGCGTGCAAAACGAAATAACTTTTATTGTTCTTATACCTACCTCTTAGGATTTTTGACATTTCAAATTTTTAAACCTGTGTAATTAATTATAATTAATAAACAAAATGTTTTTCAAATTCCTTTGTGTCATAATTTTATTTGGCTTCACAACTTTCTTTGTTTTATACAGAGGCGTAATTAAATAGATACGGGTTAAGAACATGGAGAACAAAGGCCCTGGACATGACTAAATTCTAGAATAGAGTCCTGTCAAACATTCTGAGTTAAGGAATTAAAAACAACGAATCCTTTCATTTCTCAATACAAAACAAAAAACAAAAAAAAGTCCATATGCTGTCATTGTAGTGTATCGAACTCTTCATTGATTCCCGATCATTGTGCAATGCATTCCAGTTTGAAGAAGAAAGATAGCATCTAATATCCCAATTTCGTTTAAATCCGACGCATACTCAAGTTACATTCAGTTTTTTTTTAAATAAATAATTTCATATAATTCAAATACAATAATAAAATCTCTTTTGAGTTTAATTTATTCATTCCAGAACTTTTTTGCAGATTTCATATTTGAATGCTTTGTCTTACAACTAAGAAGAAGATTTATATCCATGCCTGAAACGCTTGAATATGTACTGATTGGACCTAAAAATAGTTATGTCCTTATGAAGACATCAATAATAAATAATAACATTATGTTTACCATAGATGAGAGGCAGAAAATTAACTTAAATTAATGTCAGGAAATTAAATGTATATTTTTAACTAATAATTATACGAGGACTTGAGCCCTTTTTGTTTACATTAAATTTGCTTTATTAACCTTAAAGCAGGTATTCCTTCATGCGAGATCTTTATTATCAGGTAGATGTTCTCCCCTCAGTAATAAAGGAAAAATGGTAATAGCTTTGGAAAACAAAAAGTACTGTTAGAAGAGCCAACTCCACAAAATCTCGCACTCGGCATTTTGCATATTATTTACATTCCTAAATATTAACGGATGAACGGAAAGAGTTTGAGCGGATTAGAGCCTGTGAATATTTAATATCTATATAAATTCAAGCTATCATTCAAAGTTTAATTCTTCATTCAGCAAAGTCCCATCAAAGCCATAACATTTAATCCCCAAACATATGATTTAGTACATAATACGAATGCGTAAGATGACTCCAAGCTACATTCTAAATTTTTATTCTAAACATATTGTCAAATATATTATTTGACATAAAAAAAATATAATTTAAGATCATTTAATGCATCATCAAATGTAACTAAATCTATACATACATCTGTAAATTTAAAGCTAAGATTAAGTACACAATTCTGAGAATAAATAAGTAAATTAAGCCTATTAATGCCTATGCATTCGTCTTTTTTTTCTTTCTTTGTTTATATATTTATTGATATAACATAATTTTCAACTTTTGATAATCAATTGATTATAATAAAAATCAACTGATTTATTACTTTCTCCAAAGATATTATCCATTATAAAAAATTAAATATTTTAATATCTCATTGAAATTTTAAAATATTCGTATTAAAGACAGGAGTATACTAAAAAAAAGGACTTATAATGTGTTAAAAGACGACCACAAGAAAGACTTTTAAGTAATTTTTGTTTTATTAAAATTGTATGGGAAGACATGATTTCTTTCATGTTATTCTTAGGAATGTAAATAAGATATAATTATTATTCGTATAATTATTATTAGTTAAAAATATATAATTTCCTGACATTAATTTCAGTTAATTTTCTGCCTCTCATCTATGTTATTATTTATTGTTGTATATATAATGGAGAATAGCAGCTTGTAGCCCAGTAAAACGTCATGACAGCTCTAGCTGCTTCCCTCTCAACATTCATCAAATTGTCAGAGATACCAGGTTGTCGATTTTCTCTTTCTTTGTTTCTTACAAGCCCGATTTGCATGTTATTTACATTCCTAGTTATTTTGAGGGTATCATAGAAACAAAATACAAGATATAACAGGTATAGACATCCTCTAAAGCTCTCAGTTGGCAAAACAAGATTTTAGCAGCAGATCCTTCTGTGTGAAGTAGTATCTAACAGACCTGGCAATATTGTAAAGTGGAGAGGGTTACAGCCAATCCATTTACTTTATAAAATCAGCATTGCATTCAGGATATTGTTCATTTTATTTTCTGGATAAGCCTTTAACCTGTTAATATCAGATACTAAATCCCATTTCATTGTTCGAGGGGAAGATATTATATCGTCCAAAATTAGATAATAGGGGAGCCATTTTTTTTAAATTGACAATTAGGAGGTTTTTTTAAATAACAATTTTTTTTCAATATACATATATAAATGATAATTCGTATGTTATGACTTATGAGTCTCAAATGCATGTTCGTTGGAACCCTACATTAGATTCTTTCATCATTCATAATCATAATTCATCAAGCTGTTTCCTTTTTCTTATTATACATGCTACCTATTATAAAATCTTTGATTTAGAGGAAGCAGGATGAGGACCTTTATTGAGATTCCTTTAGGATCTTTCATCATGTTTGTGTCCCCTCCCCTAGAGCAGGCATTTTCATAATTTTATCGTCAATGTCATCCTCCATTTATTGTTCTACATAACTTATTTAGTATGCTAACAATAAACTATAAATGAAATTATTTTATTTGCGACCCTTTTTACGTCACAAATAAAAAGACTGATATAACCCCATTGTACCTAAAATATCTACAACCCCTTTGCATTTTTTTGTGAACTGTTGATTTTCCTACTCATCATTCATCCCATTTTCTTTATATTTTGTGCTCCGAAAGTTGATTTACTTAACTCAATATTCTTACTATTAAATAAAGAATAGTCCAATAGTTGGAGAGAATGACATAATTTTAGGCCTTTAAAATATATATATTACTATGGGCAAGAAATATCGGGAATCAAAAAATCTTTATTTAATTATGAGAGTACATATTTTCATCCTCCTAAAAGTATTCCCCCCCCCCCCTCTTCGCAATACAATGCAGATGTGTCAATGTTTCTTCCAATTTTCAAAACAGTTACAAAATTGGTACAAAGTCAATAATAATTACGGAACAATAGCTATTGAGTTTAGGTATACTATTAAAATGAAAAATCAGATGGCTGGTTTCTTAAATAAGAGGCTTTGTATCTCGAGAAATAAGCCATGAATTCTCAAAATTTCAAAAGAATACAGAATATTCCAATTCATTTGAACTTTTTTGGTTTTAAGAACATTTCCCAAAATTGCATTTTAGTCATCATCTTTCAGGCATTTAAAAAAACGACAAATTCGATTTTATCTGCTCACAAAAGGACCCGTATCTCGAATACTAATGAATGCGTGTAATTTGGTAACTTAAAAACAAAACCATTATTCCCTATCGGAATTCTGAAAAACTTAAACCCAAAATTCCCGGTATTTTTTCCTCATAGTAGTATATATTTTTTGATGGAATTATTGAGAGATTTATGGAACATTGTTTTTTTTTCGGAAAGACAAATTTTTGTATTTTCCTTTCTCTTTTATCTATGAAATCTATAGGTGAGGTAGTTTGCAGCAACTCTACCTGTTTTCATCACAATTGTATCTTCAAAACATCAACAACACCTATGTATTTCACTTGCCACTTATAAATGTTCTTAATAATGATTTGTTGAGCACAAATGAGCTGATTTTAAGCTGTAAACAGTTATCTACTGTTTAATTAATAATAGTCCCATAACTAAGAAGAACTGACATATAATGTCAAACCTTTCCCCCCCCCCCCTCTTTTTGAAGAAGAGGTTCCCATCTTTATTTGTAAATGTCCCTTATCAGTTACGTCATAGGAAAGATGTGTTTATCAAGTTCAATGGGAATAAGCAAATTCAATATGTGAATAAACAAGTTCAAGTTCAGTGTATTTATTCCCATATTGAACTTGCTTAGATATAGATCCCTTAAAGTCTTGGTATTGTTCTTTTCTAGGATTAGGAAGTCTATAACAAGGATTTTAAACTGGTCTTGCACTTTGTATTGTTCTTCAAAGCAAACAATAATGAACTATTGCATTTAGAGGTCGACCGACTATCGGTCAGTTCAAACATTTGAAATTATTGTAGTGATTTAAGATAGTCCTTCATTATTGTACAGGAGATAAATATTTGCATTTTTGATCAGCTCACGCAACCTCTCTAAGTATAAGAGGTCCGCCACCCACTTTTGGGTCCCGACACTCGAGTTGAAAAACACTATTCTAGAACTTAAGACTACGTCACAGACCAAAATCTTATAAGTCATAACTTCTTAAGAAATAAATCAAATCTGTGTGTGCGAATTATAAAATAAAATAACAAATCCTTGTAAATTAAGTTGATTTCAAAATATATTGAAAACGAGGTGTCGTTTAAGCAGTATCTTCTTCAATTTTGTTCTTAAGAAAAAAAAATCAATTTCTGATAAGATGCAACATGCCTTCGTTAAAGTTAATATGTAGATAATAACTGCTATTACTTCAGCTCATGTTTTAACTCATAGTACATACATTATAAAATCTTTAAGACATATAATTTTAACAAATATTCATAAAAGACTATCATAAATGTAACTTGACCCAATAAATATATCTTAAAGAATTTATTAATAGTGTATAATGTATACATAATTCGATTAAATTTGTTTTTATACATCTATAATGTACATTTATGCGAGAACTGACATGGAAAAATGGAACTAAGCGACAAATTTTTGAAATACATGTTTTGCCATGACACTCTTATTCATCAAGAAATTGCTAAAATTAGAGAGCGAACATGTTTGAAATCCAATTCCCTCAAAAATATCTGTTAGGAAGTACAGGCGAATAGCACGACGAGCTTTTTGGGATAAACAAAAACACACTGTATTCTCCCTTCAGCTGATTTCCATCATTTGACTCCTTTGATTTAAAGCAGCTGACCCTACGTATTATGAACTCCAAAAGGGTATTATTATTATTTCTGATGTTGATGCATACAAAACATATTAAATCAAGAATTGCGCGCCCTTTTTTTGAATTTTGAATATATTAGGAGTAGTAACGATTGGTTTATGATTGGTAAAATTTATAAATATATAGTATATCTAAATAATAAATTCTGCCAAATATTAACAAGTTGGCAACATGGAAAATACAGAAGAGTAGCTACCAGTTGTTTTTCCAAATTTTTCCTTTCCCTTTTGTGAGTCGAGGTTGCGAGTGGCCAAAAAAGCTCGACGTGTAGATAGCTATTCACGTCGAGCTTTTTTGTTCACTCGCAACCTCGACTGACAAAAGGGAAAGGAAAAATTTGGGAAAATATATGGTAGCTACCCTTCTGTATTTTTCTTGTTGCCAACTTGTTAATTTTATGAAGAATTTTTTATTTAGATATACTATATATTTATAAATTCTACCAATCACAAACCAATTGTTAATATTTGTGATAAGTCCAAAATTCAAAAAAAGGGCGCACAATCCTTGATTTAATATATTTTTTATGCATCTAAGTCATAAATAATAATAATACCCTTTTTGAGTTCATAACACGTAGGGTCAGCTGCTTTAAATCAAAAGAGTCAAATGATGAAATCAGCTGAAGGGAGAATGCAGTGTGGTTTTGTTTATCCCAAAAAGCTCGTCGTGATTTTGGTCCCATTTTTTTCCAGGTTTTTTGTTTGTTTGTTGCTGTTGTTTTTATAAATGTCACTTAGCTACTTTTTCCATGCCAAGCGGCCTCATATTTAATTATAACCACTACAAAGATTGTACTCACTTTAGAAAATGTAAAGTATAAAGATAATCATTTCTGAGTTCATTTAAATATATCAAATTGAAAAACTCCAAATTGTTAGAAAATAATTAATTATGAATTCCACCAAATTCCGCTAATTTTTTATCAAATTAGGGAAATCCCCCTGTATAAATATGCTACAATAATGGATATTGAATACTTAATGAGTATCTCCTTCATCACTCATCCTTATCACATTACAAATTAATTAATTATTATGATTTGCATTCAAAAAAAAAAAAAAAAAAAGCCGCCACAACCTACGATTATAATTATTTACTCCTTATAAGTACTCGATGAGATCAGCTAAGATATATTAATTACTTGTATAATGTTAAAATGAAGTCCCATTAAATAACATGTAATTTTGTGTAACAATTAGGTGCTCAATGATTTTCTAATGAACAGTTATAAAATTTATACATTCATATACGTATGTATCAGTTAAAGTGAGGTTATTTGAACTACAGACAAAATGAGTGAGTTCATATTCATATACTAATATTATTAATTATTGACTTATCAAATTATTCTGTGCTTTGATTAAAATTCCCTCTTTGAAAATAAAGAAATGTATCATATTAATATTTTCCAATGCTTACTTAAAGACATTAAATACAAATTAAATAAAATAAAAATGAAATTTTTGAATTTAGATTGAACATTTAAAAAATTTATCTAAATGAAGTAATTGCAATCTAAGGCAATTATTTAGACCCAGTGAAATGAAAACATTATTTGTTGAATATGAAAATTTGAGTCATTTTTTTTTTTTAATTTTTAACAAAACTTTTTATACCTACCTCTGAATGATATTAATTAGTTTTATAATTTTAACTCCCATTTGAGCCAAATAAACTATTTTGATTGAGTTAGATAAACGAATTATTAAATTTACGATTTGAATGATTCATGAAGAACTACATACATCAGGGAGTTATTAAATTTTGACAAGTTGGCTGAGTCTCTAACAAATAGGTAAACGCATTTTTAAACTTATATTTTATAGCAATTTTCTTAAACGATATTGTTGCATTATTTTGTACAAAACCATTTTCGGATTTTTTTTTCTTTCTAGTGCCTGGTTTCCTAACGGGAGACACAGCTTGCAACCCTTGGTTTTAAAGATTGATCAGACCTCAACTCTCCATGATGTTTAAGTTGAGTGAGACAAGTTGCCACAAGCCATACACGCTCTCTCAACTCGTGTAAATGCATGGCCTGATCCACTTTAACTCTTTTATGTGGGTCGAACATGAGTCTCACCTATATTATCACATACAGAGCATTTGGCGCTGGAATGCCGAATATTTTTCTCCATAAATAGTAAAAGTGTATGTAATTATTTTGGCAATCGTACATTGCTTGGATTGATAATAATAATTTTTCGTTCAACCAAATAAGGGTAGAGAGAATAATATTGGTTTAAAGACGTTTGATTTTTTCAGTGGTCATTTTCAACACTTATGATTTTTCTATTTTACGAAAAATCTCTACAATTGTTCAAATTAGTTATTACATTCAAAAAGGAAACTGCCAATTTGTTTTTTTTTTTGTTCACTGTGTGTTCACAATAAAAGAAGCATCAATATTCATACTATGGAGAACAGGTACCTCCGTCATTTAAGGTTATAAATTACAATATAGTTCATAATTATATTTACAAAGTATTGTTGCCGAAAAAGAAAATTGTATGATAAATGTATAATCTGGCCATGATTATTTTAAAGGGATTTTATCTTATATAATAAAATTTAATATTTTTGACAAACACTTGGTGTTTAAAGCCACACAAAATCACTTATGAATGAATAAAAAGTTATCGATGAAAATAAATTTTGACGAATCACTTTTTAATTGTTTTATTATACATACAATGAAAAATACTGATTATTTATGCTAAGTTATATATATGTTAATATTATAACATATCACTCATGGACCATGAGTCATGATTCCCACCTGATTTAATAGTTGAAATGGGAAGACACTTGATAATAAAAATTTCGCGAATATTTCTAAAGGGGAAGGGGGGAGACCAGTGAAAAAAAGTTGCATCATTATCCTTTATGAATTGTTCCAAATTATTCGGGGGGGAGGGGGCAACTGTCCTGACAGGACACGTCTTATCCGGCATCTCCCAAGACGTGCATGAAAGTAAGCCGGGACTGTCCGCGACTGCTTGGTACACTGGAACCAATAAATATATATATATATATATATATATATATATATATATATGGGGGTAGCTACTGCTTACTACTAAAATATTTAGTGGTGGCATGCAATAATAGCAAGACGAGAGATCAACTGCATACTGTAACCACCTCAATCAGAAATAGTTAAGACCGTACTCTAGGTCAAAAAATTGATTTGTTTTTACCGACAATACCGGTAAGAATTCAAAGCTACTTTTACACCCAGATTTCTGTCTATGGTTACAGTCTAAAGACAATAATTAAAAAAAAAATTCAACGTATTGTAAAATAATACCTGACAAAATCATAATATTAATATAGATACTATACCAACTTATGATTAATTACTCCCCTCTCCCTCATGTTACCTTATGGAATGAGTCCCACAGTTTTCAAAGTCTAATCTCGATAAAATTTATGAAATGTCTTGAAGATAAGATTATTTTTTGTACAAAATAAGTCATACAGCATACTTATTCATAACACCTCCCACGAGAGCCAACATTCCAGCAAGAATATCAAAATCATCAAATAATTTGTTTGATAACTATAATATGCAATTTATCAATAGTGGCCTAATTTATATTGTTTTTCATCAAGTCCGGAATCATGTAATTCAAGTGAGAACTATGTAATATCAATCATCGATTATAGGTTTCCACATATACTCACAAAATAAATAGCTGTATTAGACTCTTGTATCACAAGTGAAAAGGTTAGTAAAATAAAATGTACTTTTAAGGTCGTATCAGTCCACTCATTGATGAACAAAGTCAATTCAGAGCTATTTAAAGTTTTTTTATTTTGTGAATGAAATATCAATTTTTCCTCATGATCATCATGTTTTATATGACTATTACGAATTTAACTCTCACATTATAAATGAAAAATGATGGAATCATGGACGCGTCTGGCACAAGGAGGAGGGACATCCCCCCTCGATTTACTACATATATGAAATTTCATATTATTTACGCGTTACAAATATATGTATTTCCATAATGCACCCTCCCAATTTAAAAATCTTATCGTTATCCCTAGTCTGAAAGTATATTTACCATAACACACGAGAAGGACCAACATAAATAATCTTCAAACTTCATTAAGCATCTATACATCAAAGAATGAATATATTTATTTAAGAATTCCAATGACAAAACATAAAAATTTATCTACATACACATACAAGCGTTATCAAAATTGAAATGACACTATGTCAGATAGTATAAAATAATTATTGTTGAATTATTTCTTGTGAAAAAAAAAGAAAAAGTATTTTATGTAAATATAGTTTTGATATCAATGCCCCTTAAATGTAGTTAAAAACACAGAATGACAATTCAACAAGTTCCTATATAATATATTAAGTAAGAAGTTTCCAAAATCGATGAAAGATAATGGTTACGTAAGCCAATTAATTAATTTCTAAACAGATTAAGGTCCGATAGGATAATTATATTTTGATTTTTTTCTTTTTCGTATGAAACATGAAGTGCTCGGATATTGATATTCAAGGTTTATATATTTGTTAATTCAGAATTTATATACTCATTAGTTATCAACAATGATCTTTGGCACATATAGTTTTAAAATAGAAACAATTGTTAAAATATCGATTGAGATTTCTGTTTGACATAGAATTGGCGTAGTGGAGAAAGGGAAAAAGGACGTGGATATTCAAACTTAACCCAATCCAGAATCTTCAAAAAATCCCTGTGGGGTCTCCTCCTATAACGATAAAAAATATTTGGTCAATTTCAATTATAGTTTTATCAAGAATATTTACCTCTTGAAGACAATCTTGAGCAGAAATTGCTTTCAAAACGTTCTTTTTTGAGGTTTCTTGAATTTCTCCTCCAAGTAGCAGCTCATCCAACATAAAATAAGCCTTTTCAAAATTAAATATAATATCCAATTCACAAACACTTCCAAAATATTTGTCTAAAAGCTCAACATAACGATGGATTATCTCCAAAACAACAAGCTCATTGTCTTGTTCCTCAATGGCACAACAAAAATACAGACTAGCATATCTATATTAAACAAAACGATTGATTAAAAATACTTAATCGGATTATAGGTATATATTACACATGTCATAAGAAAGTATAAAAAGTCATCGATGAAAATGAAACTATTTAAGTATTTAATTAAACAATTAAAAACTTTAATAAAAATAGGTGAATAAAAAAATGATATATTCTTAAAAAGAGCGTTGGTAAGATCATCAAAGCCAAATAAAAATAAATGAATTCACCCCTTTACAGCTCAAAACAGTACTTATATTTGATACAAAAATAAAGAAGTTCCAAAATAAATAAATAATAATAATAATAATTGATCTGTTCCCCATCAATACGATTAAGTTATAATTTGAATATTCAAGTGTCGTCCACGAGTATGAAAGAATTGCAAAATATCAATTATTATTTTATAAATAATTTTTAAACATTTGATGTTGTATAATACCTTTATATTAACTATATAATATATATTGAGTAAGTCATCAAAGTATAAAATTATAGATAATCATATGTATATTCATTAGCGTGAGCTAAAAATCTCATTTTTGATAAAAAGTGACTTGTGTCACTATTGCTTAGGGCTCTTATACTGTGCTATGTACAAAGGTGATGACGAAAAAAAAAACACCTTTGAAGGTAATTTATTGAAAGAATGAAAATGTACATTAAAAAATTGTCAGAAAGGAAATATATATTTATGAATAAAATACTCGTTTTTGTCATGTTCTGAACTACTTTGATGGCGACATAAGACTACACTACATTCATCCTTGAACCCGAAACGTGCAAAAGCTAGATGAGGAGGCAACCCCGTTGCTTCAGAAACTCCAACTCAATCAAAATAAATTGAATAGAATGCATCCTTAGATCACATCCCTTTTGGCCTCGTCCAAATCATGAATTACCTTTTGTAAACAATTTTAAGATCTTTCCACTCTAAAAAGGATGACATCTTGGGCTTCCGAGACAGGATGTTATTAATCAATTCTCGACTCAGTTTTTTCTTGCTTTTTTCACTTTGGGCGGTAAAATACTTCTGGAGACGGAGTTTTCCCTGACGACTAAAGAGTAGCATATACTGAATCTGAAAGACATTTTGAAATCGCAATGTATTTATATTATTCCTAAAAATAATTAAAATGAAGGAAACACGAAGTCTTACCATTTTTTTGAAAAAAAGTGACGGCTCATTACCCGCATTGGTACATCATTCTTAGGTTTGTACAAGTCTTAGGATGTGGTACTTGTACAAATGATGCCTTCCTTTTCAGCTTTTTCATGTGATTGTTTTGTTGTTGGAGAAACGAAAACAGAAGCGTGAAGCACCAACTGAAAAATGTAGATATGAAGCAATGAATGAATCTAATAATCTTGTTGGCAACATTGTCTAAAACGCCTTCTTTATTCTCATAGGAGCGAGTACAAAAATGTTGCCACAGTTGTGTTTGTTGCTTTAATTGGATGTTGAAGTATTAATAGTAGAGGAAAATAAGGAAAAAAAGAGGGAAAGAGGAACGCCATGTTCAAATGCATTTTTTTAATTGATGAATCCCTATGGGCTGGTTCAGAAAGAGGAAAAGAAGACGGCAGAGAAGGCGTATGTAGAGGATGAAGTTTCTGGGTGGGTGGGTGAGTGAGTGAGTGCGCGTGTGAAGAGAGAGAGAGAAGAGAAGAGAAGAGAAGAGGAGCTGAAGGAAGGAAGGAAAGAAAGAAAGAAAGAAAGGAAGAAGGGAGTGAGTGAGGGAATTGTGATTGAGTGATTGAGTTGAATAGTGAAGAGGCGAGTTAGAAGTTGTGGATTTGATAATTGAATGACTAGGATGGAGCCGGATGATATCGATCTATATGCTGACGTTGAGAATGATTTCCCCAGCTCTTCAATGGAGGGAGGTGAGTCTGGTCCTCCCGGGGATCTCTTCGATGCAGTCCTGACTTCCAAGGAAGGGCTGAAGCCGAGTATCAAGGAAGAGCCTTCCCTGGGCTCTGTGAGTAAGAGCGGGAATCACACGAGTGGATCTGGGAACCTTCCTGGTCGTAAATATCAGGTGTACGTTGGGAACTTGACTTGGTGGACGACGGATGCAGACGTGGCAGATGCTGTGAGCAGCCTTGTCCCGGATTTTATTGAAGTTAAATTTTATGAGAACCGAGCTAATGGGCAGTCCAAGGGATTTTGTGCCGTCTCTCTCGGAAGTGAAGCCTCAGCTCGAATCCTTTTGGAGAAATTACCCAAAAAGGTAAGGACCTCGTTCCGGTTTATTTCCGGTTTTTTTTGCTCCTCTGTTGAGTAACAAGCTAATGGATGTTTTTTTTTTGCTTTTTTTGCAGGAACTTCACGGTCAGGCTCCCGTGGTGACCTACGCTACAAAGCAAGCTCTTCACCAATTTGAAGCTCAGTCCAAAACGAGGCCTACACCGCAAGTTCCTCCCAACAATGGAACGGCACCCCCTAAGCCTCCACCGGTTCCTCCACAGCAGACCAATTCTCCTCGTCTTCTCATGCGTAATGTTCGACCTCCCTTTCCCCCTACGCCCCTCTATCAACGCCCTCCTCCACCAACTCCGAATCGTTTGCCTCCCCCTCCTAACCTGAGAGCTCCTCCTCCACCACCGGTTTCCTCCTCATTAATGGTTGCAATTCCACCACCTAGAGGCCCACCTCCTCCTATTCCAGCACCCCATGTCAATCCAGCTTTTTTTCCACCTACGCAACAGCCTCCGCCTCATCACACCGCTTATCCAGCACCCCCTGCTCATCATGGCTTGTCGGAGATAGAGTTTGAGGAAATTATGTCAAGAAATAGAACCGTTTCTAGTAGTGCTATTGCAAGAGCGGTCCAAGATGCTGCCAATCAAGAGTATGCTTCTGCTATCGAAACATTGGTTACAGCTATAAGTCTCATTAAACAAAGTAAAGTGGCGTCTGATGATAGGTGTAAAATCCTTATCAGTTCTTTGCAAGATACCCTTCATGGAATCGAAAATAAAAGTTACGGTGCATCTAGAAGGGAGAGGAGTAGATCTCGTGAAAGGCCTTCACACCATCATCATCACCGCCACCATCATTCAGGAATTAGTAGTGGAAGAAGACGCTCATACTCCAGGGAGAGGGATTATCGAGATCGGTCCCGGGATAGGGACTATTACAAAGAAAGGTCCAGAAGTAGAGAGAGGGATAGATACAGAGAGGAAAAGTATTATGACGATCGTTACAAGGAAAGGAGTAGTGGATCTGGTAGAGATATGGAAAGAGATCATAGAAGTGGAGATCCGGGAGACAGAGGAAGAGGAGAATCTCGCAGATCTTCTGAAAGAGAAAAGGATCGGGAAAGATCTCGACATTAAAGTGTTAAAATTTTATGTTCATTCCCTCATTTTTTTTCTCGTGCTGCCCCATTTTGTATATAGTTCTTCATTTTTTTTCAATGAAGCAAGTGTATGAAAACATCTCGGTACATCTCTGCGAATAAAATAATCGTAATTTTCACTTCTCAACAAATCATGAATAGAAGAAGACATCTATCTCTACATCGTTTAACCTCCGTTATCCACCAAGCCAAGGAAAAAGAAATCGCTTTATCTGCGGGAAGATTCGACTATTTTAATTAAAATATATGGATTTGCTCCATTAGTTTTTTTATACAATATAATACGTGTCTAAATTGTATTATTGATTTTTCGTTATTTTGAGTTACGCGTTCTAACTCGCGTCAATTTCATTATATTGTATATCAAATAAAGTACTATCACCTATATCTGTATATGTATGTTTGAAATACATTGCATCCATACTTTCTTTGTGGGGGAAAATACAAAGGGGAGATTATTTTTTCGAACAATATTAATGGTTTTAGTGTACAACTACTAATATGTTTCTTAATTTGTCATACATGCTAAAACTTGGTTAAAATATGTTTAGTATATATTATGATTGTGTAAGATTGAGATTCTACGCCTCAAAAATCTTGTTCATTAAATTCAAACTTAATTTTAACTTCTAAAGGCTTAGAAAATCAATCTTTTATAAATATATATATATATATATATATATGAAATATATATATATATATATCTTGTTTATTTTATCTTACTAAGAATTGAAATGAGAACATAGCAATGGGCCGTAATTTTCTCATTTTCTTTCTTAATTTATATTTTTGATTTCATTTCTTATCTCTTGTCTTTAATTTTGTTTATTTAATTTTAAGATAAGTTAATCATCCTTTTTTCTTTTTGTTTATTAGTATATTAGTTTTATTATTATTTATAGAAGTTGTATGAACAACAACAACACAAAAAAAAAAAATTGTAGCCAACATTCTTACATTTGATGTACACTTATATTTTTTTATATCAACAATTCTTATTGAATTGTTGAACCAATGCTTGTTTATTTTTATTTTTTTTAAAATTATTATTTAGTTGGTCTTTTTCCTTTAGTTTAATCATTGATTTTTATGCAAAGGGCTTGATGATAATGCCAGCAGCATTCAAATTGAACCTCTTGTTTTTTTTTATTTGCACTCAAAACTTGTGCTTTTTTTTTTTTTCATACCTGTTGTGTCATACAAGGTTTTGAACAGATGTTTATGATATTTTTTTAAGATACTTTTCATGAAAATTTGTTACGTTGACTCAAAAGCTACCTATCATCAATTATGCTATGACAAATGCTCATTATAGATTGATTTTTAAAGTACAATCAATTTAGCTGCAATTCAGCATACATTTTTCTTGAAAAAAACAAAAATATTTCAACTTAATAGGAAAGGACCAGGGTCATTCTAAAGATCATACATTGGTTATTTGATTTTAATATATAGTATAGTAATATTTCTTTATATGATTTTAAAACTGTTAATTTCCTGTATCTCATCTGATGGCTTTTATATATATTTATATATACTTTTATAATTTCAAGCTTTGAGCTCGGATATTTAGGCATATGTGGTATCAATTGTAATGCATTGTTCCTGTATCATTTTACTCAATATGTTATGATCGATTATTATAATTTATCTATTTTTCAAAGAAAGAGGTGTTGTATAGGAGATGGCTTAAAAAAACCAATATCCATGTTATTACTTAAGAATTTAATTTTCAATTTTGAATCATCGTTTAATGCTTATTTTTTCATCTTTTTTCAAATGTAACACTTCTATGTTGTCTGTTTTTTTATACATTACTCCTTAATTTAAAAGCCATTTATTTCAGAGAGGAGTCTACTACTTTAAGTTACCATGGGTCAATTCGCTTCTTATAAGTATAAATTGCATTATTAATGTATAATTTTTTTCTCATTCTTAGGATCAAGAAGTCAATTGAAACAGAGAGAGAGGGAGAGCCAATTTGATTCTTGTGTGCCATTTGCTAAAAATGGTTTTTTAGTGAAACTTATTGAATAATGTGTAATGGTATACTGAACTGATTTTTAAAGAAAAAAATAGTTCTTTCACATTTTGTTTTATTTATTATCCTTAATATCTTCCTGTCCATATTTTATATCATTTCTTTTTCCCTTTTATATATACATATGTAGATTTCCTTTTAGACTTTTCACGATGTTGTGATGGTGATTGTGTTTTATTTTGTATGCGGATATCATGTCTTTTTTTTTTGTGTGTGTGCTTAATATCTTTTTAGAGTTCGATCGGAAATGGAGGCGGAAAGTCCTTATAGGGAGGATGGTAAGTCAAGCCTATTTAGTCTTAAGATACAAATTATAGTTAAGTATTGTCAATTTTTTTTTGTATCAAGTCAAAACTGCAATAAAAAGGTCTTAGTACCCTCATGATCTGAGCACATTTCCTTTAAATTAATGTAGAGGAACACTGACGTAAGGGATGACGACTAAATAAATAAGAGATAAACATGTCTTAATTGTGTTGAAGAATGTACCGGAGGAAATACAGTTCGGTTGGGTGTCGGTAGTACTAATGTATCTGTTTGGTTTCAACCTGTGGAGTATGAGCGAGAGTGATTCTGTGAATAGTCGAAAACGAAAGAGCTCTAATGATGAAAGTAGTTGTTTGATTGAGGATTTTTTTGTCTCGATCTTGTTGTCGTGGCCATGACCACAGTAACTAAAATAAAGGAATTCATTGTCAAAAAATCAAATTAGATAGATTTTTCATGTTAGGGGGAAGGGGGGGGGGGAGGCGTTGGTTTGTAATAATAATATGATGATTAATGAGTGATGACCTGATCACAAGTCAACATTTAAATGAAGAGAGGTCTTGTAATCGTAAGTTTTGAAGTTTCAATGAAGCGATGGTATCCCTGTGAGGCAAATATAAATATCTCCTTTCCACAGGTTTACAAGACTGCAGTCTTTGTTTCGGCATTTTACTCGGAACTTGTAGCATGGTACAAAGTTAAGCCTTAAATTAATATTTTATATATTATTGTGTTGATTATCGTGCTATAAAAAATACTTATGGCTAGCTGGAGGCCAAGTAAAACAGCTGACTACAGTTGGTGACTCTGATCCAAATAAACACTTTGCCTGTAAATAATAACAAACCCACGTGCGATCAACGTTGTTAATAACGGTTCAATATTCATCATTTGGTTCAAGGATCCGTAGTTACCTATAGTACGAGAGAGGATGACGATCGCAAACAAGGGCAAAAAGAAGCGGAGGATTTTTCCTCAAAAAAAGAAATTAAAGATGACTTCGAAGCCATTGACACTCAAAGACACTGTAACAAAATGGAGTGGATTCTATTCCCAAGTTTCCGAGTTAAATCTCACAGGAGCAGCAACACAAGACCCAGATTTGGAAATCCATGAATCAGACTTTTTCCGTCGTCTTAGGGAGGCTCAAGAGGAAAATTTCTCAGGGAGCTTTCAAGAGTTTTCCAAAGATGTTGTCAATTTTAGGAGCAAGTCTGGAAAGAAGAAAAAAGGAATGTCGACTTTGACTGAGTGCTCCAATTCCCTTGCCATATTCCTCTACAATAGAGAGTATATTTACCAGACCCTTATCGCTAGGTTAGAAAAACAAGAAACGTCGGATCTGGGCTCTCTCTATAACATATCAGTGGGATTCTTTGCAGATGCCTCCCTAACCAAGGAAATTGAAGTGTACTTTGATGGCTTTATGAAGGTTTTTGAATTGTCTTTAAGTCAGCGTACCGATGCGTCTGTAGTTCAGGTATGGGGGAGTCTCTTAAATTATTATGTCATTAAAAAAGCAGTAAATGGATTACTTTTATTTATTTTCAGATCATTTTTCAATCTCTCCTAAGCATAGTTAAAGAACTATTAAAAAACTCGTCCCTCACGACGATGCAACTCTCTGATAAACTTATATACCTTTTTGATTCTAGCAAATACCCCGACTACGTTATTGACTTCACCTCAGTTGTTTTCGCTCCCATTCTCAGAAAGAACAAATTTAATCGGGATGAAGTTCTCAATTCCATTCTTAAAACGGAGTGTGTGGATGGAATTGTTAAAGTTCTTGGCCGTGCTATCAAAAACTTTGGGGTCAATTTTTTCACTGGTGCTGAAAAAGCTTGGTCTAATTATCTTGAATCCATCAACAATTCGGTAATGTTGGAGGAATTGCATGATTTTATTATTAATTCAGATCCCTCAGTCAAAGAATTCGAACCATTGGTTAAACTAACTATCAATGCTTTTATGTCAGACCCTTGCAAATTGTCTTCTTCGTTGAATAAATTGATTATGAGGAAGAAAGCAAAGTTTATTCCTGGGGACTATGTATCTAAAATCTTAAAAAATGGACTACCAGATGATCTATTTAATGAAGGAGTCGAAGCAGCATCCCTTATTATCACAAGTTTAGTCTCTTTACCCGAACACAAAGTTCAAAGAATCGATTTAAAGAATTTTATTAGAGATGTTTTGAAGAAAAGACCTCGAATCATTTCCTTTTTATCAGTTGATGACGAACAGTTCAATTTCCTCTTAATGCCTTTGTTTATTGAATCTTGTAGTTGCACTCAAATAGACGAAGATATTATGCCCTACGTGGAACCCTTAGGAGATTTAATAGCTGGAACATATTCAGATCAAGACTCGAATCTACCCAAATATAAGGTCGTTGAGTTTTCTACTGATCAGCCCAACTCTCTTAATACGTTTCCCAATAGAATAATTAGACTATTGGATGATTTAAAAACAAGAGAGAGTGCACTGAAAGCTCTTCTAGGCGTAAGGCCCTTGAATAAAAGTTTTCTTATAAAAAAATTAAGATCATTGGTAGAACTTGATATCAAAGATGATGAGATGACCTATTTCGTTTTGCATATTCTGCATGATCTAATGTCAAAATCCGAATTTTTGAAACTCTCAGAAGATTTAAAATTAATCGAGACGTTATTGAAATCAATTCAAAGCTTGAAAGCAACGGTATATCCCTTTCAGATTTTAAATCTGATATGCACGTCGAACATAGACAATTCTTTTTCTACGAAAGAAATATTTGATGTTCTAGTCCCTCATTTATCGTCTGGTCAGCCTAAAGTTCGATACTGTGTTCTTGATTCTCTTATGGCTCTTCAATCCGAAGAACAAGAAAAAACAATATTGAAGCATGCTCTTGAAGCAGAACGGGCTAATGTAGATATAAGTAATTATAAGGAGAGAATTCGTTTACTCAATTATCTCGAGAGGAGACCCGATAACGAGGAAAAAACTTTAAGGTCATCATTTGTTCTTGAAGAGGTACGAATTAGAATACTCTTTTCTAATCTAATGTTGAATTTTTCACTATTGTGGGAACCCATTTCTCAATTGATTTTATCTTTCCCTAAAAATTCATCGGATCAACCGTTATTTTGGAAGATATATTTTGAGGTATTAAGCAGTGCATATAAAAATATAATTAATGAAGATTGTGGTGATAATGTGGACTATGTCAACTTTAGAAATCTTCTTCTAAAAATGTGCGAATCGCTTCCTGGAACCCAATTACAGAAATGGAACAGAAACTTTGTTTCAAATTTCCTCGATAATTTTTTAATTAATGAATTCAATCGAAAGCGTGAAGACGATGTGAATGGGGAGTTAGAAGAAAAAAGAATGGAAGGCAATGAATTAGATGACTGTTTAGACGCTGTTCATTGTATAGAGAATGATAGCGATGTCGAAGAAATGGTAATTGATCCAATTAGTTCAGAGAAAGTCCATGAAAGTGAGAAGACTGGAGAACTCTATCAAGAAAAGACGGAAACGAAGTATTTTAAGGCAATCAAAAGTGTCTCAAAATCCTTGAACCATCATTTGAAGGTTTTTTCTAAAATGTCTAATCTACGCTCAGTGTACCGTTATGTGGATTTAAGATCATTTATAGTACAAAATTTATTGTCGGATCCATTTTTGGAAAATCGAAAGATGGCGTTGGACTTCATTTTGGTATCTGAGAACAAGTGCATCAATCAAAATCAAAGAGATGTTCTAAATGCTTTGACAGATAAAAAAAACTGGAAGAACAGTTTGAGAGATTTTGTTCAAAAATTTAACGAAGAAAATGAAATTTTTTCGTCAATATCCTGGATTACTAACAAATTTATCGCTGGTATGCTCAAAGAAACACGTTATCTGAAACGTACAAGTCAAATGAGTAGTCGTAAAACTATATTGGAGATTATTTCTAAATTTAAAGAATTTGATAATATTTTTAACGAGATCCTTGACGACATAGACAAGGCTCATTATTGGGAGCTTAACTTTGATATAATCCTGATTGGACGTCAATATCTTTCGACCTCTGATAATTTAGCAAAGAGGGCAATTTCTACTGTTGAGTCTAATCTTCCATACATTAACAAGGATTCTAAAAAATCCAAAGAACGTTACAAAGCCATCGAGGTTTACACGAAATTAATCAAGACATTGAGAAATCAATATCTTTGGCCTTTTGAGACCAAAAAACATTTCATGGAGACGTGCATTCTTCCATTGTTTGTCGATATTTACGAACGAAGAGTTCTATCTAAAAATGCATTAACTCTTTTTAAGGCACTTGTAGAAAATTCCTTGGAATGGATTATTATCAAGACCTCTGAAGATTCTTCACTTTTGGAATATATTTTGAAAGATTTTGATGATGATAAAAAATATGATGGATCAGATTTTTATAGGCTGAATTTGAATGTTCTTTGCCACGTACTTCAACGTTTAGTTGTACAAGAAGATGAGGGTTTGAGTGAATCAGAAAAAAATCTTGCTTCAAATGATTCCCCTCTTCTAAATGCTAGACTAGCCTTTCCAATTATAAGTTCAATTAACTTGAAAGCAAGTTTAGAGGACATTAACTTGAGATTGGATGCATTAAAAGCCCTTATGATAATTTTTCCTAGCTATCAGCTTAATAAACAAGAATTGGATAAATTCTGTGATAGTGTGGCTTCGAGAGTTCGTTTTAGTTCTCCAGAACTTCAAAGCGATTGTATTAAAATAATACTAATTGCCCTAAAGCAGTTAGATGATTCTAAAAAGGATCAGTTATCAAATAGTGTTTTTAAGTTGATTTCTAAAATCCAAGATCCCAATCAGAAGTCTAGATATGTTGAAACTGTATACTCCATTTTATCTGTCAAAAAAGAATTCAAAGGCTACGATATTGCATATGATATATGCCAAAACTACGAAAAAATCATCACTGGAGCCTCGTCTTCGCTCAAGATTTTTTTATTCTATAATGCCTTGGCTGAGGTGAAACGATCTGAGTTTGCTAATAGAAGAATTGGTTCTAACTGTATCATGGGACTTCTTCAAAATAAAGAAGTTGATCTTATTACAGAACATGTCTTGCCTGAAATTGTTTCTGTTCTCAATAACAGAAAATCTACACCTGAGACAACTACTGAAATGATTACTCTTCTTCAATTTCTCATCAAGCACTACTCCGACTCTTTCCAGGATTTAAAAATTCTTTCTAATTTAACCAACGTTCACGATGCTGATGAAGATTTCTACGCAAATATGAAGCATCTTCAGAGCATTCGAAGGTCTAGGGCCCTTAAAAAAATTGCAAAGAAAATAATTGAATTAGAGGAAGACTTGAGTCAAGATGATGGGTATACTCGAGTTATTTTTGATTACATTTACCCCCTTTGTGCTTCTATTCTATTCAATGAAAAGACCACAAAGTATTCTGAGCTTATTGAAAGTGCCATGGATCTAATAGGAGCTCTAGCCAAACGATGTGACTTCAATCGGTACAAAAAAATACTCATGTACTATTTAAGCATGGATAAATCCATTGAAGGGACTAATTCTTCTGCTTTTGGAAAACAAAGGGTTAAGCTAATCGCCAAAGTTCTTGACTCTTTTCATTTTGAGTCTCAGAGCGTGGATTTTCTCCTTTCAAAGGTATTTGTTATAATTGATTCTACAAACCATCAAGGATATGATAATTCGAGCCATGAGGTCTTGTATCTCCCTATTGTGAAATTACTTCAAGTTAGTAAATCAGCATCCACTGAGGAGTATATCTCAAGGATTATTGTAAAATTAGGCAAAGGTTTACGAATGAGGGAATTTTCCACGAGAGACCGAATTCGATCTACTCTGAATAGTATAGCTCGTCTCCTTGGTCATAATTATTTGGCATATATCATCAGTATTTTAGAATCTTCCTTAAAACGTGGTTATGAACTCCATGTACTTATTTACTCCATTAAAAGTATGGTTTTAGCTGGCTCAGAAAATTTTAAACCTGGCAGTTTGGATTCCCTTCTTCCCACTATACTCAAATTGACTCGACTAGAATTGTTTGAATCCGTAAAAGAAGAGAAATCTATTTCTAAAATTCGTACTAAAACTCCAGAAGCCAAGAAAATATCAAGTTATTCATTAGTTGAAGTTATGTCCAAGTTCGCCTCAAGATCCATATCCATGAATATTATTAAGCCATTTGCTGGATTCCTCTACGAATTTAAAAGTTTCGAGGCTCTTGAAAATCTACGGAAACTGTTTAAGCACATTTCAGATGGGTTCTGTGTGAATGAAAGTGTTCAAACTCTTGATTTATTAGCAATAGTTCATGCTGTTTTGAACGAAAAAGTCTTTCATTCTTCTGAGGAAAGGGTTAATCTTACATCCCGACAAACAACTGTATTAGTGGAATTTGCACTCCTAATTTTATCACGAATTTTAAATGGATTTTCGAATTTAGATTCGAGTGACTTTGCTACATTTGTTCCTTTAATATTGGATAAATGCAATAAAATCCGTGATACAGAGGTAATTAGTTTGACAATATCAATCTTCACACGACTTGTGCAAATGTCAGAGTCATTTAGAGACTTGGTTCCTGTAAATGATGTGTTTTGTATCATAGTACGTTCATTGATAGTCGAATGCATATACTCAAAAGAACCAGAGAAAATCAAGTTTCAAGATTTATCCTCGTCATTCCTAAATATCTTTTTGGAAAAAGGAGGAAAATTTAAAAATGAAGATTTAGATAGTATCAAGCTTTTCCTCCAGTACATTCTAGAATCAAAATCTATCGGTTCAAGGACGGCCAAGCTTTTAGGAGCTGTAGCTAGGAGAGGTTCAGTACCGTCATTGAATGAAAGTATCATGGAGAGGTTATGTAAAGACTTTATTGAGACAACTGATCTAAATTTATCAAAAACTTTGGCTTCTGCAATAATGAACTATTTGAAATCAGGAAAACCATGTGACTGGACTGTGAAATTTCTTATTCAACAGTTCCATTACGGAGGAGAAAATGGTAATATTCTTAGTATGTTAATGACACTTTAACTAATCTTTTTATTGTTTATAAATAGGTCGCTTAAGGGCTATCAAAATGGTTGCCGATATCTTGGGGGATGATAAATTAAATAGTAATAATACAAGTTTAGTAAGTGTGTTTGTAATGACTGCAAAAGTTTTAGCGGATGAAAAGAGTACGTCTTGTGTTGATGCACTTCGGTCTGTCTTTAACTCCTTGAGATGCTCTGATTCTGACATTAAAACAATAACCCAACTTGTTCAATCATGGATCTCTGGTTCTAATTCCGATCATTTAATTGTCAGTGCTAAAACTATTTTGCAGATATCTAAAACTGAAAATAAGCGATTGATCAACATTGTCAGAGATGTGTCGGAAGTCTTGAGGAATTTCATTGAAAATGATGATTCAGAACTAGACTCTCTAACTAGAACTTTATATGAATATGTCAAAGTAGACTATTTGACTTCTCTGTATAGGATTTGCAAGAAAAAATCCCCAGAGTTCTTCACATGGCTTTTACCCCTTATTGATAAGTACATAATGAACTCCAAGAGTAACTTAAGGAGATCTGCAATTGTGATGTTATCAAGTGTCATGAGTGAAGTTCCTTCCATTATGGATGCATCTACAATTGAAAGCCATAAGGGAATCTTCCGTCAAATCTTATTAAATCTTATGGAAGTTCTTAAATTAAATCTGTCAATATGCGATGAAGATTTATTTGAAAAGGTCTCTGTGGCTCTTATTTATTTCTCCAAAACAACAGATCCAATGTTACTTATAGGTAAACTAATTGGTGTTGCAAGATACGAGGTTGAACATTTGTCCTTTTCATATAAGAGAAGAGAGATCCTCTTTACTGTTGTGGGTGTTCTATGTACAAAATATCCACTGAGTAAAAATATGCTTAGATCAGTACTCAAAATGGCAAGAGCATTGATCGAACATGAAGAAACCTCTGAAATGGTGGAGGAGTTTTATAATAAATTGGAGGCCTCCACGAACGATCCTGATGCTTTAACCATGATTAGTAATGCAAAAAACCGAGTTGATATCATGGAAGGAAAATTAAAAAGAAAAGCAACGGAAAATTCAAAAAGTTTTGGAAAAAAAGCCAAAAAGATCAGAAAATAAATTGGTTATACATTGATATAGATTCAGTCAGTTTTTTATTATGGTTATTTCTTTGTGATATGTCTTATTTTTGCCCATATTGTACACCTATGTTAATAAAAATTTAGTAAGTATTCAATGTTATAGCCTTATTAAATTATATAGTATTGGTTGGTAATAAACGGTTTTACTGTATGATAAAAGATGCAGAACTCCTAGTTCTATGAACTGTGTTATTCTTCCAGTGTTTTTCAACTTTTTTATATGCTAGAGGTAACGAACGCCTTGAGGTACACTGTTGAGCAAATTTTTAAGCCTTTTCTTAGATATGGTCAAGACCACATCATTCGAGACCAAGACGATACCAATACTTAGGGGATTAATACTAGAACGAGAGAATGTGAAAAAAAAAAGTTAGTTTTAAAGAAAAAGAAATTTTCAATCTTGTTGCTTCGTCCTTGGTCTTGACACTGAGACTTAGACTTTGAATGAGTCGAGACCAAGACCGATCTCAATAACTACAAAGATTCCATGGGTCATGTGGGTATTAATGGGACATAATATTAAGCCGTGGCACACACCGATTTAGTAAAAGAAAATCTCTACGTGAAAATTCTATAAAATTTCATCAACATATCTATTGACATTTTTGATGGAAAAGGCGGGATGATGGAACATTTAACGCAGATGAATAAATATACAATGTTATGTTCATAATATACTACACAATATAGGAACGATGAACTTTATTGATTTTTTTTTTGCACAGGGGTAAAGATCTTCAACTATATAGTAATCAACACATGCACGACTGCTATTTTAAGAGAATTTGAATGATAATATAATAATAATGTGATAGGAAAGTGAAATAATATGATGCAATAGTAGTTTGTCACATGATTTGAGTCTGACCTTTGCCCTTCTCTCTCTTTCGTATTCCTTATGAATTAAAGCTAAATTTAACATGTAGTAAGCACACATATTATACATAAGTTTTAAAATATTCAAGGAGTGGAAGTTTACATTAATATCTATGAAGATCAGAATATTGTAAAGGCATGGTCAGTGTTCACAAACTCATGATGATGTAACATCCTTTATTTAATGAATTTAGCTGTAACGATGAAGAGGAGTGCTTTCACGAGACGCGTGCGCTTTTTATTCAAGCTTTCTAAATATAATTATAATAATAAGGAAAGACCATGCATGTATGTGTAGAGTAGAGCCAGGAAACCATTTTCATTTTAATAGAAAATTCTGTACGGTTAGGAATAAGTGACAATTTTGCAGTTTCTTGACGGTTGGATTTTAATTAATTATTTATTTCATAATTTAATGACCTTGACATTGGCAAAAGTTCAAAATATATTATCATTATAAAGACTCTGGAGGAAACGAGGGCGGGAAATCGTCAGTTATTAATTACTGAACATGCATACGGCCTTCTATATTGTAGCACAAATGAGAGAGCAATTTCGTATAAACTGAATAATCTTTTCGCAGAGGGTGGAAAACTGGGTAGTGGAAGAAAAAAAAAAAGAAGAAAACGAATGTGTTGCGTTGTATTTTTTTAAATACATATTCATATTATTCAGTCTTGTCTGAGAAGCCGGTCAGGAGCGAGGGGAGAAGACGTTCAAAATGACAGAAGAAGTCAAAAAGGGTAAGTTACATATTTTTGAAATCTTTTTAACAAAATGTTAAGATCCAATTTCATTGTTTTTTAAGGAGAAGAAGCATGGGTCACCCTGGCCACGAATGAGACCTACGCCATTGGGGCTTTAGTCCTTGCGCATTCCCTTAAAAAGGTTGGAACGAAAAAGAAACTTGCAGTCTTGATTACAAAATCCCTTGAAAGCAACACTATGAAGTAAAGGAGTTTCCTTCCTATATACTAAATTCATTTGAATCTGTTATTTTTTTTATAGAACAGCCTTGAAGGATACTTTTGACACTGTACTATGCGTTGAAGAAATGGACAGCTATGATGCTGTGAATTTGGAACTCCTCAAAAGACCTGAACTTGGGATTACATTCACGAAACTTCACTGCTGGTGCCTTACCCAATACTCAAAATGTGTTTTCCTCGATGCCGATACTTTTGTAAGTTGATAACATAGTTTTTTGAAAGTTTTTAAATGTAAAAATGAATTTTTCCATCTCTTGTCTACTTTCAACATAAATTAATTACGTAATGTGGGAAAAGCTACGTCAATGCCTGAATCATTTTCTAGTAGAGTCGCATGAAATATGCCCTATTATTGGGAATTTCCTAGTGAAACTATTTTGAAATTTCCGTTCAATTATAATTGTAAAATGGTCACGTATTCTAATTTGAAAATATTCTTAATTAAATAGTTAAACACAATGTTAAATTAAAGATATGTTATGGAGATGAGAACGCGCTAAACAAAGCGTGCAGTAGTAGTAAAGAATCTATATGCAGAGAGATAAACTATTTTGATCATTTATAAGTATATAAATACTACTTTTTGTACATACACATGCAAGAAATATGTCTTGGAATCTCTTTAAAGTGTAAATAAAATGCATTTTAAACTATCACGTTAAAAATATTAATTGTTTCTCACCTTCTTGACAACTTTATAATTAATTTTTCATAATATTTGCATAGTTTATTGTCTAGCTATCATTTTGATTGTAATCATTTTTTCTGTTTTTTTTTTCTAAGGAGCAAAAATATGGCCCCTCTAAGTTCCTCCATGATTAAACATTACTTTTTTGTCCATTCAAATAATATTTTAATAGCTATATTTTGTGTACTAGAGGATTTATCATGCAATATCAGTTCCTGTTTTTGAAAAGTATGTTCCATCAGGCAACAAACTATACAAACAAACACAAAATATTGACCATTTTCTTCTCAAAAGATCATGATTAATTTCAACTTCCGGATTCGTTATGAAAGCTATTGTATCTTGATGTATGTAAGCTGAAAGTGGACATAACTTTATTCGATACATATATTACGTGTATGTATATTTTAAGAAAGAAACTTAATTGTCATATTATCTTTGCTACATACATTTCTAATGATGAATGATATTGACTTACGTTGTAGTTAGTAACGAACAAGAATTTTGACGTTCATACATAGCTTTCTAACTCCTAGAAACATTGCAAATAAATATCATGCAAATCCAGAGTTTATCTCCTGGCCTTGAATTATATTCATTGCTCTACGCAATCAGTATACGACCCAAATATTTTTTTTTTTTTACGATTACTAATAATTTATTTAGCACACTTTCTAGCAAAATTCTACTTGGTACATACTAAATATATGTACATATTAGATTTTAAGATGTATTAATTACATAACATCAAGGTTGCATTACATTGGAAACAAATGAGGTGTGACAAATGTTTTTCAAAATGAGATTAAAATGATTTCTGCACCTTTTAACTCTTCATGTAGGTACTTGCAAGTTCATCATTGACATTATTTGTTTAAAAGTGATGCTCCTACGGCATTTTATATTCTGGAAGGGTTCCAAGCTGAGCTATCTTACGTATATTTATACTCATACATATAAGTTTATTCTTAAATTATCTTGTTTATTTATAAATATATATTTGTATCTCATTATGTATGTATATGTATAATAATTTTTAAAGTTGTCTTAGGCTTTGCTTTATCATTTTTTTTTTTTTGCTTTATTTCTTATACATATATATGTAACATACTAACTCGTTCTAAAGGAGTTTTTATTTGATTGAAAATATTGACAGTTTTATTAAAACATTACAACTTCAAATGCATTCAATAGGAAATTCACCATGTAACCCCAAAAGTAGACATCTTTCTTCAATTACTTTATAATATATATATATACTTTAATGAATTATTTATTTTTTTCCTTCTTTGTTTGGTCGAATTTCCGTTATTTTACAAAAAAAAAATTCTTTTAAATAACGTTTAAATTTCATACCTAAATCAAATTTTGAATTGCATCAGTTATCATGACGTGTAAACAGATGTCTTACAAATGCTTTTCATAGAATGTAGCAATGACCTTGTGATATTAATATTATTGCTTTATAATGATAAAACTACTTTTGAAAACATATTTTCTAAAAAGGTAAATGCAAACTTGTCCCTTGAGAATGTACTATTTTTGACTCCATTCAAATTAATAACAATAATATAACTACCTAATATCTTTTTAATATTCAATGTAGGCCATGAAATTTTGCGATGAATTATTTGATCGCGAAGAATTTTCTGCTGCTCCTGATGCTGGATGGCCTGACTGCTTTAACTCTGGTGTATTTGTATTCAAACCCTCTTTAGAGACATTTAACTCCTTAGTCAATTTCGCCAAAACAGAGGGCTCCTTTGATGGTGGTGATCAAGGTTTGCTCAATAGTTATTTTGATACTTGGGCCACGCAGGATATTCAAAAACACTTACCCTTTGTTTATAACATGTGTGCCACATCAACTTATACCTATCTTCCAGCATACAAAAAGTAAAATAATGAAGTTTTTATAAGGAGTCTAATCGATTGAGTACCATTCATATTATTTTTTCTTCTTTTAGATTTGGTAATTCAGTCAAAATTGTTCATTTTATTGGTATGTCAAAACCATGGGATGCACGCATAGAGGGATCTTCAGGGAAGCCCATTTCCAGAGTAGAGGATTCTCATGCTAATGAAAATCTTGAAAAATGGTGGTCAATCTATGAAACCCATGTTAAACCTATTATTTCTCATGTAAGTATTTTGAATTTTATTTTTTCTGAGTCTGCTTTATTGTTTTATTTTATTTTTACCGTGTGATTTTGTACTTATTAAATCTGCATATTTCAGTGTGCAATACTTAATATTAATAATAATTTGTAGCTTCAATTATTCAGTTCTTTTTTTTTTTTTTAATATTATTTATACATAACATACATAAAGCTTTTGTTGTCAACATTGTAAAACATGTTATACTGTTCACCCTATTTATTTGAAAGCACTCTGCTTAGAATAATCGTAAGTGATCATCTAATGTAATTTGTTAGCACGATTGATTGATTTTTTGTTCATTTTTAAACATTAGATTGGTCGTTAATGTACCTCAACTTTTGTTTGATATAACCATTCTCATTTATGATTGCCTAAAGCATATGCTTGGTGTTTGTTTTGAATTTCAGTTAAACTCCCTTTACGTGTACCCTAATGCCAAACCTCCTCAAGTAGTTCCTTACTTTTTTACCTCCTATAAAACAAATCAATGCGTCCATACGATAGAAACAATAACGGAACCGCTCAATGAGACTATTGCGGTCATAAGTAGTAAAAAACAACCTGAACGGAATGATTGTGTTAGTGTTACACCTCCTAGTTCACCCATTTTATACTCCTCTGATTCCTCATCAAAAGAAAAAGAGTGGATTGGGAAAAGTTCATCATCGTATCAAGTAAAGTTTGTTTAATATGATCCTAGGAGTGGTAAAAGTATCTTTGATACTAAATTCATTTTAATTTATTTATATATTGCTATTTATCGCTTCTAAATATTTTTTTTTAAATACCTATTTAGGACGTAAGCTTACTTGGATCTTTTTCCACTCATCATCCATCTCTAGCCCAGGATGATTCATCTACTCAATACTTTCATGCGCCACAACACGTTCATAGGGTTGATCCTCCAAAAGATAACAGATTATCCTGGGAAAAAGGATGCCCAGACTACATGGGTGCGGCTTCTTTCAATAGGATTCTTGAAAAAATCAACACGACACTTCTCGAAGAAAAAGATGAGGATATCAAGGAAGAAGCGCCTAAAAAGCTTGCTGAAGATGGTAATTCATATGATAATTAATGAGTAAAATTATATTTTAGTTAATAATGATTATAATTAATATTTATTATTATACATTGCTGCAATTAATTATGGTATTTTAACAGAGGAATATCGGTGAGCTGACACAATTCTTATATTGCGAGGTTTTTTGAATTTGAGCAAACCTCAATTCTTGCGTTCTTTAAAAGGAAACAATTATATGAACATATTTTAAAATAACATTCTATTACAGAACCGTGATAGGAAAAAGGAAGCCTGTTTCTATACTTAACAAAATTATTGTATAGTATCAACGAATCAATGGATTATCCGACGCAAAGGTGCTAATGATCACTTCTCCAACTTCCTTTTCAAGCAATTGTTTACGATTATATATTTTTTTGATTTCATTTTAGATTGATTTAACATTTTTCTATGATATTCTTAAGCATTATTCCTTATGAAATCATGGATTGACCGATTATAATTTTGAATTAAGCCTGTTAATTTCCTATATTTTATCTTGTTTTTCTTCGAAATATATAATTACGCATCTTATATTTTCTATTCTTAAGAATAATTAATTCTGTTCCAGTATCATCAAAATGAACTGTGAATTGGATCTTGTAATATGTAAAACACTGCAGATTTCCTTAGTCGTAATTTGAATCTGTAATTAAATACGTTGCAAACATCGAATCAGTCATCACAGTTTGACTGAGTCACCATTTTTACTCAAAAAACCCGTTTTAACGAGAATAATTGATATGATTTGAGCAGTTCCATTTAAAGTTCTTCATATATCTTGGATTAGACTAGGATTAGGAAGATATGGGGCAACAGGAAATATGTTTGAAACTCCATTGATTGATTTTTAGTTCAAAAAGTCGTTGTTTACAAACTTTACAAGAGATAGAGGCATACAAGTGTCTTTTGCAGGAGTTATTTAGTGTGCAATGACTCCCATACTACTTATTTATGGATAAATAAAGTTAATCGAGCAGTTCGTCTGAGGTGAATACTCATACCGCTGATTTGATGACTTGTGAAGACATGCAAGAAAACAAGGTTATAATTTATAACCTATAACATTTCACTTGTCCGACAGGTTTTTAACTTCCACCACACTCACGACGAGCTTTTTGGGATAAACAAAACACTATGTGTATTCTCCCTTCAGCTGATTTTCATCATTTGACTCTTTTGATTTAAAGCAGCTGATCCTACGTATTATGAACTCAAAAAGGGTATTACTATTATTTCTGATTTTGATGCATAAAAAATATATTAATTCAAGGATTGCGCGCCCTTTTTTTGGATTTGAAAATACTACAAGTAGTAACGATTGGTTTGTGGTTGGTAAAACTTATAAATATATAGTATATCTAAATAATAAATTCTGCCATATATTAACAAGTTGGCAACAAGGAAAATACAGAGGGGTAGCTACCGTATATTTTTCCAAATTTTTCCTTTCCCTTTTGTGATCACAAAATGAGTCGAGGTTGCAAGTGGACAAAAAAAGCTCGACGTGACTGTTTTCTTCTTCTTTTTTTATATGAGTGATTTTCTTAAAATGATGTGACGTCACAGAGTATAAAGTTGAAGCTCGAAGTCTAAGTATATTACCCATAGCTATTGGTGAAGTTGAAAAGGAACAAAATTTATGATTATGCCTCGATTTCATGTTTTTTATATAAATTCAAATCAAAATTTGGATCCAGTTTCAAATATATTGTATTATTTTAATACTCCATTTATATCAAACAGTAAGCACGAAGCTACAGGCTTTAGATGCAAAAACGGCTACACCAGCAAAATATTTACATACAAGGAGTGATATTCGATTGTGTCTTACTGGCATCGGAAATTACTTCATTTAGTACCATCATTTGTCAATTAAAAGTACTTTTAATTGACAAATTTAAACACTTTCATATGCTTCAACAAATAATCGAGAAAAATGTATTTATCTAATTTAATAATACTTTAAATAAATTATGATTTTTTAACTTATGAAATGAGCAGTTTTTCATAAATTGCTGGCTAAGTTTCTTTTGACCAAACTTTTGTTGAAATTGTTAATGTACTTAAGTCGAATGAAGGTACATGTGTAAATAATTTTCTCAATCACTTCAAATGGTTCATTTTGGTACTTTTTCTATACTATGTTGAAGAGTCGATCCATCACATATGATTCGGTGTCAAAAGTGTTTCCATGAAATTGAATAAAATCCTTTTTCATAGCTTTGCAAAACTCCCAAAAACTTTTCTGAAGGTTGAAGCAATCCCCCTCTTAATAATGTTTGAAACCATACATAGACTAGAAGTAACTTGAAGGTTATAAGAATTATACCCCAAAGTTGGAAATTTGAGGTGTAAAGATTTGGTCACATAACCAGCAACATAAATAAGTCATTCTTCTTCAAAATAATTAATTTTGGGTAGACAGCAATAATTAAAGACTAATTATTGAACTTTTTAATCAATGTCTTCATCGGAATCAATTTTATAACCAATACGTTATTTGATTTTATCTTCAAGGATGTAAACATATGTACATTTCTTCATCCATGTCTTGAAGAGATTCAATGCCTTTATCTTCGATAATATCTTCATTATTTTCTTATCCATCTTTCTCACTCCAAATAAGTCCTGTAATTTGATGAAGCATATAAACAGAACATTCATTCCCTTTTAATCAGAATGGATCATTCTCAACCACCATTTTTTATGAACCACTTACAACAAGTATTCGAAATAGATCCATGGCCTCTACCTCTACTTAGGATGGGAATGGGTTCGTCCAATATGTCTTATTCGTGAAAAAAAGTTTTCAAGGCAATCTTGATATAGACGAGAAGTTTGTTTTTTCCTTGAGAGTTGAGTTCTTGAATGAGTTGAGATTTTCTGGTTATAGAAGCCCTACTAATTTTTACAACCAGGGATCTACATGCAAGCGTAGATACAACCAAATGATGCTATTGATGATTCAAACCTTGGTTTAATTTGATTTTTCAAACGTTTCCTAAGATATTTGAATCAAATCTTTTTTAAAGTCCATCACATCCCGGAACAACAGTTTATTAATAGGCTGGATTCAATAATTATTGAATCCAAACACTCAATTCTTTGCTTTTTTTCAGCACTCTCTTCCATTTTATTTGGAACTTGTTACAAAGTTGCTTCTGATATGAGACTTATGAAAGGGATAGCATATTGCTTCAATTTTCATTTTAAAGTTAGTTGTAAATCCCTTTCTTAAAAAACAATTCACACAAACTCTAGGGTATTTTTCAAGGGACCCTTTCGATGGCAAGCACTTTCTCACTTCTTTCTCCTTGAGGGATTACTGGGAAAATGATGATAGGTCATTTTGTTAACTCACAACTGCACAAGTCACAGTTTTATTGAACGAATTCATTATAATTAGATACTTTTCTTGAATGTGATTGTAGTAATAATTATATATATATCCTATACTCTGTGACTTCACCAAAAGAACCCTTCTGTTTAGCTTGACTAGCAATAAGTACAGTTCAAATTCAAATTGAAATACCAACGGATATTTTTCTTTCTTGCTTAAACTCAACTTTATCTCAATATTTTTCCCATGTTCACCTACAAGTTATAAGTATAACTATAGTATAGGTACCATTGCCATGACGATCAATTTGAATTCAGTCTTCTCTGTGTCTTTGAATCTACAGATTGCTACAATTATAAGTAGCTATTGTATATTATTTGATATTGTCAAATAAAAACCAGCAGATAAAATGCATTGGCACCAGATAGTAATTGCAGGCAATCTCTCTCACCTCATCAAACTGCCCATCCCTAAGTATAGCACTTATAAGTTTTTAAATAGAGCTGTGAATCATAAGCATTTTTTCACGTGGGATGTTTTTTGTAGCTGGCAATCTGTGCAGGATTTTTAAATTTCAAAATATGTCATAGCTATTCTTTAATTCTTGAGGGGAGAATATGTAGCACTAATCACGTGTGATGGAGTGATATAAATAATAATTATTAATGAATAAAACGGCTAATCGAGTGGATTCAGAATCCTTGATATAATATAACCTTCTGATAGCTATAAATGTGTGTTAACTTCCTTCTTCCCCATCCCAAAGAACTCCTTTAAAAGGGTAAGAAAATATCTGATATAGCAAAAAATCATGACAGCTGACGCTGCTATCCTTCTAAACAATCATAAAATTGTCAGGATTACCAGGTCAATTCTCGCATTCTTATTGTTTAACTTAACGGTGGAGCTTAGGATAAACAGCTCGATTTATAACTTTATACTTCTATTCATCTTGAAAGAAAAGTAATTCAAGTAAAGAAATATCTGTTTCCAATATTGAGGGAAAATAATTTTTGATAGTGGAATTTTTGAGAATTTGCATGTAAAGTAGCTTTTTTTATTCACGATATCTTCAACAAATTTTCATAAATTAGAGTTCTCTCAAAAAAATTGAAAATATTTCTTTATTTCCAATGTTAAGCCGAAATTTCCTCAATCTTTAAAACAATCTACATTAATGAATATTATTAAAGATAGAAATTTTGCTCCTAGTTTAATTCTTTATTACAATTATCAATACATATGTGCTCAAAATAACTTCAGGAGCTAATATTATTCCAAAATAATATTTAGACTATTTTAATTAAGGTATCCTATAGAAAAAGCGATGCTTTTAAAAATAGAGATCCTTACCATTTGGGATGAAGCATATCGAATGTGATTTGTGATTTGAGCTTTAATGACTCGATACTAAATTCAGTTATGATTAGAGATGTGAAAAACCGCTCATCCGGCGTGTAAAAATAAGTCCCTCCTCTTGATGATATGAAAGATGATATGGTTACTATATAAAAGCCAACTTATTTACTGTCGATATAATACTATGAATGTAGCTGTGACAGCCTTGCTCCTGGCTCAAGACAGCTCTTCTTGGACTTAAAGTTTTAATTAAATTGAATAGATATTTTAGAAAGATATTATTCAAATCAAGGTTGTAGATATTACTATAAATAAACAGGAAATTTTCCAAATTTTAAAATCGGTACATTAGTTTTGGATTTATTGTTATTTTTGTAAAGAATTTCATTGTTTGTTGTTTGATGAATTAAATTAATTTAATGTAAATGTAGGTACATCCTAAAGTACTTTTTGTTAATGCACGTAAATCCCATTTCATAGTTGGGGAGGGGAACGATACATGTATAGTAAAACATTCTGGAGAATAATCCAAGGGAAAGGGGACTCAAATTATTTTTTAAGGGGAGAAATAGATAGCTTCTCTGAAGGGGTGAACATGTCCCCAAGGATTTAAAACCCCTAGTGGAGATGACAGTTGAATTTTGTTTAAAGGCTGCTATATGGTTGTGTTTCCTTACCTTTTGCCGCATGCAACCCTTTCCTAATATTTTTCTCCACATACCAAAGGCCTATTACCAGCAGCTTCATTTTATTTTTGTCTATGATGGAAAGGGAATGATTTGCTAGCCAGCTCTAACCAAGTACTCGTGACTCCTAAGGGGGTCACAACTCAACTATTGAATTTCAGTTCTAATTTTCTGTCCAAAATTCGCCTACAATCAATATCCGATTATGGAATGACCATACTTCAAGGTTATTCAGTACAACCAGATAAAAAAATAATTTACATGAGTTTAAATATACTTTAGTTTTGATATATTATTTAATTTTTCTTATATTTTATCTAAGAACCTAGTTATATGTTATGGTTCTTGAGATAGCCTCAAGACCAATTTTTGAAGTTCTTGGTCTTGTCTCGGTCTCAATCCCTTCAAATCTAAGTCTTGAACCTCAAACAACAGGATTAAAAATCTCCTGTATAATAAAAAACAAGATTTTTTTTCTTCTTTTGAACTCGATTTCTTAATGTCTTGGTCTCGATCCCTCAAAGTCTTCTCCTTGAGTGACATGATCTTGATCACAACATTACAAGAAACAGGAATAGACAATATCATTGTTTTTCCTTCGAGTGAAAATAAGAGTTGATGTATATTTATGAATTTATTTTTAAATTATTACAATAGAAGCTCCTAGCTAATTAATTGATCAGATGTATAATAAATATATTCATATATTTTGTATATATTGTTGAACCGTTGACTGGAAAACTATTTGATTATTAAATTGTATAATGGTTTAATGAAACACTCAATAATGTTCTATTTTCTACGCAATTAAATATTATTTATGTATTCATTTTGATTGAAGCCTCATCAAATATAAGCTATATTATGTAAAATAGACAAATGAAATTAAAAATGTCTTAAATTATCCAAGAAAACCTTAACCAAATATTTCCTTAAATGTATTATATTTTATGTTGGTCTAATTATATTATTTAAGTTAGATAAAGTTTCTTTACAAAAACCAAATATAAATTCGCGCTTTGGTTAAGATTTACTTATTTATGTATGTACATATATTATACTAATTTAAATCTTCTAATCTCTCGTAAAAGTTGAAGGATATTTCTTTTAATAAATGAAACAATATTGAACCTCAACTTCAACTTTGTAAAATATTTATGCTTGAATTACGACTTTTGAAACAAAAAATGAAAAATTAGAATACAGATTTCTGTTAACCTCTTCTTTCATGACAATACTGAAAAAGAGTAATAAATTTGTTGGTAGTTGATCAATTCTTCTCAACCGTGGAATTAACAGTTTTCATTCCATTGCAGGGAATTGGTCACAGTTGAATAACAGATAATTCGAGTTCAACCAATCAATGTTCAGCACCTCAATACGAAGCAGAAAAATCAACGGTTGAAAATAAAATATTCTGTAATTTTTTATGTTTGTGCACAGTGCTATTCAAATTATGTTATGTTATGTCTTTCTAAAGGGAAAAGTTAAAAAAAAAAAAAAAAACTAGGTTAGCTGGTTATAGTTTTGGAATGTTAAAGTACCTGCAAACAAGTGAAGACTTACTTATATACATACGTAAATATGTAATACCTTTAATCAAATTTATGTTTATTCCAAAAAACTCTTCATGGTTTTGTTAACATCAAAGTTTATTCTGTATTTTTGTCGACTAGAAAGGTTTCTTGTTTTTAGGAGAGAAAATACCACTAATGTTTGCAATTTCTACGATATATATTATGTGGGAACACGTTATGCCATTTTCTTCACAAAAAAACAAGAACATTTAATGTTTACAGAACCTCATCATTTTGAAAAGGAAAATTGTAGAGGTTTGAAGATCATAGCATACAAAGTTCTTAGTAATAAATTATTAATTTCTCAAGAACTCCCTAATGACTGATAGATGTGGAAATTCACCTTTAGAAAACATATTTAATTTTGCTACCTTATTCTTTGGTTTTTGGTCATATAAATCATATCCAAGAAACAATTCAAAAGTTAAAACAAAAAAAGTTACGACTTGTTGCACTCTTGCTCCAGCCCCTCAACATGTTGAAATTATAATAACATAATTAAAACATCTATTTACACAATTATAATTATAACGATTTGGAATACATCAAGTGAACGCTTGTGTAAGACATGTCTATTTACACTTTATTCCATATGTCGCCAGACTTAAACTATTAATATATATATATATATAAATGCAAAGCTTATTTGTTGTTGTTGATTGAAATGTCAGACATCTGCTTCTCAGCATGTAAAATAGATTTTAATATATAATCGAATACTCGTAGTAGCATTTTGATATGATAGTTCTACTCTATTTGAGAGTTTTTTTTCTTCTCTACATATAAGGAAAAATAGAAGGAGACCCATGGGACGAATATGCTTCGTGTGAGGTTCTAATCTCTGTTCAAATACAACTTTATTGATTTTGGTTGACATTGTATAAGAACAAAAAGGTTCAGGCCAGTGTTACCATTATCCAATATTAAAAACAACAACAACACCGTAGTTATACTATAAGTAGATTTGTGAAGAAAGATCACTCCCAGGGAGGTTAAAAACCACGTCTGAGATGACGTCATAAAACGTCATGCAGTGACATTTTGTATGAGCATCATGTCAGTTGACAATTAAAGTCGTTCCCCATAAAATATGTACATGGAGTACCCTCTCATTACAAAGGCTTTGATTTAGGCCTTTTTAACTGATCTCTTAAATCGATGTATCCTCTACAAAAATTAAGAAATAAATATGACAGCTTTAATGAAACAAACCAATACATAATTCTGCTTGCTAACTAAAAAATGTTGGAGTAAAAACGCTATTTAAAAGAGCTCTGTAAATGAACAACTCTTCCTACATGTTATATCAATACTCCAGTTTGCTGTCAATCCATTATCTATTCCATCCAATCAATAACGGTTAAAGATTTACTCCCTTTTATTGCACAGGCTCGTTTCAACCTATTTATGTGTCATGTCGTAATTTTTGGAAACTGTTTTAGGGATATAATTTGAAGGAGTCTTTAAATTTATTGTCTTTAAAAAAATTGAGCATTTTGCATGAAAAAAAAAGTTAATTGTACGAATATTTCTCCTATAAGTAGTTAGCTCTTGTTCTCACACAACCTCCAACTTTTTTTTTCTTTACAGAAAGAATTGCCTAATTTTGTTGATCTAAATAAGGTAGTCCTTATAAAGAAGTTCCCTTGAAGGAAAATTAGTCATAAGAGTTAGTCACGTGAATATGGTGTCATAGTTATGTGATACCATTTTTATACAACTGATCTCCCCACTCTTTCATCACCTCTGAAGTTTCTGATCCCTTAAATTGTTGGAAGCAAGTCTTTACTACCGTATTGCACACGTCGTCACTCTATGAAAGAAACCACACAGTAATAGAACATGATATAGGTACAGATTCAAGTACAAGTCAAGTCTACAGAGTACAGACTCGAGTTCAAGTCGAGTCTGTGACTGATATCAGTACAGTCAAATGATGAATTATAATTATATTTTGTTTTGAGAGGAGAGGAGAAGACACACTTTTTCTCTTCTTCTTGATAGGTATTATTGATAAATAGATAAATAAAATGAATTTACTATTTTTTCCAAATAGTAATGATAATAGTAATAATAAGAATAGCAGTTCCCTTTGATATTGAATGGAGAGAATACGTGGCACCGCTGCCCATGTTAAATAATATAAATATATTTTATTTCTTCCTTTTAAGAAGTAATTTTCAAAGTAATTCTAGGAATTTATTGTAGATCAAAGGAAATATATATATATATATTTATAAATGAGGCTAAATCCAGTTCCAAGTTGAGTTTTTCAATCTACAAAATATCTTTTGTATGGCCAATAATTATTATTTGTCGGTAAAATGAAAGCAAATTATGTTATTATTTTTGTTTTTACTTTTATTGCATAGAACAAAATTAGGTGTAATTGATTGCATTAATTCAAACTAAATGAAAACAATAGCATTAATTGCATCTTCCAACCTTGCTCCAAATTATATGTAAAGTAGTAATCCATTGACATGATTCCTTCTTATTGTTGAACTGTTCCATCACGTCGAGCATATTTGTCCACTTGCAACCTCGACTCACAAAAGGGATAGGAAAAATTTGGAGCAACAATTGGTAGCTGCTACCCTTCTGTATTTTCCTTGTTGGCAACTTTTTAATATTGGGCAAAGTTATTATTTAGATATACTATACATTGATAACTTTTATCAATATACAAATCAATCGTTAATACTTCTATGATATTCAAAGGTTCTAAAAAGGGACGCGCAATCCTTGATTTAATATATTAAATGATAATAATACCCTTTACGAATTCATAACACATAGAGTCAGCTGCTTTAAATCAGAAGAGCCAACTGAAGAAAATTAGCAGAAGGGAGAATACAGTGTGTTTTTGTTTATCTCAAAGAAGCTCGTTGTGTATCGCATATAATTTACACTATATTTTTTTTTGTCAGCCGTCAACTTTTCTAATTTTCTTGAGTTTCCTTTAAGAGTTTTTTAAACGATTATACTATTGGTTGATCTTGAATAAAATCAAGTTGAAGTGTTATTATTTAGAGCTAGTACAGAGAGATGGGACTTATTTTTCTCTATCGTTATGGAGGTTATGAAAGGTTCATAGATACAATAAGGAGCAGAGGATGCTACGATTGAATAGTAGGGAGTGGTTCTAATGTTAACAGCACAAAACATTCATATTCGTAAGATAGTGTTGAGTTAATGGAGCCTCAGTAAATAAAAAACACTCAATTTGTCGTATCCTAAGGGCCCATAGGGAAAAAAATTACTAATAAAACAGTCATAGCCACAAGATGGCACCGAGATATTGAGCTTTAGATAGCAAACTAACTATTAAACAGCTCTTACACCCTATAAGAGATAAGAGTAGACAAATTGACGGTTTGCAATAAAAAGCAAAAAAAGTTTTTGCTTTTCATATGCAATGATTTTCATTGCTTCAAAAACAAAATAATATCATACAAAAAGATTATATGTATTTAAAAATAGTACTGATATGAATACATTTTTACACGGTGCTATCTCACCAAGAAAGATTATAAGTTTTTTTTTACAAACAAAATATAAATAAGCCAATATTAATCAATAATGAGGCAGAAAAGTAATAAATAAATAAATAATAATAATAGACTTGTTAGCAAATGTCAGATGCGAATTCTTTAAAAAATATATACATAAATAAAAAGTTTTATTTTTATTTTTATTACAACCCCTAATATCCTTATAAATTTTGACATAATATTTTATTATTTTATTTTTTAAGGTTTATATGTTTATATAAAAATATGTTTATTTTTCGAAGAGGGTCGTACCTTGGTGATAGAAACATGGACTTGTTTAGTTTTATTTCTAACGAGATGTCAGTGCCAAATGTCAGGTCATTTTATTCCCAATTACCCCTCCGCATAGGGATTGACTTAATACCAGACATGGGCAAACTAAGGCCCACGGGCCTTATAGGGCCCGTTAGACAATTTAATCCGGCCCGCCAAGCTTGCACACTACAAGTAACGCTTATTATATTTGGCCCAGAGGTCAATGTACTGTTGTGGCCCTTTTTCAAATTTTATAACCCATAGTGGCCCGCAAGTCAAAAAGTTTGCCCATCCCTGCTTAATACAAACTATTATGGTTTAAAAGACAATAGAACCCAAAATAAAGTACCCAATTATACAATACTTTTGTACGAACAAGGAAACAACAACTAAAAAAACCCCAAAAATCTCGTCTGGTCAGTTTTATATTTATAGAAAGTTGACTCTCATTGAAATGATCAAACAAAATAATATTAATCATTAGAGAATAATATAGTCGATAATTTGCAATTATGGAAAAGATCAAGTTCATTCCTGAACTGAGTGAAGAAGTTTCTATATTTTTAGAAATTTATACGAATTGACAAGAGTGATATAGAAATAAACATAATTCTGAAATTGTACTATTCAAACAACGATTTTGCCCATTCATTCCCACTGTACAAATAAATAACACAGGAAACACAAACAATATCTCATGGACTTTTAAATCTGGATAGAATTAATTTATTATCCCAAAATCAAAAGCTCACAGGTCTAGTTTCTGAGATTTCTGGGTTTTAGTAATTCGTGACTAATACTGTTCAGAATCATTTTCCATTTCTAAGACAATTAGAAAATTAAAAATAAAAGTTTATGTGATAGGTTTTAATGACTTCAAAAATGTTCTTAATATTTCTGTCTCTTATTTTGAACTGAAGATATTTTCTTTTAAAGGTTGAAAAATGTGGAAAAACGGCACTCTATTTTAAACCCTTATAACTTATTCATCATTCATTGCAAAGATAAATATAAAAGTTTATATTATAGAAAAATCTCCCATTTTTTAGTTTAAAAGAATAATTATTCGAAAAAATTCATATCCAAGATTTTTTATTCAATTTTTTTTTTTTTTTTTCAGATTTTCTATTTTTCGTGACATTGTAACAAGAATCAATTCCAAGGCCGTCAAATGAGAGAGTGGTTTGTATTTATGTCCCTTTTTTTGTGACTCTGATAGACAAACAAATGCTATTAAGCAAATTATTTATAATTTCAAATATTTCAAATCAAAAATAAGGAACAAAGATTATCCGTACCCTTTTAGAAAAAGTAGTGCATTATTTATTTAAACATTCGGTTTTTGTGAATTAATTTGGCTCACTGTACATGGAATATTATGGACAAAACTCCATTTTTATATACAAAATGTACAATTTTTTTCCTGGGCTTCAGTGATTTGATCTATTATTTGCTCCTCTCTACAGAGCAGATGTATGACTCATTTAAAATTGTCCCATTTTATGACACATTGAGTCATAACTCTTTTTTAAAATTGAGTCAACCCCTCCTCCCCTCTGACACTTCCATAGACCCTTCTAACCACCTAATAAAGAAAGTGAGAAAAGGGAAGAGATCAATAGCTAACACACTATGATTAATATAATATTATACATACTTACATGGGACTTGTCATTTTTATACATACATAAATAGTGTATATAAAATATACGTCCTATGTGACATGATATATGATATATTTTATTCCATTAAATTTCATCATTAATTTTAAAGGATCTCAAAAGGGTGAGGCGAAGATTGGGTGAGTCCTCACTCAAAAAAAAAAAAAAAAAAAAAGAAGAAAATCCTTTCTTCTTCCTTCAATGCTTGTATGTACAATCATAGATATTTATGTTTACATTCATCCTACGATCCAAGAAAGTTGATTTTCTGTAATGAGGTGTCGTAATTGATTTATTGATACACTCATTGAAATGAAAAAAGAAAAAGAAATAATAATAGAGAGGGGGAGAGAGAGATTCGAAGATGTACCGTTAAATATCTCTCTCAACCTTTCATTCAAAAAAAGAAAGAAAAAAATTAGCCAAGACGGTGAAGCCTTTTTCGTCTGCTCGCAACCTCGACTTTCTAAAAGAAAAGGAAAAACATATAGAGACGAGACTATGCATAGTTATGTCTTACTACGGTACCCTTGGGCAAATATTAATGTCCTTATAAGTTCAGTTGCTTTAAATCAGTGAAGAGTCCTCTTGTGAATAAAGAATATGATCACAGAGTGGTCTTCATTGTATGTACCTCTCAACCTTTCTTCTCAAAAAGAGAAATAAAAAACTCCCAAAAATCAACTTGATGTTACTCAATTCTTCCCAACTGTCGTACTCCTTCATTTGATTGTAGATAACTATTCACAGTACAACAAAAGCTGATTTAAGTTAAACCATAAAAGAGAAAAAAGAAATATTGAAGCATTGGGAAGACCCAAAGCTATGAATTTAAGTGGGGAAACGTAACCATAGCATCAATTTCTCTTTAAATTTACCTTGCCAAGAGGTTCTATTAATTATTCTTTAACTAACCACGCAACCTTCTTGAATTTACCCTTTAATTAAAACAAAGTGAAGACAAATATAAATATAAATTTATGTACTTCAAAAGCGACATCTTGTGAGAAGGTGGAAAGTTGTCTCGTAGACAAAGAAATCTTCCCAAGCTTCCCAATCTTCTTCGCCACATTGTTGCGTAGCATTGGAGAGACTCTTGTGTGATGTATTTTCCCTTCAACTTTTTTTATCAGTGAACTAATTTCCAATATAATGCAGCAGACTCAGCGTATTATGAATTCAAAAGAGTATTAATACTTATTCGCTAGCCCGAAGGTATTTTAGCATGATAAACTTTAATTAACTAACATAAGTAGTGTTTTTAACCTGAAATTTTTCTTTTCTTTTCGAGTCGACAAAATAAGCAGATGTATGTCATTCTTAGTGAATATTTAACTGCTTTTTAATTAATTGTAATCAAAGTTAAAGTATATCAATACTTAATTCAGTAGATTTACGTACAGTATAATAAAAACTAATAAGATGATAAGAAATGGACGGGTGAATTAGAAAAACAGCTGGTCCAAATACGATGTAATTATTTAAGTAATTGCAACTAATCATTGCAATTAGCGTTCTGAACTTTGTAGATCTATTGAACTATAATGTTTAATGTTGCGCATTGAAAATATACACGATCTTCTATATTTGCTCATAAATTGAGAAAAATGATGTCAATTGGCTCCTTTTTGAGAGATTACATGAGAGTACTAAACATATTTTGTGTGTGTGATATTGTGGATTACAAGACTTTTTTATTAATATGACGTCAACAGAAAGGCAGAAAAAATCTCTTGGATTCTGGAATTCGTAGAGTCAGAATCTATAACTGTTTGATCACTTCTATTAACTCGGAGATATTCCCAGGATTTCACAAAACCTTTCCTTCAAAAGTTGAAAGGAAAAAGTTAATTTTTTTAATGTTTAATCCATGATGTCATTTTTCTCAAACTGTACCGTAACTAATTCTTTAAATATTCCTTAATGAATCTAAATAGTATTTAAATTAAGCGAATTGACGTAAGGAAGAGGAATAAGATGTTAAAAAGCCTACAAATTATGATATAAATCCTTAAAGAGCTCTTTCATGTTTTTTTTTGTAGATATATTCTTGAGTTGCTCTTTTGGGTGTCGTACTCCTTGAACTCAAAGAAGATTAATTCAAAACTATTTATCTTTAAAATGAAGTTATTTTAATACCTTTTCTGTTGATTAATAAAAGTTCTAATTAGTACGCATTCAAGATTTTATGAATGATCCACTTTACAGGAACAAAAAGGCTATTTTTGTTACATGTCAATGCTAGATACTATATGTACATAGATTTGTACATCGCTTAATTTAAATACCCTAAGTTGTTAAAACGACTTATATATATGTAAGAGATATGAAGGTTATTCTAAACAGATTCCATTTTTCATAAATCTATTCAGAACCATTTAAAAAAAAGGTTCTTACTCACATTGTAGTACCAAAATTGCTAATTCATTTGAAATACAAACAAAATGTTGGTCAAGACTCTTTATCAGCTAATATGATGTCTCTTAGGGCTACCATATTTTTTACAACATAAACTCATGTATGATTTTTCCACTTACAAGTTATGTCTCTTTTTTTTACAGCTCTAGTTATGCATGAAATCTATTCAATTAATTTAGAATATTTTTTGTTGTTGAGTATTCTATGATAGTCACTTTGAGTTCAATCTATTAGTTCAGTATATTTTAAATTAAATACACTGCCTTTTTGATGTCCAGAGATAGAAATAGGCTGAACTTGGTAGAGTTTGATCCCCTGATTTTTAAATACTGCCTTAGTTTGTCTATATCAGGCTCGAGTGAAGACTTTTATTGAAAAAAGTCTTACACATTAAACTAAAGTTTAAACTTTTAGCTATCAAACAAGTTATTTGTACACCTTTTTGATCTATTCTCTTTGGAGCTATGAGTCTCTAAAAATAAAAAAAGCTTCAATTCTCTGTCTCAAACAAAGATAACTCGAATTAGAAACATGATAATTTGTAAATGAAATTAATTTGTCAGCTACTTCCTCCCCAAAAGAATAAAAGCATTATTTACCCATGAATCAATTTGCAAATTAAAGTTTTTATTTTTTTAACCCTTTTCTTTATTTTGTTAATGTTGTTGTTGCTTTTTCAAAAAAAGTTTTTCATCCTTCCACATTCACCAACTCAAAGAGCATTTATCATTCCACCACTACTAAATTATAGCCACTATTTCTCATAGGAATGAGTATTTTTCTTGTGCTTTCCTTTTTTAAAAAGCCAAGGGTTTAAAATAAATAAATAAATAAATACAACATAAACAAAGGAACCAAATTGAGTGAGTTAAATGATTTTTATTCTTTTTGTAAGTGCGTATCTGATGATAAGGAAAAGGTGTTGCTATACATAATAGTACCTACATGTACAAATATATTTATGTACTTGAAGATTATTCTTTTCTTAAAAGAAATCTTTAGTATTAACCACAAGCAAAAAAAAACAAAAAAAAAATCTTTTTTTTTATTTTTGGTGTCTATTCGCTCCTTTATTTTTTTTATATCCTATATTTTTTTTTCTTTCAACAACATTATCATTGATACTAATGATCAAAAAGAATGGAGTGAGTCTGACAAAAAAAAAAAAAAAAGGAAAAAGAAAAAAAGAACGACAAATAGGGACAAAAACATAAAAAAAAAAAAGCAAAGAAGGAAATAAGAATAAATGAGATCATATTTTTTTGGTTCTTGAAATTGGAAGGAAAAGAAATAATAATAATAATGAAAAAAAAAAAAAAAAAAATGGGAGAGAAAGAGACCGAAAAGTGGAGAAAGTGAAGTAGTAGTTGTGGTGTGGTAGAAAGAAATGAATGTAAAAAAAATCCCCCCCCCCCAAAAAAAAGAAGAAACTTTGATTAAAAACTTTTTCTATTTTAAAAAAAACAAGAAAAAAAAAACATTAAAATGTATAAAAACAAAAAAGATGCATCCTCACAAATATAGGTAAAGATGACGTCGATATATAAATAAACTAATAAATACAAACATGACTTGAAGAAAGAAACAAACAAACAACAAATGAAAACTAAACTCGACCTACCCTTTAGGCTGTATCCAATCAAGAGAAGGGATTTGACCATTCAATAATAATAAATATCCCTTTTGGTAAGATGGGAAAAATTGTATAATTTTGATGTTAGATAGAAATTTTCTAGCTGTTTAAGAAATGTAAATCATATACAAAAATCTACAAGCTTCAATAGCCTACTATTTAAGGAAAAACATCATAACTATATATTTTTTTAATTCTTTTAAAGGTTGATGCTTCTTATTCTTATTCTTCTTCAACGGTCGAACAAAGAATAAACATAATTTCAAACAAGAGAAAGGGTTTTTTTTGCGTTTTGAATCTTAAAACTGTATTTTTTTTTCTAAACAAAACTCCCATCCTTAAGCATGCCTACCAGAGATGCAGCCTTTGACAACTCGAGGTTACACCTCTGATGCTGAATTTATCCTACATACTTAAGGAACCTACTATGTCTAGTATATTACATATGTATATCCTGTAATTTGTCTTGTTGGGAGATTTTAAAGTTTTAGATCAGAGGTTAATGGACTATGTCTATTAAGATTGAAAGGGCCATATTTTTTTTGTTATTAGAAAAATCTAAATAGTCAACCGAATGACTCAGCACCAAAAGTTAATAAACTACTGAATTAAGGCGGAATGAATTGAAAGCCCCTGTTCTAATAGACGAATATGATTTCGTTGTGTTTTCGTTGTACCATTGTATATAATATATATGTTTATAATTAATAATTGAATTGGTAGAAATATTTATGACGTAATCAATAAAAAACCATACAAGATCTAATCAACTTTGTTCGATAAATTGATCCTTTTGTCAGTTATATATGTATATTGAAATTTGTTTCTTTTCATGTCATATCTATAAATTTATGTGGTATATCATCGTTAAACGAGATTTCATGGAAGGAATGAGGCTCAAAACGCTCTGTGTTTTGAGAAATTCTAATCAGTTATCCGAATTTTGCGTTTTTTTACATTTAGATTATAGATGCATTTCTGATAACGCTATTATTTATTAGGGATTTTTTCAGAAAAAACCCCAAGATAGTGCATAAAAAAAATTAAAAAAAAATTGCCTATTTCTTGGTATTCAAAAGAAATATAAAACAATTAAAAATATTTTTTAATACACGGAAAATTTGATACATGGTCTCTTTCTATGAAATTTTTTTAATAGAAATTCCCGATCTGTTTTTTATGAAGTAAAAAAGAAAAATTAGTTTTTCTCCTTTCTTAAAAAACAAAGTAAATTCGTTTAACGATGCTGCATCGTATATATATATATATATATATCAATTTTTAAAAGGCTTAACACAACTTAGATATAATTGAATTTATCTTAACTCACATAAGAAACATCAATGCATCTTCTAACCTTAAAATACCAAAAATAGAAAGAAAAAAGTCCTGAAATGAGTTGGTAGCTATCCAATTACGTCATTCTCTCCAACTATAGTACTACTTTATATTTAATAGTTGGTATATTCACATTTAGTTTAACAAGATTTAATTTGAGTTCATTAAATAGACATCCACTACACAGCTGACAAAAAATTGATGTTCTGGGAATATCATTGTGATATTTGTATATGCTTGCTTTATACTGTTGAATTTTTTGAAAAGATGTCAGTCGTTTGAACTGCATGAAGACTTTACTAATGATACGGAAAGTCTTGGAGCCTATTCTTTCACAGTAGTCGTGGGAGAGAAACACTTCCCTGGCATTGAAGGCACTGATGATCAAACATCCACGAGTATCTAAGGTAAGGCTTCTATCCATGGCTCTCCCTCCTTATTTATGCTGACGGTAAAATATATCATCAGGTTCTGAGCACTCGATAACTCCCACATATAAATGATAACATTTTCTTACGAGATCAACAGTCACGTCATATTTCGATTTTCAATAAACATAATGAAAAAATACAAATGAATATGTATGTAAATATACGTGAAATTTAAATATGAAAATAATAGTTATTGGACAACGATTATAGATAGAAAAATGTAAATAAATTCATCTACTTTGTTTTACAATTCAATATCTCTTATACTAATTGTCTACCTTGTTTCCGTCCAAACCCATATCCAAATTTCAAACATTTATTTCGTTTGATGTGAAATGAAAGGAGTAAAGAATCCATACAATGTATTTGCTAGTCAGTCACTGTTCTAGTCAAGACACACCTCCTTCGAAACTATGAAAATACATCGTTCTACTTTTATTAATTTAAAAAAAGTAAAATTGTAATCTATTTGAAGGACACAAACCGAAGCAAGACACACACCAATCTCAAAAAACACATCGCTAGCCCTGGCACAAAATTCTGATACAGTGTTACTCCCAAGTACTTTTCAATTTATTATCCATCGTATTAGTGTTCTGGACGTTGATATATTTAACTCAAATTTTTTCTCGTTAGCCTGTGAATATCCCTACAACTAATTAAAGGAAAGTTAATTATTAATAAGTGTACTGAGCAAACTGTATAATAATTTAGGGCCTCTTTTCTTTCTCTTCATGAAGAGATATCGTGGTTTGACATTTCGTCATAAGTACATATTTTCGCCGTAGCAGACAAAATATATTTAATGCAATTTAAAATGATATGGTGATAAATACTGTTTCTACTCTTTGATCCTAATATTTATTTACTAATGAGCAATATAATACTTGTCTTGTCTTAGCATTAAATTCAAGAGTGTTCTTTTGATGAGTAATATATTACTCATTTAATTAATTACCTATAACAAAGTAGCATTTAGTTCGAAATTGTACTGCTACTATAGTCAAATTGAGAGAACAGATGGTATAATAAAAATTATTCCTCCCAAAGAATTATGAGCCTTCATTATGAGTGTCATAGACTACATATGTACATATAAGTAGGAATGTAAATAATATGCAAAATGCCGCGTGCGAGACTTTGTGGAGTTGGCTCTTCAAACAGGTCTTTTTGTTTTCCAAAGCTGTTATCATTTTTCCTTTATTACTACTGAGGGGAAAACATCTACCTGATAGTAAGGATCTCGCATGAAAGAATACATAATGCATTAAGGTTAATAAAGCAAAGTAAATGTAAACAAAAAGGGCTCAAGTCCTCGTATAATTATTTATTAGTTAAAAATATATAATTTCCTGACATTAATTTCAGTTAATTTTCTCCCTCTCATCTATGGTTATATATATAAAGGAGAATAGCAGCTTGAAGCTCAGTAAAACGTCATGAAAGCTCAAGCTGCTTCCCTCTCAACATTCATCAAATTGTCCGAGTTACCAGATTGTCGATTGTCTCTTTCTTTGATTCTTACAATCCCGATTTGCATATTATTTACATTCCTACATATAAGTGGTCCAGATCGTCCCTTCCAGATCTAAAAAAGAATTTGTATAAATTCTATACAAAATCATCAAATGATGTTGTTTGACATTTTAATAATGTATTTAAAAAAATTATTTTTTTTTCGTAAAAATATTCATTAAGAAAAAAATAATGTTCTTTATCGAGGAGGGAGTTTTTCCTTTATTAGACGGAGGTGAAACATACCAAAACAGGGGATTGCAAAAATTTATTTTGTTTATATAATACGTAGTATATAAGTATATTTTCCCCATCTACATCATGTATTGTACATATCCGATCATTTATATAATAGATGAAACATATACACATATAGTCGATATATATATATATATATAACAAATCAAAATTTATGTGAGTATATGTATATGTACATATCATCTATAGGCATGCACTGATCCCTTTCATAATTTCGATTGCTCCAAGGAGTAAAAAAGAAATATGTACATTCTGATGATTTCTCTATTTGATTTCCCATTTTCCCTTGCCTATTTATAGATTTATAAAGCAATATCTTCAGAGTTATTTTTATTATCATATATACATATATATATATATATATATATATATATGTAAAGAAGAATATATTTCATTGAGTGACAAAGATTATCTTTGTAGACGCATTCAATTTCTTATTGTATCATTATCCTCTCTTCCTTCTTTTTTTATTTTATTATTATTATTATCATACTTAGTTTTTTGCTTCCATAAAAGTTTCCCAAGAAATATCCGAAATCTTAATATATGTATGTATAGTATAATGAAACATTTCATTCCCTGATATGTTGTACTGTTATAGTACATATTTACAACTTTAGTATCACTATAATATTTGTATATATATATATATATATATATATTTGTTAAGTCCAGTTGTACTTTTGATTGAAGTACATAATTGTGACAAGACGTCTGGACATGATGGTCATTTTAAATCAACAAAAACCAAAAAGGTCAAAAATATCACCTATTCAACATTAAACTTTATGACATTGAGACTAAAGCCATTATTCATGAAAAAAAAACACAGCAAAAAACAGCAAAAAAACAAAAAAACAAATTAAAGGTGACATGGGATATTGACACTTTATTTAAGGCCCTCCAAATATTCACGTATTATACTGAATATTTAATATGAGTTTTTGTTCTATTTCTGACTTTTTCTTCCAGAATTTCCTGAACTTTCAAAAGTTACCTTGCCACAATGTACATATAATTTCCAAATAATAATTGAATCAACATACACCCACGGTCCAAGGATCTGTGCCCGTAGCTAAAGATCCATATAGAGGTTTTTTTTTTTGTTGTCGATGGAAATTGAGTTGCACTCAGATCCGTCTTTTCCTAAGAAAAATAATAATTATTAACTCTGCCTTTCGGGAACACAGTTCCTAAATATTGTTACTACCAGAAGGAATGTAAGTATGTCTCTACAGCACAATGATTTTTTAATATTTCCAAAAAGGAAATGTTTAAATAATGAGTAGTGTAATGCTGATAATGAAACAAAATGTAAACTTTTCTTTTGTGTCTGAGTTGTGGGGGTCTGATTAGAAATTTCTGAAAGAAAGAATTTTACATAATGTTCCCAATAGGCATACAGATGAATAACCCAATATGAACAAGAGCAAAACATCATGGATAGCTCCAAGTCTAGGCTTGACTCAGATAAACATTCTTTGCTTATTACTTATATACGATTATCGTTAGATAAATATTTAAATTTGTTTCCTTTTGGATCCGTTCATTTTTGTTTATTGAAGATGACAATGTCATGCTAAATATTGTTTTAGCAATGATAGTTGGTGCCAATTGTTGAATGGGGGCATTTATTAACTAGTCATAATCAAAAATTATTGTAATTGTATAATACAATAATTAATCTATTTTTATCCAATTTTTAGTGATGCGAATTCTGATAATTGAAATACTACAATGAATTGATTAAACTATTAATATTACCAACACATTTTAGGGTTAGTCTATGGTATTTGGGTTAGTAAAAATAAGCCCTTTAAATACGCCTTAGTCGATGAAAAGTTAAAAACAGAGTACTCGGCAATCTAATTATAGAAAAATAGATAAAATAGGTCTAGAAATTCTAGATTATATTTTTACCCTAAATACTATTGTGTTCAAATAAAATTATGTAAATAGATATAACTTTTAATAGAAAAATAAATTTCCCCCGTAATTGATCTTATATAAAAAAGGATATATCCTCAGTTCCAGGATCCTGAGATCTTTTCTATGTCTTGAGTCAGGTGCAAAAATGTAGAAAGTCACTTTTTGTTCAAAATTAGTGCCTCAAATGACATGTATCTACATCATACTATGACCTATAGCTCTCTATATTTGACAAATATCATTAGGAAATATTATTTACCCATTGTCAAATTTATGTTACAAAAATGTAGTGTGGTTATTAATAAATTAATTATGAAAAATCTGAATTGCTGATATCGCAAAACTAAGGATATTGACCCTACCTACATACTTGATACACTTTTGCTCCAGATCCACGATGTGAAGTAATCGTTTCATCAATTTCAATCAAAAATTGAATAATTATATAAAATATCCAAGTTTGACTACTAACATCGAATGTCGTGGAAAAATGATGAATAAATATTTAACTTTAATCCTTCTCACGTCAAGAATTAATACATTTTTATATTATAACTATAGAGAGTAATCTAATATAAGGCTTGTTTAAAACTTTTCTAAGGAATTTTTATGCATTAATTTCGTTTATTTAATGCATTTATTTAAATTCAAAGTTACTTCTTCCAAAAAGAAGTGAGCATAACTTTTCTTTCTCACTTTCTTTCTTTCTACATATATGTATGTATATGCATATGTTTAACCTAATGATTACATATTGCATGTATCAAGCAAGGTAGAAAAATCAGAAAGCTATTTAAAACTATTATATCAAAAAAATTTACGGGAAATTAATTTCTCATAATATCTTTGCTATATGTATTCTTGTATAAATATTTTCACACTCTTAAACGACTTATAGAAATCTTGAGACATGTAAAAAGATTCTTGGACATGTATTATTTATAGAGATGAACAATGTTTCTCAAACCATGCTCGTTTACCCTGAAAAATTGAGTGGTGCACTGGAGAATTTATGTTCTCTGTAAGGAAACAAGATATAAATAACCCTATATCCCACCTTTGGATAGTTGATGACGCCCCTACATCGGGACTTGGAGCACCTCGGACTCAGACAGAGTCTATTCAATCCCTTTGCTAGGATTATAATATGCAAAGAGGAATTAACTGGTTATACTTTCTATAACTTCCTGCTACAGAGTTGGAAGCAACGACATCAATGAATCCCTGGATATTTGTTTCTTTTTTCCATTGAGTGAGTCTTTCTATCAGCTTATTGTTCCCTCTATCCTCCAAAATTATGGGTATCCTCTTCAAGTAGAAGAGTTCCAGTTGCTGTTTTATGTAAAAACGTACCCTAGCTGTGTTCCAATGTCTCAATAATACTTACGTGTATGCAAACGTAACTTGAGAAGCACTGGAAGTAGAGTATATTATAGCCTTTTAAATTGTTAATAAGAATAATTATCTTCTTTTCCTTACTTGAATATTACAACATATTGTACATAAATACGTTTTATGTTCATATTTAAGAAACTTGAAAAGTAATTAAGTCTCTTTTCTTAAAATAATTAAAGGGGAAAGATTTTCAAAAAAAAAAAAAATAAAAAAAAAGATGAAGAAAAGGATGTATGTACATAGTCATAAGTTCTCCATTGTCATCATCCTATATATATATATCACTATCAACACCTCAGAAATATTTTAATACTCAAGTTATTATATTTTTATCCATTACTTAGGTATGCATACAAAAAACTGAGACTTTTCTGAGAGGGGCTCCTTAATAAGGGAAAGTTATTAAATCTTTTAAAAACTTTTAAAATGACAACATTGATATAATAATTACCATCTGCTCGTGAATTCCTCATAGTATCAAACAAAGGATGATATTTGCTGTAGGTATTCCTCCACCTTTTCTTTGACACAAAGATTTGAGAAAAGGCCAAAATATGTTGGTAAATAGACAATTATAATACTATTAGGATGTCAATGAAAACGTTTGTTGCTAAATCTTTTTTCTTTCTTTTTTGATATAATGATTCATATGACATGCTGTATAATAAAACGTCAAGTATTTTTCAGTAACGTTTTACACAAAGTTCAAAGTTCTCAAACTCAGATATTCCACAAAAAAACAAAAAAACAACAACATTAATTGCTTACTGAAAAAGATTGTTACAAGAAGGAAATTTTGGAAACACATTAGTTACAAATGTATCTCTTTTCATGGTTTCCTTGCATATCTATTTAACTTTTATTCTCAATAAATCTCCTACGTTTATAAAGTTAGGAATAATTCATTTTGTTTGGTCAAAATAATCATACAGATTCCTTAAAGCTACTTATTATAGGACAGTTTAGATAAATTTATCGTAATGAGTACCATTATAAAAATTCAATATAATAACAAAAATGAAGAAGCACGAATAGCTTTTTTGTCTACTCGCAACCTCGACATTCAAAAATGAATATACATTTTTTTTTTTACAAAAACATATGATAGTCCTTAAGAATTCATAATACGCAGAGTCAGCTGCTTTAAATCAGTGAAAAGTCAACTGACAAAAACAGATGAATCCATTGTATCTTTGTTTATACCTAAAGGTGAATTCGTGAAGAAAAAAAAGAAGAAAGGAGGATTCTGGCTAAATGTGGCATTTGTTGACTCGTGGAAGACAAGTTTTTGAGCAAGACTTTCTTTTCTTTAAGTCTCGACTATGTACAATCCACTGAATTTCTCAGTCTGGTCAAAGTTGACGGCTGCTGCTTGGATCCCACAAAACTGGAATCATTTTGTGGAGTTCATTAAGTCAAGGTGGAACAACATTTTAGACCAAGAATAAATAATTTAGGTGTATTTGATAGCATGATAAAGACTCCAAGGGATCTTATATTAAAGGACTTTGGTGGGTATAAATATGAAGATAACATAAGCATGGGGACATATACATATATTGTTTATACATAGCTTACTTAATTATGTTATTAGTGATTATTTTCGATCTTCTACTTATTTAATAGCTTCTGCAAAATTAAAGCTAAATAGCTAACACACTGTACTTTTATTCCCTTTTTGTATCTTAAATATTGATTTTTTGGATTTTATTTAAGGATATTGCCATTTATGTTTATAAGCCCAGAAAAACCTATTAACCACTATAAAACAATCATTAATTACTATGACGCTCTTTATCTCAGCTGTTTTACCCTATTCTTTATTAGATTTTATTTGATTCAATTACTGACTCATTTTGGGTCTCTTTCTGTTTCATAAAAAGAAAAAGAAAAGGTTGACAAAAAAAATAAATAGCCCTCGTTTTTGAAATGTGTGGATACTCCATGGTACTTCAAAATGCAATTTCATTATTTAATGCATAATTTGTATGAAAAAGGTAATAAATTATATTGATCCTGGGTTTTTCTTTTTTGCAATAATCTCAAGGCAAAACAAATAGTAAAATCACTCACGAGTTGAATAAGAATGCGATTTTTTTTCTTTTTAGAAATACCTATACATATGTTATATGTAACTTCTTTCATAAATTGCAAACTTTTCATAATGCACCAAATTTTTTGCTATGTGTATATGTGGCAAAGAAAAAAACATGAATAATTTTTGATAACAACCATTTATCAAAGCTTTATTAAGAAAGTATACATGGCATTTGTACATTTTTGTTCAATGTAGAAATGCAATCAAAAAATGGTCGGAAAATAAAGTAAAAGTTGTGAAATAGGACCGAGTACCTTGCTCACTATTACTCGCTCCTAGTAGATATTTTATTCCATTGAATGGAATCTAATGTGAGTTGATCAAAACATGTCATCATATTGAGTAAAGTAAAGGGTTTCTCAATAGAAATGACGCATTTTTATTTCATTAGGGACGGTGAACCACGTCATATTTTTTTTTGTTTACATTTCTACTCATAAATAGCTTACAAATCATCAAGGAGCGGTACAACCTTGAGCAGCGTTTGCAAATTATCCAAATTTATTACCAAAATTCACGTTCAGTCTGTAAGAGGCTTTTTCATAGAAAAATTATCTTCAGCAATGAAGCTCATTTTTGACTCAATGGGTTTGTTAATGCAAAATACGCGTTATTGGTTAGGCAAAAACACACATGTGCTTCATGATACACCATTGCATAGCGAAAAATTTACTGTTTGGTGTGGATTTCATGCCGGTGGTGTTATTGAGCCATACTTTTTTGTTGATGATAGTTATTGCCACATTACTGTGAATGGAAATAGATATCGAGCCATGTGGTTTCAACAAAATGATGCTACTTGCCACACAGCAAACAATACAATCGATTTATTCAAGAGCAAATTCGGTGAACGCATTATTTCTAGAAATGGACCAGTCAATTGGCCGCCTCACTCATTCTGACACATTTGGACTATTTTCTATGTGGCTACGTAAAGTCATTGGTCTATACCAGGGGTGTCAAGCTCATTTCATATCGCGGGCCGCATACGACCCCTATGTAGACGTCGCGAGTCGGATCATTAAAATTATAGCAACCTTAGCTATAAATAACCTAAATATCATCATGTCTTCCCTTTGTTTTGACTTAAAGAAGAACAAGGAAATTGTTAAGTTTAACTAAAAATTTATTGAAAAACACTTTTACAAAACATTTCACAAAATTGCACAAACTTTAAGCAACTGGTATCGAAAATTATTAAAATGATGAACTTTGCATGAGATTACATGGAGAATTATAAAGAAAGAATATAACATGCACCCCTAGCGGATAATTCCTGAATTACATTTCATTAAAAAATTTAATCCATGTCTTTTATGCATTTTTTCCACTTTCAAATTATCTTGCAGGCCTGATTGAATCTCCTTGCGGGCTGGTTCAGGCCCGCGGGCCGTCTGTTTGACACCCCTGGTCTATACCAACAAGCCAGCAACACTAAAAATTCCTGCAATCTTTGTTGATTTATGCGAAAAAGTGGTTGAAAGCTGGGTTCAACGATTGGAATTCTGTAAACACGCCTGTAGTGGTCATGCAAAATAAATTGAATTCGATACTTACATAATTGTAATTGAATGTATTTCAACACTAAAAAAGAACTTCGTATATATCTCAAACCCTTTTAATTTTATTTAAAAAATAAAATGTGTCACTTTTATTCAATTGCCTCCAAAGAAAATTTCCTGAAAGCAATTCTGGAGAAAAGTTAGCCAACAAATTTGATTATATTGAAGACATAATGATTCCCATTCATGTTGCTCCTATTTTCATAGCAAGACCAATTCCTTTTATCATTTTTATTTTCTGATTTATTCTGTTCATAACTTACTGGTCAATCCTTCCTTTCTTTCATTCAGCAATGTATATAATTTGTATTTTAGGATAATGCCAACCGTTTAAGGAGTATAAAAATGAATTATTCAGGATTGTGTCAAGTTAAGTATTTGACACCAATAAAAAAATGATTTATGAGATGCATAATTAATAATTAATTAATGAAGGTAACCATTTGATCGTGCTTTTGTAAATAGTTGAGTCGGACTGAAATTAATGTCCTATGAATCATAATTAAATTTATATATGTTATAATATATAGTATCCTTCAGCAAAACGTAATTGTATGGTTTGGTTTAATTGCTTTTGATCATTTTACTTCCTTGGCTATGCATTTTGCCAGTAATACAAAACATACTTTTCAACTCACAATCGAAATATTAACTTGTAATAATTTAGAATCCGTTTGTTTTTTTAAGCACAAAAATCCATAACGAAAATAAACATAAAAATATTATGACAGGGCTAATAAAAACAATATTTATCAGTATAAATATTTATTCAAGATCCTGGCAAGATCATAAATGAGAGGGTTCAATCAATCAAATTACTTTGCGAAATCCATGTTCATGTCTTTAACGATATACTGATTAATTAAACAGTAATTTTTTAACACTTTTTCATAATCCCTACAAGTTTGTGCTCAAATATAATATCTACCCATTTTTCATCACTACTGCGCAGAACTGTCGATATTTAAGATAAACACTACTATTTTTTAATCAAACAAAGACCAACAAACAGTCAAGACTATTTCGCTTCAGTTTTGAATATCCCCACATGTATTGTTTTCAAGACCAACTTATCAGAGACCAAGAATATGAGGAATAAAACTAAAAAAAATATCCTGTTTTTATAGAATTTAAATCTAATTTATTTGGTATTGATCCAGGAATTCAGAACAAAACCAGATCAAATCTATAATTTATGGGGTCAGGACTAAAATTCTGTTGTGGGTCTATATTGACATCGAGAACAACATCACTAATTTCTACTAATAAATAAGTATTTTTAGAAAATGCAGAGAGTTAATGTTAAGAGTTTGAATGCTCGAAAGTACTTGAATAGTATGTACAGTAAGAGTATTCTTCTTTCTCAATCTTTTTTCAAAAGAGAAAGAAAAAGGCTAATTTGTAGTTAACCAGTGACGTCATTTTTTCTAGTGTGTACATAAGAATAGTAATGATATTAATTACTAACATATTAAGAAATATTAAAAAAGAAAAACCACTGGTAGTAAAATATGTAGAATTGATCCATCTCAAACGATGATTAGGGATTGGACTTTTGACAATACAAATTGCAGTTGTAAAATTAGATAAGGAAAATTGGTTTGTATTATTGTTCTTTTTTAAATTTATATTCATTCTTTATTAGGTGGTCGTAGAGGAAACATCCCTATTTAAAAGGAAGAGTTACAAAATTCCAGTATATACGTATTTTTTGTTTTTAAAAATGACATTGGACGATTGCACATTTAAATTTACAAGGATTCTGAATTGAATATTGTAGTTATTTGACTTTAAAAAGAAGGATCGGACGAGAATGTATTCGATTTAGATTTTGCTCAATCTACAAAATGATAAAACTTAATTAATATTATAAAATTATGATATTTGTAAATATAATTATAATATTATCATAGCAATAATTATTCTATACTAAAAGTAAACCATCCTTTTTCATAAAATGCACCTGATATCAGCAAAGTGTCTTTAAATAAGTTGTACTATAATGTTCGCTCCAGCCTTTTCCTTGCACTCTATAAAAGTCTACACAAGTATTACCCCACTAACATAAAAGTGCACTATATATTTAGATATCTGCTGTTGATTATTTGTTGTTGTTGTCCTTATTCGTCAACTTAAACGTTGATTGATTTAACTCGAATGAGTTGTTGTTCAACTGCGAAGAATTCCTTTCTTACTTATGAATGAAGAATAGTAATTCCACACTTGGAAATAATTGGGCAACGCACAACAGATTTTGGACATTTTTCTTTCTTTCTTTTGATAGAAAAGGTTGCGAGATGCAATAACAATAACGTTGTGTATCCCTCAATATGATATCCTTGCAAGATATATATATATATATATAAACCCTGGTCATCCTCATAAAACAATGTTCTAACTTGCCTCAAAAACATGTCCACTCCCCTAAATACATAATTTTATAAATTGAATTCTATTGGATTAACACAAACTGAAATCTTATCTAAAAGTTCAATATTTACTTTTGGGCGTTTATTATTTTGCTCTTTGTTTGCACATAGTTTTTTTATTCTTTTTGCATTTTTTTTGTTAGCTGTTTGTTCATTCGGATATAGATGATGATATAGTAGTCGTAGTCGTAGTAGTAGTTACATATTCCATTTAATGATGAGTAGCTCATATTGAATTGATATTACATATTAAATAAAAGATTTTTAAGATTTATATTCTACATAATTTCTCAATATTGTCAACCCAAGGGATACACCTCTATTTATTTATTTTATTTTATTTTATGTAGGTATAACCAAATCATAGGCATATCATAGAATTATTCAATTCCCTTCAAAACTTTGTCAAATATCCGAGGAAATGTGTCATACGCATAAGTACACATTTTTTTTGACATTTGTTTACTAGGCATTATTATAATTAATCAGGTCTAGCGATATTTAACCGAATCAACTAAATAATTCCATGTTTTAATCTACATCATAGATGTATAAATAATATAATTTGATTTTATGATTTTTAATATGGGCTCTAAAAAGTATAGTAATTCGTTATAATAATAATAATAACATCAATAATTTGAATTGCTCTCAAGAAAATATCTAATATTAAACCTCATGCCATTATAATTAGGCTTCTTTTTTTTTGAATGGATAATAAGATAAAAAAATACTCTACAAAGATATGCATATTTTAATGCAATTTAAAATAATACTATGATGAATACTCTTCTTATTATTTTAGATTTATTGATATATTAAGATGCAATATAATATTTTTCATCTTATAAAAGGTAAATTAACGAGTGTGTCTTAGTGGAGTAATATTTGAATTACTCTATTCATTTTAATGCAGTAACATGGTGTGAATCGTTTTGCTACTAAAGTAAATTTGTAAATAATTGTGATAAATGTGGTCAGGGGCTTTACTGTCTTATTTATTCCTTAGACATAAGTGAACTGCAGTCCTGATTGGAATAATCCAGCTGTTGTACTTTTAGGATTCGAAATGAATTTGTAAACAATTTAAGTACTACTATGAGCAAAAAATACCAGGAAATTGGAATTTAATTTTTTTGGGATTCCGATGGGGATAAATATTTTTGTTCTTTATGCAGGCACAACTGTCACTGACATCTGTCCCAAATTGAACATCAAAGTTTTGTATTTGTGTTTGAGATATTTGTCGATATTTTTTGACCATAGTAGCATATATGTAGGAATGTAAAATTCAAGCAAAATCCCGCGTGCGATATTTTTTGGGGTTGGTACTTTGAACAGTACTTTTTGTTTTCCAAAGCTGTTATCATTTTTCCTTTATTACTGAGGGGAGAACATCTACCCGATAGTAAAGATCTCGCATGATTTGTGTAACTTTATGTTGAAAAACAATCAATTATTTCAATAAAATATCTATTGGAATGATTCGTCGATTATCGATGTGAGTATGTTTGGAGCTACGACATGGATTTCAATTCTTCAATTTAAGATTTTTTGAGATACTTCCCTGCTTCCACGACTGAGATAGTTTTATTGTGGTCATTGTATATCTCCAATTTTGTTAGAGTCCGAGTTCCATCTGATGATCATCGAATCCCTCATCCCTTTCATTGTATTGAGAACCCTTAAGGCATCACAGTTTACGATAGGAATAATTATGTATCTAAAGAACTTGCTATCGTGGATTATGGACTCTGTTGACATTTTCTTAAGTTATATGTATCCCTTGTTCCTCTCAATCACATGCAGACATTTACTTTTGAGTGATTAAAGTGTAATAACATGACGTGATGGTGGAAATATCCTTTCGCTAAACTTATTTCTTAATCTTGGACAACACTTCTTTAATTTCAAATGCTGTTGTTAGAATGATTGAACTTTTCAGTATAGAACATGAGGTTGACTAAAACGGTGTTGAGTTAGACATTGTTAGTGATGAAATTAAAAATATCAGAATTGTCTTCAATTACGTTCCTTGAATAAATCTCTATATTTATTTCGTGATTACGACTTTAAACGTGTTGTATAATGTTTAGTTTTCTCATGGCTTTTGTCCCAAATTCATTTAGATGTCATTTCATTAACCTAGGATCTTCGCCATAACTTTAAAATTTTTCATCTCCATTATCAACGATCAAGGATTTTATGATAACTCGATTAGATAATTTATTTACTTTTACTTTATGGATGAATTTATTAATTTTGTAATTGCCATTAAGCATTTTCAATATATATTATATATGGTTTTTCCTTCACTAATTAAATTATCACGTACATGGCTCGACATCCCTCACAACATTTACATTGGAGTCTTAATCATACTTTGATTTAAACTATTTTATTCTAATTTGAGTTTCTATATAATATATAATATATTTATGTATAATTTAAGCATATATTTAGTATTGAATTCATTAAAAGTTTTATTCACATTCTATTATATTGTTTCAATCTAGTACTGAATAAAAAATAGATATTGATTTAATGCGCTTATGAATACTGGGGTAATTTTAGAGTCAAATTTAGCTACTTTTCTTGAGAAAAAGGGCTCAAGGAGTTATTTGGACTGCAATTCTTGCATATACTACCCATTTTTAAGGCTTCTAGTTGAAAGGAACTCAAGCATTTAGGTTAATAAAGCAAATACATACAATGTTAACAAAAAAGGGCCCAAGTCCTCGTAATGATTATTATTAGTTAAAAATATATAAATTTCTGACATTAATTTGAGTTAATTTTCTGCCTCTCATCTATGATATATGAACATAATGTTATCATTTATTATTGATGTCTTCATTTGTATACATATATAAAGGAGAATAGCAGCTTAGAGCACTAAGGCAGTAGAGTTACAGGGTTCTTCATGACAAAATGTCCTAGAATCGGTTCATTGACTGAAAAAAGAAATTTTGTCTCATTCTTAGATAGGGGCCACACCATACTCTCCATTCTCGCCTCATTGTAAAAAAAACTATGAGTTAAGTCACACTCCAAAGAATGATAAGAATTTTTTTGGATGCTTTTTAAATAAGTGTAATAATAGATCCAACTTTTATTCATTTCAGATGTTTGATCAGGTGTACAGAACGATTGGAAGATATTTTTTAATGCAAATTTTCTCTTTATTCTTTCTTTACTACCATTGCTATAAAATTAAATTTGCACATTTCATCCATTAGAGAGTAGTTTAATGGAGTTAAATATGTACTATATCATAAATTATAAAGTTTAATTCAATAAGTTAAATAAGAAGTAGTTTCTTCAAAGAGCTTTTCAAAAAAAAAAAAAAAAATACAATTGCTCTATGTTAGTTCATATTTATTTAATTTAAATTAAGTGAATTAAATGGAATCTTTTTGACTGACTGCCAACCCTTTACACAATCAGAACTGTATGAAAAGTATCCGCCCTGGCCAGGAAAATGAAAGAACTTTTCTACTAAAATTGGGCCATATTACTGGCTTTTTTCTATTAAACACTAGCAAGAAAATTTAAAACGCTTTCCTTTCCTACTTTTTAATTTATCCAAAACTCTTGCTTGATTTGTATTAGTGTTCTTAGTGTTGATTTATAAAAATTGAGTTAAATCTTTTGAAACTTTGAGCATATTATCTATTATGAAAATTGCTCAACAATTGGATAGGATTGCCTAAATACTAGTTAAATTTGAATCTTTTCCCCCCTCCTTTTTAAACAAGGAGGAAAAATGATAGAAATTCTAAAATAATTTAAAAATATAAAAGAATATAATTTATTCTCCCTCCTGTTATTGTAAGTGAATATGTATTAAAAAAGATAGGTACATTTGTTAACAAAATTGCGGCCATGTAGTTTCTTAATTGATGATCTTGTGTCCTAAAACTCAAAATTCATCATTTTCTCACTAGATTGCGCTTATGTTGAGATAAACTTTTTATTAAAGTTGACTATTTTCTCCGCTAGGAGTGCTGAATCAGTCCATAACTAAAAACAACCTTAATCCCGGTAAGGGAAGACAAATATACACATTTATATGTACTTCAAATATGACCTCTTGCAGAAAAAAAAGAAGAAGTTGTCTTATGAGACAAGGAAATTTCTTATCGCTAACAGGTGCGTTTTTGTTTTTCTTTGATAGCTTTGCCTACAATTAAATAAATAATAATCCAACAGGAGGAGAGCATAGAGCGTAATTGGCTAGCTACCCCTTACTCAGGTATTTTTCCCTCTGGAGGAAAGGTTGCGTGGAATATAACAAACATAGCATTTATGTGAGTTAAAATATATGTAAACAAATTGTATTACAAAGGAAATGAAACTATGTACACAATATGCAATAACCACGGACAATAAACATTCTTTTTCCATATTTCAACCACTCCTATAGATTTCTTCCCATCATTTATAACATAAAACCCTTTTAACTTCCATTTTGAATGCTTTTCTTACATACATACATACATATATTATATATTTAAGGTAAGCAATTGACAGAATAAAACATATACATATATGTATACATTGACTAAGGTTTGTTCCTATTATTTTTTTTCTTTATCTTGTAGATAACTCGTTTAACATTGTTCGCATAAAGAATTTCTATCATACATACATAAGTATATTATTGTATTCCAAGTTGTTAAAAACTTATATATATATATATATATACATCTATGTATTTTCTTCAACAATAAGGTGTTACATAAAGATTCTCACAAGCTTTATATATATATGTAGTATCTCTTCCCTTTCAAACCTATTTAATACATTAGATCTATGAACCATATATATATATATATATCACATTGAATTTTTTTCCCCCTTTTACAGGCTCTAAATTATTCATGCTGAATGAGATTATTTAAATGTAAATCCTCACCCCTGAAATGGTTTACATATTTAAATACATACTGTCTTTTTTTTAATATGTATTTGGGTATATCTTGTGATCATTGCTTCAAATATACTTGAGGACTGTTGTTCTTATCCATTAACTCAAAATTGAAAAAGGAAGTGTTGATAAATGACAATGTGTTCGACAATGATGTGTTACAAAATACTCCAATTGATGATCATAGTTATAATAAATTATCTCAAGGATAGAATATACTCCTTGTTTTTTTGAGGTAGCTGAATGTGAAATAAATAGATTAAAATAGCCACTTATATTAACTTTTCTTTAACTTATTGCAAATACCTTTTTAATACAAATCTGATTGTTATATCAATGAAAAATAGTCATAAATATATGACCTTAAATGACTTCTTTCTATTGTACCTATTATAAACCGAATAAAAAATTGTTGTAAAGTAAAACTAATTTACTAGACATAAGCATCATACATCTTGGAAAAGCCATACATAATACAAGGGTATAGTGTAGAGAAGACCTTTTTAAAATTGACCTTTTTTGTCAAACATATGCAAAATGATGTTTTCAATAAACTAACTAAATATAACAGCAGCTACTTTGATTTTGAACCTTGTCTATGGCTGCCTCAATAGCCATGTAACTTTACTGTCGATATTTTTTTAAAAAGCTGCAAAATTCGGGATATTAAGTATTTGTTTTCTTTACAACTCTCCAGAAATTCATGCCACAGTAGTGAGAGTGATATCAAATAAAAGTTACATACTTTAAAATGGTGGTAAACTTTTTAAAATTTTAATAATTAATTATTATTATTTATGAATGAACAATTGAAACTTGGAAGTAACAAAAAAATCTACGAATAGAAACATTCGATTATTCACATCTGGACCAGATGTGATCCGGGTCACAAAGTCACTCATCAGTTTCATATCTCTCTACATCACATCCTTGTTCACTTTTACTGACCTCACAAACTTCTGACGGATTTTCCTTGAAGTCATTCATGTAACTTAGGCATAAGTTATGGCAATTAATTATCATATTTCGCCTTGTTGTGGAGGCTGATGTGACAAAGTCATCCTCCTCCCTTGCATTCAATACTGCAGACACCATGGCTGTAGTTTAACCAATTTGCAGAGATACAAATCTCTTCACTCGTCATTATTGACCGTGGAAATTGATTTTTGTGTGTTTTTGTTGTTATATTTTTTTTGTTACTTCCGAGTTCCAATTTTGCAGATTTTTTTTTGATAAATCTTTACAATAAAGCTACATGGCTCTTCAGGTAGGCACAGTCAGGATTCAAAATGAAAGTAACTGGGTTTATTTAGATAGTTTAGACCATAAAAAATGGGAATGCTCTCATTTTGCGTGTGTTTTTATAAAAAAAGGTCAAATTTGAAGAGGTCTAGAGTACAGGTTATGAAAGTACATATACCAGGTGAACTATGAAGGTCTTTAATGAGTCGGAGAGTTGACTTTTGTCATCAATCCAATATAAGATTACAAATATCAATAAATGATCAGTAGAGTATTCAATAATATAATTTATTCTTTATTTTGTTGTGTAAAATGTTACAAAATGCATTTATGGCGGATGACATCAACGGGGGGAGGGGGGGGGGAATGGGTATTTGTCTCCCTACTATGGTGTTATATGAACTAGAGCAAGGAATAGTAAATACATGGAATCTGCTCTCATTTTATGTGTGTGCATACTTAAGGGGAAAAAAAATATATTCTTTGTATGTATATAATAAAGAGGGATAGACATTATAACTGCGTGTGCATGTTTACTTAAATGTAACTTCGAATGCTAACGTAATTAATTAACATCTTTAATATTTCTTTGACTAAGAGGATAAGCAGAATTATTATGACGGTATCTGGTGCATTTTTTCTCTAAAAAAACATTTATGTTTCAAAAGAAAGATAATAATAAAGTTATATGTTGAAGAGTAATTACTGCATATTAAGTAATACACATGAAATAAACAGGCAAAAAACACATCAAAATATAAGATAAACCCAATTTAATTCATCACTTAAATTAAATTTAACAACAATCTAGATTTTAATTTCATTATTTTACTGATATTAATCTGAGGTGATGCTTTAGGTAATCTTATTTTTTTTTTTTCTTTTGTAATATCAGATATTCAATTTTTTTAGATAAACTTTGTAAATTTTTGAACGGATATTGTAACAAGTGACATTAAGGAAACTATTATTGTTAGAGACTCTCACTAATTTTGTTGTTATACATTTCTAATGTGGAGTTTCATGAACTAGATAGAAAAGTTGAGGAAGAATTTTTCAATAGTCATAATAAGAGAAGTCTCTTAGGGACAAGCAACATAATATTTTTGTTACATGTCCATATCTATAGAATAAATTGATTCCCCCAATTTGTTTTGGACTTATTCAGTGATCAAATATAGTGTCGTTTCTTTTAAGAATATGTTTGCACATTACTTTATATGTGATTCAAATAATAAAATTCACTGTCAAAGATAAAGATTAAATAATTAAAAAACGTGCAACACTTCGAAATGAATACAAAATCAATATGTTAATGATAAATAACAAATTATTGAGCGTAATAATATAAGTAAAATGAAACTCATTTAGGGAACGTTGATAGTTGTTGTTTTGTATAACAAAGAAAAAACATAAAATTTGAATACTTAATAGTAAATATACCAATAGCTGTTCTAATATTATCCTTTCTTAAAATAAAAATGTTTCCTTGCTTATGGATCGAGTACTTATCTGATTTCAATATTGCAGTAGAACATCCCTATTTTATTTAAAACATTTTGTGTCTATTAGGTAGATCTTATTTTTAAAATAAAATCATTTTTGGAAGATCATATCAAACGATTATATTTCATTAGAGGCATGATTCATTTCCTGAGTGAGGCATTATTTTTCTAACCATACAATCACCATAAAATTAGTGAATATTTTGCCATTTTTAAAGTTCTACCTCACTAGATAGATGTATTATACAATATTTAGATGCTATTTTATCAAGTGTAACTAATGAACTTTTCCAAAGTATTTGAGAGAAAGAGGAAATGGGAGAGTGAGTTAGTTCTCTTTACATCTTGATAGTACAATTCAAAAAGGTATCAAGATGAATTAACCCATTAGAACTAGATACTTGACGTGGATTTATCTTTTCTCTAGAAATCATTTCTATGTATTCAAAGGGCAACAGTTGAAAATTATTTTTTTTGTACTGGGTACTTAACATGAGATTTAAAACCAGTTCTGTCTCATTATGTCCTGCAAAGTACCTGTTATTGGTCCTTGAAAAAGTTCCAAATTTCAAAATGCTCTTTACAAAATATCATTATCACTAATACATACATATGGTAGAGCTCACGAATTGAGTTTGTTCAATTTCAAAGTCCAAGATCATCAAGATAGATTAGTTATGACGTCACTGGATGATATCCATCATTACGTCATTTATCAATTTAAAGTTCATTGGGATGACTTTTGCGTCCGATTTGAACGTGCTCTTAGGACAACATCAGATCCAATGTCAAAAATTTGGAGTGGTATATTCTTCTATTGAAAAAAAGGATTCTTGTCTCAAATAATTTTCTATAAAATAGGCCCATAGTTCCCTACAAAAACCCTCATTCCATTTTTTACTTTTTCATTTATTTTTTCGATTTGATATTTACTTTTTACGATCCATTCTATTTTACACTAAAATAATATTGCATTATCATTTTTGACCATTCCTCTCTCTCTATATATGAGTACATACAATGAAGTGACCTTATTTTTTGCGAACGTCATGATGGAAAAATATACATTCATACAAATTAACCATTGTATAAATATTATATGATACACTCATATATGTATAAACTATGTGTATTAACAATTTTATGAGCTGTTTTCCATTAAACAATCAAGTCTTCTCTATTGATATACATAATAATATAAGCAATGGTTAGTAAACTCTGTAGACAACGTTTGCTTTGAAGTGTATTTGATTTTACTGTCCTGAATATAGCTAGCATATAAGTACGTGAGTACCAAGGGTGCTATAAAGTCTCTATTTTGTATGTACAAGTCCAGTCAATATCTTCATAGTCTCCATCTTCCTACAATCATGTCTTTATGTACTAAAAATACTGCTTATTTCCTAAATAATTTTTATCTACCGATATTACACTAATAATTTTATAGAAAATGACCATGTAAAATTGAACCAAGGACAAGATTGCTTTACAGACTAAGGAAATTTTAGCTTAACTTTCTACTAGGATATGAAAATTATTTACTTTGTAACTGGTCTGTTTACTATGGTTTAATATCTGTACCACCTTGCCACTATGAATATTTTGTTAATTTGATAATGTCCCATTGACTATTGAAAAATAAAGCTATGACTGTCAACAAATTTTTACTTTGTAAATATGTAAAATAACTTAAAGAAAATATATCAGTTATTAAAGAGAAACTATTAAATGGAGTACTTCTTTTATGACTTTTGTTTACTTAGTCGTTTGTTTGTTAATACTCAAAATGTTTGTGCTTTGTTAGTGTGATCATGTTCTATTAAATCAAAAATTTTGAATCGTATGAGAAATTTTTTTTTGTAGGGATCGGTCATAGAGAAATTGTATATTTATATTTTTGAAGTTGATCAGAAACTTTCAAATTCTCAAAAAAACTTTTCTAATTTTGAGACTTGACTTCCTTTTCTTGCAAGTTTTCTCATGTCATTGAGCTCTATTCCAAGTCATATCCCAGATGACTGATGTTGAATTACTTGTCAAGCCTCAAGTTTCTCAACACTTTGACAAGTCGAATTTGAAGGTCTGACTTGAGTTGGGCTCGAGTATACTCCTCTAGTGAATAGAGTAGAATATTTCTTTTTTTTCTATGTACTCATGCATACACAAATGATTTCTATGCCAGTAATAAATTATAGATTCAGGGGGTGCAGTTGAAAAAAAAAGGAACATGCTCCTTTATGAAACTTATGAAACATATGTAGTTCCAAAATGGTTCCTCTTGAGGCAGTTTTAAGGGGGCGGGGGCTAGAAACAATGAGTGTAAGTACCGTTAGAATCTGCACTCTGAATGAAAAATATAATGCAACTTTATAAATAGATAAATATCAATTGGAGTTTATCTTTGCCCTCAGACATCACATAAAGTAAAGCTGGCTCCACCCCCAAGTTTAAAATTTTTATATGCACCTTTGTTTAGATCCCTAAACTCCATTGACGACGACCATGAAAACCTACGTGAGAGGTCTCTTACAAAATGTTGAACATCATATACACTATACAATTGTAGGTACTCTAAATATCTGAGTAATCCAGTCGTTAGTACATCTTTATATTCCTACTTTCACCATAAGGTTTATATTATTGCAGGTTCTTTTACAACGAATTCGATACAAACAGCTTGGATACATGTATGTTTCTTGTACAAATTATACTTCATTATTGTCTTAAAATACTTGATTTTCTTAAGGGTGCTTCTTTTATATTATTAATATTACTATTATCTTCCTCTACTTGATGATATTATGGACTTTCTGATTTTTCCTTAATAATAATTAATTACTTACAAAGATTTTGATAATAGTTTCCTCCCAAGATTTTGTTAGTGTTTTTATCTTTATGTTCTTTTTTTGCATCCGAGAGTTTTATTGTTTCTGACCTCTAGCTTTTTAATCCTCATTACGTCAAGTGATTATATTTTGTTGTCACTCAATATTTAATGTGTGATAAAAAGTCAGAATAAAGAGTTGTGGGCTTTCCAACTTTTTGAAAATACTCTAGGTGTATAGTTAAATAAATAAGGGACACCCATAACTTGAGATTTCAAATTTCATCTGACAAATCATTGTGAAATATTCAAATTTTATTAGGGCTTGCGAACAACATGGTTTCGGGTTCATCAAATATTCTATATGTATATAATATATAAATATATTGGGGTCAAAAATACAATTTATCCTGATGGAAAAATGGAGTTCTAAGGACCATTTGTCCCTAGAATTTTAAAATAAATGTATGTACTTTGATAATCCCATTATGGAGCATTTCTAGATCATTTCATTGTTCCTTGATTTGAATATATAAATATGCTAATATTCGGGATTTGAGAGAAATATCTTATATTGGAATTTTTGGGGATTAGAAAATAAATGACAACATGATCACATTATTTCTGTACTTGAGTAAAAATTTGTTTGAAGAAAATACATTTTTCAGATCCCAGATATTTAAATTAAGGAACAGTAATACGATCCACAAATCGTCAAAAATAAGATTCTTAAAATACATGTATTTATTATAAAATTCTTTTGGTGAATAAAAGAATAGCTACAGCTTCAACATAAACATAGATACTTTTCAACAGTATTTCATTAGAATTTGGCCTAAATTAGCATTAAATATATATATATATATATATGCATATTTATAAATAGGAAAAAGACAATTACTTTTGTGTATATGTATGTACGGGTCCTCACGGCCTCATATATATTGTTCAAATAACTTTTAGAGAAACTATTTCGTCAAATTCCTTTTTCAAATAACAACATATTGAATGAAATAAAATTATTTTTCATGTTATGATTGAAATATAATTTGAAAAAAAATCGTTGCTCGTAGTTGTAAAATAACTTTTCCTTTTATATTTTATTTAATGTATTTGTAATACTCATTTTTCTTTAATTCAGAGTAGCATTCCTAATACCTGGTCCCATTATCCACGAGTTATGTTCAAAAAATCCCTGTATTTATATAAAAAAACGATTTATTTTTTTGTTACAGAGTTGTTATTTTTTCTCCAATGTACATGTTCTATACTAACTAGGATTTTGTACACTTGTAACTTATACTACAAGCAGACTGTAAGCTCTCGTTCAAATTTATGCATTCATAATGAGTTATTGAATTTTAATATCTATTCTTTTAATTACCAACCATAAATTGATTATATCATTTAATTTTGACTTATTTTAAATTATATGTATTTAGGAGTAATGCAACAGTGGACATTTGAATTTTAACACATTAGCCATTATATGTAAATTCAAGGCTTGCATAATCAACGTTTCAGTATTATTCCATGAACATTAAAATTTATTTTTTAAGTTTTGTTGGCCGTCGATTTTTCTGCAATAATTGCCTCATACTAGTGCTTAGAATGTTGAACACCTGAGCACGAATTATTTCTTCTTTAGTGTTCGACATATCTCGATTATTAAATATGAAATAGTCCAACAGTTTATGAATATACGGCGTTATTGTATAGCTACTAAATATCGTAGGTCTTTTTTTCTTTCTCTTTTTGAAGGAAATTCTAAATTTTATAATATATTAATTCATTTGTCAAACTTTAAGTTAATCGCATATTTCGTCTCATGTGATTTTTTACTCATTTTTGAAAATAATTGATTTCATGTATTAAATAAGATACGTTACCAAGAGGGAAAATGGCTTAAAAACGTATTAATATATATATTAATATAAAAAATATAGATAAAGGGTGAACAGGTGTTGTATGTATCAATATTTATTTATACATATGTACCTTGTGAACAAGTTAGGAGTTTATTTAACTTGTGTTTTTAGCGAGGAGCACAATTGATGGAAAGCTTTAAGTCTAGGAATCTCAATTTGTATCACACTTTGACCCACCTTTCTCTCTATGTACATGTATAAAGACTTAAGATCGCCCATAATATCTGAAACTTTTTTCTAAGCTATCGGTATCACTGAGTAACAAAATTTATTTATTCGGATTTTAGATGGCAAATATTTATCAATTTATTTTTCTCCCTCTCTAAAGATGAAAGTTAAAGTTAATACTTAATGCTTTGTAGTGTATGTTAAGACCATACGTGTATATACGTCTATATTATAATATTTTATTCACTAACATACATACATATATTAGTATTGATTTGAATTTAAATCTGAATGGAGCTCCATTTTCCCCTTTGGGAAACAATTATCTCTATGAACAACCTAACAGAAGTTTTTTCATGCAACCTTTGCTCGCTAAATTACTTCAATTTTTAAAAAGAAGATTAAAAACTATTTAAAACTTTAAGAATGGTGTTTCGTTAAGTGCCAAAAAATATCTGGAACCTTTTCTAAATGGCATCACATGAAAATGGCTCTTCGGATCTCCTCGGAAACCATCCTTTCTGATAACGGTTTAAGCCAACAAATCACCGGTACTGCCTCTGTCATGGGCGATGCTTTCACACAAATAATGGAGATGGGTTAGTAGCCGAACACTCTGAGGGCCCTATGGACTCTCCGGATCAAAAGAATACTGAGATTAATGACGTCACCCTGGAAGAAACAAAAGGTCTAGTGTCAAATCATGAAAATGCAATTCATTATGAATACTTTAAATTACTAATTAAAAAATAAGATGGTCCTATCCCTGAAAATAACATATTTATAGATTTTGATGTTGTTCAAATAGCTATTTATAAGCTGGGAATTCCTGTGTATTAACTCTCTCATATCAGCTCAGAAATGGGTCCCATGAGGGGATTCATTGGTATCAAAAGACCAATAAATATTTTGAAAAAGTTTAAAGATTATCAACTTCCTCTTGATTACAAAAATATATTAGGGGAATGCTTCATCCTCAATATAAAAGGTCTACAAAAGACGATCGCATCCAATCCAAAGTGGACGTTCCGAGTAGATGTTGTAATAACTATAGGTCGAGTATCCACTGAAAATGTCTCCTGGACAATAAAACCATTCTCTAAGAATGTTGAAGAAGCTGGCTAAGTCAGATCAGATACCAATAAGAAAAGCCTAAATCAACATCCCGCACTGAAATCTTCGAATATTTCTCTTGGGTCGGGTTCTGTAGCCTTTGAAGTTATAGGAGAGCCGTCAAATTTCTCTACTCTTCTCCCACTTAAGGCTACTACAATTAAATGAACTAGATTTTTCTAGATTGAAAAAGCAATACTCCAATTGCTTCTGTTTTAGATACACTCGCTCCGTATATAAAAACGAAACAATTAGTATCTGTGACTATCAAAATCGCTTGACAAACCTCATTGAAGGACAAAGGGATGCTGGAAGGAAAGAAAAAATCTTATACTCAAAGGGTGAGATCCCTGGTGTCTGCTATCAAGGAATCGATTCCGTTTTTGATTTTTAACCATCGTTCTCTTGGAATCTTCCAGAGTATCTTTATCCTTTAAGGATTAAAGTTTTGATCACTTTGATACTCATCAACTTGTATCCTTAGGGCATTGTTTGGTCCAGTTAATGATCAAAATGAAGTGATAGTGTTAATTCATATTCAGCTATTCAAGTTGTTAGTATTTTAATTGAATGTGTTCTTCAACGAATTGTTACTCTTGATTAATCTGTTTGTACAATTTGTAATTTGTACATATACAAAATTCCAAATTAAAGACAGTATAAAAGAATCCCTTTCAACATACAAAATCATACAATTTCGTTCTGGTTTCAGTCATTTCTCATTTGTTCATTTAGATATTAATCTGTAGAATGTATACGAAATAAGAAAAAAAAAGGCAATATAAATTGCTTTAGCCTCATTATCTTGGATAGCTATTAAGAGAAAAAAAGAAGGAAAATATGATACAGTGAAGCGGAGAAATAAATTCTTAGAACTTTGTCTTTTTACTATATGTATTGTCTCATTTTTTTTAAAAAAAATAATTAAGTCATAATGTATACTGTTCACCCATTATTTTTTTTACAATAAGAATGTTTTGGTTTTTTTAAAGTACTTTTTTAAAAGAAGGCTTAGAATATGAGCCCTGAATATCAGCTTGCAGTAAAGAAATATCTATCGGGTATCTCAGTAGAATAATAAACATAAAAAGATGTAAAAAAAACAAGGAGAACTATATAGAAATTTATCAGAATCAAAAACGAATTAAATTAATGTATCCGAATTAAATTTTCCTTTTTTAGTTGTGAATATTTAATATTTGCCTTTAAGATGTTTGATTGCCGTATACATCATTAAATATATAATTAAGGTATAATGAAAAGTACGATAAAAGTGAACATACATACATTTGCTATTGATGTACAAAATCTGTATTTACTTTTCAATTGGTGAATAGGTTATAAGACACCATGACCAGTCCATAATCTATGGACTTAGTTCCAATAGTTGCCGTCAAATAATTTCATTGATGTACACCAAAATTTAGAAATCCTTAAATTTTCATTTATATTTATAAAAAAAGTCAAATTATAATAACCTTGACGATCTTTTTCCCAACCCTTATTCGATAGAGTTTTACAAACAAAAATATTTTTTTTTCCCAACAGCAAGGTCTTTATTTGATAAAATAATACATACAAATTTAAATGATGTATATGTATATAAAAGGAAATTTGTGTTTCATAAAAAAAAAACATAAATAAACATTTTAGTTTAAAATTAATTTCCTTTTTGAGACCTCAACACTCTAAAACCATTAAACAAAAAATTAAAACACATAGTCAATAAAATACTAACAATACTCTTTAAAATTCGACTTAAAAACACACACAAAAAAAAACACATCAAAAATGAGACCCAATATAAACATCGAAAGATGAAAAACGAAATCAGTCCGTAGAATTATTCTTGTATTTCTTGTATTGTTTGATGATTAGTTCAAGCGACTTTGCAAAGACAGGCGAGAGAGATGGAACATTTTTGACCACCTCAGCTGCATGATTCTATCTTTGGCTCTGTAACTTGGGGATCTTAACAGTAAATGCTGAGTACCTGGCTGCAGCTCCAATCATAATGGCTCTCAGCCTTTGTTCTTCTATCAACTTGTCTTCCGAAATTAGTTGAGCTATATAAGCTTTACAGTTTCTTAATGCAACACTAATTGAACGTTTCTCAGCTTTGCATTTAGTTTCATTTGCTAGTATACCAAACAGAATGTATCCTTGAAGATATTCATTTTTAAATTCATTTATGTGCGCAGAGTTCACTTGTAAATATTCCTTAACAATATTAAGGACCGGACAGTTACAAAAGGCTTGTTTAGTGTCATTATACAAGCGACCACAATCCTTGCAATGCCTGGAGAATGTGATAATATTCGCCGATATTTTAAATTGGCACGTAAATTTTCGTCCGTCATTAATGCCCATCATGGATTTCATGACTCTGTTTTTCCACTCATGTGGTAATTTTAATTTTCTAAGTGTTCTTCTGCCGTGGAACAGGCAACGCATGATTGATTTTCTTTGTCAGTTAATTTTAAGAACTAAGGAGTAAGAGGCATATATTGTTTCGCTTCTCTCTGTAGAAGATAGAAAAACCTTCCAGTCTTGAAGATGGAGTCGCTTTGTAAATTACAGAAAGTAAAAATGCCTTCTCGAAGAACTATTTTTTCTAATTCTTCAGGTTGTTGTTGTTGTAAGTTTTTGAAGAACGGCTTTCTGCTTGCGTTTTGGCGAATGATGTCTATTGTGCTGTTGCAATCGAAAATTGGAGACCCTTTCCACAACAACCTCTGTGCAGCGGAGAATTGAATCACTGCATCGTTTAAAAAGTCCGTTCCAAACAAAAAAGTCATATAAATATTAGAGGTAGATATGTAAACTCTCCATTCGCCTGCTGGTGCTGCTGTTATTTCCTTAAATATTTTCTTCTATATTTTGGGTACAATTCTACTAAGGAGTACCAGTCCGCCTCCAAGGTGAGATCGCCGTCTTTTCAAAGCAGGAATGTAACGACGACTGAATAATGTGCTCAGGCAACACTCTTCTACCTCCATGAGACGTACAAATTTAAGAATTTGCTAATTTTGACATACATCAGTGAAACAATTTTGCAATTATACACTAACAAACAAATAAATAAGCGGATATCAAAAATTAATTTTATTTCTACTGTTATTATATCTTTTGACAAATTAATACAAAATTTTCATAATAGCTAATAAAATATTTCTTGCAGCAATTTACTCAAATAAGTTTGTTATGTTTTACAAAAGCAGTAATGTATAGTATTTAGATGATATTACAGCCAACTCGCATTTTTTGAAAAAAAAAAAAAAGAGTAAGTGGTTTAAAATTTGTATTGGATATTTCTAGGAGCATAAACAACAATTTAAGTGAGATCTTACAACCTTAGCTTATCTCAAATTTCAAAAATAAGCTTGAAAATGAATTAATGGAACTTGTTTATCAGTCGTGTTTCCTTGCAGTTAAATAAATGCTGAGTAAATTCTGCATGGTGGTGATCATTCGTTTAATCACCTTGAGTGGAACAAGCCAATACGATCTTTATTTTAATTATAAAAAAATTTAGCACCTAAAAATGATATTCAAACTTAGTAACTATTTGTGTTACTTATGATTTTCCTCTATTTAGATTTAGATAAAAGTAACGTATATCAACGATGTTTATGTGAAGCATTCATTGAAGTGAAATTGAAGTGTCAAATTTTTTTTAAAGGATTTCGTTATTTTGCAAATTCATGATTCCAGCTTTTCTGCAGGCTTTTATTTTTTAATATTAAAAAATTCAAGTAAACTCTAATAAAAGTTTGATCTTAACATAGATGTATTGCAGAATGTCAATTGTATGTATGTGATCCGTCAATACAATAAAAGTATGAGTCAAATTTATTAAATTTTTGTTTTTCAACTATTTATACACAAAGTTATTTTTTATTTCTGAAATAAAATATTGTGATTCATTCTTCAGAAGTACTGCAAAAAATGCCGCTCGTTGTTTTAAAAAAAATAGGTAATATGATATTTGAAGGTCAAATTGGACTTATTAATCAAATGAAGTTTGCTGTTTTTCAAAAAATTCAGGATATGGCAACATCTATCAAGTCAATTTCTTTCACCTGAGGTGGTCCTTAAGTAATCTGTGCATTGAATTATGGCCGACTCCTGCTTGACTAGATCAATGCGAATTCCTACACAGCTTTTACCTATTTTTTTTTACAAAATAATATGTTTTGCTTGAACTGATTGTTTATTGCCTTGACCTGATCGGTTAGATGTTTGAACAGTCTCCTTGAATTTTTTTAAAACTCTTCAAACCGTTTGACGAGGAATAAAGTATTTCTTTGCAATGGCTAAATTGATGTTTCCTTATTTATGAAGATTTACGATAGTTTTTCTATCTTCAGCCATCACTATTGCAAATTTGCAATACTTTTAACACATTAGACACAAAATGGAGTTATTAAGGATCAAATCAAGTTTAGTTTTAAATAAATTTATCACCTTTAGATTATCATATTTTAAACTTGTTTTGAAGTCGTGTTACAATAAATATATGATTTTTTTTCCATGTTCCAAGTAGTCAATGAATAAAGTTCTATGCACATCCCAATATACAAACCTTCCCAGCCGATGTTATGTACATGTTGCAACTCGCAAATAATATATCAATGAAATATTAGAAGATTTTTTTTTTAGCACATCGGTCAATAAGTTCCAGACAAAACTATCAGATGGCGTCAATAACAAAATATTTTTGGAAGTACCAACCTTCAAAAGGTTACTCTCAAAATTTCTTGATGTTTGGTTTATTATTTATCGAGTTACAGTGGATTTATCGAGACCTTCAAAATATGCTTCAGTGTCGGCAATAACTTCCTCATCAGAGCCAAATCTCTTTCCAAAGAGCACCTTTTTGAGTTCTGCGGAGAGCCAGTAGTCGCTAACGACCAGATCTAGAGAATACGGTGGGTACGTTATGAATTTGAAATCCAATTCGACCAATTTTGCGGCTGTTTTTATTGACTTGTGACACGGTCTTCTCCGGGCAGTTTCGGCCTTCAAACGCTCCAACAAACCGATATATTAGTCGCAGTTGATTTTTTTTCCATGTTTCATGTAGTCAATGAATAAAGTTCTATGCGCATCCCAATATACAAGCCTTCCCAGCCGATGTTTAAGTCTTTGGACGGCTTATTCCTCCTCTTTGCTACTCAGCAGGCTGCCGATTTGATTTCGGAGTGAAGTGACGAATCCATGTTTCATCCATGGTGATGTACTGACGCAAAAACTCCTTTTTATTTCGTGTGAACATCTCCAAACAGCTCTTTGAATCATCTGCTTGTTGTTGTTTTGGCTCTGGTGTGAGCAAACACGGCACCCATATGGAAAACAGCTTTTTCATACCCAAATGTTCGTGTATGATTGTGTAAACACTACCTTTTGATAGCTTCAGAGTGTCAACTATTTCTTGCAACTACACTTTGTGATTGCCCATGATAATTCTCAGGGTTTTTTTAATGCTTTCCGGAATAACCGCCTCATTTGGCCGACCATTGTGTTCAGCATCATCGGCGTCCGTACGACCATGTTTGAAATTTGCAAACCATCGTTTGATGGTGGTTTTTGATGGGGTAGAGTCTGGATAACATTTTTCAAGCCAAGCTTGAGCTTGAACGGTGTTTTTTCTTATCAAAAAACAATGATATACAAACACAAGAAATTGCTTCGAATCCATCATTATTAAGAATCACAAAAATACCGTCACATAAACCACTGCAACTCGATAAATAATAAATCAAACGTCATGAAATTTTGACAGTAACCTTTTAAAAGTTCCAAAAATATTTTGTTATATGTTAGTGGCGCCATCTGGGAGTTAGGCTCGGGACTTATTGACCGATGTAATATTAATGAAGTAAGAGAATAAATTGGGAATTTTTCTTAAGTTTTGCTTAAAGCTATTCCTTTCTTACTAAGATATAATGTGTTCAAATCTGGAGAGTGGAAATTTTCACTATTCTTTAATGAAATCATGCAGCATAAATAGTAAATCTATATTTTTATACCTTTATGATGTTATAAACATAGCACTTTTATATCTGAGTGGCATAAAAAAGCTATTACAAAGAGTCATTTTAATAAAATGGTTAGTATACATATAACAAAGATCTCTATTAAATTAATGAAAAAAATAAATAAATAATGGAAATAGGAAAAATTCTTGTTGAACTAGGATCAAGTAAATTAACATTTATACCCCAAAAAAATAATTTTTTAGAAGATTTTGTTCACAATAAAATCTTCATTTGGCACATCTTTAAACCATTTTTTCAAAAAGAAGGGGAAAAAAGATATAAAATAAGTTAATAAACAGGCAATGACCTACTGAGAAAAGCTGACAAAAAATCCACAGTAAATTTTGACGTCTGTAGAATAATATTGCACATCTTAAAAATAAATTATTAATGTTTTTTGTAAATAATTCATTGCTATATTATAAAAAAAGTATAACCCTTTCATTTTTTATAGTGTAGTAAAGAATATAAAAATATAAAAAGCTAGAACATCTTTAATTGAAGGAGGCTAAAAAAAAGATAAATAAAACACACAAAATCCAAATCTTTTAATCCTTTTCAATAAAGCAAATTGTTATCCTAAAAAATAAAACATGACATTAATGTAGGATGAGGTTTAGAAAGCGGGGATAAAGATTTTTATATAAATGTATTATGTCCTGTCTTTAAAACCATGGGAAATTAATTCTTTTCTATGTTGATACAAGTTCTTTACAAAATTACTTACTATTTAATTATTTTTAATAACTATTCAATTGTTTAAAGGACACGTTTCAACGAGGATAAAATTAACATTACAATTGCTGCATAAAAGCTTGTAAAATAAGTGAAAATTAGATGTAATTTTCTTCCATTTACAAGTAACATTTGTAGTCACAAAATCATTTATTTTTGAAAAAGAGTAAATGATGAATTTATTAAAGATATCTGTCAAATTATGTTCCAAAGTTACAAAAATATTCAGAATAAAAATGCACCTTCACTCTTGCCTCATATCCCTAATGATGACCTTAATCCTAGAAAATACGGATATTTTTAAACTAAGAGGATTTAATATTTGAGGATAATATTTTCCATACTGATTTTTATTAGTTTTTTCAATATTTGTCAACAAAATTCCAATTATTTATACCTTGCTTGAGCTCTGAATACTTCTAATATTTGATAGAAAATTGTACAATAGTTGGAAACAATCATTCTCTTGGCAAACAATTAACTTACTTTTTATAATTTTTTTTACTCATTTTTAGGCGATAAAGATATTTAATATTATTTTCATTATTTGTCTGTAATATGGAAGGATATTTTTGTGGACTCGGGTTTTAATGGTTATTTTATGTTTTCATCTACGTCAATTAACACGAAAATAGAAATTAATAATTTTGCTTTTTTTGTGCGTATTAAAATTCAGACTTATTTTTCATAAATGAAGAAATTAAGTAAATGAAAACAAACAAACAAACAAAAATAAATCATGCAATAAACTATAGAAAAATATTTTCAGTTTTTAAAAATATTTTAAAACTTATGTATCTTATTTTGAATTTGGATAAATCGCTTGGAAGTGAGTAAGAATGAGAAATTTTTGATTTTTTTTCTTTAATAAGTATCTCATTTATCTCATAACTAATTACATTTTATCTAATTTTGAATCAAAGAAATAATAACTATATTCAATTGCTTTTAAGGTAACTAATTATATAAATAATATTTAATTAAAAGAGTTTAGTTTATGGTATGAAAAAGAATTTGTAGCCCAATAAATAAAAGAATCCCAGGACAAAAGGTTTTAATAACGAAACATAGATTCGTATAAATGTACTTAATTAATTAAACAAAATATGTACAAATATATAATTTCAAAACATACTATTATTTCATTTTTAATAGATATCCCAGTCCATTTTATCTATGAATTATTTTAATATTTTGAATTTACAAAACTCCGACATTCTCAATAATTTTAGTTATTAAAAAAAATAATTAATTCCTTACTAACTTTAAAATTAAAATGTTTTGAAAGTATTATATTCTTTAAACTAAAGCTGAACCTTTTTTCTTCTATTTAAAATTAAATTTTAATTATTTTCGGTTAAAATAAAAAATTTATAAGACTGATATGTTACTTCTAACCAATTTTCTCAATTTCAGAAAAATGTTCATAAATTTTAAAAATATTCACATAAGTTTAAAACCTATATATGTATATATACAAAGTTTGTGCTATGTGTTTTGTTTTTTTATTACTTCTATTTTTGATATTGAAAAATGCTTTTGAATCTTTAGTATGCACTAAAAAATTGAAAATCAATCTTTAAAGCAAAATGTCTAATTTAAAATTTCCATTACCCTGTTATTTGACTTAGAAGCAAATATAAAATTATCATTTGAATCCATGCAGAAAATACGTTTTGACATTATAAAATAAATCAGTGAAAAAAACCCAGAATTTCCTCCTTTTTAATGTACACAAAAATATCAAAATACATAATTTGAAAGAAATGACTTCGTAGCAACACATTTTGTTCGAATGGATTTAAATGACTAAAAAATATTGTTCTTTGGTCAATGTAGCAAAATAATGAGAGCTTCTAATTTTCTTTCCTTTATTGTAGGCTCAAACTTCAATAGCTGAAATATGTTGTCCCTCAGTGCTATCATATATTTATGACATTAAAGTAAGTATAATTTTTTCTTACACACCAGTAATACTGACTTTTTTTTTACCTGATTAACAATCTCAGAGACACGCCTGTAATTTGACTTCTTCTTCCTATAACATAAAGCGTAGATTCTTTGATTGTTTCTAAAGCATTGCCTTGAACAAAACTTAGAATTATAATTAAATAATATTTAAAAATAAATGTTTTTGTTAATATCTTTTATTTTATAAATTACAAATACACAAGAAGAAAATAATATTATTGTCAATTGTCATTTGATTCAATTTATCACAATTTCACTCTACAGACAGAGAAAAAATATCTTCCAAGACACTTTTTGACCCAACACAGGTTTTTCTTTTTCCCAAAACTTTAGTTATTGGGATCAACGGGGAACAAAGTGAGCAAAGCAAAGCTTTAGGTAAGAGCTGTAGACCAGTATCCCCTCTACTAATCGTAATGACAATGGAACAATTGAACTATAAGCAAATATCGGGATTTCGGAATATCCGTGGGAGATACTAACCACCTGGTTGACCTTTACGCGGACGATTTGACAATGGTTGTGAAAGGAAATTAGGAGAAAAAATTAATGGGAAGAGTTGAATCTTCCCACGACCTGGAGGTTTTAATTTACAGTAAAGAATCGATTTAAACAACTTTTAAAACAAATTGCAAAAAATATAGATGTGGCCATAGTTTTTACATCCATTGGCGAGAGTTCCTTAAGAGAGGAAAAAGTTTATTACTGACCCATTTCATCATGGACTACTGATGTTTGGCACCAATCTTTCACTTGATGTGGTTATAAGTTTCTTAATCAAGTGAGCATCTGCTCAAAGAACTATATGGAGCAGAGCACTTATCTTTTATTCAGTATTGTGTGCATAATCTACCGAAATATCAAGAAAACAAATTTCTTCATAATTCTTAAGGATGCAAAAAATGATATGAATCGCGAATCTATTTTTAATACAGAGATATTTAGATATTTAACTTTACTCTTCAGAGATATGGTGATATACCACTTACCCCATGCCATAAAAACATATAAATTCCCCAACACAAAATTGGTCACTAATAGTTATATAAGAAGCTTAGATCTACCTACATTTTGGGAGAAGAGGCTTTTCTAAAAAAACTTAAATGATGGCCGGAAGTTCACTTTGTAATTACAATTATCTGCTATGTTGATAAAACGTTATATTCCTTGTAAAGACTGTGGGAGAGTAAATAATGACAGATGATTATCCAGCTTTAGTTAGTTTAAAATAATTTAAATTGCTGAATTTGAAAAATTTAAACGATATAAATCCTGACTTTGTAAAAGACATTGTGCTGTTTGGGATCCTAACTTTTAAGAAGAACTGTTTCCGAGGAGAGAGAACAATAAATGTATCCATTAGCAACCGTTTAACATTTAGCAGTTTGGATAAGATAAATGACGGTTCGCATTTAAGAATTATTATAATTTCAGCTGCAGCTCAGTATACCGCTCTACCCCTAAAAATCCCTTAATTTTATTAATTGTCTTCAAATCACAAATCGGATCCAATAAAATACTACCAATTTGCTTATCTATGCCATGCCGACACTCTAGGTTTCATTATTTGACAATATAAAAGCACTCTAATGCATCTTCAAGCCCATAATGTTATATTCGGATTCAACTGGAGCAAGTATTTATTTTAGCATCAAGGTCTTGAAAAAAAGAAATTAATATTAGACTAAAATGTGTAATTAGTTTTTTTATAAAACACAAATTTCCTTCTTTTTAAATTTATTTCCACTTATCACTTGTATAGTTGTGACTAGAATAAATAAAAACCTTGCTGAAGAGGTGAAAAAAAAGGACTTTCTTACTCTGCGAATCCAAAACTATTGGAAAGGTATTAAAACTCCTTGCAAAAAAAAAAAAAAATATTCTACCCTCCCTCCTTATTCATCAACTTCATTAATACAATTCTTACACTTTTTTTTTTTCTACAACAGTTAAAAAAGTGTCAAAGTTTTTTTTTGTTTTGTTTTTTGTGACGATGAATGAGAAATGAAATAAAAAGCCTTTCACTTTAGTACATTTGTACGTAGATACATATATTTTGAGAACCATTTCATAACATTCAAAAAAGTTCAATGCTTTATAAAGAATTCACTTTGAACAAAGAAAACATTGTATGTAGCAATATTTATATATATATATATTAAGCTAATCAAAACAACTCAATCTTGATAATATCATGATTGAAGAGTTAGATTGATTTTTTTCATAATAAAAAAAGACTTCAAATACAAATAAATAAATAAATTTAAACTTTTTTTTTTTTTTTTTTGTAAAAGTACATATTAATCAATCAAACTTCATAATATAGGCCTAGGTATGAAGGGAATTTGAGTTCATAGGAACATGTATGTATACATATGATATTGATATACATACATAGCATGCATATACCTACATAAAGATGTGAATGTACATACATAGATGAGGGAAGATTGAAATGATTTCAAAAGATTTTTGAACGAATTAAAGAAATATATATTTTAAAAAATAGATGCATACAAAAATGAGAAATAAAATTAAGATAAAGTGTTTAAAATGCAAAATATATATATATATATATTTGCAGATAATCTAAGTACATCAAAGCCTTCTAATAAATGTATTTATACATATATATGTATGTATATATTTAAAAAAATATTAAATCATGTTTATTTATGCTATATAAACAGTGTATTCTTCTACTACAAGAAACATTTATGTGTTTGTCATGTTTGTGTAATTCAAAATACTTATAAAGGAAAAGTTATCATAGTCTAGAGAGTCTTTACAGAAAAAGTCAATTGATTATGTGCCCAGATATTTTTTTTTTTCATAGCTATTATACATATAAATAATGAATAATATCGATTTTTTCAATAAGTTAGTTTAAATAATCTTTACAACAGGAAAAAAAAAGAAAAGAAACAGTGCTTTTATATATATATATATATATATATATATATTTGTTTTGCTTTTTAGCAGGAGTTTTAACACAAATATTAGCTCTTCATTTGTTTCCATGGAAAATATGCAACAAAGGATTAAACAGATTTAATTTTAACGAACTTAAAAATAAATAATCTTTATATATGTATATAGTCAAATCAAGATAAGGGAAACTACTCCCTAGTTTCAAGAACAATGTTGCTATTATCCAAAGTGCATAGAAAATTACATTTTTGTTGTTTGTTTGATAACTTTTTCCCTTATTTTATCAAGAGTGGGATTGCTTAGCCCACCATAATGAACGGAATGGATCAATGAGAAATAAATGCTGGAATTCCTTAAATATTTAAAAAAGTATATTTTTATGAATATTATAAAAAAACGGGGATATGAACGTATAGCAAACAAGACAACCAGATATGATACGGATAAAAATATTATAGTTTGGAAAGTAATTAAATAAGTTACCCTGTAACTCAAAGAAGTAACGACGCAGTGTCAGTAACACAGTTATTCTAATTAAATACAAGCATTTGTATTTCCAAGTCACTCACTACTGTAAGGTCCTCACAATACAAGGTAATCATATTTGTCTATACATAAAAGGGAATAACAGTGTTACTGACTGTGAGGTACTTGTGTGTGGATCATCTGGTTCATATCTATATGTAAATATATATTCCTGTACATACAATAAGAAGTAATAAAGTCAGTATTCACAAGAACTCTACATGGCGCAGTCGGTCTAAAGGACCAAAATCAAAAAGGATCCAAAGACTCCACAAAAGCTCCAAGAAACGATGGAGTCATCTACTACAAACGCGTCGTCTTCCAGACGCGTCTACAGAGGCTAAAAAAGCAAAGTGACACGTAATATCAATTCCGCCACATCCCTCATAGAAAGCCTCAGAGCCCAACATGCCGGCTCATTACATTTTTCAGAGGTAGAGCTCATTAATCGAGCACAAGAAAAAATGGACACCTCTATAGATAAATTGAAGTGTCTCTCGTTAAAAATGTGTGAGGGTTGAACACAGGAAGAGTTCGAAGAGGAAGCACAGGAGATGGAGAAGATGGTAAAGAAAATACAGGAGATCAGTATGAAATTTACTGGTATAAAGAAAAGCTTTTCCGAAAAAGAAGAACTCCCTATGCCTAAGATTAAAGAAGTGGGTAGAATTAATGAGTCCCTCAAACCTCAGTCTCTCCTTGTGGACTCTACGCTGGCGGAATTTCGTTCATGGAAGGAGGGATTTACGTGCTACTACACCTCAAATTGCATGTTTCAATTCCCTATCGAAGAGTAAAGGGCCTACTTCAACACCTGCTTGGAGTTAAGACTTCAGCAGTTGCTCTCTACCAAGATAGAGAATCGACATCAATTTTGGGAGAGGAAAGCTGCATCAATGCAGTCCACACTATATTCCTACAGAGAACACCTATACTGAAGCGCAGGTATAAATTTTTTAATTGCAACCAGGCACCAGGAGAATTTTTCTCTAATTGGTACCTCCGCTTGGAGTTGGAGGGTCAGGAGGCTGAGTTAGAAAAAATTGACACTGATTACCTGTATGTTCTCAGAATAATAACAGGAATAGGAGACAAACGGCTCAGAGAGGAACTGCTACGACGCCAAAACCCGACCCGTCAGGAACTCGTCGATTTGGCTACTGCATGGGAATCTGCTGATATTCTGCGGGAGACCTTGGATGGAAGAAGTACATCGATCAATGCTTTTAACAAGACGACATCTGGTAAGGAATACGGGAAATGTTTCAGTTGTGGAAAGAAAAATCATCGACGTTCAGATTGCTGGTTCCGGAAAAAGACGTGCAGTACGTGGAACAAGAATGGGCATATTTCTTCTGCTTGTGCAAATGGCCAAGCCTTTCGTCCACGATCCAAATCCGATTCAAAGGCACAAAGGACTATAAAATCAAGACAAATAAAAACATCGTCTATAAAAGTCACTGCGTCACTTAGGAATTCTACTCCTCTCCTCACGGTTCAAGTTTACCCACAAATAGGTAGTGCCTTCGAGATGATGGCACTCCCGGACACAGGTGCATTTGAGACCCTCATATCCAAAGACCTCGTCGACATGTACGGCCTGTCAATTGACACTACAAAGAAAGTAAGCATCCAAGCTGCAAATAAAACGGGGCTGATCTGCTCGGGTTCCACGGAATTCGATATATGCCTGGAAGGTAAACTAAAAAATAAATTTAAAATTACGGCTTTCGTCACTCCTGATCTCCAAGACGAATTAATTCTGTCATGGCATCACTTGACTTCACTAAATGTGATCCCTAAAGAATTCCCTAAACCTATTTATTGCAATGCTATCGTAGAGAACAGTTCTAGGACTCGTAGGGTGAAGTTTGCTGATTCCTCAACCCCACCAGCCACTTCCCAGGTATCCTCAAAACATCAACACACGGTAAAAATGGAAAAGATTTTTCAAGACTTCCCTGAGGTATTCAATGATTCGGAGGAATTACGTCCAATGAGTGGACCACGGATGAAAATTCACCTAAAAGATAGTGAAAATATCGATACTGAAGAGGCTGAAGTCTCAATATTAGGCCTAGAAGTAACTCCAATGGATCCTGCTCTTCAACCATTAACAATCGCAGCAAAAGAAGATCAAAGTTATATCTGCACTTATTAACAATATGGAATTAAAACAACTACCACAAACACACCCTGCTAAGGCGTATTCTAAAGTATGGACAAATATGTCATTCGGCGCTTCATCAGGACTGTTACTTCTACACAACCACAGGATGGTGATTCCAATATCCCTTAGACAAGAATTACTCCAAAAACTACATTCATCTCATCAAGGCATACGCCGAACACGAGAGCATGCAAGAAAATTATACTTTTGGCCGGGGATGTCAAATGATATTAACAATGTGGTATTTTCATGTTCCCAATGTGCTACATACAAACAATCATTACAAAAAGAGACATTAAAGACAACTTCGGCGGTGCGTCCTCTCTCGTCAATTTCAATGGACCTCTTCAAATGTAAGGGAAAGGACTACGTCGTCGTTGCGGATCGGTACACTGGATGGCCGTTAGTTGTACCTCTTCGTCGCCTTTCCACAGAGAGTGTTACATCAGTCCTTTCTGATTGGATTGCAGAGTACGGATATCCTGAAGTGATCCGTACAGATGGTGGGCCTCAATTCCGGTCCTCGTTTAAGGAATTCTGCAAAGAAAATAATATCATGCATGAACTAACGTCACCATATAATTCACCTTCTAATGGGCATGCCGAGTCTAATGTCAAATCAATGAAGTTACTCCTGACAAAATCTCCCGACTGGAAAACCTTCAAGAAACATCTCCTCGAATGGCGAAACGTCCCTCGTGATGATGGTCTTAGTCCATCACAATGGCTTTTCGGTAGAAGACTAAAGACAACGGTCCCGGCTTCACCTTCAGCTTATCACCGAGTGAGTGATGAAGACTTCCTCGTGGCTCTGGAAAAGTGCAAAAGACGCGGGAGCAGAATTACAACATCAACAGTAAGGACCTACCTGCTCTAGATGTTGGGACCAAGGTCCTCCTACAGGATCCTAGATCAAAGCTCTGGGACACAGAGGGGGAAGTGACCGGAGTCAGAGAAAATGGGAGGTCGTACGTCATATCGGTTGACGGAAAGACATTTCTACGGAATCGTAAATTTCTTCGAAGGCGATGGAGCTCTCCCCCATGAGTGCTTGTGTTTGTTATAGTTATTTAAAGGTGTGACTAAGTCACGGGGGGAGATGTGAGGTACTTGTGTGTGGATCATCTGGTTCATATCTATATGTAAATATATATTCCTATACATACAATAACAAGTAATAAAGTCAGTATTCACAAGAACTCTACACTGACAATGTGTCCTTATAATATTTTAATCAGTCTCATATCTGGTTGTCTTGTTTGCTATACGTTCATTATCATGCGTTGATCTGTGAATAGTAAAAATTTTAATTTAGCGTATATTCAATCAGAAAGGTCCGAATTCAAATTTGTTTGTCTGCCTTTCTTTGTTTTTATAGAGTCAAAAATAATATAACCTTTATTAAAATCGGAGATACATTACTTTTATGAGTAATGAATTACTTTTGCTCTTGAAATAACCTTGAATCTTTTAGATAAGTCAAAAGTAGTTGATTCCTCTTTTCGAGTAACATGTCTAACACTGTTTATAAATAAGAATGTAAATAATATGCAAATGGGGTGAGTAAAATAAAAAGAAAGAGAAAATCAACTTGGTAATCCTGACAATTTGATGAATGTTGAGAGGGAAGCAGCTTGAGCTGTCATGACGTTTGACTGAGCTACAAGCTGCTATTCTCCTTTATACATGTATACAAATGAAGACATCAATAATAAATAATAACATTATACTTACCATTGATGAGAGGCAGAAAATTAACTGAAATTAATGTCAGGAAATTATATATTTTTAACTAGTAATTATACGAGGACTTGAGCCCTGTTAGTTTACATTTTATTTGCTTTATTAACCTTAAAGCATGTATTCCTTCATGCGAGATCTGTACTATCATGTAGATGTTCTCCCCTCAGTAGTAATAAAGTAAAAAATAATAACAGCTTTGGAAAACAAAAAGTACCGTTCGAAGAGCCAACTCCACAAAGTCTCGCACTCGGCATTTTGCATATTATTTACATTCCTATTCATAAACTTTAATAAAACGTTACATTCAGACCTAGTATCGTTTAGTTAAAACGACTACAATTTCTTTGTAGAATCAATGATTTAATTAATTATTTAATTTTTTGGATCCTGAATTCAGATACCGATAAAATTTCACGTCGATACTGATATTACGAAATTAATGGGCAAACAAAGCAGCTATGCCCCTGACTGGTAATCAGATCGATGTATTTAAAAAAAAATCTTTTGATTACTACTCATGATTAGTTTCCCACTTGTTCCCCTAAGCACGGGTTGGATAAAATTGCCGTTTTATTCACGATATACATACAAAATATCATGACTACTAAATAACAATTGTATATATTTAAAATGAATCAAATATTTTTTTGTATGATAATTTTTCTTATAAATTGATTGAAAGTATTTTTATCCGTATTTTCGTTCTACAGTCGAGACTGCTTCAATCTATACAGGGTTATATTATAAACACAAACTAAATATTCCAAATTTTAAAACATGTTGAAATCAAACATTTTGATAATGTTATGCATAGGACGTTTAAAATTATTATTTGTTTGAATATAAATTTTTATTTGAGGTGTAATACATAAAAAGTCAGTTTTATCTATGATTTTGTAAAGATAAACCCTTGCAATTATAATTTCAAATTATAATCTAAACGCTGGCAGTTTATATGTATAGAATGCTAAGACGTAACTAAAAAGTTTAAAGGGAACTGCTCATCAAGGGATGGTTTAATTATAAAGAACTAAGAGCTGTCTCTGCCGATATTGATGCAGATATCCATTAGTTAACCTCATTAATTAATAAGATGAATAAAAATCCTTCTAATCAAGGTTAGGTAATTTTAAAGGTATTTTAAGGCCTTTGGTGCAGTTCAGAATGAAAGTATCAACGGCTCTACGTGGAAAATCAAGAGATGCTTCAAAAAATCAACTATGGCAAGGTACTTTTGTCTAATTATTTGCGAAGGAAAAACATAAAACAAAGAAGTAATTAAGAGCATTAGAGCTAGTAAAAATAAATATTTGATGGCTTCTGAGAAGTGATTCAAGTATCGATTATTCAAAAAATTCTTTTTTTTTTTTATAATGAAGGTAGCAAGACTATGACAGACCATCTGTTTTAGGGCTGTTGAGTACTAAAGGAAGTATGTTTTATGCACTGATATCAAAATACCTGCTCGAAATGTATGGAGCAAAAACTTATTGAGAAGATTTAAAAAAAAAACTATTGTGGTAAGGACATAGACAAAGTTAACGCCCTCAATACCAAAACTCAACAAATAATATAAGCAAAAAGATTTAAAGAAAACTCTAACAACCTTTCAGACATCATCCCCATTATATAATTACATATCAAAGTTATGAAAGGACTTGAATAATTCTTCAGTTAACAAAACCCCTTTTCCTGATGTCCTTATCAATAGGTTTAGTTATTTTTTTCTTTTGTTTTCTATTGTTTTAACTTTAAATGTTTTATATTATGATAGTTCTTTTGACTTGTTTCTCAGTGTTATGGAACCACATTTTTTTTTACTATAAAGCTTATCAATACGGCAATATTTGTTACAAATAAAGTAATGTCATTTGGCCAAAATTAATTATAATCTACATATGTAATCCATCTTTACCCCCAAACTATGCTCATGTTTATTTAAAGAAAGTGATTGTGCAAGGACAATCGTTATTACAAAGTAAACGCCAAAAATAAACTGCATATAAGCATGTGATAACATGCCTATAGGCAGACATATTATGCAAACATAAAAACAACATGTCGTTTCTATTTATTTAGAAATTCTAAACATTTTTTAAATTTATTTATGTAGCATGGGTGTTTCATAAATACTTAATGGCAGGCACATCAATTCATTGAAAGGGTGTTAAAGGGTAAACTAAGCAGCAAAAGGTTCAGGCAAGAGTTTCCAAAGTACTTCATAAAAGCAGCCCAAGGGCTCGTTTTTCAATGTATTAAATTATTCACTCGGTCATTTTTGTAGTGGATAATGGTCACAAGTCAGAGTATTTTGGAGCCAGGGAGAAAATATTTTTAAGAAATAAGGACATAATGACCTTGAAGGCTCAAACAATTATCCTTTTCTAAATGTAGAGGTTCAGTGAGCGCAAACTTTTATTTTTGGTATGAGGAAAGGTAGTATATAAAATTAAATTACTCTAATTATTACAAAAAAAAAATCAAAAAAAAAATCGTTGCATATATTTCTTCAACAATTAAAAACAATGAAACTTTCAAAATATCCATTAAATACCTAGAAAAATAGATATGTAAATTGAAAAATTCGAAATAATTAATAAATATTTTTTTGAATGCACTTTTGCACATATATTTAAATAGGAATATATATGTCTACATATTATATACGTTCCTATGTTGAATTAAGAGAATAAAAAAACGTCATATTCAGTCTACTTTTTTTCAATGATAATAATTTTTGCAATACATAATTCGATTTAGTGATTCATTCTTATTTCCAATATTACATTCATATATATATAAAACTATTTTTATTATGTATAATAATAAGTGCATGTATTTTGATGACAGTATTTTTTGACAAAAATATATAAATTCAATTATTTTACAAATTTCAATTTTTTTTATTCGTGATATTTGATTCAAGGCTTTCATATATTTTCTCTCATTTTTTTGTGACTCTTTTCTTTCAAAATTTATGACAAGCTCGATTGACCCATTAGATGTACAACTCATACTATCAGCAACTTTGGCAAGGACCTATCTCTCTCTCTTTTGCTCTTGAACATAAAATAATATAAATAATCATTTAACTTTTCTCCTGTGGCAACCTGGCTCAATTTTCAGAGTAGGGTGGGTGAGGCATGTATAAATATTATTGCCCCTAAACTACTCCACCAATTATCGGGTTGCTTTTGTTCGATGGGACGGTGCATTGTCATGAAAAAAAGTTCTTGGTGACGCCGATCAGAATATTCTGGGACTTTCAACAACTCCTACCAAATCATACCACTCTGATCCTAGAAAACACACAGCATTGCCTTGCAGCCGAAGCGATTTGGTTTGGCTGATGTTTTTGGGTTTTGGCCGGCCGGACTACACTGTGCTCTGCTTAGGGCATGTCCACCATAAGCTTGTACAAGCATTTGATGTGCTTCAGAAGTGTTTTTCTTCAAATGATAACAAAAAGTCAACAAAGTCCGCAAATCGTAGTTTGAATGCACGAAATTCGACATTTTCAAGAACGAACAAACATGTGTTTTCGGTTGAAACTTTACAAACAATCAACTGAACATTGTAGCGAAATGACAAATGAAAAAAATAAGACATTAGGGATGGTTTAAGAATACTCCTAGCGACATCTGTTGCCTAATAGCTGAATGTCCCATTTCATAGGTATAGACACCTAATATTTATATTTTTTCAGTGTAAGTTGCGTACTTTGTTTTGATTTATGAGTTTTATTATGTTAAATGAAATTGATTTTTAAAAACAAAAGCCACAATAACTAATTGCAATGGTAAATATTTAGATATACACACATAAAATTGCTTTAAAATATTTGTATTTATATTTGGAAAGAAAAATTTTCATGATCACTAAGAGGGAATATGAAGTAAGACATAATATCGTGTTTTAATGCCATTAGGCTTTTATTTATTTTTGAAGAAGTTTGAGGTTATGAAAGAAATAAAAAATAATATTTCTTTGCTTTTTTCACGCAATTTCTTTCACGAATATTTACAAAAATATGCTTGCAAAAATTCCTTGTTGAAACTTAATATCCATTCAAAGGTTTCCTACAATGAGAACTGAATAAATAGAGAATCGTTAATTTGGTCGAGAAAAAAGAATTAGAATCTATATATTTATTAAGTCTTTTAGCATTTCATAAGTCATCAAATTTAAGTCTAGAGTCGGACTAATGTCTGTACCTTTATTTGAGAGTAGTTTTAAAAAAAATATTTTTGATTGTTGAAAGAAATTATAATCAAGAGCATTAATTACTTTTGTCCACATTTCTTTATTTCATTGCCATATTGCCCTTGTTTTTGCAATATACGTTCCTTTATAACTTTTTAAATCAAAATAAGTGACGGCTTTTTAATTTGATTCCAAGTCATAATACTCAAATATGTATATTTTGTTTGGTCTATCTTGAGAGAATGAAAGAAGGGTAAAACCAAGAATATTAGCAAGTTCTAGAATGTTATTACTCACCTCTTTAAATTAACTTTTTCTAATATAATCATTTAAAGGAAATCTTTCTAATCTAGCTAAAAATAGTATATTAACAAATCAATACATCTTACTTAAGTAACCCATCAAATATAAGCTAACATACAATTCTCCTTTCTCATTAATGTGAAAATAAAGTTGTTTTTGCATATAACAGTTCTTATCAACATTGCTCTGAGAAAAAATTCGAATAACAGTGAATCATTTATTCCTCCTTTGATTCAAAATTCTGAAATACAAGTATTTCTTCGATAGATGATTATTTTGTTTGTCTCCCTACTTATGAACTTATTCTACCTCTATTTGAACTCATGAAAAAGTACTTGGAAAATAATACTTGAAATAATTACTTCTACTTGGAATTTGTGTTTTTATAATTAATTTTTACATACGAAATTGATTCATATCTGCTTGATGAGTATGCATCTGCTCACTCCATGTACTTTAATTGTATTATAAGAATAATCAGCTAAAGTTATCCATCCAGTCATAATTTATTGAACATAAATATCTGGTTCTTCAACCTAAATTTGAAGAGACTTCCATAAATCTTCTTGTTGAAAACATTTTTGTTCAAACTAAAAATATTAAGTCGTCAATAAAATAAATTGATTTGTGCTTAGACGAAACTTATAATTTAGCTAAACAGTACTTTATTAATTTCTTAAATGTATCAAACCTATTACTCATAATTCATTAATTATTGCTTCAATTGGAAATTAAATCTAATTTTTGAATAGATATTTTTAATCCATTTTTTAATTTTTTAAACTTTTTTAAATTTTCCTATGAATGAAAGCAATAATAAAAAATAATCCTGCATGAAATGTAAATTCATTTATTAACATTAAATTTAGCAAAGAATAAGTTTTTCTTTCATATGGATCATCAATTTTTTTTTCGTGCATAAAAGTTGGCTCAAAATTATAAATACTTAAAAAAATCATTTAAAAAATTGGCAATTGTCAGGTACTACAAGTATAATTAGATATAGAACTTGAAATATTTTTGTTTGTTGACTTGTGTTATTGTCCAATTTTCAGCAGATATTATTAATATTTTTTTATAACTTTTTTTATATGATTAAATTATTTTTTTAAAAAAAATGAATGGAATTATTTATTAAATAATTATCTTTGATTTAAAATTAGAAAAAAAAACAAAAGAAAAAGTTTTAAACGCACATATTACTCACGGATTCCAACTTTATTTTTTTCATTTGTACTGTACGATTATGATTTTTTCTCTCAAAAAAGTTTTTTATTTTATTTACGTATTTGACTTTCTTTGTTTTGACCATTGTTTTAAAACTATTTTTTATTTATTGTACCTACATATTTTTTTGATTCGAAGGACAAAGTGAGCTATAACGACAAGAGTGTTTCCTTAAACTGTCTAATGTGTTTTACATTACTTATTAATGAATAACAAGGCACTTTTTGAACATCTTGCATAAATTTTGCTTTATACAAAAATCTTTGTACAATTTGCTCAATCGATTTGTTGAAGTATTCATACACAAATGTTTCAAGAATATCTTGTCTGACAGATGTAGTGAGTAAGAAGCGAAGCAACATTTTTCAAAATGCACAGCTATTTCAACAAAACCTTTGCTCTCAAAAAAACCCTAAAAAGAATACATACTAATGAAATTTAAATAATGTAAGTGGCTAAGGTTGAAATTTTTTCTGATTTTTTTGAAGACTATTTGAAGACAAATTTGAGATTCAACTATCATGAAAAAATAAAAATCAAATCCCAGAATTTTTTAATCTACAATTTATCTATTTTTTTTGGATAGGATACAACTATTCAAATTCAAACGGCATTTAATTTATATCAGTTAAATATATTCTATTTTTTTCTTTCTTTGGTTTTGTCTCAACACTATTTGAAAAAGAATATATTTGTATTTGTCTCAGTATTAGCAAATTTTGTCACATGAATCAGATTGGTTAGTATCTACATTTTTTATGACGTCATTTTGGACGTTTTTTTACTTTAAAATGATCGGGATTCCAACATTTTTTACATTTCAAAATGAGGGAAAAAATATTTTACAGTCCGGACCGAGACTTTTTATACTGCTGGTTCTGCCAAAATAGAACAATTAAATACATAGCGCAAGTTCTTGTCAATATACCTCGCAACCTGCTTTATATGCAAAAATAATTAGATAAAGTATTAAATGGTTTGTTAAAATAATGATTTTTCAATGAAAAAAAGATTAAAAAAATGATCATTTTCTTAAAAATGGAATCAAGAGGAAAGATAAATGTTCCTTTTTCTTCATTTCGGCGATCTGAGGGGATCGTGTATTTTTTTGAGCTCTGAATAAAATATATAAATATAAAATACATATCTGTGTCAGATAAATACGTCATATATTTATCTATTTCACGAAATTACGTAAACCTTGTAAATGAAGGGAGTTAGGAAAAAGTTAAAAACAGGTTTAGATTTAAAATGAAAAGTACATTAACATAAGTTAGGTTTTAGCCCTCTGATGACAAATGGATATTGTTAACCTGTGATATTTAAATAATCTAGGCGTAATGAAAATGTCTGAAATTTTCAGGTACAAGGGCTATCCTAATATATAAATCACTAATTAAATCAATTCTAGACATACTTTTATATAAATTTAGAAAAGTTATTAGTCGAAATCCATGACACACGTACTCCTATAAAGTTTGAGTGATTTTTGAAAATAATTTTCGCAAAATCAGTCAAGCACCAGATTTATATCTATATCATTAATTAATTGTTCAAGATGTGAAATACCAGATTTATGAACTAAAGTTGTATTTCAGAATCGTCAGCATATGAGAACACTACCAAATACTGGTCCATATCAACTTTAATTTAAAAAGATTTCACTACAAAATAGGGATTGAAACTTGATGAGTCGAATGTAATCAATATAAAAGTGAGAAATAAACACAAGATTACTCTATTGCAGATCTACAAACTCAATATTTTTCTGAAAGAAACAAAGATAAAAGTTATAAGTCAAATGTGCCATGGGCTATTGAGATTATTTTAATGGCATCAGTGGCTTTAAATAGAACTAACAAAAAATCTGTTGAACGATGTGATAATGAATGAATGAAATTTATTTGTACAAAAGATATAAATATGAATACTAACACAACTGCTATCATCAATGGTATAAAAAATATAGAACTTATTTCTACAATTTTCCATTTACTATGATAATAATTAATTACTGGTAACCAATATTTTCTTCTTTTCTCGTTGGGGCCAGAAAAAACATAAAATATAGCCTATATCAATGATATGGCTTCTAAATCCTTTAACCTTGTATACATGTAAATAGATATGTGAAAATACTATGATCCTTAAAAAACCGTACATATATGAGCTGATAATGTTTGAGCCTTAATTGGTCAGGGAAGGAATATAGATACTTTTATTATTTTGCTAATTTATCTCTGAGTAGTTTTTCTGTAATCAATTTAAATTTTAAATACAAAATTGCACATAATATTTATATTTTGAGACATTTTTTTGTTTTTGTTCTAAATGCACTTGAATATTTTACCTTATTTATAAAAACATATATTTACCAAACGTGAAAGAAAAAATGATGGCAAACTTTGGAACTATAATACAGCTTGCCCGTTCACATATAACTTTAGAATCCTGAATGTTTAATAAAAAGTGTTTTTTTATTAAACATTTGTCTAGGATGAATTATTCTGATTTAATTTCTTTGTAATCTCTTAACTTTTTGTTCTTTTGGCTCTTTGGCTAGCTGTGAACACATGAGGCGAAAATTATGTTTAACATATGTAAAGAAGATTAAGATGGTGACGTTAAGTTGAAAAGAAAATCTTTTTAAAAATATTAAAAAGATAGATAAAAAGTTGATAAAAGCTTTGGATTAATACTATATATGCTTTAAAAATGACGTATCATTTCATTCTATAATACATATCAGTCCTTGATGTATCCATTTGTTATTATGACATTAGACTTTTACAAAAGCTAGAAAAGTATAGATTATAGCTTGAACATTTTTGGGACGCATATTGATAACATTGAGGAACTTATATGTTTTTTGACATTAACTTTAAGATCCGTCTTAGCTTTATTTTTAAATGTTAAATCAAAAACAAAACCCAATTTTTCTCTTTGTCGTTCGATTTAGAAGTAATTTGGAACTAATATTGATCAAAGTATTTTTCATCTCAAATAGAAAATTAAAAAATACAATTAATAAAACAATGTTTTCAAACAAAAATTATTTATTTTTCTATTCACAAGTTTTAAATGATATTAATGGGGATATACAAAGAAATACTGCGTTCAGAGAAAATAGAGCTCCAATTCTATCTGATAGAAGATCTCAGGAAGGATTGAAACAATCGTTATGGCCTCCTTCAAGTCTAGATCTGAATCTCCTCGATTATTTTGTGTAGAATTACCCTGAGTTGAAGGTTAAAGCTTCATCCCTATTATGATTTCTCCGTCAAGAAGAACGTCGAAGGAACATGGTAGGAACTTCCAAGCAAGCACATCCGTGCAGTATGCAGCTTGCAACAAAATTATTTATATGGCATTATGTTCAACGACAGGGGTAGTTATATTGAAAAGTCTATACAAAAATTAAAAATATATAGAAATGTACACTAGTCTATAACCTCTATTTTTGCCACATATTTCCTAAATTTAATTTTGTTTTATTAATTATTGCGTAAACTAATACTTTCAAAATTATGCATAACCCTATAACCAAAATAATTAAGAATTACAGCTTTTGCATTTTTAACCTTGAGGGATCTGCATTTCTCATTGTAAATATTACTGATGGTGACAAATTCAATTTTATATTGATAATGACGCTGGGAGTAACAGGATTGAATACAAATTCAAAACAAATATCATTATGTAATCATCAAAATTTAAAATACTCTAAAGTACTCCATTTTTTTGCTTATAAATAATTACGCAGTTTAATCAACAACACTTAATAATTTGAGAAAATGATCAACAAATACATTTATATGTACTTTTTTGAGTAACATTTTATTGTTTTAGAAACCTTCGGACATTTTTACTTCAAAAGAACAAATTTAACTGATGCAATAAGATTGGAAAAACATTCAAAATCTGAATAATATACCAAAGATATCAAATAGGAAAGAGCAGTATTTTTTAAGATCCTTCAATATGTATAATAAATATACGTTTATAAAAGTTGCCCATCTGGAAACGTAGAATCTAGACTTTAGTGAGTATCAAAATGGTTTCAAAAGTTTTGGGACCTCAAATGAAACATATATCCTAGTTTTTACTACCTTGATATATATATACAATACACGTATATCAAGTGTTTCCAAATGTCCTCTATTTTGTACCAACTGTTTCAATAGAAAGAATATTGTGGCCTCAAAAGTTGTCTATTTAAAATGAGAGACGAAATCAAATACACTTGTTTCTCAATATACGTATATCTACTTTTGAATCTCTGTCAACATAGTTCAAATAGGGTGTATGGGTGATTAAATCTGCTTGTCAATAAGATTCAAAATGAGTTTAAACACACTTCATTTTGTGAAATTCCTTGTTCTTATATATCTTTTTAATATGGTGAGCATGTTTGTATTTAATTTGTTTTTGTTTGTTCTATCCTTATATATGTTTATTGCTCTTTAAACCCTACATAGTCGGACGGATTTCGTCTCCCCAAACATTTGATACCCATAGATTACAAATTAGCTATCATCCCAAACTTTGATGATGACGTATTTTCCTTCAATGGACTAGTTACAATTGAAATGAAGTGTCTCTGTGATATTAAAAACATTACTTTACATTCAAAATATCTCCAAATTCAGAGCTACACTTTAGAAACTTTCTCCCCCAAAGCAAAAAAAATAAATATCTTAGAATTGGATACAACTGATACTTTTTTGGTTTTTCAACTGGAGGAAAGCTTACTTGGAGGTCATAGATATTTCTTATCGCTTCAATATAATTATACCAAAGGCTATGAGGAAGGTGGATTTAAATTGGGAGAAACTGAAAGATATGAGTAAGTAAAAGTTTGATGACCAAATATATCTAAATGACAAATAATTTGAGAAATTGCTCTTGATATTATGAAACCACTTTTCTCCTTTCAGAGCATTTTACTATACAACCATGCCACTAATACAGGCAAGAACTGTTTTCCCTTGTTTTGATGAACCTAATTTCAAAGCTACATTTAGTTTAATATTAGGACGGAAGCCTGGGATGACTTCTCTTTCAAATATGCCAATCAAAACCAAAGGCTTTAAAGAGTAAATTATGCATTATCAATCATTTTATTGTATATTTTTATTTATTTTTGAAACCTAGCTCCAAATACGATGATTTTGTATTTGATGAATTTGATAAAACGCCAGAAATGAGTACTTACTCTTTGGCATTTTCCATATCAACTTTCCATAATAAAGGAATAGTTCAAAAATATCCCGTTAATTTCACAATTTGGGGACCTAAAAGGATAATCCGTTATAGTTATGAGATGTTAAATCAAGTGAATATAACTTATACAAAGCTACAACAATATTTGGCCGTGTCACAGCCAATGAAGAAGCAGGTAATGAGTATTTTTAGCGCGAGCATTCGCATTGCGCTCTATATACCTGAATTATTTGCTCTTTCAAACCTTTGTAAAAATTGTTTGGTGAAAATTGGCTCGCGCGTATAGATTGAAACTTTCAATCTTGTTAATTATTTAACTTCAATGGTTTTTTGGAATTTTCTTTGGAATTATATTTTCTTTTTATAAGTTTATGGTCTAATTTTTTAAAATATGTTTCTCTTCAAATTTAAAAGAACGTTTTCTATTCAAAATGATTAACAATGTTAAGGAAAAAAAATAATTAAATGTCCCTCAGCTTACCAATAATATATAACATGGTTACTATTTTTTTTTTTTTTTTCATTTGTGTTAATGAAAGCTAATAATAATAGTTCACAATTTTGTTTTAATATAGATTTAATTTATAAAAATCCATACATTGATAGGATTTGGTTTACACTGCTTTCGATGACAAACAAGCAGCTGATTCCTGGGGGCTCATCAATTTTGCACCAAATGAAATGTTTATTGGAGAGGGAATGTCCCCATATACTATCGAGAGAAATCTCCTTAACATTGCACTTAAATTAAGTCATCAATGGTTTGGTGAGTAGACATTATCCATTTTGACTAAAGTATATTTAATGAAAAATGTATTTTATATGAGATAATTTACAATGCTAGGAAACCTTGTAACTCCATTATGGTGGTCTTACCTTTGGTTGAATGAAGGAATATCAACATATCTGTCTTATGTTGTTCTTGAGGATGAAATTGATAAAATATGGCAAAAGTTCAGCTATGAAATTTTTCAAGATATGCTAAAAAAAGATTCATTAGCAGATAGTTCTCCGTTGAGAGGTCAAAGCATGGATGAACTTTCTTCGGCGGACTTTTTACCAGTTTTATCCAAAAAAGGTGCATGCATCACCAGAATGATGAGGGAGACTCTTCGAGAAAATACATTTAAGAAAGGAATTCAACACTTCTTGCATAATTTGTAAGTTTCATCAAAAGACAAATGGTCTAATAATATTGATAATTATATCGTTTTCAGTTCGTTAAAAAATGTTCGGCAAGAGGATTTGTGGAATTCTCTTCAAAAATTTGTTGAGGAAAAACATATAGATGTAGAATATACTATGAATGAATGGACAACTCAAGCTGGTTATCCTCTTGTGACAGTGAATGTCAATGAAGGGAACAAGTCATTGACTGTCAAACAGGTAGATAATATTTTTTTATGTTAAAACTAATTATACAAACACAGATTCCATGAAGAAGCGATTCTTTCAAACAAAGGAAGAAAGTACTCAAAAACCTTGGTTTATTCCTTTGAGTTATGAAGTTATAGACATGAACAACCAATCTGCAGTTTGGAGAAAAATCAAATACATCCAAAAAAATTATACAACAAAAATCATTGAGTCATTAGTCAATGTAAACACACTTGTCGTTGCAAATGCTGAGATTATGGGTAATCATTCACAAATAACATTTAAAGCCATGAATTTAATTTATTTAATTGACACTGTCATAGGATTCTTTCGGGTGAACTACGACAAAAAAAATTGGAATAAAATCATCAAACAGCTTCACTCCCATCACAAATCCATTCATGTACTCAATCGAGCTCAGTTTATTGATGATTCTTTCAGTTTGATTCCTCCTGCAATTGAAGAATATTCATTACCCATGAAAATTAGTTCTTATTTAATAAAGGAGAGGGAACCACTTCCCTGGCTAACGTTTTTTAATCATTTGAAATCCTTTCATGAAGAAATTTTACACTACGATAGAAGATCTGACTTTATGGTATTTTTAAGAGTATTTTAAGTTGTCATTTTTATAAATTTGTATCGTTTTTGGAAGATATTTTTGAACCAATGGGTGTACTCAATTTACTCTTCATTTGACTATGATCAGCTGGAATATGTTACTTCAAAGTTGGAAGCTGATTTAAGGGCTGAAGTAGCTAAATGGGCTTGTTTATCAGGAAATATCAAATGTAACCAATGGGCAATTAAAACATTTGATCAATGGAGAAATGATATTGAATTAGACAATCCACCTAGAGAAATGTAATTTATTTATTATTTAAGTTTTTTATGTACAATATCACGTTATTATTTTCAGAATTGTAGAAAAGTATCTCGAAGTTATTGCTTGCTCTAAATTAGAAAGAGGAAGTAAAAAAGCATTAACATTTTTTCTCGAACAAGAAAGGTTGAATTCGGATCTTCGAAATGCAATGTTATGTGTTACTAACAAAGAACTAATTCAAACGTATGTGTATAAATAAAAATATTTTGTATTTCATAAGATGATTTAAAAATTTTTTGTTTTTTAGAATTTTGAATGCAAATAATGATAGACTCGGTATTGTCATTCCAATTCTTTCAAAAAGTCATGTCGGAAGGAAAGTTATTCGTAAAGTACTTCGCAATATTAGAGATAATGAAGGGAATTTGTAAGAAAATATTTTTTCCATTCACTCTGTTATTATATTATTGGCTTTTATTAGACTAGGAAGATACTCCATTAATAAATATTTAACAACGTCCTTGGAAAATTCTGAATCTTTAGAAGAATTCAAGAAGGTGAATAATAACATTTTAGCTTATCTAAGTTTTGTTTTATTCCTACTCTTTTTAGACCAAAAAGATATTTTTGAGCATTGTTGATTGGCCTCAGATCATGACGCAGCCACCAATTCCTTTTTTTTCTTTAAGTCAAATTAAGGCACGTATAAGAGCAATACAGATAAAATGGGAAAGAAATAAAGGTATTGAGAATAGAGTTGTTAGTTCTCTTGAAAATATGTAATAATTCTACTGATTATGTTGAACAATATAAGTCTTAAATTAAAAAATGAAGAATATATTTTTGTGATTTCTCTATTCGTATTTTTTCATTCATGATCACTTACATGAGTCTACAATTACATAATAAGTTCAAATAAACTATTTGATGAATTTTTCATTATGAAGTAAAAAAACAAGTCTTAAATGAAATATCAAAATCGTTCTATTGACATCGTGTAACGTTTTGTAGTAACCTTGTTTTTTTTTTTTTTCAATATCAAATGAAAAAAAAAAATCGGAAGATCCCTTAATAGAGTTGACAGAAAAGAGCTGGATGTGCTTTGGAACTTAAAGTTATAAAAAATATAATATAAATCACGCAGCCATTGAAAAAAATGATCGCTGTAAGCGGTAAACTAATTTGTTTCCTTCATTTTTCTTTGCTTTTTATCACTAAAAAAAAGTTGTTATTTTTTGAAAGATTAATTATTTATTTAACTAAATAAAATTACTATTATTTTTTTTTCTCATTATATTTTTATACTATTAAATGAAAAGTTAGTCCATAGTTGGAAAGAATGGTGCGACGCACTTAACATTATCTTTTGGTAAGATATAATTTGATTCAAGAGTTTATGAAATAAACTAAAAATACAATAACATAACATACTAACGTGTAAAATAAAGAATTACTGGTAATAGACCCTGGGATATGTATTCAAGATATTTTTAATACCATATTCCTTGTGTAAAAATGCATCACTTAATTGTTATTCCAGCTCTATTCATGACCAATTAACAGAGCTCTATTATAGCTTCTTTTTCGAGTTACCATCCTTTGAGTTCAAACCTAGTTCAAATCAATAAAAAAATGGCTCGACTCCAAGTCTATAGATGAGAAGTACACCTCCATCAATCATCAATCAAATATGATAATCCATTATTGCTAAACATAAAATGTTAGCTCTCATACTTTGAATCAAGGGTCATCCTATTCATGGAAACTGATTTCGAGAGGTTATTTAGTTATCTAAGTATTTATGAGTGTGCTCACTGCACTTTCAGGAGAAGGATTTTGTCTGTAAGAGTACTGACGAACGGGAATAATTGGAAGTATTTAATAATCTTCATAAATATCTGTCTACTCTTAAGTCTAAAAGATTGATGTCCAAAGCCACTTCATCTGTTAGACTATCAAGGGAAAATGAGGCTATTACTCAAGCTGATGAAGCTTTTTTCCAGTAGGATGTATTTAGTGATTTCATTGATTTGTGCATAGAAATTAATCATGAAATACTTCCACATAATATTCACTTCAAAAAGATGAATGATTTTGTTCAATTTTATTGCCTATCTGAACAAACTGATTTTATTGATATTGATTTGACACTCAATAGTCCTACTAGAGCAATTGAAGGCAATGCTTATTACTGAACTTGTCATATTTAAAGATAATTGGAAGTTGCGGTCATATCTTTATACCAAAAACAAAAACAAAAAAACGAACGAATTTGGACTTTAAGAGAACAAAAGAATGGTTCTTTTAGGATATGAAGATTAAGTGAAAGGTTAAAGACTATTTTATTTGCAAAGTGGAAAGTTGTTTTTAGTACAGAGTATTCGAGTAAGACTATAACTGGATTGAGTCAATGTGATAGTGAACATCAAACTTTTGCATTGATTATTGTTCTTGAGGTTTTAACTAATGGTATAAATTGGGCGAAAGTTAGAATGAGTTATATTTATAGAATCAAAGAAAAAGAGCGATAGATTCAGAAGATATATGAGGAAAAAACAACAGTCAAGATTGTCTTGTATGTGCTGCAAAAGAGGATCCTAGGAGAGTAGAAGAATAGTAATGAAAACCGAGTAATTTTTCAAATGAAAAAGGGATGAAAAAAATAGTCCAGCAGAGTTCAAAACACAGCTTGTGGCTACATGTTTTTTATAGATGTATGGTCAAAAGTAAGACCATGCCTTTGGCATAGAAGTTAGGCTTTAAACTCTTCATTTATTCTTGACAATAGAACAATGATTATGAGGTGGGTGCTAAATTTGTTTTACTAAAAGGTGAAATTTTGGAAGAATGTCTACACGGAACATCCTGAAGGATCTCGCAATTGGCAATAAAAATATGTAGATTTAAAGTTCTTGTAGCTGTAACATTGTCAATATGGATCTTACTATAGTTACTATGATTATTCGTGTCTATCACTTGGTAACTCAAAGGAATCCTTCAGAGTTGCTCAGATTTCTTCCCCTCAGTTGGAAATAATTACTTCTACTTGGAATTTGTGTTTTTATAATTAATTTTTACATACGAAATTGATTCATACCTGCTTGATATGTATGCATCTGCCCCCTCCATGTACTTTAATTGTATTATAAGAATATTCAGCTAAAGTTATCCATTCAGTCATAATTTATTGAATATAAATATCTGGTTCTTCAACCTAAATTTGAAAAAACTTCCATAAATCTTCTTGTTGAAAACATTTTTGTTAAATGCATACTCATCGAAGACATTATTCGTCATTCTGATGGTGCATGCACCTTTTTGTATTAAACTGACATAAAATTCTCTGAAATAATTATTTTAAAGTTTTCATTTATCAACAGGGATTCCATGTTGTTGAATCTTCTTTTTGTATTTATTAAAAAAAAATTCATAGTTGAACTTTTGCCATATTTTACCAATTTCACCCTTAAGAACAACATATGACATATATGTTGATATTCCTTCATTCACCTAAAGTCTAACACCATAATGGAGTTAAAAGTTTTCCTAGGATTATAAATTTTTCATACCATATATTTTCTTCTTAACATAATCTCAGTCAAAATGAATAATGGCTACACAACAAATCATTGGTGGCCTAATTTGAATCATTTGGTGGCCTCGTTTGAATATGGGGATATTTCATTCTCAATACACCTTTTATCTGGATTAAAACTGATTAGTCCCCTGATATCAGTTGCTTGTTTGTCATCTAAAGCAATGTAAACCAAATCCTACGAAAGTATGAAAAATTATGAATTAATTATTATTGGTTTTAATTTGTAAAAGTGACCAAAAAAGACCAAATCCTATGGTTTTAACATTTAAGGTTTGTTAAAAAAATATATAAAATGACGCATTTGTCAATAACTTATTAGTTTCTCTTAGAAAAAATAATGTTAAAAAGATAAAAAATAATTAACTAATAATTTTAAATTTTTAAAGTGTACATATTGGTGTATATTTCTCTGAGGAGTATCTCATAGTATTTAATTTGTTATATAAGCATGCAATAAAATATTGGAGTTCCTTAATCATTTTTGGAATAAAATATTGATATTGAAAGACATATATAATTTTGTGTACGAAGAAAATTCTATGGAGTTGTTCAAATTAATAACAATGTTACCTGTTTATTCATTGATTATGGAGTTTTCTGATATTGTTCTAATTTTGTATGTGTGGTAATCACTTTTTTAGCATTTCATTATCTTTTGCTCCTCTCCTTTGTGAAATTAGCATATAATTTATCCAAAATTACTTGTCAGCTGAAAGCAAACGTGTAAAAATCCAAAGAATATGCACTCAATATCGATGCGTCATTGAATTAATCAAATCCAAAATTATCGTACATGTAGCTTATTAATTATTATTAAATGCAAAAAAACTATATAAGAGTCTTCTATATCATGTAAAATTAAATGATAAAATATGAATTATTTAAAAATGCTCTGATCGGCACATCAGATTTCCGTCCTCATCATCATCACCTTCCTCGTGATAAGACTGACTAATCAACTTTCATATTCTACTGACAAGTAAGCTTTCCTTTCGTTTAAAAACCAATACATTTTCATTCTTATTTACTTCTAATTCTTGAATCTCTATTTCCCTTTTTTTGTTCTTTGTATAAAGTGTATTTATCAATATTGAGATCTTATGAATGCAAAGTAATGTTTTGAATGTCTTAAGACACTTCATTTGAATCATATCTTTTCCTAAAGAGGAATAGTTATAATTCAAATGAAGTGACTCGAAGTTGTAATGCCTTGGCATCAAATGTTTTTGGAGACGTAATCCATAGGGATATACAGAGTTTGAGAGGCTTTAAATATAAAAAGTCATATCACAGATGTATAAAATTAAATAAAAAACAAATTAGTACAAGAACATGCATCATAAATAAAGAAATAAATTCATAATAAATTTTCAAAATGAAATTTGTTTAAATTTAATTTGAGTTGTATTGGTCGATCATTGGCATGTCTAATCACTTTTATATTCAGTTTGAACTCGGTCTATATTCAAAATAATAAAAATAACATAAAAAGCAGAAAGGTGTGAACAGACAAAAATGAAATGACATTTGTTCTGATTATCTAGATGAAGAGCTTTCAACCTTAAGTAAAAAGATATATTTGTACAACACTAAAGTTGTACCTATGGTTCTGTACAAATCTACATCTTGTCCAAAAATATTTGAAAAGTTTATATTTCATAATAACTATGTTCAAGGAATTAAAAGGGCAAAGTGTCAACTTGGAGGTGCATCATAGAATTTTCAATCGTAGTTCCTCAAATCTAAATTTGAATTTTTAATGATTTAACAAGTAATTCCTCTACAGAATGGAAAAACATGGTAAATGAATGTGCTATTTATTGATATTTATTTGATTTTAATTATCGTTTTTTGTTTTTTGAAAGATGATTTTAGCTAACATTTTTTAAAATTCTTTCCCGGAGCACTGGATATTAACTATAAGAAGACATGTATAGAAATCGCTAAAATAAATAACTGAAAATTGCTGTTGATGAAAGACTGCAACATGGCCGATATAAAAATGGGTTCTATGTTAGAAGTTATTCTGTTCAAGATTTAAATATAAGACATGTATCTTAAATTATTTTTGAGCAACTAATTCCTTTCACTACATCAGGGTCATTTCTTTCTTTTAATACCTGTTTCTATGTAGAAAGGCCTAACTTTGAGTTTTAGCATTGTTGTTAACTCACTTTTCCTTTTTTTTGAGTTAGTAAATATTTTTTTTTTAAACGTATTAGTGAAGTGAGGTACAAACGTTACACCAAAAATGAAATGAAATTAATTAAATGATAGTCACTTGAAAGGTACAAATAATTTTTTAAATATAGTCATATTTTTTCATGTATTTTATCAATTTTTTGCCCTCTTAAGTAGCATTTGATTAAAAATATAGGATGATGTTTCAACTTCATATTTATTTTTTGTAATCTTTGGCAAAAACTATTTCGTCACTTTTTTCAGTCAAATATTTTTAAAAGGCTAATTTCATTCTGGATTTTGAAAAAATAAAGTGTAATACGCTTTCACATTCCCTTATATAATGAATTAATTGAAGTTTTTGTACATATAAATGATGTCAAAAAATATTCCTACATAGTTTATTTAGTACTTCAAAGTAACGTATTTAGGAAAATTAAGGCTGTCATTAAGGCAGAGTTTTCTTATTTTGAGTAAAATGTATTCTATGTTACAAATATTTAAAATGTAATATAAAAATATTTTTTTGACAAACTCTACGCATAGCTTTGCTAGTCTTTATTGATACTTTGACAAAGTCAAAGTGTGTAAAGTTACACAAAACTTCCTTTATTTCATGACATTTCAAGGACTTTATAGGTTTAGTCATGACTCACTTTGTATGTTCAAGGTAGACTAAAAATTAGTCAATTTGTACCCATTTCTAGTATTTGTTTTTTTGTTGCCCTATTTTTTTTGAGGGTTTGAATAGCAAACAGATAACATTCCTTTAATATTTACTAATAGTTGTGTATAAGAGAGAGTCAATCAATATCTTGTATCTCTATCTTGTATTTACATTAAAGGATAAAAGTATAATCATCAATATAATCTATGAGCTTAGACAGTATATGATACATATATGCTAGAGTAAAACTCAGAAACAAGAGAGTCACGAAATTCCAGGATTTTTGTATGGAATTTGTGAAATCATTACTTCACTTAGAAATTTCACGACATCACTAAACTAATTGAGATTATCATACAAAAATTATCTAAACGTATTTTAGGAAGATTGTGAAATATATTAGTGGCACACTTGATTGGAGTCATTATAGCTTTGATGTATAAAACATAGGAATCCTTCATTTATGAAATATTCAAACAAAGAAAAACCTTCAAATATGAATGATTTGATGTTTTTTGACCTTGTTATCAAACTTGTGCATGGTAAAAGGACAGAATTTTCTCTGATATCCATCAATCACCCAGTTGATAATTTAACCCAATAAATGTCTGGGCAAAAAATAAATTGTCCGATTTTAATGACTTTTTTTTATTGTCTACTCCTTTAAGTATTCTAAGGAAAATTTTTTAGTTATCCTTTTGTCCAACAATTTTAAGACTTAAAATTGGAATGTAAACTATTTTTATGTTTCTTAGTTGAGCATATTAAAATATATACATAGTAAAAAAAATTGTTTATCCTTAAGACTCAGACAACAAATCATTTTGACCGTGAATAATTTTTTGCTTTATCTCTACTTATGTAACTCCACGTACATAAAATTAATTGTGTAAAAGTATCATAGACTTTTACTTTAAAAAAATATTTTTTTTTTCCTGCAAATCTCTTCTTAAATACTCATTGATGTCAAGATTTGACATTTATTTCTTATGTTTTTTTATTTTTTATCTATATAAACGAAATTTTTAAACTTATTACTCACAGTGCACATTTTCAATCATTATTTTCTTTAGTTAAACATCATTATTGACGTATTTTTACATAAAAAACTATGTAATGCATATTGTCAGAGGGACTTTGACTCTTCCTTTAAAGTTTCTTTAGGGATCTCAGTAACACTTTTATTTCATTAAGTTATCAAAAAAAAATAATAATCGTCTATCATTTTTGTAAAATCGAAACAAAAAAAGAGTAAATTAAATAAAACAAAAATATAAATCATGCAATACTAAATATCATTTAAATTAAATAAGTTTTGTTAATACTGACAATACTTTTTTAAAAAGTAATCAGGAAGCCTCTCCCGATGGTTCAGAACCACATGTAATTAATATTGTTTCTGTTTTTATTTTAGACTCAAATCAATTTATTTTTGTTTGTTTTGTATATGAAACTAAGGAAATAAATAGAATTTCAACTTCATACTATATGTACATAAATATTATTTACAATAAACTAATAATGATGATGTCAGAAAATATGAACTCACAAAAAATATATTCTTGTATTACATGATTCAAGATATATGATGTGTTTTTAGAATAGTTTTGATAAAAAGAAAAAAAAAATAATAAGGATAATAGAAGGAGAGAGACTCTTAGAGTTATTTTCTTTTTTTATTTTGTATTTTTCAAGTCCCTGAATGTCAGTTTTTTGACGTCCTCATATTTACAAAAGTATCAAATTAAATTTTGTACGTTTTAAAATATGATGTTATCTAAGACAAAATATTAAAAAGTGCCAAGTTTGGGATTGCGGAGACTAAATTAATTTTTTTGGCCAACATGGGTTGATTGGGGGTATCGGGTGTATGTATGTATAGCGTTAGAATTATGAAGGACAAATACTGCCTGAAGATATAATTTTATCCCAAGGCTTGAGGTTAGTTAAGATTTTATTTCCAATTACCAACAAAAAATTGTACAGGCAATGAGTACGACCACACAAAACGGGGTATTTGTACTACTACGGAATTAGATACTAATATTTAACATATACAATAATTTTTTTCCATAATTTTTTTAATTTTGGCACATTTAAAAATATTTAATATCCGATCATAATCGGCTCCGTACTGCATGGCTTCGTATCTTTCTTGAGCCAGCGCGGGGCATCTATTGATGAGGTGGTCGGCTGTTCGTGGCTCTTCTTCACAAATGTCACATGTGGCACTGGTGTCCTTCCATTTGCTCAAGTGAGCCAGAAAAGGTCCATGCCCAGTATAGGCTTGAACTAGCAGCCGCATGTTTTGTCTGCTGAGCATGACGACTTGAGGCTTGAGGTATAACTATGCAAAATTATTTATCATTTTTGTAGCATTTTAGATCCTTACGGTATTCCATTCCCCTAGTGATCATCTCTAAAAATGTATGTTGATTGTACTTTGAGTAATATTATATGTTCGGCTACAATCTATCAATTATATGTACATAAATGAATATTGACATAACGAAGTAAATATATTTATTCCACTCTCTGTGCATACTATGAATTTATATTTAATATCACATCGTTAATGTAATAGAAATGGGAAAATGAGTTACTTTTGTAAATGTGATATGTCCTATTTATGACTATTTACATTTTTAATCATTAATCTTGAAATCCAAGAATTGCCATTAAAATCCTTGAAAGACCTTTAAGAACATGTTGCTATTGATTTATGATTTATGTATTAAAAGAAACAACGCTTTACTAACAAAGTTTCCTATATCAATATCAGAAAGACTGTAGATGTTTAGAATCAATAATAATAGTTAAATATTACTAATATTGTACACTCATAGACGACATTACAATTTAATTTGTTTTAAATCATATTTAACCATTAACCATATTACACCTTTTGAACGATTAACAAATAACATTAATCGAATACCCTTTTTTTGCTAAATAAAGTAAATATTTCCTATCATCACAGTTAGTAATTAATTATTATTAGATTGAAAGTTAGGTGCTTATGAAGAAAAATTTAGAACTTCAGTTGCACTTTTCATGAGATTGAATCAAATGACTAATTTTCTTTTTCAGATTTGAGTCCATTCATTTTTCTACTTCTACAAGTAAAGTAGAAAATGCAATTTACTAGACCCATGTTGTATTTCTTATCTAATTTTCCACTCAGGTTTGGTTGTCAAAGAAAAATATATTCTCTCAGTGCTAAATAACGATATTTATATATATTGATTGTTCACTATACGGTTTTACACATCTGTACTGCAGAATTATAGATCAAATATTGGAATCTAATGATGAAGTCTTGGAAGTCAATAGTCGACCTTGTTCTTCCATTATTGGTTTTAAATGAACCAATGGACTATAATCCTAGAGTAAACATAGGGAATGAGTTATTCAAAAACTACGAGCTTAAAAGCTATGGGTAAGCTGTGGTAAAGAGTAATATCATAAAATGTTCATGGTATCGAAAATAATCAAGTTTTCACCAACAAAATATGTTCTTCCTCCCATACCAACTTACTTGACTTTGACAATCTTATCGCATTCAAATATCCAAGGAAAGATATGAGACATCCTTATGCCGGTTTCCTCTATTTAACTTGTACCTACATAATTGCTTCCTGCACATGCAGTTCCTAAACAATGTGCCTTGAAAAAAAAGTCGATTTTGATTTATTTTCTAGATTTATTTTATAATTTTCTTACAAAATTGAAAGAAATATAGTAACGCAAGGTTGCGTTTTAATACATATAATAATACTCCGGAAGTCAATAAGATTTAGTTTTGTTGTCTCAAAATCAGAGTTAGAAAAAACAACATAGTTTTATTATGTGATCTTCAATATGATTAGGAATGTAAATAATATGCAAAATGCTGCGTGCGAGATTTTGTGGAGTTGGCACTTGGAACAGTACTTTTTGTTTTCCAAAGCTGTTATCATTATTTTTTTTATTACTGAGGAGAGAACATCTATAATAGCAAATACAATGTAAGAAAAGGACTCATGTCTTCGTAATAATTGTTAGTTTACGACTTTTAAGCTAGAGATATAAAATTTTCTGACACTAATTTCAGTTAATTTTCTGCCTCTCATCTAATACATAATGTTATTATTTATTATTGATGTCTTCATTTGTATACATATTTAATGGAGAATAGCAGCTTGTATCTCAGTGAAACGTAATGCCAGCTCAAGCTGCTTCCCTCTCAACATTCATCAAATTGTCAGAGTTACCAGGTTGATTTTCTTTTTTTCTTTATTTTACACACCCCACTTGCATATTATTTACATTCCTAAATATGATTCTTTTTTACACCGGAAAATGACTCTGATTCGTAAATATGTGTACCTTAATAACTTGATTTCAAAAGGATCAAAAGGCCAAACTTGTATTTTTTTAAAGGTTTTCATGGCTATTTTCGTGTTCTATGGCTTAAATGGCAATAAGTTATGAGGCATCCCATGAGTTCAATTTTATTATATTGTGTAATTGATGGCAATTACAGTATAGTAAAGCTTTAACTTAGACCATGTCAAGAACACGTGTTTTCACTTTGTCACGCTGGTTTATCCATCGCTGTGAACGACAGAGATACAATGTAACACTTTTTCTAAAATACAAAAACAGAAAAATATGATTAATGAAGAAAAAAATAATGAGATCATACCGAAGGAATTTATAATTCCTTTTTACTATCTTACAATGAACTATGAATTGAATAACCCTCACAAATTTGTTGATTCCTTATTCTTTATTATTAATAATTAATTATAAAAAGATACTTAAGATATTCTTAGAAATACTCCAAGATAAAAAATAATTACTTAAAAAAATAACGGACATATTCACTTCATTAGAAGACTCAACACTCAATTTTCAAATTTTTAATTAAAATTTAAATCGATGTCCTTTTTCAGAAATTATTTGGTCAATACCCCTTGATAATTTATAAAATAATAATTTTATTATTTCTAATTTTACTATGAAACATGTACAATAATTTAGTTAAACCATTGATTAAATAAGAAATAAATATATAATCTTTGATTAAGCTCATAAAAAACTCAAATCGGGATTTAGCTACGGTTGTGAAACTACGTTGTTGAGATTTTCAATTTATTTAGTGCATCGAGTATATAGGCCGAAATTTATAGAAATGAAGATATATTCTGATATAGGGACGAGCAAAGAAACACTTATTTTGATTAAACATCCGTTTTTGTTCAGGTATGTCCTCTTTTTTTTATTTTGTTCATATCCTCCAAGTACTTTTTATAAATTCAATCAAATGTCCATGTGTGACAAATGGTGCGTATTTAAGTTAATAGACATTGTGTATAATGTTTACTGTTGCCTATGGCGTAACCTCTCCAGAATTTAAATTTGTACTATTTAAATAAAACCAAGATAAAATTTTGTTCCTAAGAAAGTCCAAGTGTTTGTTTTATAAATATCAAAATAGGGTCACCCTTTGTAGGAACCAACATATGATGAAAAAGGCTTTCATTATTCTAAAAAACAATAGCCAAAGTATTTTGTGCAACTTAAAAATATATTTAAGGGGTAAAATGAAATTGAATTTATTCTCTTTATTTCTAGTATCAACTTTAATAAGAAAAAAAAATATTTGATCCCTTTCATGGGCATTTAATCCCCAGTCATTGATTAAAAGAAAAATTGAATCAATCCTAGCTAATGCTTCTCCTATTTTTAAGGATACGTATAATGAGAAACTTACAAAAATAGATACTACTTATAAATAAATTCGATATCTATGTACTTACTTATCTATGTGTATTAAAAACCGGAGAAGCACCCCCCCCCCTCTACCCCCTCTCATATAAATTTTCAATTTTTTTAAAAATATCAAAACTTTTCTTTCCATATAATAAGAAAAAAAAAATACAATATAATTAGTTATTCTTCACTTAGCGCAATTCAATATTAAAGGGAACCCGTATCCAATGACTAACATCTATCGCTGACACTGTTTACATACGAATGTCCCAGTTTTAGGATTAATATAAACTTATGATAAATATATGTAAATAATACACATAAGATCTTAAGAAAACTCCATCCTATCAGATTAAAAATGAGGAAACAAGACTTTTGTATTGAGCTAGGGCTTATACTCTTTTAAAATATTGTTGTATTTGTCTTTTCAAAGATTACCGACTTGCAGAATGATGACATCACGCAAAAATACTCTATACTTTTTAGCTGATAAACAATCCTACAAAGGATCATGATCATTTTTTTTTTTTTTTGGTAAAAAACATACAAAATTATTTTTAATTAAACTTTTCTTCCCCTATGACAAATAGGGATTAGCAATTTTTCCTTTATTAAAATACAGTGTAAATATTTTCATCTTATATATTTTATTTTGAAGTTTAGATAATTACAAATTATTTAATGCTGCAATAGATAAAATAATTTTTGAAACATTGTAAAAAAACAATAACAAGAAAAGTCGAAAATTACAGCAATAACTATAATTAAATGAATTACACCTCTTCAATTGCTTACATTGAATGGCTAAGCTTTAGGGTTTAATATCTTTGATCAGCACTCATGATGAATCGAATGTTTAAAAATATAAAATTATATATGAGCAGATATTAACTCATGAAAATCTGCAGATTCGGATTCAAATGTTTTTAAAATATGGATATTCCAGAGTGATTTGATACATCATGTGTATAGGGTGATTTTTTTATCGAGAAGCAAGATATTTTTATTTAATGAGGGCAGTGCTCAACCTATCTTGCCTTCCCATGATGCCTTATCTCAAAGCAAAATCAGATAGAAAAAAAATGAAGATTTCCACATTTTATAAAATTAAAATGCAAAGGGAGAAATGTTTTTCAGTGCCAATATGGATGGGAATATTTTTAAAGTGCAAATAATCCATGATTGGGGAAAAAAATCCATATTTCCATAGTCTTAAGCCTCTCACACCCTTTTAGACATCGCTTATAGTGTATACATACTTGTAAACGCACTTTAAAAAGAAGAAAGTTTGTCTTTTGGGTTTAATTTAACTTTATTTTGACTCTCGTTTTAAAAACATAAATTTATAGATTAAATGTTGTGGTTTTAATTATAATATATGTAACAAACATTAGAGCAAAAAATATTATTAGATATTTTAATTAAAACTCTCTGATATATTCAATGAACGTGTTGCTTCATTGATATACTTTAACGTTGAAGTAATAGCTTTAAGTTTCACAACTTTTAAAATTTATTATTTTAAAGGGGTTACAATGTGCATGTGTGTATTTGATGTTCTTTTATGAATTAAAATTATGTAACAAGGCATTTGTGACGGATTTATTTTGTGAGTCAAAATTTTGGAAATATAGAGTGACAAAAACACATTTTTGTCTTGCCACGTAAGCTGTACATATATGCAAATATATTCAACGTAAATTTCAATGAAATGATTCCTACTCTTCAAGTATGTATTACTTATCATCAAAATTATTCACTGCTCACACCTAAGATAGGTGGCAAATATTAAGGGTTCAAACACATATTGTACGCTATGTACAATGATCTTAAAACTATAGGAAATACATAAAAGACAGGAATTAGATATGATTCGACTCAAGGTAGAAAAATCCAATTTTAGGTAATGTACATATATTTATTCCCAGCAAAAATACATTTTGATGAATGAACATTTTACTGAAAAATACTAAATATAAATATATGTATATTTTATTGTAATTTAAAATGATGTTGTGATAAATATTATTCTTATTTTTATTATTTGATTTGATTAAAGAACAATAAATGTAATATTTTTCTTGACATGTAAGTAAACACTTGAGACATTAATTATAACGGAGTAACATGTTCTTTGAACCGTATCGCTACTTAAACAACTTGGTCGGCGGGTAAGGGGGTAGAATCACAAATAATTGTTTTTGACTATCGGTCATTGTTGTCTTATTTAGTCTTTAGACATTACCTCGAACTTCAATCCTGATCAAGATATAGATTTAGTCATTTCTGGATCTTCACAAGTCCCATTCTTATATTTAACATTTTAAAAATAAGATAGAAAATATAAAGTGTTTTTCATGACTTGTTTCTTAGTACCACAATATCTTATTCAACTTAAAATGGTATATGGAACAAGACAAGAAAAAGATCAATTTGGACTCTTTTTTTCTCATCTTTATTATCATAACCATGGCAAAAATGGTATGAGGGACCTGAAATTTTGAAATAAGCTTTTCATATCCCTTTTGCCTCTACTTATTTATATAAATGTACATACGTGGATAATTTATCAATATGGCCAGCCTTTAATAATATAATTTATTTTGTATAGGTAGAACAACATTGTCCTATATCATTCCCATGTTTGACATTTTAATAATATTTTTTTTTGGGTGAGTTGTTCTAGAACAAAATTTATTGGTTGATACCCATGATGAGGCAACTTTTTACAGATATAGCAAGACATGGGCAAAATTTTGAGTTAAGTGAAGTAAAAAAATATCAGTTGGTAACACTATCTTGAGAACCAATTTGAGTTCAGTCTTCTTTGTATACATAGTCGAGGTGAAAACTTGCTATAAGTAATGTTAAGTAGTTCAATTTCTGAATATTAAAAAATCATGGTGAAGAAAAAGTGCCTCTTCTCTCAGATCTCTGATTATAAGTTAAACTGTCAAAGTAACATTTAGAGTCCTAAAATGTCAACTACTATTTCAGTGGAGACTGTGTAAATATGGGGCTCTTCTTTCCCTAACATTCCGGTCATCTTCGACCCGGCATTTACATCCCCACTAAATTCATTCTCAAGCAAATTTCATTCTTAGTTATTTCGTTCCAAAACTATACATTCAATTGACGATTCTTTTGCTCAATATTGTTTGAATATATTGGAGTGGAGTAGGCAGATTTTCTGCTGACCTGGTGGGTTAATTACTACAGATTCAAGTTCTATAAATACATTTTTTCTATACACTCACGAAACTTTGTGATCACAAATTCACACCTTACAATTTCCATACATGTCTAACATTTTTTCTTCGGTAGTGGCTTTTAGGGTATCAAAAATAAAAGACTGTAATTTCTCTTAGATATTTCGTCACTCTTTTTGTATAACAACTCAAAATTTTCTCGAAAATAAACAGAACTACCTCTCTTCACGACAGATTTGCTGAATAAATTATTCATAACGAAGGAAAACCCCTGGCTTCATGTTCAAATTATTTTGCTCTATTTAACTCTAAAGACTGAGGGAAGGAGAATTTTATAAATATAACATTCCACCCAATTAAAATCATGGAGGGATGTATCAGGAACATACTGAGAAGCTGCATGGAAAAAAAATATTCATTAGAGCTTCTCTACTAAAAAAATCAATGAATGAATCTGACGAGCCTTAATTTTTAAAACCAAGAGTACTAAATTTTTTTTTGGATTTTTTGAAAACTATTTCGGCATCTTCTGTAGAGTTATCAAAAACTAATTGTCATGACATTTTATATTTAAGGATATTCTAATCATTACTAAAGTAACAGCTATGCGAGATATAGGAAAGTATCTTTATGCTGGCTCTTTGGAAACTGCATCAATTAATTACCCTTATAAACAAACTTACTAGTGCTTGCAAATATTCAACGTCTTGCGTGAGTGTCTCTTCTCTGCTCAGAATCAAATTGATTTATTTTTTAGAGATAGAAGTACTGTAAAAAAACCCAATATATATTATCACACCTATTCTTCAAAAAAAAGTATCTATGAAAATCTATTACTTTCAATATTATTGAGTTGCAAGATTTAAATATGCAAAATAGAAGTTTAATACCGAAATACAAGAATGTTTATTTACTAAACATATGACAATTGACGACAAAGTAATATTGTTGCATTGGTTTAAATCTATATCTGTGTTTTCAGTTGTGGTGCCTAGTTAGGGCCCGGAGTAGGGGGGGGGAATTACTTTATAATAACTTTATAAAATTGGCCCTATAGCAAGTGTTATTTTATAGATTTTATGAAAAAATTATGCTATACTTTTTGAAAAGTGGCTCCTCAAAATAAGACTAAATACATAAGATTTTGGTACTTGTTCTCATAAAAAGTTGAGCTTAATGTGCCTGGATATTGAACTTAATTTTTTCTTTTATTTTGAGACGGTAAAAATAAGAGAAAATAAAAAAAATAGGGGCAAAAGTGATCAGTTAAATAACGAAATTGGATAAATATACTAGTTACAATACACATCATGTTCTTCGAAAATATCTTTTTTATTTATTGATATTGTGATTGGTTATAGGGAATTACATCACTCAATACAACGAGGTATTTAAAAAAAAATTCTTCTACATAAATATAATTTCTAAACCACTATTTTAGAATTTTGAGGCGGTCCTAATTCCATTATTATGTACACATTTAGTAGTCTTTAATTTATCGAATTTGCAACTTTCCAATTGATATTTTTTTCTAAATATAGTGTACCCACAAAGATATATTCGAATGAACCATTTGATCTTATAGCAAGAGCCATCGATGCTGTTTGCATATGAATTCATAAAGTTAAATACTCAGCTTATAAAATATGAATCATGAGTGAAAAAGTATAACAAAGCACTACATTTTTATTAGAGTCCAAATTGTATAAATTACCAATAAATGAATATTTTTTTATCTACGAACGTATACTTTACTATTAAAAAAATAGGTTGGAACATTCTAATAAAAATCAAATAAACGATACCAAAAAAAAAAAAAAAAGAATGTCTTTTTCGCTGATAAAGAGCAAAAATCATTGAGCAAAAAAACAAACAAAAAAAACCCAGAGCTGTATAAAATTAAATAGATCTAAGCTATTTACATAAAATTATACAACTTTTTTTACATTTTGGATACATGCACAAGTGTCGATTACAGGGGGCAGAAATCCTTTTGAGTGAAAGGGCCGAATTAGTTATGTTGTGTTTCTTGGAAGGCCATGTTATTAAAAAAAAGATAATAATTATTTAGGAGGCCCAATAAAATATAAGGAAGTAATGAATAATTTTTTGCAGTTGAAGAGCCTGATGAAAAAAATATGGTGGGTTCATTTTGGAATAGAACCAAATAAGTTGATTATAAGTTGTAATTGATACGCATTATTTTTTATCCTCCGGTAAGGGCTCCTAGATACCCCTAAAAGTCATCATTTTTTAAAAAAAAGAAATAAATACGGGGCTTTACCTGATGACTTATACTCTGTAATAATAAAAAAGTGGCAACATGTTCGATACATAGTTTTGAGAGATATCTTTTGGAAACTTAATCGAATGACATTCAAAATGAAAAAAAAAAGAGTTTAAGATATGGAAGTACGGGTTTTGATTCTTAAAAAATTTGCTTTTTCCCAGATATCAGCCCTCTAATTCATTTCAAAATAAAGAAATCACGTGAAAATGCTTCATAATTTACCTCGAATCAACAATTTTAAAACAGAATTGGACGATGTCTTAGGTGAAACACTGTTGAAATACACACAAAATTAATTTTGCTCAAACTTTTCTTTGTCTATGTATAGAAAATGACTATTAGCAGTTTTTTCTCTTTTTATTTACTTACATTGAATGAAAATCTGTCACGCAAATATATTTTCATCATATATGACCTACTGTCAACTCTGTATAATTACGGCACATTTAATGCTACCACAGATAGAATAATTATTCAATGAAAAGACAAAAATAAAAATTAATTTATGTAAATAAGTAATTTTTGACAGCGTTTTTATATATGTATATAAAAAAAAATAAACATGCGAAAAGAAAAAAGAAAGTACAAAAAAAATCCCGTGATCAAAATATGAGTGAAGAGAATAACAAGAAAATCCCTTTAGAATATGAAGCTATAAAACGAAAAGGCAAATGGGATATTTATTACTGTGACTCTAAAAAAAAAAAAAATACCCATTCAAGATATTTAGTGATTTTTATATATATGTGACTCTAAATGAGGTTTTGAATGATATTATTTATTTTATAGGCATATTGATTTAGAAAGCACTCAAAAAAGGCTTAATCATCCGTGTTCTTTTATAATATAATATAAATTTGAATTACAGGAATGTTAGTAAAAATGGCATAGTAAATATTTAAACAGCAATCAAACGTATAAAAACAAAAAAAAAATCAAATCATGTCTATATACATAGGTGTAAAATAAGTCATAAAATAATGTTTTTACTCAGATTTTCTTTTTTCTTTTTTTCTTCCAAATAATAATCTGTTTACAACATTTATACATATTATACAGAAAAATGAAAAACAAACAAACACACATTCCTATATTGAAACTATAAAAAATGGCTTTAGATTTTTCCCAATGGGAATTTTGACCTCCCCAATTTGTTGTTCATATGTATCTAATCTTACTTTTTAAGTTGTAAAAAGTCGTTCTAATGGATTAAAATGAATTGTTCTAAATTACTTCTTTTCCTGTGTTTGTAGCTATGCTCTCAAAATAATTTAAAACTCTATGTAAAACATTTAAAAAAAATCATCAAAATTTTGTGATTTAATCTTTGAATCTCAGTCAGTGGTGCTCAATAAGTTACTCATAGATTTCAACGTATTATTTTTGAGTTTGTTTATATATTCGTATTAGCTAAATACTCCCTTTATTTCTATAATAAAATAAAATATATATCTCCCTTATTTTCATGAAATTGTTATACTTTTAAAATATAAAATGTTTATCATAGAAGTTGACGTTTTAATTATTTAAAAATTAAAGTTATATATAACTAAAATGAGAGGTAGATTAGTGTCTCATTTAACATTATTTGTATATGAATGTTATGGCCATAAATGTGCAATTTCATTAAAGTATATTCATATATGTATACTTTGAACACAAAGATGATTTAATTTTTGAAAAGGTTACAAAAAACGATGATAATCACATTTTTCTGTTTTTGAATAGGTGATTTTTTTTATTTTTTAAAGAATGAGTATTTTAATTTAAAATATAGTTGTTAGAAAATATGGATATATTTATTTTTCAAAAAATTATCATTTAAAACAAAAAGTGAATGAGAGTTTCAAAATATGACAATATTAAATTAAATATGTTTTCAAATTAAGTTCTGTTTGCTTTTTATCATATAAGCAATTTCTTAATGGCGTATTTGAATAACTAAAACTTGAGAACAACAAATTCACTTTCATTTTGAACGTTAATATCATTTGTTTTATATATCAAATACACCTATTCAAAATAAATATTGTATTGACTTGGAGATGGATATTATGTAACCCTGTAAAGTTTAATTCAAATTTGACCTATAGTATAGATAAAATAACAACATAATATTTGGGCCTCTAGCGGCCTCTTTGAGCTCGATGAATATCCAAAGGTATAATACATTTACATTCATGTAGGACAGCCAACATTTCTTGTTTTATTACAAATATCCTCTTAATTTATGAAAATAATGTGATAATTATAATTTTTTCCTCTGAATTAATTCCTTAAATAAATGATAAAAGTTCAAAACATTATTCCCAATTATTTAATAAAATTTATTTTAATTTCTTCAATAAAATTAACTTTCTCCTTTTTCTCACTTTGTACCTACTGTGCTTCACAAAAAAGTTGTTTTTCCTAGGTTTGAACAGAAGTTATGTATGTGCAAGCTTATGAGTCAATTTTTATGTACATACCATGTACACACATAAGGGGAAGAATGCAAAATCAAGGAGGCGTAAAAATATTGCTTTTTTCCTCTTCCATAATTGAAATGCTACATCCAATAATAATAATGTCCAGCCATTGCAAGTTTTGTAAAAAAAAAACAAAAAAAAAAAAAAAAAACCATAGGGCGCTTCCTACATCCTCTGAATGTTAATTTTCCAAAACTTTTAAAAAAAGTTTTCATCCAATTATGTGCATGTTTGAAAAAAAGTGATTTATTAAAAATTAACATACGTCACAATGTGATCTTTGCTGTATTTCCCAATCTTTTCCTTTTTAGAAAAAAGGAAAGAAAAAAGGGCCCAAATTTGTAGAAAGTCATAAGAAAGGGAAAAAATGAATAGACACGTCAAAAACTTGACTCTTGCTATAAATTACTAGTTATTACAGTCTGTCAATTTTTCATAACTGTGAGACTGTTCTTAATTTAGTAGTAAGGAATTGTGTACAGCACAAATTAGCAACTTAGAACTTAACAAATCAGCGTTTAGAAACTCACTAGAGAGAAGGGTGATAGAGAATCGGCAGATGACAAAAGATAATTTGAGATATGATTTTATCATTACATACAAAAAGCAATTGAATAAATTATTATTATTTCCCAAACGATTAATAAAAATGTAATTGACATTGATACAAATTACTTTTAAATACAAATATTGTAATATTTTTTTGTATGAACTCGTGAATTTAATTATATATGTACATATACACAATCTTCGTAGATATTTTTTTGTTCTTCTTTGAAGTCGTTTAAGGAAGAAAGTTTCTTTGATGAACATGGCCTTGAGGGTATACAATTTGCTCTTATTCTTATTAAACAAGAATTTATTTTAATTTTTTTTTTGTTGATTTTGTCCTACTTATATGCTTTTGACAATAAAACAAGTCAAGAGCAAACCTACAATAAAAGTTACTAAGATTCCATAAAAATAAAGTTGTATTATTTTTGACAAAGTGATTAAGAATTTATGTACAATTAATTTTGAGTAAGTATTTGTGATATATCGATTATTTAAAAATACGATAATACAGGTACCAATGTGAAAAAATTTAAATTTATGCTAATATTCGATACATCAATGCTTAGATAGTTTCAATGCAGACCACGCACCAGATATTTATCTGCACGGGGGGGAGGGGAGATTTTAATTGTTTCAAAGGAACACACTTATCTTCACCTTTATCATTGTATTTAATAAGAATGATTCCTTGACACATTGGTCCAAGAAGGCTCAGACGCATCACTGGGGAGGGGGATGGCACTTTGATTCCCTCACATGACGCCAGATCTGTTTCAACGGTTTCCTTTCACAAGAGGAGTCGCCATTTGTAAGTATTAATCCCCTGGTGAACAAAAAAGACAACAACAACACGGTATAAGCCCCTGGAGGACGTGCCCTCCCCCTCTATAACTCCATTTTGAAAAACAAAAGACACTGGACAAAAATAGCCAAGATGCAAGGATACTGTAGTTTTTAAGTCTAATTTTTTAAAATCAAAATCAGTTGACTTTCACTCGTTTATTTTGCGTTTAAAATTAATTATTTTTTAAATGTTGACAATCTACTCCGGTCTTGAGCTTGATTGGTGACAGACAAACTCAACTCCTTGAATGTACATATTTAGACTTGCATACAGGGTGACCACGAAATAGTATCACATTGAAATTTATTTATTGTACTCACAAAACATATGTCAATAAAATTTGTATGGCTTGTCCAAAGGTGTATGTAAATCCATCCAATTTTCATTCAATATTTTGAATGTCACCCTTCAAACACCTAGGTACAACCTCACAGCTGGCACACAAATTGTCGTCAGGAATGTGACTCCATACCTTGACAGTGGTTCTTATTCAGCCTAGAAATGACATTGTGGCTTCCCTCATCACCATATTCTACATTACAAAGTCAAGAAAGCTGTGATCAGGATAAGAAATAGGCCAATTTTTTTTTTAACTAAAAGTGTTCAAAAAATGTCTGTCACCAGGCTTGAAACTCATTGCCAGTGTAAGTTGGGGCTCTATTCTGCTGGAAACAGATTGGAGCTTCTTGAAACTAAGATTATATCGAGGGTTGATCTTGGGTCTACAAGAAATAAAGATAAACCCGACTATTCACCCCATTTGGAAACCGGAAAACAGTAGATATTGACCCATTTGAGGCTAAAGTAGCCCAAATCAGAGTAAAGACTAGCTTTTGGGTCCTATAGACCCCCTTGTTACTTGAATTGATGTCAAATGCACTCTTGCATAGATAAATAAATAAATTGCTCGAAATCAATTGGTGCAATAGTTTGAAAATTATACACAGACTCGAAAAACGAATATTTATCAAAATGATGTGACAATAATTTGTGGTCACCCATTGATGGTTTATCGTATATCTAAAAATTGGGAAGGAAGATTGGAATATGGGTAATAATATCCAAATTTATAAATTTGCAGATACATATATAATATTTTTAAAATCTCGATAATTTATAGATACAAATGTGGGTATCCGAAATTTACTAATACATAACAGCTCACATAAGCTTGTAAATTGATTAAAACTTTTTAATAACAAATATTCAAGACAAAAAATAATTAAAAAATAAGACCCTAATATAATATAAGACTAATCGTATTTAAAATTCGATGTTATAAATCATATTTTCAATTTTTGAAATAGCAAACTTTATATTGAAAATCTGATTAATTAACTTTGAAGCGGACATGGGAAGAATTTTATACTACTGCAAGAGAGTTTTATTCCCGAAATCCACTCTTCAAAAAGGACTGATTAAAAAAAATCGATTGCTAAAGTGATGTGATTTTGAAATAAATTTATTTTCATATTGGTGTAAAAAAATGGGGTTAAGGAGATATAGGTAGACATTTAAATGGGCCAATATTTAATAATTTCTGAAAATATCATTATTAAGCTGTCGAAACAATAGTTGTGATTGGCTTAATTATCCATAATGACATATAAGAACACAATCATGAAACTAAATATTTCCAATGCTCTAAGTTCCACTCTTTTGCTTCACCTTTTCTTATGTAACTTGACAATAGATTTTTACTTTAAAAAATATTTTTTTTTTTTGCAAATATCTTGTTAAATACTCATTTATGTCAAGATTTTACATTTATTTTTGAAGTTTTTATCTTTGATTTATAACAGAATATAAGAAGGACGAAATTTTTAAATGTATTACTCATAGTGCACATTTTTTATCTTTATTTTCGTTTATTAAACATAATTATTAACGTGTATATCATATTGTTTGAGGGGCTTTGATCCCTATTTCAAAGTTTTTTTGAAAGTTCAATAATCTATTTAGTTAAAATAAGTCATTTTTAAAAATATTCAAAGATGTATTTTTTTTATATAACTTTTTGTTTTTTTTCTGAAAATTAGCAAATTTTCTTAAAACATAAATCAAGCAGATCTAATTATAATTCAAATAAAAGGTGCTTTTTAATACTGACACAATTTGTAATAAGCATTGTCTCTTATATTTAATTTATTTTTTTTGAAAATTGGAAAGCCCCTTCCAATGGTCCAGACCACATGTAGTAAATATTGTTTGTGTTCATCAAGGAATTGAAATCTTTTTTACAAAAAAGTATCTTTTAGTTGAATCATTAACATCTATTAGTCACGTGTGATGATACAAGCTACCTTATTGTTCCTTCTTGAATGCTAAGAGACAAAAAGTCTGCATTATTTTCTTCATCAAACAAGCATTTTGCATAGCTTTTGGTGTCATAAAATGTATACCCCATTACATTTTGAGTTTTGTGGTTATATGTTAAAGTAAATTTTAAATATATGAAAAGTAATGCATCTGTTCAGCATGGAGGGACTAGGAAAAATATAGAAAGTTGCTGACTATCTCACTATCAGTAATGACCAAGAAATGTATTTCAATATATATTCTTACATCAATCAATTTGTTTCAATTACCACATGGTCTATAGAATAACCACTTTATTGCACCTACCTGTTTGCATACCAAAGACCTGCAATGTATGGACTTTTTTTCACCTCTGAGTAGCTCTCAAATGTTATACATGCCCAATAAATAAATCTTTTCCAAAAACTTATTTTTTTAAAGGTATTTTTCAATATTTTGATTGTTTCTGTTCTTCATGTAGATTTGTTACCATTTTTTTAAGATTGAAAATATTATGAAAATCATTTAAATTTATAAGTTATTAAGGAATAAATTTAAACATTGACTAAACGAATATAGAAGTTGCAAAAATGTAGCAATAAGAGCTTATAAGGGACAAAAAAATCATCTCCTCGTCTTGTTCAAAACCTTTTTATTAGAAAGTTAGATTCAAGGATAGATAACATCACGGATTTTAATGTGTTCAAGCGTAAAAGGAACTCATTTATTCCTTTTAGTCTTGAAGAAAATCTTGAATATGATTGCATTTTTTAAGCTAAACATTACTCAAGGCCAAAAACATTCCATATTTTTGAAGAAATGACCTTGGCCAACTTTTTACATATAAATTATATATTTCTGAATATTCATATCCATATATTATGAAAAATAAATGGACTCTGATTATATCTTATGAACATTTACATATAGATATGAGTCTGTGTATTAAGAAACTCCTTATAAGATATTTAAAGGGGTTAGGAAATAAGATAAACTCTTTTATCCTTTGTTATTAAGGTGGAAGGGAAAGGATTATTTTTTTGGAAAGAGAAATAATGAAAGAAAAGAAAAAAGAGAAGAGGTTGTGGAGTTTAATTATAAAGTCCAAAATGAGGATCCTTGGAGTATATCTTTGAATTAAATAAGTTCCCTTGAGAGTTATACTATTAATGGTACTTTGAAAGCTTTAACAATTTTTAAATTGATATATTTTATCTAAAGGATAGAGTCGTTCGTACCTATTTCCTCTTCAAATGTTGATTTTTTTTTATCACTTTTAAAAAAATAAAGTTTCATTTTTCTTAAGGAAATGAAGATGTATGTAGTATACATAGAAACATACAATGTCAATCGGAGAAGACATGAATATAAAACTCTTTATGACCCGAGAGGGGGGGGGGGAAGATAAATGGCTTTCCCTTGATTTCAATGGATATAACGATATAGATAAGTCAATTCTGTAGAGAAGAGTTACGACAATAAATTGTATTTATCAGACCTGTTAAGATTGTAAGTAATTGAGTCGACAGGACTACAACGGATCAAACTATTTGAAAATTACTTTCTATCAAAAATATTCAAAAAATAACTTAAAACATATAAAAAACTTTTGATATTTGAAATACATAAGATAATTTGTTCTAGATCGATTCACATATTCCATATAAAATAAAAGTCCTTTTACCCGTATTTTTGTTGAATAGTTGATTAGGTGACTGTTAGATGATATCCAATGAACCCATAGCAAATACTTCCCATCCCTTTTAGAGACATTCACTTATAAACAATAAATATAGTAGACTTCGTCTAAATCAATTTCGGTTTGAGGTTTGAATGAACATCGAACGATATGCAACCATGCACGTTTACTTCAAGTACTACAAACCCCATTGGACTAGTAAATTATACGGCAAATTTATAGATAATAATTATAAGGCTCCATGGTGAGAGTGGTATATTTAATATATCTGAGTAGGGATACGACTTGTGTAAAGCAAAAAAATAATACAATATTATAAATAGAAAGATTTAGGAACTTTTGTTCCTTTTTATGTTACTTATTGGATCGTTGGTGGACAAGAGGCAGCTGATGTCCCTTTTATCAACGATGCCATAGATTTCGTTCCCAAAAACCCCTTGCGGACAAAAAAAGTATCATTCCCATTGATGAGCTAAATATGTTTAATTAATTAGTTAAAGTGTTAGTATTATGATAATTAGGGGCAGTTCTAACTAGAATTGTACCACAAATATTCACCTGGATATTAAAAGTTTTCATTTACAAATGGAGGAAGAGTTATGAATACAACAAATTGAGCTTTGGGATCTAGCTATAAATGTTCCTTTGAATAAGATAACTCTAAATCTGTTCAGAAAAAGAGAATAAACGATTAGTCAATGCTGCTTTAGATGAAGAACCACCTATGGCAGATGGCTGTAGAGAGTTGCTTCATCACCTTAGCTCCAAGATGCTGATATATCATGTAATAAATAAATTACAAATGTTCCATGCAGCTGTTTTCCACTTTATGTATATGTTCCCCTCTCAAGAACTCTGCACGGCCCTGATCTATAGTTAGGAATGTAAATAATATGCCAATGGGGTGTGTAAAATAAAAAGAAAGAGACAATTAACCTGGTAACTCTGACAATTTGATGAATGTTGAGAGGGAAGCAGCTTGAGCTGTCATGACGTTTGACTGAGCCACAAGCTGCTATTCTCCTTTGCATATGTATACAAATGAAGACATCAATAATAAATAATAACATTACGTATACCATAGATTAGAGGCAGAAAATTAACTGAAATTAATGTCAAGAAATTATATATTTTTAACTAATAATTATACGAGGACTTGAGCCCTTTTTATTTACATTTTATTTGCTTTATTAACCTTATTGCACGTATTTCTTCATGCGAGATCTTTACTATGAGGTAGATGTTCTCCCCTCAGTAGTAATAAAGGAAAAATGATAACAGCTTTGGAAAACAAAAAGTACTGTTCGAAGAGCCAACTCCACAAAATCTCACACGCGGCGTTTTGCATATTATTTACATTCCTATCTATAGTGTAAGTAATATCTACTGAGTTTTTTCAAATTAAGGGTTCCTTCGTTTTCTTATGCATATTTTAAAAACAAGTATTTTGATATATGTATAGTTTATTCAATGTCTTATTTAATTATAATTATTTATTATATGATAGTAACGAAGGTCGTTTAAGTAGGTCATGAGTGAAAAAAAAAGAAGAAGTATGTGTATGAAGATTTACCAAATGCATAAAGTACTCTAACATTATAATTTGTTTCATTGATTTGTTGGGTTTCTTTCACGACTTTGATTCCACTCTAGTATGTACAACGTCAAATAAGATCAAATGAAAATATAAAATATTTGTATGCCTTTATTTTCCTATGTGAAATGTATTTTTTTATTGATTAAGTCAATAACATAATTGTGCAAAAAATAAAATCAAAATACAGTAGGAGTACAAAGATGTATGTACCAAAGAAAAACTCATTGTGCGAAAATTCATGATTCTATCCTCAATAGTAGTAAACGATGAAATCCAATCAGCACGGAGATGATGACAATCAATAAAGTCCTAGGAACTCGGCAGGAATCTGCAGAAGAGTCTCTTTTACCATCAATGAGTTGACTGGACGGAAGATGGTTTTTAGAAAAGATGGAGAAATCCGAGGAGACAGAGCCGGATTCCGTCAAATTCGGTGTTTTCCCATTGCAAAGGGATGTAGAGCAGAGACAAACTGTGGCGCGCATGATGTTGACCAAATGTGTTGAACATCCAAGTTCGGCCATAGAGGGCGCTTGTGTACAGCCTCGGCTCGTTGCTGAAAATAATTACATGAATAGTTAGAACCATATAAACTAAATAAATGTAAAGGAATTGGGTAAATGTTGCAATCTAATCTTATGAAACGATCAAGCATATGAAAAACATATTATATGCATGTCATAGCTTAGATTTCTTGGCCAAGTGGCTTGGCTTTTGCCATACACATTTCTACTTACAAATAATATAAAAGTCAGAGAATATTTATAACTTATGATTAAGTCTATGGTTTAAATAACTTTTTTAAAGAGTCTCAAATTTTTTATTTTTTTATCCTCATGCTATTTCTTATAAATTCTTACACAAAATAGGTATAATATCAAATAACCGTAAAAAGCATAACCTTGTAGACGTGGGATCACATACAAAATATAAATATTTACTCAATAAATAATAGAATTAGTAGTATCTTTACGTATTTTCACATGGAAATAGAATATAATAAATACATAATCATTTCCAGATGCTTAAGGCAACAGAATCCTTCAGGAAATAATTAAATAGTAAGAAATAATTTATACTAAAAAAAACTATAATTTAATCAATTAATCATACTGCTCATTTTTAACTCTTTTTTTTTTTTTGAATAATAGTCAAATCCTCATGGTAGCTACTTTATTAATATGACTTCAATGTAGTAACACATTTATGAACTCCATTTTGAAAAAAAAAAAAATGTGTCGGCAAAGCAGGATTGTAAAATAACATTTTTCTGTCAAATATCCACATTTTTTTTCCGATTTATTTCATTTTAATAAACAAATATTAAAATAATTTTCGGCAAATAACTTTTCTCTACGCATTATGAAGGAATTGCTTTTGCTTAATGCATTAGTATATTGTGTATACATATATATATATATAACTTAAAATGACTGTAAATGAAGATTTATTTGTTATATGTATGTAGATATACTTTTTCTAATGATTAAGAGACACATTCTGATAACAATAATAATCATAACGAATCCCTATACAAAATAAATAAATTAAATAAACAACAATACTCGAACTATGCATATAATCAAGCATATTCATTGATTATTATAAGTGTTAATATATGCAGTTCCCCTGCCAGATATGCACCTTACATACATACATACCTAGACATGATAGTAGTAGATAATAGATAATAGGGACTCATTCACATATATATATATATATTTGTATATATATATGTATGCTATTTATTCTTCTGTTTTGTAAAAACAAGGTAATTGTCTGTTTCCGCATCCCTTTCATATGAACAATACTTGCTTCACAATAGACAGGCATTATTTTTTGATGGATTTGACGGCCATTTGGAAGGATATAGAAAGGATGTTATCCTGTGACGTCTTGTGTTAATACTTACTTACACATACATACATCTGTAAAATATACCCCCCTTTCCTCCTCTTCTGGGATTTCATTCTTATTTTTGTAGAATGACAAATTAATTTATCATTATTTTTTAAAAAAACTCTACATATTATTACTTTTTAAATATGTAAAATAGATAATTAAATAATTCAGAAAAGTAAAGAAAATGTCAAGAGTTGTGCAAATTTCAGCAGGCATTATGTCCTAGCTCACTCATTGCAGAGATCGTTGTCATTTGCCAAATTTTGCACTTGTATATATTAGTAATACAAAAATATGTAGTGTGAAGATTTATGTTTTGCAAACTGAGCATCATACAGTGTTAATGATCTACCTACATATACATATAATATGAGGGCACAAAATCTATTGACGACAAAAGCTATGTTATTGCATCATTCACACGGTTATACCTAGTTGTGTGATTTTCGATTTGCAAATATGTATATTTATGTAATATATTTGATATTTTGCTACCTTTGTTTCTAAAAGCAAAATATTTACAAATATCTAGTTATAAAATCGTACTATTATTATAATTCAAGTCTTTCAAATTGAAAGACGACTTGAATTACAAACAATTTTTATTGTATGAGTCACTTTTCAAAAATAAAAAATAATCATCCAATCAACTAGGACACAGATGTGATAACCATTTAGTTTTTTTTTGCTTTGAATCCAATGCTTACTTTTTAATAACATATATATTAGCATTTTATGGCAATTACTTTCGTTGTGTCTCATAGTTTAAAGTATTGATGTAATCTAATCTCCAATTGTTCTCCTTCCCAATTTATAAATTTCGTGACAATGAAAGTTATTCTTTATATATTTGTACATATTCCCCATAACGCATATAAACAATAATAGTTTGGAGTGACAGTACATCACTACTTAATTATTTTTTATACTATAACTTGTTTATCACAACTCTTAAACCTTCGTTACAGCCCCATCCAAAATTTTGATGTACAAAAAAAAAATAACAGATAGTTTTTTGAAGACCTTATACTATCATTTCATTTTAAAAAAAAGTTGTCAAATTTTTGAACTTTAGAGGATAAACTTTACTCCAACAACAAATTCCTTTGTAGGTATTTGGGGTAGGTTGCAATGACTCCGTGTTCTTATGCCTGTGGTATACTTTAAATGTAAGTATTGCCCAAATAAATAAGGTTTGAGAAAAGTAATAGGTGGAATTATGCATTGATCTAGGGTACTAATACAATTTGAGACTTAATATATTTGTGTCACCAAATCTCGAAAGTAGTAAAAGCAGAATTTAATGAAAATAGTTAAATAATTTTATAAATAATGTCACCAACTTAATTTCTTTGTTCTTTTTACAAATAGCAAGGTAATGATAATTTAGAAGATTACCTGAAAGAAGAAGCAAAAATATGGAACTAAAAAGGAATTAGAAGCTAATTTATGGTTAGGTGGATACAATTTACCTAGAAGGAGTTACAAAGGCTTTAAAAAAGAATGAAAAAAAGGCTTTAATTTACGTGATAGTTATCACATTACCTACGTCATTCTACCCCAAATGTTGGACAATTCCTTATGGTAATAGTTGGGATATGTGAATAATATTAATATTAATATTTTATATTAATAAAATATAACTTGAGCTTAGTAGATCAACGGTTTGAATACAAATCAGAGGCAAGAGTAGAGATGTCAACAGCTGATATAAAAAGTACATAAGTATTGTCGACTTTTTAGGGCTATGAACCTTGGGCAAAGAAATTAAATACGCGCTAAGATTCAAACACTTCTTCCCTCATGCCCTGCCTTTTGGAATCAACAAACAGACTACAATATATTGTCCCTGAAATTCTCTTTTTATCAGTTGACTCTTCTTTGACTTAAGTGAAAGCTGACTCTGCATAATATGAGTTCAAAAGGGGCTTAATACTACTTCTTCGTTTGCCCAAAGGTATCTTTGGATGCCAAAAATATACATAAACACATATATTTTGTATGTTAACACTACATTTTCCCCCTTTTCTTCTTGAAAGTCAAAGTTGCGAGTAGACAAACAGTTAATTGTATTTATAAAGAAAGCAACTTTCATTTCAGTCACAAAACCTTTCATTTTTGAAAGATAATATTTAATGTGTATGATTTAGTAGTTAGAAATATTTTTTATTGTTCCTGGACCATTAAGAACATAATCGTTACTCTTAGGTACTCACAGACCTATCCACATCAATGGTAAAAAGTACTCAATAGCTCTGAAATTTCAAACAACAAATATACTTTCCATGTTAAAATAATGCCTCTCTTTATTATAAAAAGTCTTTCTCTATACCAAGGATATAGAATTGTGATCATGTACTTATATGCATATACATATATATTTAGTGTTGCAGAGTAAAATAGAAATTATACGAATATTTATATGCTCATAACTATAACTATAAAATGAGATCTTAAAAGAGACTTTCTTAGATCGAATCATACATCTATTAGGGAATAGTTCGATATTAAATATTCATAAGGCCGTTTAAAGTAAATTACTTCTCCATATAAAACATATATGTATCACTTTTTTTTGAACAATTTGAGATACATTCATGATTATGTATCAATACATTGAATTGCTAGTACATATGTTGAGTATTAATATTTAAAAGTGTTAAATAGTGACTGAGAACATGTGGGTCGTTAATACCTTTTTTTTCTTAAGGGATACCGGTCATTATGTTTTTTAAGTATTTATGACCTGATTGAGAGGATTGAAAACAATTGTTTAAAATTTGACGTTGGTTATAGGATGGATCAATGAATAGATGCAAAATAATGATTTACATATTAAAAAAAATCGTACGTGACGACAATTTTTTCTTTGTTTATTTTAACTTTAAAATAATTAACTTTTAATAAAAATAATTTTCTGGTTATTTTTACATAAAAAATTCTTTTATTTCTTATATGTACATAATTTTTTTTGTTAATTTAATTACTAGGACAATGATATGTGTTTCGAATTAAAGGATAAATATAAACTCCTTTCATTTTGCTCTAAGATATATCACAGCGAGATTGAGTGCTATTTTTAGCAAAGGAAAAGTGCCCGGATTTTTGACAGGAACAATTTTCAAGGAGTCTGGTTTTGGGGATTTAAGTCTTCTTCCAGGACTTTTAAAAAGTCTTCCAAATTTTACAAAGTTGTATAAATAATATAGATTTATTATTTAAAAACTTTTTAAAGCGCCTCCAACTTTTTTGGGTATACATAGACGCGATGACTCTCCCAAACAAGGTATTCCTGAAATTAATTATGGTGTCATGATCAAGTATACATACAATTAAGAATCTTTGTACATTCAATAATTTAGGCTCATCCTCAGTCGATCCGTCGATTCTTATGGAGTTTCTCTAACTCCAAGACTTGATATTTATTGAAGATGGCAACTGATGTAGCTTCCTTTCTTATCTTTTTCTCGAAAGGTTGTGATCTTTGCATAGCAATTTAAAAAACTTAAATTATCCACAATAACGAGAAAGAAAGAGGAGTTATAACGTCTAAACAAAATGACAGAACGTATTCCATTATTTAAAAGACTCAGAAACCACAACATATGTGGAACTACATGACTATCGAAGGTATATACATACTGTGTTTCATTCTGTTATGATAATGATCTATATTTTCAGAAGGTAAAATACAATTTTGAGGAAAAAAGGTGACATAAATGAGTCATCTTCCTACTTTTGAGAGGGGGGGGGGGAGAGACAGTGACATAAATAAGTCATCTTCCTGCTTTTGAGGGGGAAAAAATCTTGATTGACGTTTATGAGAAGATTTTTTGATGTCCTTGATACTTATCAAATGTCATAATATTTTATTTTTCCCTCTCTAAAGAGTAGTAGATGTTTAATAAACAAAAATCATTATTGAAAATTTCAAAAATATTTTGAAGAATTATTTTGAGAATAAAAATATTGAGTCATATACCCTAATGAAAATATTGTAATAATTGAGAAGTTTGTTTATTTAATTATTGTATGCCTTACTTTGGTTCAATTCTTTTAGGGAAACTTTGCAATTTTAACTTATTAAATTTGGATGATCAAAAAATGATCATTAGTATAGTATTTAGTTTGTAAATTATCATATAAATGTAATTTTCTATTTAAATTTAAATGAAACAGGACTCATTGGTACGCCGCTGCTCAAATACTCTTCTTTTTTTGAAAATGAAAAAATGAACTGTGTTTACTTCAAATTGGTTACCTTTATTTATGAAAAATACAGAGATTATTATTCATTCTCAAATAAAAAAATGAGAAATTTTTGACATTGGCGTATATTATTAACAGAATTGACCGATTCTACTGTTATTATACGAAGAGTTGAGAAAGTGTTATTACACGATAATGCCTCTTAGAAAAAAATTAAGATGTTAAAATATCGTAAAAATGAAGATTAACTGCTTCCACATTATATTTATGAAGGGGAGAATGAAATATTCTGAGAATGACAATGCTCTTATGCCGCCTTTAACCCCCAGGCCAAAAGCACAGGTTCAATGTTGACCAAAAGTAGGTCTTCTACCGTGGAGCAGAACCTGGTTGGTAGTAAAGCCTTCAAAGGAGTACTCAAGAAATATAAAGAAACTGTTGCAAATTAATATTTGTAGCATGATTTTTCAATTTCTCTGTGGACCCATATTTTTGAATTCTTATTCGTTTAATTTGGAGTAAGATAAATACATTTTTAAGTGTATTTGATACTTTATCCAACTTTCAAAATAGGAATAATAATATGTATATCTATGAAAATGAAAAACTATCTGTTATTAACCTTGGACTTAACTTTGAACAATTTATTTTGAGGGAAAAAAAGGGAGCTAAGGATAATGTATGTATTTTGTCGTGATGTAATCAGTACAAGTGTTACCTCCCTTTAAGTAGACATAAACAACCAAATTTGAAACGAATAAGAACCCTAACTTCATTGTACATTTCACAAAAACTTCTTTTTTTTCATTTTTTAAAGAAAATTTCCTTGATATTTTTTAGAAATTGGTATTTTTATATAGTTTAATAACTTTATTTACCTCCAATATGGCGTCCCTTTAGATTTATTAAGCAATCAATGACGCCAGTAGAAACATTATAAATAGTAAGAAGTATTTTAAACCTTTTGTTAACATAAATAAATAGTTCATTATTGTATATTTTTAAAAATCCAAAACCGTGACATTTACAAATTATTTTCCAGAATAATTTTAAAATTGTTTTTTTTTTTTAATTATATACATTTTTTAATATCCCATATATTTGTGAAATGACCTTTTTACATTTGAACCTATAAAGTGCTAAGTAATTTAAATTTATAAAGAAATATATAGACACAAAAAAATTTGGATCTATTATTAAAAGCCTAAAGACATTTCTCAAAAATATTCCTTAAAACTTTCTTTTTTTTTTTATTTTCTCTCTCTTTCCTGAACATTTTATTATTATTTCTTTTATTTTTATTTTACTCTCTAAAAGTTTAATTTGAGTTCTTTTTACTCTTCCCTTTTTAAAAACCTTAGAATTACTTCTTTTTTTACACATCATTTTCTAAATAATAGTTTATTGTGGTATATATATATATACATACCTACTTACTATTGCTCTCATTATTTGATGTTCTACAATTTACATACTTATATAAGTATAACTATATGCATACTACATAAAAACTATTTACAGTATTCTTCTATATTACGAACATAGCTCCAGACGACGTGTTCGTCTCATTCAAAAAGTGCATTAAGCTAAAACTACATTATGTATGTAATGGTGTTGATGATGTAATGAGCCCTAAAGGAGTTTAACTTATTATACATACAGTCATACTCAGAACTATGAGCGTTCATCTTAGTTTTTTTGTCAAAGGAAATTGTAATTTGAGTTGCACTCGTTTTGTAAAATATTCATTAAACAAATTTGTTTCTATGAGACAGGGGATTTTAATATGTTATGTGAGATGTTGAAATGACTGGAGTTCTAGTGAGATGATGATATAAAAAATATGTTATGTAACTCTGTCTGCTGACAGAGATCACTTCTCTATGACTTCCGATGATATTTAAATCTTTAAAATTCAGGGGCATCCTTTGTAAATAAAGACATATTTTGTAGGCTACCAACATAAACTTTTTCTTATAGAAAATCTAAGTTCATGAGGGCTTTAGCTATTTTCATATTTTTGCTAAATATAAATAGAATCTGCAGTCTCTTGTTTTTTTAGTCAAGTCATCATTATATTGAAAATAAATGAAAATTATATCTTCCTACCAAAGTTGGGGCTATGTCATGCTACCCAAAAATGCTCTAAATATCCAGCTTAACCAAAAAGTATTCATTTTTCAATTAAAACTCACTAATGAGATGATTATCACAACATCGTATCATCTTGGCATGGATGAAACACTCATCCAAAGAGGATGATGCTTGCACTCTAAGATGTGACTGTAGTTAACTTTGAAATGTTGATACCTTAAAGTTCTTTCTCTTCTTCTTTCTTGACACATTAAATATGTACATATATTTAGTTACATACAAAATATTCAAGACTGCCTTCAATGTATACACGTTTAAAGCCTCTGACAGTTTTCATTCAAAATTTGATTAAAAAAATTCTTTTTTTTTTTTAATACCATGTCCATTAGTTAAAAAGACGTCGGGGTTTTTTCCCTTCTCCTCTTCTTCATTTATATACATATACGTTTATAAAATTTATTTTTATCATGATATAAAGCATAAATTTAAATAATAATTTTCTTATACCATCTATGCCGTACTAGTGATAGCATCAATTCATTCTTTTTATGATATACATATATATATATATATAGATGTATATAGACATATAAGGATAATAAAACTTTTTGTGGTAGATGATGCATTCTTAAAAAATAAATAAAAGAACTCATTTTAACGAATTTCATTTCGAATTCATAATTTTGCTAATGAAGTGTGTGCTGCAAAAAATGTACGCTATTTGTCATAGATAATTAATTTGTTCTCAAGACAACAAATAAAAATAAACAGTAGAGGAGGACTCTAAACTATTAATGATATTTTTTAAAAGTCTCAAAGTTTTAACATTTTATAATTATTAATGCTGAATTAATAGTTAGTCCTGGTTTAGGGTAATATAACAACAAAATGGATTTGTAATCAATAGGCCCTTAAAGTTACAGAAATATGTACGTAAAAGTTATATATAAATAAAATTATTTGGTTTTTATTGACTGATACCATATCGTTTTATACTAGGGTTTGATTTGTTTTAAAATTAGAAAATGAATATACATAGTAGGTCAAGGCGAAAGTAATTTTACACCCCAAATATCGAAATATTCCCAACTTATTTTTTCATTTCATGAAATAAACAGTTTAATAGCTCGTTGATGAACAAGTTTTAGGAATGGGTTGAGATACTCAAAAATATTAGACATATTATTAATCTGTTAAAGGCTCAACAGTCCCCACCTCATCATCTCTCTCGATAATCAGGATTTACATGAATTAAAATTATTAATAAAAGAGTATTCATTGAGCAGTGGCAGAAATGCATTAGAATGTTGAATTATGAAAATTGTCTAATACATTTGTAGACAAAAAATCAAATAAGGTTTCCAAAGAAAGAAAAGATATAAAAGTTATAATTTCAATAATATTTGTAGATCACTCCTCATTTCTTGATAATCTCATGAGTGTTCCGAATTTCTATCTAAAAATAATTACACTACATTAATAATTAAGGAGGACAGGTATGGGTATCACACTTATATAATATTTGTAAAGTACGCATTTGAAGCTCGAAAATTAACGAGAAAACAAGTTAGAACTACTGAAAGTATTTATTATGAATTTTTGAGCTCAAATAAAATATATTCAGTATCTAGGTCAAAATTTGAATTATATTTTTATTTTGATCTAAAGTCAAACATGAATATGATTAGTTAATCCATAAATTTGATTATTAAATTTTATATAAGCAGCGTGAAAACGTAATTGATTACATTATTTTGTATAAACAAATGCTAATGATTGAAAATTATTCCAATTTTATATGCAACATTAATTCAGTAGCACTTTGATCTGTATTTCGATCATACATATTTAGATTACTAAAACAAATAGTAAGATAACCAAAAGATCAAAAAAATAAAAAAAATATTTATAATATTTATATTTCAAGCTCGTTTTTACAAAAAAAAAAAAAAAATTACAACTGGGAATTTTTGCAACCATTAAGTGGGATTTGCAGTGCTTTCAAACCCTTCAACTCTTAGTAGCTCTCTTGAACCCATTAAATATAAAAAAGCGAAGAAGATTTATGTCCCTACTTTTCTTATGGATTTGAAGAACTTGTATGTCAATTGAGGAATAACAATTTGAACCACTTAATCAGCAACGAAATTGAGAATATTATATTTTATGAAAAAAAAAAAAGTTATGGAAAACTATTGAACTAATGTCACTTATGCAACTTGATAAATAAGTTAAATATATATATATATATATATATATATATATATATATATATATACCAATATATTGATTAATTGGACACAAATCGCAATAAGTGTGATGTAAATGACAGGTTGATCAAAATGCTATAAAAATAATATTGATTCTCTTGTTTATGTCTAAAGAGTTTATTTATAGAAATATGAATGATTGATTGTAAGAAAATCATGTTTATTTACTTACTAAGACCATTTTAAATATGTATTTATAAAGATATGGGAGAAAAAGGAGGGGGATAAATATTTTTTTTAGAACCATCATGGTCATGATAGTAAAAATAAAAATAAAAAGTTATTGTAGTAAAAGATTTCATGTGTAAAAATGTTTCAAAGCACATTTCTTTATATTTTAGCTCTCATTTCAAATTTACAAAAAAAAAAGGAAAAAGAAGAAATTTCTTGAATATATAAACACACTTTTTCCCCCTTCTTCTTCTTATATTTTAAATACTAATAAAAAAATATGAAAAATAACTTTAAATATACATATTCATAAAAGAAAAACAAAAAACGTAAGTATATCTATGTAGTATTTCGCCAACCATTCTATGTACTTCTACCATCGGGCTATAAATAAGTTTTTCATAATTTTCTTCAGTCCTTTTTTTTTTTTTCTTCTTTCTTGAAGGTTTTATTTAAACATCTTGTACATTTTCTTATGTTTCTCCAAAAGAGTAAAAGCTAAGGAATTATAAAACTTTTACTTATACTTCTTTATTTTAATGAATTTATTATTGTGTAGAGTTAGGATTTTATTATAAAAATGTTACAAACCATTGTGTTACATATTTCAAAGACGGTACTACGGGTATTTTGGTTATGGTTGTTGTTGTTGCTGTAATTTTTTTAACAAAGTCATTTGACAATTAATGTATTTTATAATAATTATTCTTAGACTTATTATAAAAAAATGCGCTATCAAAGATTTTCAACAAACAGCTTTGCTGCCTACCAACTTGAATTTTGTATATGGCTGTACTTTTTAAAATATATCGTATGTTTTATCATTTAATTAGCTCTTTTAATCATTACCTTTGAATTGGTGCAATCATTTCATTTTGATTGACTCATGTCTCTCATTTATAAAAGTACTTATATGAACAAATGAAGGAGCCGTGTACAATTTATAATTTATAATAAGCACTTGAACATTACAAAAGTAACTAGGGTAGACACTTTTAAAGATGTATATACATACATACCTCTCTATTTTGCGATCAAATTAAATACAATTTTCTTAAGGATCAAAATATCACAGGACTTTAATTCTGTATTGACTCTGTTTACCCTTGTTGGTCCCTGTTGGCGATAAAAATAAATGGCATAGAATGTGCCAAAAAATAAAAAAAACACAATGTTTTTTTGCTCTATTTTGTATTTTCTTGAAAAGGATAAATCCATTACACTTAATGCAATGAAATCCTTTGTTTGTACACTATTTATAATAATACTTCATCGATGAATTGAATCCATTGTCTTTTTAACAAACATTTAATTCAATTTCAACAAATGGATATTTTCATATCCCTTTTGTCAAAAAAAAAAAAACTTTGTATGAACGATTCATAGAACATAATAATGTAAGTAAATGTAGCCTATGACGATCATTTTACTACAAGTCATTAGCATTTCTTAATGAACTTCTCTTTCCCTTTCTTTGAAAAGGAACCATTTACTAATTACCTAATTTGACTGGAAGCTATGGTTGTACTCCGTGTAATTTGTTAACTCCTAATTATCCTAATTCTCCATACATGAAGATGGATAATAAATTGTTTTTCTTAATGTATGTATTTGTTGAAGGATTTACTTTTTCTATTTTCAATTAAGAAATTCTTGGTCGGATAATGTATTATTACTCGTAGGTTCTTAAACTTCCCTGTTTGAAAATTTGTTCTTATTAACCCATATTTAGTACAAGGTCAGCAAAATTTTACAAATCAGTGATTCTACATTATATTATATTGCATGGAAAATCATCTACTTCTGAGAAAATTCAATTGAAAGGACAAAAAATTCCTTTCTTTATGTTCGGGGTTGAATATTTAATCTCAATTTTTCACAATTATTATTAAAAAAAAGAAAAGAAGATTTTATTTGAAGTGAAAATAATTAATCTTTCATTGACAATAAATTATTGGCTTCTAACTGGTCTATGACAGCAGAAGTATTAATTTGTTTTATGGTTTATTTTGCGCCAAATTATTTGAGGCTTAGTGCTGAATTTTTTAAAAATTCCGTGATAATGAATGATTTTCTTATTTAACAAGAAAATAAATAAATATAAATTGGTAAACAATGAAATTTTCATATATTATTATATTACCTTCAACGTTACTGATCAAATGATTGATAGAAATGCCTTTTCAACTATTTCATATAATATGTATGTATAGTATATACAAAGATATACATATATCTATTCTAATAGTTGTAACAGTAAGTACACTGCTAAATAAAATAATTAAACAATATGATATCCAACAATTTATGTATCTTTTGACTGATGTAAAAAATGAGATCTCAAACTTTTCACCAAAATGAAAGGAAAGAAATGACTAATATTTATTGGTAGTTTACCAATTAGGTCATTTTCATCAAATAGTGAGATAAGTAATTGGTATATATTCACAACTTAATCTAATTTAATTCCATGACTCAATGTTTAGGAACCCAGGAGAAGTCAATGTTATACAAATTAACAGGAAACAACAAAAATGCATTGCAAATTTCCATACTATTGAAATATACTTTAATATAGAATTAATATTTATGCAAATTTTTATCACAAAAAAAATGTATAACCTTGAGAAATTTATTAGAATGTTACATCAGAAAAAGGTTTTTTTTACTTCACTGTATTTTTATTTCAGTTCTTTTACTTGTTCCTCCACACTTCTATATCATTACAATACTCATGAACGTTGAATTGTAAAACTTAAATTATTTATCGCCAAGGAGTTAACACAACCCTTGTACTAAACATATGATAGTTCAACATTTCAGAGAATGACGTATTTAAATAACGTACAACACATGGACTCTTGATTTGTACTAAATATATGAACTATTAATGTTAGTCAAACAGTTGAGGTGAATGATTCATTTGAACAACAAAATTTGATTTCATACTCCTTTTTTTTTTTAATTCTTCCTTAATGGAAGAATTTCGTGGGTATGTATCAGCCCCAAGATTTTAAAGAGGTTACTATTTATAGAATCATCTCCCTTTCCCTAGAATTCTGAGTTCAAAGGAGCAAAATAATTTGATGAAAAGTTGATTTATATTTTTTATTAAAGTCATGACTTCATCCATGCTAAATATTTGTGTCTGAACTAAACTTTTACATACAAATTCAGACATTTTCCTTTGTTTCAATTTTTATCAGCAAATCCGTCATGGAGAGAGTTCAATGTTCAAGTCATCTCTATTTATTTTTCACAACAAAAAAATGATTCAGGTATTACGCCAAAAGAGCATCTAAGTCGTGCTCTTGGCTTTGAATTTTTTATAATGCCTTTAAAGTTTATTTACTCAAAAAGTCATAGCCTTAAATCTCATTATTACCCTTGGAATATTCGTTTATAAACGTATATTAAAGGCTTAAACATATTTGAAGGGGGGGGGGAAAGAGAGTTTTAGGACCTGGAGCCTTTTGTAATTTAGAATGTCTATGTTGTTACGATCTCAATAGTTAATTATTCCCCCTTCTCTCTCAATATCAAAAGCTAACTAACCCACTGAGTCCTAATGAATAATTCTTTAAAACATTGTAATAACTTCAAACACAAAATGCCCATAGTTTTTGAATTCCTTCCTCAAAAATTTACAATTGATCGATGAAAAGGATGATCAAACATTCATGATAATGTATGTATTGTACATACTATAACGATTTTCTTTGTTAATAGATTATTACAGCAAAATCAAATACCCCAAAGCTAAAATGACTTATTTTTTATTTATTTTTTTGCAAATATGCATTTTCTTTCATTTTCAAATAATTTAATACCATGCTCATTAAACTAGAAAATGTAAACTTAGGATGTGCATAGAATATCTGCTTTGATTTATGAGTTGCATTTGAGTTGTAAGGATTTTCCTTTCTTTCCAAAAGGATTGTTAAATTTATTTATCAGTAATGAAGTTTGCCTTTATTCAAAGTTATCAATTTGATACATCCATGGAAAATTAAGACAAATTACAAAAAAAGTTTGAGATTGCTGAATAAATGATACTATATCAATTTATAATGAGCCCATTATAAATGTTACATATTTATGCATTGTTAATAGTTTTAAAAGATTAGTTTATAATAAAGAAATTCACCTGAAAATGTGTAAGCATGTTTTGTAACAAAGTAATTACTCATTTTAAAATGAGATCAAAAATTTTTTGAAAAAAGGATTTCTTTTGGGGATAAGTTGGAGCCTCATTAGGAAATAATAAATACCCATACTTTTGGTCTTTACTTTGTAATAACGACCCTTAATGATAACTTCTTTACTCTCTTTTCCTTAGAGTTCCTCAAATCTTCATTTTGGAGCGCATTCCATGTATTGAAAAATACTTTGTTAAAAGGATTGTTTCAACAAAACGTCGACTTAGAAAACATGAAGGAAGTTTTGAAGTCATATAAGTGAAACTCAAAAAAAAAATAATTAAAATTGAGAATTATATTAGTTTGGTCTAAGTTTCTTTATTTAATAAAAATAGATATACTTTGAGCATCCTTTTGGGTTTAAATTAATATGTATGTATTTTCGTATAATAGATTTGACCCTTTATTATTAAACTAGATTTTTAAGCCCCAAATTTTATAGTCAAAAGCTAATAAATTGTTCAATCACTAGGTATTTAATTAGGCTAACTGATCTAAACATTACATATACATATGTTATGAATGAACATGTAATAAAAAGTAAAATTTTTACTGAATTGTGGAGTACAAAATGCCCTAACAAAGACTATGTTAGAGATTGTATTTTTTCACACCGGATTGGACAGTTCATACAGGGAACTGATAATTATAATATATAAAATTTTACACTTCGACACACAATATAATTAATAGGCAGTGACGTCCATTATACTGTCAGTCTTTTAACCAGGGAAGAAGTTCTTCCACAAAGTAAATGACGACTAAATATGACGTTGATATTTGATAATATACGTCTTATTTATAGTCATTCAAAAGTGGCAAAATACAAAAAAATAATACTCTACTTTTTAGACTAACTTTTTTTCCAGTTAATAATAGATTATTTTTATTTTACCAATAAATTAATTCATTTAAAAATTGTACATAATTATTTTCAAAAATGTTACTTTTTTTATAAGAAAAAGAAAGGAAGAAGACGAAGACTTAATTTAAAATCTACAAAAACAAAAAAGAAACTTTTATCCACTCTCCCTAAAAAACCTTTAAACATATGTACCTACCTACCTACCTATGTATGTATGTATGTAAAAAAGATACGTGTTTCACTCCACTTTGAGTAGAAAAATAGAACACTACCAATCTTCTTCTTCTACTATTTTTTATATTATTGGAATCCTACCCCTTTTAATTTTCATTAAATGTAATATTGAAATATTGGAGAAATAAAATATCAATTCTTTTGTAGTTGAGTGTCGTTTCAACTAAAGGAAAAAAGATATTTTTTGTTCGAGATTGTACCTTTTAAGGTAGCAAAAAAAAAAAAAAAAAAAAAGAAGTGATTCATAAAACATACACCACATTCTTTGAATCAAAACGAGATATAAATATATACTACACATATATTTTTTTATAAAACATGATGATAAAAGGCCAACGATTCTTCTTTATACATAAAAAGAAAGATATTGTAGAATCATTATTATTCTGGTCGTTGTTAAAGGTATATATATATAAATTATAAGCACAAAGCAAACTTAAAAAAAATACTCGTAGACAGAAACATAGTATCCAATGTTTCCTCTTAGTAACATCTTCAAAAGATCATTGAAGAAAAAGAACATTAATATCAAAAACAAAGGAAGATATAAATTTGACGTTGATGGAATAGTTCAAATTAGATACAATATCGAATAAAACTCATTCAAATTGTACTTGAAATAACTTGAAAAAGATAATAAGTTGTTCAGATGTATTAAAATGTAAGTATGATACTAAGTTGGGTATGTATCAAAAACAGCTATTTAGCTATTGTTAATGATATTTAAGTATTTTTCTTTTAAATTTATTTAAATGTTGGGTGAATAAACTATGTAGTTACGTATATACATACAGAACAAAAAAGGAATAACACATGTAATTAAATAAATCTACAAAATAATATTTACCTGCTTTTTTTTAAATTAATATTTAAAGTGTTCAACATAACTCTTAACTCCCGTTTTCATATTAGGTTGAAGAGAAATTTCTAATCTCAATTACTTGGTTATTTTTACACTTTCTATAGTAGGATTTGAGACAACTTTCCAAAGGAAAAATGAAATAAAAATACTTGAATATGACCTTTTATTTTGCAAAATGTACACTTTTTTTTAAATATGGGCAGGCATATACTTTGTGTAGAACCATTCAAGCTCAAGAAAAGGCAATGCAAAGGTAAGCAAATCTTGTTCTTTTAAAAGATTTTTTATTTTCAGGAAAGAATGAAGAACCCCTAGAGTTTGTAGCTTTTCATTGCTCAAAAGGACTCTATTTGTAAGGTTCTAGAGGTGCACACACGGCAAGCTCATTCGTCTAATCTCAATGGAGCATGACCAGTAAAAAAACATTTGGCTTACAAATGTTAATTAGGTATTTTATTAGAAATATAAATGCATTTAACGATTGAATCCCAGATTTAGTTTATAGAGACTGAGTTTGACTATTGAGGGTCTATTGAAATATAAGTTTATTATATAAAAATACAAAATTAAATTGGTTAACTAATGACTTAGCATATTTAGTTATTATTATATGTTTTTCCATGATAGTTTGCAACTAAATAAATACTAATCAAATAAGTATTTCTGCTAAACCATTACTATTAAAATCAGGATTCGAACATACAAACATGGATAAATTGTTTATTGTATCTAATGACTAGAAACGTTGATTTTGTGTATAAAAAATAGACTGACAGATATTTTTTTTCTTTTTTTGTACATAATTACTACCTTCTTTTAAAGTGTTACTTTTTCCTTCTTCCACTTTTAATTAAAGGTTGACTTCTGAAGATACAGAAAACGAACAATAATTAATTAACACAATATGTGCTACAAATCGGGATAATTACAAAAATTGCTCGATTAAAGACTTCTATTATTACTTCATTCACTTTAATTAGATAATATAACATAATATGTAATTCAAAGAGAAGAATCAAATAATTATACCCGGATATGACCTTTTGTATTTCTTAAATTATGTTTGTTATATAGTAGAGAGTCACTGCATGGACAAAAATTGATGTCTCAACTTATAGCAAATCAAAGTATTGTGTAATTCAAATTACAAGGATATAGAGAGTAGCTATGGACTTGATTATTATTATTATTATTATAAATCAATTTTGGTTTATAATGAAGCAATCAGAAAAACAAAGGATTGACAGGATCGACGTAAATACTTCCAAGAAATCGGAGGAGATACTAGGAAAATATATATAATGTAAGAAGTAAACATCTAAAATAATAAATGACGTCATACTCAATAATGAACAATAAATATTCTTATCTGTTAAATCCATTCGAAAGCAAAATATGAAAATAAAAGATCAAAGTATTGGACTTTCCCCAAAATACAATTTTCATTAGATAAGAACACATGACGTCATTCTGTGTTTTTAGAGTTTTTATTAAATATCTATGGTTATATTTTTAAAATTTATTTATTTGGCGGAAATACTATTTTTTATTTTTTATTTTTAAAAGAAGAAACTTTGACAACAAACTATTGGGGAAAAACTTACTAAATCATGAGTACTCAATATGATAACAACATTTTGTTGACATAAAGATAGACAATATGTCACAAAGGGTTGACTATTTATATATTTATATCCAACCCATATAAAACATTATGAGGTAAACACGCATCAATATTTATAAAGTTAACTATTTATGGTTAGTCATATTATGAGATTATAAATAATGAGAATCTTGAGAATAAACAGCCCTCACACTTTTTAGTAAAAGTACATTAATATGTAAAAGGAGTCTTCACTATTGCCGGGGTTTGATTTTTGTTACATTTGTACTTGTCTAGAATAAAGTTGTTTTAAGATAATATTTTATGTTTGTCAAAATAACATTCCATATAGTAAAAAAGACTCAACCCCTATAAATTTGTATGTACATTCAAAAATAGCATTAACAAAATACAAAATATGTTTATATATATCCATATATGTATGTATAGTCATAAAAAGGCTTAAAAAATATACTAAATTTCGATTATTACAACTCATTAAATACAGAAAGACAACAACAAATTAGATGTTGTTTTCATTTCTACATAAGCTAATGGTGCATTAGTATCAATAAAATGCATTTTAATAACATTTTACTATTTTTTTGATACAATAAAATGGCTTCTTTGACAATATTTCTATTCTAATATCATGTTCTTGTGGAAAAGACACTCGCCGAAAGATTTTATAATGAATACTTGCTTTACAAATCTAAATATTGATCAGTGAAATATAATTAATCAGTTTATTTATAGAGTTGTGGAAATTTTTTCTTGTATAATTTATTACATGTAAAAGCAAGAGGATGTAAAAACCAGAAATAAGGACTCGGACTTGAGTCAAACTTTTACGTCTTACTATTAAACTGCAACTTCAGGATTGATTGAGGCTCTACAGACGACTTGAATACTAGCTCTCAAGAATTGATCATCACTCGTGAATAGAAAAAAAATTTATTGCCATTTTAATTCATTAGTTATTATTGGTAATGAAAAAGCCATCTGAAGTGATATTTATTATGACGTCAGAGATATAAGAGATATTGCTTGATTATACTAATGATTTTAATTATTAGAAATTTGATAAATGTTTTTAATATTAGATTCGTTCTTTGCTCAACAACCTGAATGTGTTAGAATATACTTTTTGAAAATAAAACTCCTTATCTAATAAAATAGAAGTTAGCTTAGTTAGAGATGCAAAAATTTCTAAAATATCTGCAAGTGTATACGCTTCAAGAATCTGCAAAATAAGTGTGTCTCTTAACTATTTCTTTCCTATTTTAAAGATTTAAATGTCATCAACTCGTAGAGAGGGGTGGAGTGGGGTGGGGGGGAGTCAACAATCACCAAGTTTGTAGCATTTTTTATAGACTTAAGCACTTGCAAAAAAAAAAAACAACGTGCCTCTAAATACTTATATTAAAAATAATAAGTAACAGTATATATAAAGGTATGTTCAAATCCTCGATCATAATATTTTTAAAATGGATGAAATCCTTTTAAAATCCTCTTTGAACAGTTTTCCTTGTGGTGTGTGTTTTTTCCTAGAATCCATTTTCTTAATAAATTAATTTATGTGGAACAAACAATACATACATCACTTTTTCACAAGCCTTCAGCCTTTAACAAGATAATTATTAAATTTTGTTATATGTATATCTAATAGAATTTGAAAAAATAAAATAATAAAAACTTCAAAGCGTCATATACCTTTGATCTATCTGTTTATAAATACATATACATATATGTATACAGTTTCTTCTAAATGAAAAACGAAACAAAAAAGCAACATTGTATCTAGTCATAGTGTAAATATGATTTTATTATAAATGAGAACCTAAAGAAAATTCTAAAGAAATTTAATTTAAAAAAAATATTTTATATACCTATTTAGACATATCAAATATTAATGATGTGGTTTTCAGGATCAATTTGAATAAGGACCCCCCTCAATAGTTTGTTCTCAACTCCTTCAAATTATGTTTCTTGCTGTCAAGACAAAGGCTCAAAGCAGCAAAATTAAAATTTCCTTTTTCAATAACAAAGAGAGATGCAAATTTTATATTATATAATATTTTTGCTTTTTTTTATGAATAAAGTATATTAGAATATTACTTTAAATAATGGGTTTTTATCTAAATAGTCCCTTTCACTAAAAAGATTGTCTACCACTCTCATTCATAAACAATAATCTTTCGTCGTCTCAAAACTCTTTTTTTTTTTTTTTTCAAAAGGGAAAGAATATCATCATCTACTTTTGAAAATCAAAATTAAAAGACGTTGTTCATGATTCATAATAGTGCCTCATAGTCAAATTTCTATCCTTGAAATAGGCAAAAATTATAATGTAGACCCCTGGTGGTGTCCAAGCTGTATTCCATAGGAAAAATTGTACATTTTTTTTTCCAATTTGCTTTTGTTGTACAACGGCACAAATGCAGTCCATCATATTTTTTTGGGTCACAATTAAGATCAAAAGTCTGTTATAGAAATTATAAGGTATACAACTTTTTGAAGAAATATATTAAATTGAAAAAAATTAGACACAACCTTTAAATAAAACTTTTGAAAAAAAGATTATTTATTGCTATGAAACAAATAGTTTAGAGCAGTGATTGGCAATTATCCAGCTTGAGGACCCTGTGTGGTAAATTTTCATCTGGCCTTCCAATAATATATACTTTTTTTTTTTTTACTATAAAATTAATTTTTTATCTTCGATTTAGCCTTCAAAAATTAGTAAGGTTTTTAAGGATTTTTTCTGTTAATTTTAATGGCATGACACTTCACAAAAAAAAAAAAAAAAATATGGGCGTTTGAAGTCGAGAGTGTGAATTTTAGTTTCATTCAAAGTTGTCTTTAAGATACTTATGTACATGCATTGCATATTTCGAGAGCCGATTGCCCCTTTTCCCTAACTAATAAATACATAGATTTAGTGTTTGCTTATTTAAGCATTCATTATATACTAGAATGACCCCACTCTATTCTATTCGTACTATCTTTTTAATAGATGAGAAAAGCTTTTACATGAGATATACAAGATCATTTTTTTTATCTCATTTTTAATTGATGCCGTCCCGTTCTTCGTATTATTTCTTTCTTTATTCATTCATGCCATCAACGAAACAACAACAAAAAAAAAAGCTTTTATGTTGTGACAAAGTAAATAAATGAATCCTACTGAGTGATTAATTACCTTGCTTTCTGTTTTTCAGAAGAAAAAAAAGAAAGAAAGAAAGATAATGAACATTAAGATAAAAGTATATTACGAGACTTAACAAAGACGCTTCTTTTATTATTTTGCTTGTAAAAATGTGTTGATTTTCACATCAATTCCATCATTTTCAATTTTCTTCATTTTTAGTAGATATCAATTTAATTTATTTGAAATAAAATCTTGTAAAACAATTTATATACATATACCTACTAGTTGGAAAAATACCAATATATGAAACTTATAGTTATAGGATTTTTATTCATGTGTGTATATATTTACCAACTTTTTTTTTTTTTCAAATTTATTTATTCATTTCGTGCCGTCTTTCAATTAAAAAAAATCTTATCTGCCTCTCCCTACTTTTTATTTTATTAGATGTATTCATATATTATTTTAATGAAAATGAAAATTGGAAACTTATTTATCTATATACGAAAAATATAAATCATTTTCGTCAAAAAAAATAAATTAAATAGATTTAACTTTTATAAGATAAAAATCAATAGACGTATAGGATTGAATAGTAAGCCAAAAGTGACGTCATATTGGAGGGATAGTTGTTGATATATAAGTTGCTGAACAAAATGGACAAATTAGAATAAAAAATCTTTAGTAAACTTCATTTAATTGGTGTTGTGTCGACTTGAGTCGATTGAGTCAAGTCAATAATTAATTAGAAAGAAAAAAGATGAAACATCACTACTATTTAATTATAACTGTGAAAATAATCAGTGGATACTTTGATTTCAATTAATTATCATGTTCATTTTCAATGCTGACTCTTACCAGGCTCTATTATATCGCTAATGTATATTATCATTATCAACAGAAAAGGTATTATTGCTCGGATATGGAAGCAAAATTAAAAAAATACTAAATACTGATATGACATCATGTGAAACTGCACAATTTTCTTGAATTTGATCTAAAATCTAATCTAAATTATAAAACTCATATCCAAAGTTTTAGACTTTGAATAATTAATTCTAAAACTGCTTCATATGTAAATTACAAATCTGTAATTAATTTTGTTTTTCATATCATGTCAGATGTTGGAACATTTTCAATATAAAATGATTCAAAAAAATTTTATACTTTTGGAAGTTTGTGAGGATATTTTACAAAGAAAAAATATTAAACCCAGTATTAAATTCTATGTAAGTTATTTTAATGGATTTAAATTTCGTGTGGAGTGATTCAATTAGTAAAAAACACTGGATAAGTATAGGCAAAATCACACTTTTAAATTTTTTTGGTTCAAGTATAAATTATGCCTGAGTTTTTCATTATTTCTTTAAAAAAGGGTCTTATTTGTAGCGTGAGTAGTTAACCTATAATTTTAAAAGTATATTTGTCTTTGATAGTCCAATGCAGCAGTAATAATAATAATAATAATTTGATTGCAATTTTTTCAAATCAAAAATTATATGTGGTTGAAAAAAACAACAACCTTTTTTTAGTTAAATCATTGATTTTTGCAATATTATCAATATTTGTATGAAAACATTGTTCAGATTTCCGCAGAATTTATAAAATGACTTATATCTAATTTGGATTCAAACTATGGATTTTGATAATTTAATGCGGATAAAGCATTATGAAGCATTCATGCAGCCTTTAGTATAAAATGTATGAAAAAGTTATACTTAAAACCATTTTTGAATGACTTTGCTGATGCATCTCTATGAGGGGTTTTCAAGGGTTTTTAATTTAAGCCAAACAATAAAGTGCAATCCATCTGATGAGCCATTAATTTTCTGTACGAAAGTTAATTTAGTTAAGTCAATGATTCTGTTCTGACGAGGTCCAAGGGGAAACATCTTCTTAACTTTTAGGCTTTATCACATATCTGGTGAAAGTTCCGAATTTCACTATCTGCTTTCATATTTTTGGAAGCTGTCATCATGGTTTCTTCATTGAAGGAACACATATTGTGTAGTACAATGATATTGAACATTAAGTTTATTATGTCGAATCTATTTTAAATACATTATTACTAAAAATATATCTTACAATGCTAAATCTACTAAAAGAATGACCGACGATATCTAAATATGTTTTATTTAACTTTTGTTAATCATTTATTTTAATATATCTTTTTTTAATTATTATAAACAGACCGTAAGAAATTATCCACTGACCGGATTTTTGCATGTGAGTCACTTGTTAAGAAGCCCTATTCTAGGTTATACCCATCATGAACAACCACAGTTCCTTGTTTATTTTCTTCGATCCGTAATTTAATATCAAAAGTTACATTACTCAATTTGCAATTCCCTACATTATGTATGTCATTCTAAAAAGTCCAGGAAAACGACTTAGTGAATACTTTGACTCTGAACTTTTTTATATAGTTAAATTATAATTAATGGTTAATAACCATGTATGTTCTAAGTTATATTTGCACATTTAAAAATAAGAATTGAGAGAAACAAAATGTGTATATTTTGCATTATGTATATTGAAAACAAACTTTTAAATTAATTTTACATATATAGACGTAAAAAATATACAATTTTAAATAATACACAAACAAAAGGAATATTTATATATTATTAAAAGACGTCACAAACCTTATCTCAAAAAATATATATTCATTCAGTTTTAATGTAAAATATGCTGTAGCATTTCGTTTGTTTGTGATGAATTTATATTTATATTATATTCAAATAGCAAATATACAAAAAAAAAGTTTATAACAAAAAATTACTTTTGTATTTGTTTTAAAGTTTTGGTGTGTTATTTTTTTAATGGTTTACCTGTAAATTTTGAAAATGAGAAGTTGAAATACAGTCATTTGAGGTGTAGTTTTGTATTTGCAATCTATTTGGATTGCAAAAAAAAACCCTAGAATTTTGTAAGTAATACTGTGGTTTTGAAGTGTACATGATATTTGTTTTTGTTTTTTTTATCGAGAAAACCCTTTATTTCAATTTAATATATAATGTATACGTAAATTGACAATTTATAAAGGAAAATAATTATTTTCATCGATAACATACAATTAATAACTAATTCATCAATGGTTCTACTATGTTAGACCCTATGTTGTGCATGTCTTTAAGTTCCTTGATATATTGAATTAATGTCCTTGTAAAATAAAATTAAGTATAAATGAAACACATGAAATACTAAAACATTTATAGGAGCAAAAAAAAAAAAAAAAGTTAATATATGCAAATTGCAATAGTCCTATTCTGTCTGCATGTTTTTTGTATTATTATTATTTCTTGCAAACCCCACTGCCCATAATATCTAAATATATACATATATAAGTAATTTCGATTTATTATTCATAGCAAATAATATTTTATTATGCATAATATATATTTATGTACAAATTACAAAATGTACTGTATACAGGGGCAACTCAATCAAGTAAAAATATGTGTGAGATATGTAGGAATATAATTCATTTATATAATGACACCATTAAATTCCTTCAAATATTAATTATATTTACCTCATGCTACCTTTGTTAAACTTGACGCATGTTGCTAATGGTTGCTTTTCGATAAAGAAAAAAAAACCATGTACAGTACCGTTGAGTTCTCCTACAGTCTAGTCCTATTTAATTTTAAACTCTTTTCACAAAAAAACTTCACCGGATACATGCAAAAAAGATTGAGACACACCTAGGGTTTTGAAGAGTTCAGAGTCAAACTCCTGTGTTCATCAATAGAACACATTACTTACTCTATACTAAATATTTATAACCTGGATTAAAAATGTTTTGAAACATGAATACCTGTTTTTAGTTGGAATGAATGTCAATTGATTTTTTGACTAGTAGGTAGTTTCCATCATTTGCTCACTTCAAAAAAGTTATATTTTGGGTCAATTTTTGCTCTGGAGCATTCTTTAACACGAAACATGCTTCTAATGAAATGAATTTATGTCTTCATAAAATCAAATATTTTTTGATTAGATTAAAATTTAGTTTCAATGCACTTTTTCCTTAACAGGGATAATGTTTGTACTTGAAAATTTGAAGATATATATATTTTTCTTGACGTTATTGTTATATTATATTCAATTTTAGTGATACAATAGTAAATTTTGAATATATTTGTAATTTCCCAGGTTATAAGACACTCGTTTAGCAAAGTCTTTTGAAATAGTACGAATACTCATTTTTTTATTTTAATAACGAAGTATATCTTAAAGGAACGGTGGTTATTTTCCATACTGTAGTCACTCCTCCAAGAGGGTCAAACAATTTTATGCTTCAACAAGCATTTCATGTGCTTCAGAAGCGTTTTTCTTCAAATGATAGCAGAAAATCAACAAAGTCCGCAAATCGCAAAGTTTGATTTGGTTTAAAATACTCCTAAGTGACATCTGTTGCCTAATAGCTGAAAGTCTCAATTCATAGGTATATATCTAATAGACAAAGACACTGATGTAGAACCATTTAGTTATCTGTGACTAGATATTTTACCAACAAATAATAATAAAATATGCTTGGAGACAACAGATTCTGGGTCAATTTTTGTTTAGAAATATTATAATACTACAAAAAGCACTCCACCAACACAAGTGATTGCTCGTTATCTAAATTGTACTCCATAACCTAACATTTTTAATAATATTTTTTATATAAAATCAATGATTAATTTTATTTAAAGAAATAACATATTCACTGAATATTACAATATTAAAAATAAAATATTAAAGTTTGTCTTTTCTATTCATTTTAGACTTTCTATTTTTTCTCTGTTCCTTTAAATACTTTTTTTTTCTTCAAAAAATAAAAAAAAAAACATTAAAATAAAGAAGAATTATCTTTCTTTTTTCATTTAATGTTGAAAAAAGTAGGAGTAAAATATACATATTTTACTTTAAAGATAAAGATATAACGTCAAAAAATTCAAACATAAACTTAAAATAGATATTCCTGTTCTTATCAAAAAAAAAAAAAAAAACCTTCAGCATTTTTGACAGTTTGTAAACAAAATATGAATATGTAAACATACACACACACACACAAAAGTCCCACAGAATATATAAGGAAATAAATTACTTCATGTATATGTATATTTTATACTTAAACATATTTTGTTTTCTTTATTTTCTTATGAGGCCTTTCAAAATAAGTAAGAGCTTCAATATGTAATCCGAAAAAAAATATAGACATAAAAAGTTTTTTTGTTTTGTTTGTGTTTAGTGTTGAAACAACTCTTTTTTGTCCGGTCTTTTAAAATTTCTTTTTGTAGACGGACATTTCTGTCCAAATTAGGGGTTTTGGACAGTGATCTACTAAACATTTCATCGGTCAGTTCAAGTTAAAATGAATTAATCTAAAACTCATTTGTAACTTGGCTTGAGGCATTATTTTTTTTTATCCGGTCTTATGTGATTTCTTCTTTACCGACTTCGACTAAAATTTGGCTTAGAACCGTGGACCCAAATTTAATCACTCTTACATCTAAATGCGTCTGTATAAAACTTCATATAACGCCATCAGAACGATCTTTGCTTATTTGAAATGTTAAATGATGTCATCAAGAGTTCATTATAACATTGGTACAGATCCATTTTTTTTTACTATTAGGTGTAGTAAAAATAAATCCATAAATTTTGTAAATGGTGGCTTTAATGATCTGTATCTCGCGTTGTATAAGTGCGATTATATTACGCTAGATGGCGTTAGAAAGATGAGATTTCGTAGTAAAAAAATTGAGAGCAAGTTTATGATTGCATAAATCAGTAATGTTGTTTGAGTGCGCATCAAAGATGGACACCAGCAAGGAGACAATACGCTATATTCTACAATTTTTCTTCAATAAAGGCGAAAACGCAAGTCAGGCAGCTGAAAATGTGAATAGTGTTTATGGTCCTCATACTGTAACAGCCAATTATGCACAATTTTGATTTCGTTGATTTCGTTCAGGTAATTTTGATGTCAAAGAAGCACCACGCTGTGGAAGGCCAATTTTCGAAAATGTCGATAAAATAATGGCCAAACTCTTAATTCGAACATGCACTGTCAACAATTGGAAAGTCTGAAGGAAGCAATCACCCAGAAGCACTCAGCTTTAGCCAACAGGAGAGGAATTGTGTTTCATCAGGATAACACCAGTCCACACACATCGATGGTGACTCGCCAGAAGCTACGAGGCCTTGGTTGGGAGGTTCTTATGCATCCATCTTATAGTTTGGACCTTGCACCAAGTGATTATCATCTGTTCCTGTCTATGGCAAATGATTTGGATAGTAAAAACGTTGCCTCAAGAGCAGCTTGTGAAAATCGACTTTACTAGTTTATTGTCAATAGGGACGAGAGTTTCTATGAAATATGCATAATGAAATTACCTTCAAAATGACAACAAGTTATCCAACTAAACGGTGCATATTTAACCTAAATTGGATTATTCAAACTATTGCAAATAAAGCCTCCAATTTAATGCAAAAACAATGAATTTCTTTTTACTAGACCTAATATATGACCAATCAAATCTGATCATATTTTTAGAATCGGTCTAGAAATAGAATATGATTGAAAATTATACAAGATTTTGAACTGCTCCATAACTTTTGAATAAAACTATGACACTCGTATTAATTTTTCTGTTGTTGTTTAAGTTTCTTTCTGGTGCATAAGGATCGTTTTTTGTTGTTGTTGTTGTTGCAGTGTCATAAATACTTTGTTGTTTTGTTTCATAATATTGTTATTGTAATCGATTTTTTATTTTTTTTATTTTCAAAACAATAATAAACGAGCTCTACACATTCCTGCTACTAACATGTTCTTTACTCTAGTAGTAATTTATGTACAAATATTATGTCATTCCCATAAACTCTAATAGAAGAAGAAAAAATATAAGAAATTGTTATATCAAATTTATAAATTGCACAAAGAAAGAAAACATAGTTTAGACTCAATACCCGAAAAGTTTAGTAATATTTTATACTTAAATTATACATTTGCACTTTAGGTATCTATTAAATAAAACTTTGAAACAATGCCAATTACATTTTTGAGGGTTATTTTTATACTTTTGTTAATTTTTCAGGCAACTATTAGAATAAATAAATTCAGGAATATGTATGTACACCAAAAACTTACTTTGGGATGAATAAGCCCTGAGTTTTGTTTTATCTTTTAAGGGGCACAAGGGTCTTGTTTGCATGTACAATGAATAGCATATAATTAATTTACAAAAGAGTAATATGATTTAATTACCTCAAGTATATTGTTTGGGTACATCCAAAAACACTGCAATCAAATTAACATTCCACCTCGACTAGAACACGTAAAACTTAATTTATAACGAAACTTTTACAAAATCAATGCCCAATTAAAAAAGAACTATTAGCAGTTTATTGATCCATGCATTAAGTACTACGTGTATCAAAGCGTAAACCAGAAATAGGTACTTGAGTTGGAAAAATTAAGTCAATAGACTCAAGGGACAAAGTCAGTCACTCTAAAGTCCTTTTTGAGTTAAAAAAACAATTTGAATCAGGAATAAATTGAGTCACGAGGTTCAACTCACGCTTGCAGCTCGAGTCAAATGATTTGATAGTTGGTACTCAAGTACAAAGTCACATTAACAATTTGATTTTATGTTAGACATGCCAAAACCTTTGCTAAAGTCTTATGAAATAATACAGGATTTCTGTACCTGGTGATACATTTTGAACTAACTAAGAGAAATATCTTCTCATATTTTATAAATCTTGTTGTTTTTCCAAAAATAAATTTGTGTTGTATACAATTTTAGATGAACCCTACTAAAAATGTAAATACCTCATTTAAACCAAATGAGAGAGGGATCAAGTAATTTTTCTTAAACGACTGGCAATCACATTATTCTCAATAAACAAAAATTTATTTTATATTGTAAAAGATCTTTCAAATCGAAGATCAATGATGCTTAACGAGACTGAATTTATTGACTAAAAGTCATAGCAAAAATCATTTAGTTTCTTGGGAAATAAAGAAAATACAAAAAAAAAAAAAATGTCAAGAAGATACAAGGAAATATAATATATATATATATATATATGTGACATATATTTTATTTTGTATCATTAGAAACTTCAGTTTGTACATTTTTTCTTCATTCTTTGTATTTTTAGTATGTATTTGTGGTTTTATTTACTGGGGTGTGTTTGCTTATAGATGTAAGAGTATAACTGATTAGAAATTTTAAAATGCCTTTTTACATTTATTATCTTCATAAATTTTAGTTTTTCTCTGGTATATAACAATAGGAGAAAACCTGAAAGTCATTCATATCTTTCAATAAAAAAGATAACTTTTTTTTAGATATATTCTCATCCTTTTCAATTTGAATATTGCAAAAGAAAAGTAATAAATACTTTTATTAAACTACAATATGTAATATACAATTTTTGGCTATTTTTTGTTTTTGGCTTTGTTCATATTGAAGACTATAGAATGGTATTAAATAGAATCAATTAAATGACAATTGACATAATAAAACTGCTGTAAAATCTAGGGGGTAACTAGTAAATTCACGAAAAAAAAAGTTACATCATAACTTTTACTTGATTTATCCTTGACCGTAGATAATTCTATTCCTTATAATCAAGTGTTCCAAGAATATGTATTCTTTTTTTTTTTTTTACTAGACCTTTGACTTTGATATATATGTACACAGCAATAGATATTGTAAAGTCAATAGAGGAGAGAGGAGCAAAGGACTGGGTCTCGAGTTTCATTTAAATTTTACGAATTTGTAAATCTTATCGTACTCTCAATTCAAATATTCAGATTTGAACTCCAGCTCCAAGACTCAAGACATGACTTTTCAACTTTCAAAAAAATGACACACTAAAAGGAACAGAAAAGAATGTGTTAGACAAGTATTAGGTATAGACTGAAAATCAATTTCATAGTCATTTGCTAAATGACTTGATTTATCATCAGAAATAAAATAGTTTCAGACCTGTGTTTAAAGACTCACAACTTGACTTGAACTCGTATCATAGATATAAACACTTGACACAGGTTTGTCTCTTTAGACTAGAGATTACACTTGAGCTTGAATTCAACGATTATAGACTTATAGACTCATAAAGGGTGAGTCGTGAAGAGTTTTGAGCCCTTAGATTATTGGCTAGTATATCTAAATTATGAAAAAGAGTGTATGGTTTTTTTTTTAGAAAAAACTACCACAAGGTATACTTACACCATAATTGGAAAAAATGAAAGAAAGAGAAAGATACAAAACCATATGTTGAACACAACACAATATGACTAATTAATGAAATCTCCACTATATTCATTAATCAAAATTACACACATGTAATAGTAACACGCTAAAAAAACATAACAAATTTATGAATTAATATTCGTACAAAACATATACACAGAAAAATACTACAACCATAACCTATATAACCATTTATGTATTTCATCAAAATCCTTAGAAGCCCCTTAATGTTTTTATATATAAGACAAAAAATGGTGTATGAATAATAATGAATAAAATCAAATTCCTATTTATTATGGATCTTTATATTCAAAGACGTGACAAAATTTATTTTAAATGTTTCTTTTTAAAATAAGATTAAGATAATAGCTTTTTAAATATCTGCTATTTTAAGTTTTTAAATAGAAAAGTTTTTTTTTCTTTAAGGGGGGGGGGGAGAGTTCTTCATTCATTCTTTCATAATATTCATTAACATATGCATAATATTTATTCATAGTAATTTCATTTAAAATATAACTCATTTTTAGTCCTACTCTGCTTTTATCAAATTAGTTAAAAGAAAATACTTTTAAACAATATTTTAAAAGATTTTTCTTAATAAATTCATAATTAGAAGCATGGAAGTTACATTATAGGTTGATAGAAAGCCATGGCATGCAACACACTTGTTCTTTAAGCGTCCCTTTATGTTGTAGAAGTATGATTTGAGACTCAATACTTTGTTACTATTTGATGTATTGATGAAGAATCTGCAATTTTGTTTCCCTCATTTTGGTTAAGTTTTTTTTCAAATTCTCGAAATTGACTTTTTTATTATTCATGCACTTTTTGTCAGTGAAGTCATGGAATTACAAGAAAATAAACTTTTTTTTTTTGTAAGAATTCAAAGCTAATTTTAAACTTTGAACATCAGTCAATTCTAAAAATAAAAGATACTAAAATATTTATAATTTTTTTACAAGAGACTATTTTATGAATGAATAATACCTTGACTGGGCTTATGTCCAGTAAAATCATAATAAAAACGTTTCAAGTACAATAAAATTGTGCGTTCATTGAATCAATGCAACGAACCGTTTCAACCAGATCCAAAAATAATTATTCCGATTTTCATATGCTTAAAATAGGATAAAAATATTGATTTAGAGACAAAATATTAATTTTGAGATTAATATTAAAAAAATAAAAATAAAGTTACACTGATAATCTAAGATTTATATGGGGCTTGGGCATTGAGATCCAAATGGTCTTTCTAATATCATAATATCACAACTACTTTAGTCAATGAATTAAGTATTCGTTATTGTATTGCTTTGTTTGTAAGCAGTCAATTATTCAAAAGATACAATAATAAAAACACATAGATCTTGGATTACTGAAATCCCCATGTTGCATAATTTTCTTTGTGAACCAAAAATTATTTGATATAAGGAACGATTTATGAAAAAAAATAAAATAAAAACTTGCAAAAAAATAACATTTATATATTCTAAACAATTATTTATTTAATTATGTATAATTAATTTCTTCTTCTACATGCTGACTCAAACGTTTGCCAAATGAGTCCATGCATCTATTTCTTTATTGCTATTAATTTAATAATGGTTATGAGTACAATTATTTTATTCAATATTACATATGTATATCTTTTAAGCTGGAAAAGGAATTACAAAGTTTACCATATTTTAAAAAGTTTTTTTATTATTTTATTTTTTATGTAGTGAGGTTGTTAAGCATTGAGTTGAATGGTTTCTTTAAAAAAAATATAACTCGAGACTTAATTACTCTTTTGCAAAAAAAAAAAAAGGAAAGTTTTCTTACAAAAGAACTTGCAAAAAAAAACCCCTACTCGCTTGTATCTGCATAATATTGAGTCAATCATTATAAAAGAGGACCATAAAAAGTTTAATAGAATATGCTTTAGGTATGAAAGCATATTCTATACAATATATTTAGATAAATGAATATTCAATAATGGTAGATAAGTAAATTGTCATTATTCATTTGGTGCATTGACTTTAATGCAACTGCATTAAAATATGGAAGCGAGTAAATATATATATATATATATAAGATATTGGGTCATTTCATTAGAAGAATATTCAGTCAAAATAAATTTAGCAAATGATAAAAGTATGTACACTTTGCATATATATTTTTTAAGGAGTATAATTTGTCTAATAGTCTAGATTTTAGAAAAATAAGATTTCATAAATATAAAGACATGGAATCATTTCAGTTTCTTTAAAAACTTTTTGAGTTGCATTTCTTTCAGATAGCATTTGAGCTTCTGGATTCCTTTCCTCATTCTAAATCAAAATACAATTTTCAACTTTGAAATAACAATTTGTTTTTTTGTTTTCGTGAGCTGTATTCAATAATAAGTTTTCAACAAGGCAATAGTGCTCCTAATCTGCGACCAAGCTTTAAAACTATAAATTGTTCCGCAGAAAACAAAGATTCTCCTGTCTCAAACCACTTCGAGGCCAAAGCAATTATCTAAACTCTACTTTTTCTATGATTGTTCTACTATTTATGGCTATTTTATGACTTTCTACCCAATAACTAACTCAGAACATTTATTCAACAAGAAGACAATGACTCCTCATCCCTAAGTGTATAACAATCCTAAGTAACTTTTTAGTGTATTTATACATATGTGTGTGACTAAATATAAACTTAAATTACATCATCAATTCAATGATATTATTAAAAACAAAAACTGGTTTCAGATTAAAACTCCTCAATAAACAAAAACCACCGTTAATTAAAACCTCTTGAGTACACTTTTTAAAAGTATAAGTAAATATTACTTAAGATTTAAAAAAAAACATGTTTCAAAGAATTATGTAAAATATTTAATTATTAATGGTGTTATTAATTACTTCAAGATTATATAGTTTATGCATGAATAAATATGCACATATGCCTAAGGAGTCAAGGACTATTACAGTTAGAGATCATTTGAAAAAACCAAAGCTGAGATAACGTAATAAAAATATCGTAACACTGATAGACATTATGTCAACTGATTTACTTTTGAATCGTTAATAAGGGAGATAATAAATTAGTTGTTATTGTTTTGCAGTTCTCTACCAATGCAGGTTTTGTTTATGACGATAGCTACAAGAGCTGAACTGTCTAGAAAAAGTGAGATTTGGAAGGTTTAGACGATGTTGTAAAACAATTGGCTACACTGAGACACATGTAGCTAATTTTTCAGTAAGTGAAGGAATAATGAAGATGTTACTATCTCAGTTTTTATTCATTTGTGGGCATCTTTCGTAAAATAAATAAAAAAGTCATTTTTTCATATAAAATGTTTATTTTGCAACGTCTTTTCATTATTAAGAGTAGGTTTTTGGTTTTTTTTTAAAAAAAAATTAAAAAAAACTGACAAAATTTATCAATGTATTAGTTGTTTCCTCGATGAGAATTAAAAAAAAAAATAACAGTTTTAAAAAATAAAGAGTAAATAATAATCCATCTTGTCAACTGACACATTTTTGGAGCGATTGAGTCTCACCAGGAAGGGATTCTTTTCAGCTTTAAATACAAAATATTGATTTAAAACTATTTTGTTCAATAATAAACACTGAACATAAACAGTTTAAGTGGGCCTTATATTTAGTATTTTGATATACAACCTATAGTTTCTTTGCAATTATTTTCTCTTCCAGTTCCAAAAGAAATTAATTATGAAAAATCTATTTATCCGGCTTTGAATTTTTATTGTCTTCCTGAATTATTAAATCTAAACATTAAATACGAATTATAAATTATTTATATAGAAGTCAAAATCAAAACTTGTTCTAAAAATACAAAGTTAAAACTTAGTCCTATCTGTACATTATTGCTATTTTTATGTGCACTTATCAACAAAACTACATAAAACTAAGTCTGTTAATTAATATTTGAAATTTACACAAACATAAAAATGATGATTTCATTCAATTTCACAAACTACTCTAAGAGCAATCGTATTTAGCTAATGGTAAATTTTCTTGCCAAAAAAATAATAACAACACCATGGTTTTGCATTGTATCAGCATTATATGTATTCAATTATAATTTATTTATATTTTGTAAATATCTGCATTTAATTTTTATATATTGTATCTCTATTATTCTGTGAATATTTAATTATAATTATTCTTGTTAAATTCATGCATTTTTAATTTAATTTATCGGAATTGTTTATTATAGAAAAATGTTTTTAAGATAACCATTTTACCATTAGGCGGATAATTATTCTTATCATGCATCAAAATAATCCGTTGCAAAAGCAAAAAAAATCTATGCAGAAATAATGAAAACTATTCAAGTTTTCTCTGATGTTGTCTCGTAAAAAAATTGAGCATGTAGAATAACATTAATCATTAAGTGAAAGCTTTTGAAGATCCTTCAAAAGTTGTTGTAAGCAAATTTATATATATATATATATATATATATATGAAAACACAAGCTAATAAGAAAATTATATTAGGTTTTCTCATCCAATTCTTCTTGTATATGCTCTGAATTATAAATCATTATTCTTAATCAATTTTTTTTTTTTGCAATGAAATAATTTTTTTTAAGCATGTTTGATTTGATTTGCTTGAGTATTTTAAAACTTTTTATAAATTTGAGCCAATTTGTAGTAAAAAAAAAAACTCTAAATGAAGCAATCCAATACAAAAAAAAAATGCAATGTGAATATAAAAAACCCTTTTTTTATAAATGTTTTGTTCTAAAACAAATTATGCTTTGGTTTCTATCTATTTACTTCTCCCCCTAACTAATTGAGCTAACATTTTCAAAATTAAAATTTGATATGCGCGATTATTTTACTTTTTCAAAAAAAAATTAGATTTCAAATGTAGTTCTACATATATAATGATTAAGAATCTGTAATTATTTTTTATTTTATTTCATATTTTACACTTTTGATAGGTTAAATACAATTTTTGAATTGTGGCTTGTTAGTAGAACGTTGGATCAAACCTTTACAGAAGTATAAAAATATTCTTAGAGATAAAATTGAAAAAATTTGAAAATATCTGATTATAATTTAAAATAACTAATTATAGGGGTTCATAATTACCACGTCAAGTCCTATCCTTGAAAAAAATAAACTCAATTCTTTTATGCACTTTATAATAGCATATACCTTTCGTCTTTAAATAAGGCGTGTAGACGCATAAACATATATCACAAATTTGTAATTTTTTTGATTGGATGACCCATTTATTGTTATTTTCATGTTATTTGGTCTAATCCAAACATGCAAACAATCTTTTTCACAACTAGTAAAAGTATTTTTTTTTTTTGAAAAGTAATAATATATGTTACAATCCACATACTTAAGAAACAACTTTTTTTACAACTCAAGTTGGCATAAGATTTCCTTGGAAAAAGAATAAAAAAAAATGTTTGTCCACATCATAACTAACTTTTATGCAAAAAAACTTTGACAACATTATTTTTATTCGTTTAGACCTTTATCAATAATTATATATTTAGGTAAAGAAAATTTGCAAAGTTGTAAACGAAAAGTATACAAAGTCAATTGTTGACCTACAAAAATATATATTTAATATATTATCGAATAGTTAAATGGATTTTAACTAATAAGTTCTTGTAATTTTGACCTCATATGAATATCAATCATTTTTTTTTTGTGAACTAAATCAGGGATTTTTAGCTAAAAACTAATAAAATAAAAAAATAAATGAATAAAGTGTAATTTTTTGGATAGATTATATTATAACTTTATGAACCAAATGTCCACAAAAAAGATACTGAAGTCAAATGTAAATAATGATTTATCAGTAACTATATTGAATAATTATGGAAACTAAAATCCCTTTTTGTTTGTATGTATATATCTTTAACGGAAATGTATTTAATATAGTTTAATAATAGAAAATAGTCATTTTTATTTTTCTATCCAATATATTTCAGTACATTTTTCTTCCAAACTTGCAAGGAAATTTGAGTAACTCAAAATACGATAGTAAACTTTCATTATTAAACCAAATGTTGAATTTTTATTCATATCATTTTCATTTCTAAAGCATAATAAGAACAAAAGTCACCTCATTTAAATCATTCCACCCTGATAGAAACCACACTTTATTTAAGTAAATAAAAAGAATAAAACAAAACTTGTATCTTGAAGAGTCCAGTGCATCTTTGGAACCCATTATAAATGAAAGTCTGTTGATAACCCCTCCAAAACACGAATTACTAAAATATATTCGAGTATAAAACTATTCGTTATTAATACATTAATTATCACTAAAATCAAGTAAATAACAAATGAACTTATTATTATCCATGAACTGTGACTGAGTACTTATGAATAATTAATGTCTCAAATCGTATACAAAATGTAATTATTTATAAGTTAATTAATATTCAATTCATTCTTTTTCATGTGATTCATTAAGGAAATTTCCTTAAAGAGCAGTCGTCAAAGCAAAGTATGTATGTATTTGAGTTTGTAGTGCTTTAAAAAAATGATTTTTTTTTAGGTACAAGTGATGCATGAACTAAGTATGAGGATAAAACAACAAAGTTGACATAATCTCTAACACGCTTTCACAATTTTGCAAAACATTATTTTCCATCATATTTAATATTTCGATTGCAAAAAAAAGAAGCTTTTCTTTTTCTAATGACTTAAAGATTAAGAACTTTTTTTTTTTTAAAAAAAAAGAAAAAAAGTCTACAGTCTCTTTGTTTTTTTATAGATATTTATATATATATATATACATACTGTTGATAAGGCCTCAGTAAAAAGCCACTCCCTATTTTATTTTGTTTTACTGATAAACAATTTATTACTTTGTATTTTCCCTCTTTTTAAAAAAAAAAAAAAATTCACTTATAGTTAAAAAGCAAATTCTATACATCTATATAATATATATATTTCTCAATAAATGCTATTAAAATAAAGCACTAATAGAAAATAAAGCCCCATAACTCATAAAATAGATTTTTAAAATGTTTGAAATTTGTCAAACTTCACAGATATAATATTTTATATTTATTTTATAAGAAAAAACCCTTAATGCGTTGAGGAATATCATCACAAAATATGTTTTAAATATGATTTATAGAACATAATTTCATTTTATCCTTTTATGTTGTATATAATATAAAAAAATGTGTATATACATATAAGAGATCGACTCTACAAGAGTGAGAAAAAAAAGACAATCCTTAAATTCATAAGAATATTAAAGGGGAAAAAAACAACAAGGAAAATAGAGAATGCTTTTCTTTTCTTTCATTTTTTTTTTTTTTGAAAAACACATATATGTAAAATATTTTTTGATGAAATATAAATATATATTTTGCCATTAAATATTATGAAAAATATTATTGAGCTTTCAATAAAGAACCAAAAGACTTACACTCTATACACTAGCATCAAGTATGTACCGCATGATCGGATTAAAGAGTAAACTTTCTCCATTTTCATATTTTCTTAGAATAAGAAAAGACACAAATCCAATTATATCTGACCATAGTATTATTACTCTCCAACTTTTTTAAAATTCTTTATTTAGTCAAAGTTGACAGAAATTAATTGCTGACAAAAAAATATATATTAGTATTGTTGATGATGCTGTGAGGACAATTTTGTGAATTGCAATAACTAACTACCTCAGTGAATTTGATATATTTAAGAATAATGATGAACTAAAAATTATTGTAAAATGACCCTTAATGGATGATGCATTAATTTATCAAAATACAATTTGTTTCATCAATTCCTGTCAAAAATATTGAATTATAATTCCCTTACAAAATCGTATATAAAAATATTTAGAAATTAATCACTAAAATCTTTGGATATTCGACATTTTCTAAATTCACTAATTAAAGTATACTATAGTGTCGGGGTTTTGTTGTTAAGAACAGTTTTTTTTAATTAGTAACTATTGTTGAGCAATAATTATTGGACTGGTATTTTAAAAAGTTGTCTGTACACTTGAAAAAATTATTTTCAGTGGAAGTTCTAACACGCAGAAAAAAATGCATAAATGAGTTATACATATTTCAATCAAACTATAAGGGTAGGACTTTTTATGCCATGCATTCTTGCTAAACCAAGGGATATCTAAGTGAACCGTTACGGACTCTGCATCGCACAGTCACAAACCGATCATGGGCTCCCAAACTTTTTGTATTCTCACACTCCTAACAATGTCATAATGCTGAATCTCTTTAATTTATCTAACAAAATATACTAAGTAAAATTATAAATTGACTCTACTCGAACCCTTGAAGTTATTTAGGTTGAGAGCCCCTGATTTAGACATAAAAGTGTGGATAAAAAAAAAGAAGGAAAGGTACATATTTTATTGAATGTATGCTTTAAACGAATCCGTGTGTGCTTTTTTTTATGGCTATGCGTCGTTATACTAAAACTTTTTTTTTTTTTTGAAAAAAATATGAGCCTTTTTGCAAAAAAAAGAAAATGAGAGTTTGTAATGTATCTATGTATCATATATAAAAATATAAATGCACTCAATGTGTCTAGTACAATGCCCAAGTTCATTAGTACTCAAAACCATTTTATAAAGAAATGCACAAATAATAACATTATAGAGAGTTAATTTACTTTTTTACCACAGTCTGTGTAGTTGTTTTTTTAAAGCGGATTAAGCAAAAATAGATGTACAAATTATTTTATAAAAATGTACAGATATTAGTATAACCATGGATTAATTGGAAGAAGAGAAATTCATATTAAAAAAGTTGTGGTAAAAATGTACCTACGTAAATATTATCAAATAAATTTTGAATATTTTTTTTGGTTCCAATACGTTTTGGAGTAAATTAGATCTTACATCAATTAGTTGAATCTTATACTAAATAAGAAAGTAAATACTTACATTTCCTCATAATAGGGTATTGTTTTTCAAGTTTGACAAATTTAGTATGAATAATTCAAGTAATTACGCACTAAAGACGCAAAGTATGGCTTCATGATATTTGTACATAAAAATGTTTTGTAGGCGTTAATGACTTATGAGTAATGAAGAAAGTATTTTTAAGAAACTTGTGCTCATTTTTAAAAAGAAAAACACTGTGTGATACTAAAAGATCTCCAGGAAAAAAGTACTAAACTCTGCTACTATGTAAATATTTTGAAGTCTATGTAAAATAAGGTAAACAGGAAAAATGAGGCCTTTTTTCAATTTTAAAATTGCTTGAATAGATAACCACATGGTGGATGTGTTACGTAATATTTCCTGCCGCAAAATAGTAAGGACAATGTCTGTTTTAGATACGTGAATTCTTTATAAAACTCTGTTTAATTATTATTGAGCGATATTCATCTAGATTTACTTAGGCTGTTGCAATTTATACTCAAAAAACTAGTGGTTAAAAGTATGTACGGTAATTATTTATTTCTCTTTATACATTGTACATATTTTCCCATTATTTATTGCTATTGCATTCATAGTTTGGGACGATGATTATTTAAGAGTTCAGACCGAAGAGGGTCAGAAAAAATAAAAACAAAAGAAACTTCCCTGCTGCCTGATTTGTTATGCATTATGTATACTGCTCGTAAAATTACCTTTGTGATGAGCAAATTTTGTATGTGTTTTTATACAACTGACATAGGAATCATCCGGGCATTCCTTTGCGTGCTCTTCGTATCTTAATTTGTCATCCTCACAATCCAGGCAGATATAACATCTTATACCCGCAGCTAGAAGAGAAAGAATACAATTATATAGTTATCTTAATAGGTATAACCAAAGTTCTACAAGCAAAATATCAAATATATATAATACAATATCACGTAAAAAGTCTTAATTTATAGTACTTCCCTTGAAAGCAACATACCATACGAACATCTTCTTTTAATAAATCAATGATTATATCATCACAAGATTACTTCAGGGGCTTTTAAGTTCTACTACGTTGTTCTCCTCCACGCCTTCCCACCTCAAATACAATAAAAGTACAAAATATCCTACCTTTTTTTTTAAAAAATTTAAGCCATCATTTGCCCCACCCTACTCAAAATGTAAAGTAAAGTATCTTTGATCATTACGTCATCAAACTACCATTAAATGATAATTACTTATCAAAGGCTCTAGTCACAGGAACTTATACTGCATCAGTGTTCAATTGAGTGGATGAAATGAGTAGTTGGCTTCTTTCTTGCGACACCACATGTAAATTGTTATAAGTCCAAATTGAAAATGGACACTTTTAAAATTTGTAAGGCATGAGTTATCAAGCATGTTTTGCAGAGAATCGGATGATTGAAAGAATGAAAAGCAAGGATCTGATAACTATTGGGTTTTAATTTATTTATATTTTCTAAATTTACATTATCAAAAATTTAAGAGAAATCATTCTCAAGTTTGTAGACAAAATCGGAAGGAATTGAGAGTGTAGAGTAACGTATTTTGTTATTTATGTCGTGTAAATTTTACAACTTGAATACTTTGTGATACAGAAATCAAGATAATATCAAGACTTTAAGGGATCGAACCCAAGAGAGAAAGAGAGACAAAATGTCTTTGTTTTGTATACTAGAAAAATAAATTTTGAAACATGTTACTTTGGTCTTGAAAAACTAAGTAAAATTTTGGAGGAGTCTTGACCTAAACAATACCAAGACATTGAGGGGTTGAGGCCATGACGAAATTTGGATAACCACATCACTGGTGTAGCCCTGTTTTGGATATTGCATGCTCTAAAAAGGGAAAATATCTTTTTAGTGTCTTTATTTGTTTAAAAAGTTTTGAAATTCTAACTTATAATGTTTTAAACAGTGCAATATGTAAAATAAAAGCATAGACTCTTTCAACTGAATTTATCTTATTTTTTTTCCTTCCTAATTTCAAACCAAATATATATAAATCATTCCATTCTTTAAATTTTTTATTGTTTTTCTTCTTTAATTTAATTCATTAATTTTCTTTGAATTAATGAATTATTCTTTTCTTTCTTTCCTTTTTATATTTTTTGAAACAATGTATGTATTTTGTCTCTCGCATTCATTCATTTTCATTGATTTAAGTGAATTTTTTAACTCAATTTTCTTAATTATTTCACAAAAACTTTTTTTATTTTTTTAAAACCCCTTTAAATAACTAATCTTTTTCCTTTCATTGACATTTGGTCATAGAAAGGACTAATTTTAGACAAATTGTTAACAAAAAATCTTATTACAAGTTTCTGATATGACCTAAATTGCAATTTCAAAACTTTATATGCTGTAATAGTAGTTCAAATTTTAATTGCTATTTTAGATGTTTCCTCTGAGTTTTTTTATATTTCATATTTTTGTTTATTTTGCAAACTCTAGATATTTTTTTAATACTTAGTAAAAAGTGAGATGTGGTGCACTTCAAAATAAATCAAACTTGTGTTAAATTCAATATTAATTTTAAACAGAAGTCTGTTGTTGTGAGATCAGCTACTTTTGAAAAAAAAATGACAATCAGGGATTCTTTAGAATCCTTTCTTTATAAGGATTATCTTTGGGAAAGAGAAAATACTTTGATTTTGTATATTTTAATGTGCAAAAGACACTCATTTTAAAAAAAAGTAAACTGTTTTTTGATGGGCAAATTGTACATTTATCTATATTCACTTAGTTTTAATAGTACTTTTACAAATAATATAAATTTTTGATTATTCATAATGAAGTAAACTGCATTTTTAGCTACAAATATACAAACAAGATTTGATGGACCATACACAGAGAATTTTATGTCATGATAGTTAATCAAAGTAGATGAAAATATGACATATAATTTGAATAAAGAGAGTTGGAAAGGGGGGGGGGGAGTCACCTTAATGAACTGCAAGTTGATCATTCTTCTTCTAGATCAAACATTTCTTATATTTTTATTATTGACGTACTTTTGCAGCATTTTTGGACGGCCCTTTACAAAATAATGAGTCCTCAAAGCCTATCCTGTTTACAAATATTGCTCCACACTTGACCAAGTAAGTCGTAGATTGTCTTATATGTAAGCCAATGAGCATAAGTTAGATGACATTAGACCCATTGGGAAATCTGTAATAAATCTTGTGACATCTGTTCCAGAAGCCTTCAGTATGATGGGAAACACCCCATCTATCAAAAAGAACTAGCAAAAAACAAAAAGCTTTTTTTTTTAATTATTTTTTTCGCCATGTTGTCCAGGGGACACGTCAGGCCATCATCATTATTATTATATTTTTTTTGTCATATCTTTTAAAGCTTTTATGCAATCAATTTACACCCATATATGTATGTATATATATATTCCCTTTTAATATTAAATGTACATATATGTATATACATTCAAGATAAAGATGGGAAATATGTACGCACATACTTTTACTTACTCAAGAGCTCTGTATACATACATACATACATAGACTCGTTCATAATTAAAGGCCATAATTCTTTTCATATAAATAATGTTTTTCTATTATCTCAAATGACTTTGCTAAATGACCCAATAAATTTTAGATAAACAACAATAACAAAACGAGGACTTCTCAATGTACATATATGTATATATATATATATATACATATATGTATTATGAAGTCATAATAAATAGAGGAAAAATATGGGGAATGAACGATAAAGTTAAATAAACAAAAAAAAAGACATTAATAATTAGAGTTAGAATGTATCCATAAAATTATTATTATTATAAAAAGCTAAACATCATGAATTTTCAATGAAAGAGAGATAAATTTATAATTTTCGTTGCATCTCTAAACTTTTTATACTAAAAATGAAAAAAGAAAGGTTTAAAATTATATTTAGGTTTGCAGGCCAGCTACGTCATTCCCTCCAACTGTTGGTCTATTTTTATATTTTTTCTGTTCTAATCATCAATTAGGAAAATATAATCATTATAAAGAAGGCTCAAATCACAACTATTTTCGTGTTTTTTAGCAAAACTATGGATTCGGCATTGCAAAGTTAATTGTGATCATATTTCATATTTATTAGGATACTTATAAAAGTATGTATTTACTGACGCTAATAAAAACCTACGTCATTGCAAAGACTTATAGCAAGTAGTAAGAGTAGATAAAATAGGCTATGAGAGTAACAGTGGAGGTAAGAAAGCTTTTTTTTCTTTGGCTATAAATAATCAAAAAGTAAGACAAAGTTCCTTCTAGTTTTCAAATCTTGAATTCAGTTTTAATATATGGGCAAAATATCATAGTTATCTGTAAAGATGTGAAAATTGCAAGAACCCTGATGTACGTAAAAAATATTTTTATTGCTTCATAGTTGACAACCTATAGACTGTTTATGCTATTTTATTAATTATAATTTGTTTCTATTATGAGTATTCAAATAGATCGGCAGATATAGTTCCTCTCAGTGTTACCATACTCTGTATGATATCATCTCAGCCGTGTTTTTTTACACTCATTGGGATCCCAAAAAAAATCACATTTCTTATAATCAGATTGAATAGATAGTTCATGGAGGGATTGTGGTGAAAAATAGGGTAGCTCACTATTTGATAAGATGTTTTATAGAATTCATTATTATGAGAAATGTAAACAGCGTTGCTAGTAACGTCGTTACCTTTTTTACAATAACAGAGTAACTTATTTGATAACTTTTCCTTCCAAAATAACCATGTCATGAAAAAAGAAATAAAAAAATGATGAAGATTGCCTAAAACTAAAATAACACCAACTTTAATTTGTGTGCATTACTATCCTTAGGCTTTGTAAATAATAAAACTTTGCAAATTTGGCAAACAAAAAGGTTCCAAATTCAAATTTATTCTTCTGTAGTACTTTGTTTATCACGACAAGCTTTTTTGTGCAATCGCAGCCTCGACTCTCTAAAGGGAAAGGAAAAACTTAGAAAAACAACTGAGTGCTACCTTTCTGTATTTTCCTGGTTGCCAACTTGTTAATATTGGGCAGAGTTATTATTTCGATATACTATACATTTATGAATTCTACCAATATACAAATCTATCTTAATATATTGAAAAATTCAAAAAAGAGCGTGGAATCCTTAATTTAATAAATTTTTTATACATCTAAATCATAAATAATAATAATAATAATAATAATACCCTTTTTGAGTTCATAGCACGTAATGTCAGCTGCTTTAAATCAGTAGATTCAACTGAGGAAAAACAGCTGAAGGGAGGATACAGTGTATTTTTGTTTATCCTAAAAAGCACGTCGTGTATCATTAAGTGTAAAATGGAATAATATTTATTAAAGTAATGGGTCTGTAATGAACAATATCATATATGTATGAATCCAATATTCACTCCTACTTCTTTACTTTTTTAATCATTATCAAATATATATATTTATATAAATATGTAAGTACATATGATATGAGATAGTAAATTAAAGTCAAACATTGGTCAAAGAGGTATGTATGTACATAAATGCATTAATAAGCATTGAAAGAAGATTGTAAAGGATCTTTCCTTTTACTCCGTCCCTATCAATACTCTTTATTTCTTAAGAATTCCAACGATTGTTTTACCACAAATAGTTCCCTAAAGACTCGTTTCTACCTATTTAAATGTTGCATTGTATTTTTTTTTTTAGAACAAACCTAGAGACGTAATTTTATACTCTATATATGTACATGTATAGGTGTATATTAACAAAATGAAACTTTCCCAACGTTTAAAAAATAAAAAATAAAGGGTTTCGTGCGAGAAAATAAATAATTACACACAAAATATAACCATTTCCTTTTGTTGTCCATTTTAGAATATTCTGATATAATGATTACATACTTTCAATCGGATTTCATTGTTAAAAAAATGAACTAAGCCGCTTGAGTGTAATTTGATATTTTAGTATAAATTATAATATACGTAAAATTAAATTCATTAGTTCTATGTATAGAGCGATCATCAAGGTTTAGAAGCTCTTATCTACTTATGTATCTATGTTTTTATAAGTTTTTATAAGTGTCGACACTTGAAAGAATGAATGAGGAACTAAGAAAACATTGTATGTCATTAATTAATTCGTAACTGCTACTATCATTACATATGTATAGTATGTATTTGGATTTATGGTCAAAACTAAATACTTTCCTCGTAGTTATAATAATTTAAAAGCCTCATTGTTGACTATTACGATGGGATTAGGTATAATGCAAAGTATTTGCTCAGATATTTATACTAACAAATGTCATTTTTTTATTTGAAAAAATAGTCTAGATTGCTTTCAAGTTTTCTTGAAGTAATTCTTCAAAAAAATAAAACAACCATTTTGAATGCGAATTTTGTAGAGTGCGAGGAAAAGGCGGGAGTTTGTCCTCACGCTCTAAAAAATTCGAATTCCTAGAAGTAACTATGTTGCATCTTGTGTGTTGAGAAAATTTTAGTATCCCCTCATTTATGACTAAAACACAGATACGAGAATCAACTTTATGCATATTTTACTACAATTTAAATTGATTTTGAGATGAATATTTTTCATCTCATAAGAGTAAATTAATAGTTATTGTTCTTTTGTGGGGAGAAAAAACCCTGTTCATAGCCAGGAGTTATCATCCTTAATACTCTTTAGACTATACTTAGTCAATTCTGCAATTCTGATTGAAATATAGTTGTTGCAATTTTCGGATACAAAATACAGATGTAAAAATAATCGTTTATTCACATGTAAGTATATTTATTATATGTATAATATTATGTTCACAAGTCACATTCTCTTGTTTCACCTTTTGAGTATTTATAAATTGTCCTAGAATTGAGACACACTCTCATAGAGTGGGCGTCTTGGAAAAGAGCCAATCCATTTCACAGTGGATTATAAGACTCAAACAAGAATCCTTTAGATTTTTTTAATTATTAGAAACACTTTGATCCTTGCCTTGCCGTTGAATAGTAGTCGAATGAGTTTTAAGATCAATTTTTGATTTGTGAGCCTTTCTTCTAAGACGTCCATTGTTCGTAGTCGACAATATTACTCTACTAATGCTTGTTTTTCGTTCTCCTTCTTCTTCTTCTTTGACAAGAAGGACATCAAATGATGGAGATAAGACAGGAGCTGTCTCATCTCATTAATACATAATTTATATATATATATATATATATTAGAACATTATATGATGTATTTATCAAATATAATGTAATGACATTAAATTTATAACTTGCAAAGAGAGGACGAAGCTGTGTTTTATCAAAAGATTATCCTCTACATCATCTTGAAAGGAAAAATGGGTAATTTAGAGCTGTAAATGGTGTCAAAAAAAAAGAAGAAGAAAAGAAGACATAGACACAAACCAGAAGTGACTCACTTTGTGTGCATTATATCTTATTGTAATTACATCTAATACCATCCATTTCGTAGTGCATGTTTTTTTGTACTGGCTGGCTATGTACATATATGATTATGTAGGATAAGGGAGACCTTTCTTTGTTCTCTTGAATTAATTGAAAAAAAAAAAAACACAAAAATCAAGCCAATAAAAGATAAATACCTATTTTAATTGGATTATTAGCATTGCTACTTCTGTTTGTTTGTTAAATGTAGGTTATTGAATCCTATTTATTGGCAACTGATTGTGAAAAAATTAAATTTATTTTTCCAATAATTGCTTTGATAAGTATTGGTTAAAATTGTATTTGGGGGATATTTTTCACTCTAATGACTTGCATATAAAAACTACTTTGATAAATACATTTAATTTATCAAAAACTGTTCGTTTCATCAATATATCAGTGAGTTAATGAATGATCTTTATAATTATTACTGATATTTTTTTGTACATACATATTGTAGACAAAGTTGTAAGCTTTGAGGAATTAAACAAAAACTGAAGTTTTTAAACAACATGCACATAGTAATTTTGATCCTCTATTCCTCATTTTTTTCCCCTCAAAAAGAGGCAAATAAGTTCCAAAATTGAATTTGTTTAGGACTATTTAATAACTTAGGGATATGTTCGCAGCATATTGAGAAATAATTTGAGCTCAATACATTCAGCACTCAGAAAAATCAGCAACTGATCAAATATATACAGCAACTGTTGATTTTTAAGGGAATACAATGGGGTTCATAAAAAAAAAGTCAGTCCAATAACAACTTATCACTCCACTTCAAAAGTCTATGTATAGTTCGGTCTGTCTCTGGTTTCTTATACTTAATTTACAAAGAAATTCCTTCTTTTTGTCACAACCTTTAAATACTCGTAGAATGGCAAAAACTAATGGTTTTTAAAGGGAATTCAATATAACATAACCTTTTAAAAGATGATATGAGTGAACTTTTGCTGGGATTTAATCAAAACTAAATGACCTAAAATTATTGATCAAGGTAAAAAATATTATAACATTTAAAAATCAATGGTGAATGGATATTTGAAATTAACAACATAAAGTTTCTGCATTTTGAATAAAAAATAACATTATAAAAACCCATAAATTAAATCATTTAGGACCTCAAAAAGTGAATTGTTAAGTATAAACAATAAAATAAAAAGGATTTTCAAGCTGTTGAAAAAGAGGAAAATATTCTGACAAACAAATAAGGTGGATCATCCCTGAAATGGACCCAGCTATAAAAAAAATAATAATAGAAAAAAAAAAACTTTTCTTCCCAGACGGAAGATATAACAAAAGAATTGAATTAATGTAAACTGTTTAAACTAAAATATTCTTACAAATAAATTTGTAGTAAAACATACAAAACTTTACATAACAAAACTTCCTCACATATATATATATATATATATATATTAAAAAAAACTTTACCAAAATAAAATTGTAAACAAAAATAATTACATACGTTACCTCAAAAAAAAAAAAATAATTTCTTATTCATTGCAGTAGTGGAGGATATGTTTTATAATTGTTTATGATGAAAAAAAAATGTATAAAGCATAATATGAATTAAAAAACTATGAATTTATTGCTTATCAATATTTAGTACCCAAGTCAGTACATTCAATTAATTTTTCTTTGAGTACTACGAACTGTATTTCTTTGAAATATTTAGTTCAAAAATGTATACTTAATTCTTTTTATATTGATATTTATTATTAAGGGAACAAAAAAATACACAGGAAATATTGAGTTTGAGGAAATAGAATTCTGATATATGCAAGCTCAAAAATCGGTTTCAAAACCTGTTATAAGGTACATTTAGTAAAAGTTAGAATGGGTTTATAATAACAGTTTTGCTATGACTCCAGAAATTGTCTATGTGGTTCGACTTAACTGGAGTCGTTAATTTTTTGACTAATTGTGAAACGATTTTTAAATTGACAAAAAACAAACAAACCCATATTTCATTGAATTGTTTCGATTTGTAATAACTTTACTTATACTAATAATAAGTTCATAGTTTTTTGTTTAAAAATTTTGATTTGATTTTATAGATAATAGCGCTTGAAATATGGACCAATAGCTGTCCAACTCTTCAACATTTTTTAGCATCATTTATTGATAAATAATACAAATATCATATTATAATCAAAGTACACACAACGTGAGTATATTGATTCAAAACAAGTAACTGACATTCAGAGTGACTTAACCTATTCTATTTATTTATATACATATATACAGTCAAACCCAGATAAAGGAAACTGCTATTTTAGAAACAAAAAGTGGATTTTTGTATATCATCGCAAGTCAATAAAAAATCAATATTGTTAGATAGGTATTTATGAAAATACTCTTTTATTCAACCAAATTACAACTATTAAAATGTAACATTTATATCATATATTCAGTAATTATTTTTTTCTTTTTCTTTTTTTCCATTAATTGATTATTATTGATTTAATATAATATTTTCAATTTCATATACAGTCGAATTATGAAGAGCGTTAAATTGTACAAATTATCTTAAGATGTTCAACATAACTTTTTCCATCAGACACATGAATAATTCCTATAAAGTTGGTATAAAAAAAAAAAGAGAAAATAAAGCTGACTATAAGTTATTTCATGTTTATTCTTCTATAAGTATGTAGTAAAAAAAATGGTATCTGGGACTAATAAGCGGTTTTTTCTTATATCCGGATTTGATTGTATATATATTCTAATTTATCAACTAAGTATGTATTTTAAACAACTCGAAGTTGAAATTGACACAAGTCTAATTTAAAATGTGTATCTGCGTTCTATATATGTATTTTCTTACTTGAATTACATGTATTTTATTGTCATTATATTTATATATATACATATATTTTCAAACTATAATTTATTTTCTTTATTTATTAGAAATATTTGGTTATCAACCAATATTGATTATTAGTTAAAAAATAAATTATGATGGGAATTTTCAATATCCATGTTTTTTTTTGTTTTTTTTTTAAAAGAATGTATGTATATAGAGAAAAATACCTATATTTGTATAAAATATTTTTTGTATACAAATTGAAGTCTATGGATTAATGAGTTATTTTATTTTATCTCTAAATACTCGAAATAGAAAATTACTATCATTTTCCCTCTTAAAAAGAATATCGATAATTTACATATGCCGATACCATATGCAGATAATAATAATTATTTTCTTAGTATCTTGGGTCACGGGCAACATCAGTGGAAGTGAAGTAACTCAAGAGCTTCTTAACAGAATGGTCCTTTCATAAAATTATTATTAATAGTTAAATTTGTAATGAAATATTGGTGCTGTAAGTATCAGTTTCAACACCAATATAGCTTAGAACCGTTTTAAATACGTTAGTACTCCAGTACACCTATCGTACTGGTATACAAAACTTCACTGTCTACTATTAAATAAATTAAAGTCCTGCGACGTAAAATCTGTTAATTTTGAACCTGGTTTCTTACTTTATATTTGAGAAATAATAATGTTGTGAGATGAAATGATCATACATCTCATTATACATACACAACCAACACAATGTTTCCAAACGAAAATAAATGTGCTATGTATAGACACCTCCAGTGTTTCCTCCTCTTACCTAAATCTGAATGGTTCTCGCATATGTGTGGGTTAGGATGTCTTGGTCTTTATTGAGTGTTCGAGACAATACTCAATTTTTATAGTTATTAGGTAAAAATGATCATATATTCGATGGAGAGGATCAAGATGACTTTTTGGTGGAGTAATTAAAGCAAATGAGACTATCTTCACTTGCTATTCAAATCAAAGTTATTTAGAGAGTACAGAGGATTTTTTCACTATCCTAAATATTAGTCCTTTTATCTCATTAAAATAGGGAACATTAAATAATATTTTTAAAAAATAAATAAAATAGTACAGTTTTATAAAATATTGAAATTCAAATTTATCCCGGTATAAGCACATATATACAATATGCTCGTAAAAATATTTGATACTACATGTTAATATGTGCTGAGTACCAAGGTATTGATTATATTCAATAAAAAAAATGTATCAGAGTTATATATCACTAAACTACCAGTTAATTACAGTAATATCAGCACTTATGAACAAGTTTCCTCTTTTTATACCAGTCGTTCTAAGCCTTTATACCAACACATCCTTTCTCACATTAATAAATTAATAAAAGAATCAACTGACAAGGACATAACTTCGATGAGTACATATAATAATAGAAACTTTATTAAAATTTTTATCTGTTCACGTAGTAGACGGATATTTGAGCTAAAATCAAAAGGTGATTTTAAGGTTAAGTAACTTTAAAGTCCTATACGTCCACCCCCTAATTTTTAAAAGACCCTACAAAATGTTGAAGATTTACATGATAGAAATTCTATTAAATAATAACTTTTTCAAGGAACCCTTAAAAAACATTAATCTAGGTACAGGCTTGGTCTTAGAGCGTATCATATGACACGGTAATTTGCTCTTGGGCATCTACATTATCCATCTTTGTGACTGCCAGGAACACATTTTAATCTTTTTTTTTTTCTTAAAATACAAAGATATGATTATTGTATTTTTGACTCAAAAGTAATCATAGACAAACCATTAGAACGGGGGAACAAACAAATTTTAAATTTTTTCTATAGAGTCTTAAAATATGTAAGCATTTTTTAAATTAGATTTATGCAAATTATCAATGTCTCAACAACATGCATATATTTTTACATAGAAATACAATATTTTAGAATATTTATTGTACTTGAAAGACAAAACCAATTATTATTTTTATTAGGACAGGGTGGTCAAAGACCTCACGAGGATGGAGATGTTTGTTGTCTTCGTCATCTCAAAATGGAATAAGATTTAATATATTTTTTTTTCACTACAAAGTGATACTTATAAAGTTTGATAATGGATAGGAAAGTTGTCAAGATAGGGTTGAATTGAATAAAAAGAAAAATTTTTGTTGGTTAGTTGTCCTCTTAAATATATGTATATGAGACTGAATGACAATAACTTGTGTTTCAAATCACAAATTTTCCATCTCTACCCATAAAAAGGACCACAATAAAAAGGAAGATAGAATTCAAAGGGGAAAATTGTTTGAGTTCTCAAATTTTGTTCAAATTCAGAGTCATGTTCTAGTTAGGACAATCTTATCTAAGACGGTCACTATAACTTACATTTAAATCAAAATGATGCTAGCTTATGTTAAAGTGATTTAGTTCCAAAAAAAGTTTGAAAAATACTGAGCATTTGTTGAAAATTGCATCATTTGTTTCTAAAGTTCTTTTATTTATTTTCCGAGTATTAAATTCAGAATTTTAAACTTTAAATTCTTAAAGCTCGATCCGTAAAGACCAATTCTAAACTAAATTTTTAAGATTAAAAGAAAATTGTGTAGCCCAATTAAAAGGTAATTTACTATTAGAAAAGGATGAAAGTTTGATTAGAGAAAAATATCCAATTACCTATATATGTAAATAACTAATGTAATTAATAAACTAAGGAATAGGTATCGTAATAATTTTATCAAACAAACATTTACAAAATATTGCAATTTTGAAGAATGATTACGCGTCCTCTTTCAATTTTAAAAACTATATATTTTTAGTGGCATTTTGATTTGAGATAGTGTAACTTTGAGTTAGAAAAGATATGGACCAAAGCTTCAGAGAGCCAAAACCAAGAAAAGACATCAAAACATTGAGGAATCATTACATATATCGATACTATACAGAAAATGACCCTGCTTCTCTTTGAATTTTTTTTTTAATCAAGTTGATTTGTATATTAGTCTTTATATGGAAATCAAGATCAATGTCGAGAAACACATAATTACTCCACAATATGGACTTGAATACCAAATTGCTCAACATGGATCTTTTACGAGTCCCAAAATAGGACTCTAAATACACATTTCAATTGAAGTATAATAAAAAAGTAGAAAGCCTAATGCTCTCTCTGAAACATATTTAGCATGTGATCCCCCAGATGGTTGAGAACTCCTCTAGTAAGCTATCAGTTCAATTTTTTTATTCATTGATCTGATACTATACAAATTTGCTAAATACGTGCAATGTTTTTGTGCATCACTTTTGGATAACCATCAGTCGTTTGATTAGATGTTTAGTCGCAGTCCAAGAAACTGTACATATTTAAAGGGAAATACTCTCCACACCACCCTTGCCATTTCTAAATACACTCCTTCTACATACTACGCAATATTGCTATCAAAAATACATATACACTACCCACTAAATAATAATAGAATAAAAAATAAATTAACATCAAATTATATATATATAAAATAGGGAAAGGAACGAACATTAAATTTTAATGAACATTACAATACATACATATATATAATGTACGGAAATGTAAATTTACTATTACAAAGTATAAATAATTTATATTTAAATGTGCTTTGTAGCGGAGCAAAAAAAAAAGGAAATTTAAATTTGTGAAATAGAATTGTTAAAATAGACTTCTTTTTTTTATATATAAAAAAGTGCACTTTCTTATTTATTAAGGACAATAAGACTCTATTCCATTTCATGTATGGCGATAATAAATACAATTATTACATAGTACTACATAGTATATATATGTAACTATGTACATACTTTGTACATACATGTTTAAAAGGCTTTTGACAGAGCCTAGTACAGATGATAATAAAGAGAAATTATGGCTCTACCATACGTTAAAAAAAGTTGTGTAAGTAAAATTTGACAAAAACATATTACAAATAATAATTATTATTATTGTATTTTGAAAATCATAGTATTGATCATGTCTACCCAATAATTTGAATATTCTAATATGCTAATAATCGGGATTTAGGGGAATTTTTTCAAATTGAAATGATATTATACCCCAAATTTTTACCCCAGAATAACAATAATAAAGATCATTTTAGAAGTGGTAAAGTATTTTTTAAGACCCAGTGTGGACAAAATGCTAATTAAAATGAACTAAAAGTTGCGTTAATGACAACACGCAATTAAAATCGTAACTTTAATCACTAAATCTCTCTAACAATGAGGTAAAAATATTTTACACTATTTGCAGTGCCTGATCATCTTCTTCAATGTCACTAATGGTCGGACTATAGTTGCGATTAAGTTTTGCATGACCTAACGTACGAGCTTTGGTAGAATACTAAACAAATGGGGCTTAGTCACTATTCTACTAATTGTCTCATCAACACACAACACTCCTTAAAAATTTGTTGATTAGTGTTAGTCCAATATAAAATCATTTTCTCAGATCATCCCTCCATAAAATCATAAAGGAGGCATCTGATGTCAATAAGGATGTTAATTCAATATCACCATTGCTCTCATTTATGCCTTCTCCTTGCACTCGACACAAAATTGTTCTTGACAAATTTGTAATAGATATTCTATTTTATATTTACTTTTGATTGACTTATTAGCATTTACGTTTTTTTTAAATCAAGGAAATGCCCAATAATAAGACTTTTAAAAGACAAATATTTATTTATTTTAAACTATGGGAGCTTCATAAAACTGGCTTCAACTTCAGTATAAATGAAACTATACAAAAGTATAGTATTATTATAATAGAATTGAATATGTATATATATTTTTATTTTGATTTATACTATTCTTGACGTCATTAATTTGTCCTATTTTTCTGTGCCAAGATATTTAAGAAAGTCCTTTAAGTCCTCAGCCTTAAATTAGTCCATTTAAGTTTGAATTTAAATTTGAATAGAAATCTGTCAATTTAATAAGAAGAAAAATGTTTCATTGTTTCATAATTTGATAAAGCCACATTTTACGACTATAATCACGAAACCTGTTCTTTGTATATGTGTTTTCAATAAAATATTCGTGGCTTAAAAGTTTTTTTTTTTTAAAAAGTTGCCTTTGTGTGTCAAATATTTATGAACTCCTTTTAAATCAAATATACATACATATTATAATATTTGTAGGTAGGTAAAAAAAATATGAAAATTAATAAATATTACAAAGAAAATAGCGACACTCGGATTTACTTTTTTACATTTATAGATTTATGCAAATATAGATTTATTTAAAAAAAAAAAATTTTTTTTTTATCTTGGAAAAAATAAAAGATCCAACAAAAAGTTTTTTCTTTTCTATATGAATATTTACATTCATTACTTTTGATATTTATATAGTTTTATATATATATATATATTCTTATTGACTCTTGAAGGTGAAGAAAAAAGTCTTAAAAAGTAAAACTTGAAATGTAAATAATATTTGACTATAAATCAGTTCGTTAATTCTTTAATCAAAAGAATTTTTTTTTTTTTTTTTTTTGGGGGGGGGGGCAACAAAGTTGGACACTGCGTCAAACAAAAAAAAACCATCGTTCTGATTTAATCTATTATATATCTACATACCTGGTAACATAGGTATAGTCAAGTATGTAAGCACTAAAATAGTACAAATAATTAATTATTGTAAAATCCTGCTCGAACACACCAATGAAAATTCAATAATGCTCAGATTTTCTGAGTGTTTTGAATATACGGTTAAAATTTAAATAATAATAATTTAAAAAGGCCAAGAAACATTTGTCACTTCCCGTGTGACAAAACACTTTGATAACATGTAGATAATTTGTAACTAAATTTGAACATTGAAGTACTTGGGTATGTCTTGATTATTTAATAATTGATTTGATATAGTCGACAATCAAATACAAACAGACATTTTATCAATTAAAAAAAGTTGTCAGAATTCGAGGTAATCACTTACAAAAGAATAAGAATGAGAAAAATATGACACTCCTCTATTAGACCAAGAGTTTTTTTAGAGTCTTCGGTTTCAATTTGGCCAACGTCTTGAAGAGGGTAAAGAAAGTTATCTTGCTTTAGTTAGTTCTTCAAAATATCCTTGAACACCTTGAACTACGAGAACCATTCAAGCTTATACAAGTTGACTAGACACATTTATCATAGCCATGAAATAACATTCAATCTATTTCCAGTCAAGAAACTCTTTATTTCTGTTGATTTATAGCAATTTCTCTTACACATTATACACTCGCGTTATACAAAATTTTGCAGTATGTTAGGAATAAGAGAGTACAGTCTACCGAACCATGAACTCAGCTCGAGCTCTATATTTATATAGACTCGCTATTGACGGTGCCTTCGGCACCTATGGCGAGGGCTCCGGCGGGTTGCTCGCTTCGTGTATCATAAAATCGCGAAAAAAAAAATCCTAAAGAAAAATTGAAAGGTCGAAAATTTTTCCGACAAAAAATTTGGAGCGACAAAAATTTTTGAAAAATTTTGAAAAAAAAAAAATCGGGAACATTTTTTTTTCGATTTCTCGAAATTTTTTTCCGGAGAAATCTTCCATATGACGTGTAAATTACGCATACAAAATTTCATGACCATAGGGTAAGGGGTTCCGGAGATACGAGGGGTTACGGACACACAGACAAACTTGAGGATTTTTTATATCGATATAAATTGTATCTTATAAAAGAAAAGAAAAGAAAAAAACCATAGCCGGGGTTCGTATAGTGCCGTCCCAACATATATGCCACTTAAACATTTTTGCATTAATTTAAAGTCAAAAGGAATATTTAATCTTTTACATACGTGTACATATAAAAGGTTATACAAGCTCAAAGTGCATTGAAAATAAACGCATTCAAAAGCTAATTCAAATATACACATATGCATGTATGCGTTCATACATTCTATGTATGTACACATAACTTTGCATGAATGTGCAGTAAAGTGTGGTTTATTAAGCTTTGAAACTGCCTTGTTTAATAGTAGATGTATATACATAGTCACAGTTAGCTCAATTTTCTCAATAGAAAGCAGATACGAATAAAATTGGTGTTCAGTATATCTGAGAATGATTGATATAAGACAATTAAAAGATTAATCAAAATAAAATTAAAATGTTGTGAGTTCGTGTAATCATAATTAATTAATTCATATCAAGTTAGATGTCAATACTTTATTCATTCCAATTTTTTTAATCATTTTTAGGTGTTTTCAAATTATCTTTAAAAATTAAGGATCTCAAATTATTATTTGAAAATATTGACATTCTTTGTGTCAAAAAAAGATATTGTTAATTTCAAATGTGGGTTTAGTTATAACAACCAATTCTAACCGATATGTCATCAGTTAATGCAACAAAAATACAATGTTAAATTTGAAAAATTCATACTTTTTAGCAAACTTATTTGGGATATTTTATTATTTCAATAACACACACACAAAAAAACTAAATTAATATAAAAGTTTAATTAAATCAAGATTTAATTTTTACTTTCTTAAAGTTAAAATCATTTGAGATTAATTACTAAAATTATAATAACTCCGTTGAATGAATAAATTGAAATGAAACGAAAGATTAAAATCTAGACACGAGTATTAATTTAAATCAATAAATTAAGGAGTTATTATACAATTGTAAAAAATCAACGAAATTAAATTATTTGCAGAATAAAGTAATCCAATTCTACAAAAAGCAATTATATAGAAATAATTTTTTTTTTTGGTTCTCTTGTGGTTTTAACTTTTTTTTGTTTAAAAATATTTTCCTCATAGACTAACGTCAAAAATTGTACAATATACCTAATGTGACGTCATAATGGAGACATAGTTGTTGAGTTTAAACAAAATGAACACATTTAAAAAAAAATCTTAAAGAAACTTATTTAAAGTTCTTTACAAAAAAAGGAAACTAAAACTAAATTGCGGCATAGAAACAAGGAATGCAAAATTAGTTTCTTTATGCCTATAACAAGATGAGCGAATAATGACGTACTGTAAAAAGTTTTACAATTTAGTTACTATGATTGTTCTTCTCTCAGTAACTTACACATAATTATATTGGTAATATCCATTCAGATAAGAAACACTGTTTTTCGTAAATTAGTACCTAATTACTATATTAATAGATTCAATAAGAGTATTTTTCTAATTTAATATATTGTACTGTTGATTCACTCATACCCATTCATATTCATTAATTAACTTAATAACATCCTCCACTTTATCTGAATATATTTATTTATATATTTTAATAACTACTATTCTTAAGCTTTGGATAACACATTTCTATTTTCCTTTGTATTATAGTTTTGTGGATAAATTTAATATGGCAACAAAAAATCCTTAAGGAGTATTGTCCCAAAGATAATAATAATGTTTTGAGATGCTTTAAATTATAGTAAAATTGCTGAATAATGAGAGTATGTTCCCCCACTTACCCAATTATGTCGTTAATTTTGATGATAAAAAATGAAGCACATTACGGCGTTTGTTTGTTTTAAAACCATGTTGGCATATGTATTTTAAAAAAAAATTCGTTATTCAGTTGCATGTAAATGTTTATTTGATGTTTTTTTTTCCAATTTTTTTATTTTAATTTTGAATATCTGATCGATATATAAGACATATCTCACCACTTTTTATATACATATATATAACACTATATAGGAATTTTTATTTTACTCTCTACCTTTCCAAAAAAAAAAAAAAAATATAGAAATAAAGGATACTAAATTATTTGTTCTCAGCAATATTGCCATTTTCCTAATAGGACTATTTTCTTCTTCATAGTTGTTAAGTAATTAACAAGAGTCCAACAAATCAATAATTAATTAGTACAATAATAAATAGACAAATTGATTTTAAAAATACAAAGGAGTTGTTCATGATACGACAATACCTATGTGAGTAACGTTTTGGGAAAATAAATGAGGAAAACTTAAATTTATTAGTTAGTATCATCATTTTTGCTTACAAAATTACTATCAATATTTGCCAAACACAGCTTTGACTCTCATTTCGGATATAAATTAATCTTTGTAATCCATAATCTTTTGTTATAAATATATGTCTTATATGGCAATTTTCATTGTATAGATCATGCATGGGCTACCTAGGGCCCGCGGAGACTTTTGAAATCTATAATTATCATATAATTTAAAAATAATAATATTATAAAATAAGTATAACTATGTATGCATACATATTTTACAGTTATATAATTAGGGCTCTTGGCCCGCAGTCAGTCTTGGAAGACATAATTTGACCCACAAATTATGAACAAAGGTTGCTCATCTATGGTATAGATTAACCTAGAGAAACAGAAATAGAGCCCCCTAACTAGTTTTTATAGAATAAGATGTTCTATATTTAGCAAAAAATAATTTAAATTCTAGGAATTAACTTTCAGAATATTAAAAAAGGGTAAGAATAAGTATATAAATAATTATCGAAGATATCGTTGTGAGTGTACACCATTAAATCTGGCTGAGATCCAAAAGTGAGAAATCAAATAAGTCAAGCTTTCCTTCTCTGCAATTTTTTTTTGCCACTGAGACCAAAAAAATAATAAAAAAATTTGTATTGTTTAAAAAACAAAAAAATAAAGAAATAAACGCTTGACCTTAAATTACCAAATGTCATTATAAACCCAAAAGTTAAGGCTATTTGTTGAGCATATTTTCAAACTAATTATGCAATTAAAACCTTTACAAATTTACGACCCTGAACAAAAAAAAACAACTTTTTTTTTTGAAATTGGTAGCCTGTAGATTCATTTGAAGTTGTTTAGCTTTGTTTTTTCATTCTCCTTATGATGACTAGATTAATTATAATACCTATATATTCAAAATAACTCAATGAGCAGATAAAATTTTGAAACTAATCTCCATGAACACAACGACCCTTAGTTCAAAAGACGAATCAAGGTATGAAAGCTGAGCTATTGCTCGAGTGAAGGTTACGACTTCAAACTACAAACTACATAGCAAAAAATTTACGATTAACAACATCACATTCTCATATTATACCCTATATATATCAAAACAAATGAGACTCATTGTTCCAAAAGAAAAAAAATCTTCTCATGCTGTACATTCAGATATATAGAAGCTCCTTTCACGAACTCCAAATCATTTGTGTTGGACTTATATCCAACAAATTCTCAAGACGAAAAATTCTCACTAAACATTTCTTTATGCTCAAAAAATCATTATGAAACAAACTATGTGAAAGGGGAATGGTTCACATAGAAAGAATGAATTTTGCTTTTCATAACACAGCTAGGTTAGGTAGAATATAGTCAAAATGTCAACAGAAAAACAAGGGACAGCTAATAAATTGGCCTAGGACTACATATATATAAACATATACATACATCATTTTTGTACCTAAGAAATACAATTTCTTTATATCCCTTTAAATGTTAGTAGAGCTCTCTCCCCTATTTTCTTTTTCTGTAAAAACTTCTTGTACTTTCTTATTTCCCCCTCCCTTGGAAGTAACTACATCAATATAAAAAGTTTTGAAACATTGAAACAAACAAAAGTTTTATTGTGAATTAAATTTGTATGCAAGTTGTTCCATTTCTTCCAAGACATTAATTATTTTTGTAAATTAATATACACGTGAGATTAATTCATTAGTTTAGTTTAGTTTTTTTTTTTTTAATTCTTAATATACTAAAGTTTTCAAAACAAAATATATTAGTAAAAAAAATATATATATATATGATTCGAAAAACTGCATTATACTTTTTATCCTCTGCATTTTATTTGAATGGTTATTTTTCTATCAAAAAATAAATTCTTTAGTAAGGCTCTTATATTATTTAATATCTTATGTGCTTAATGTCTTCATATATAAAGTAGAATCCTTACCTATACTGATGTAATTGAAGATAATTATGAGTATAATTTTCTTCATGATATCCAGTATTTTTTCATTTTTTATTTTAAAAATATCTTTCTTTACGACGAATTAGTCTGAGTTGGGATTCGTTGATGGGTCCTTTACCTAAAAAAGAAACAGATGAATTATAGTAGATTTATTTAAGTATAGGGCCGTATAAATATGCTCAATATTAATTAGCATTAGTATTATTTATTGGTTGCAAGAATTATTCCATATGGTACACTATTGCTTTATACCTATTTGAAGCATTTAATACAAACGCATTAAATATATTTTTTCAGCGATCAGAAATATATAAAACCACCTGTTCAACATTACATCAAATTAATTTTTTATTAATAATGGAATATGAATGTGGAAAGTCGTCTTCAGCTTATAAATAGATTCACTAAGACTCTAATCGTTCGTCTGTCTCAGAGATATCTGCTAAATCCCATTCCCCCACATCATGTGAAATATATAAATGACCTTAATCATGGCTTCTCAAATTGTGAGACAAGTCGTTCATTTAGGGGCACTTAGGGGCATATGGTACCATTGATTAAAGACTCTTAGCTGATATCTCGCTGTCTGTTATAGTATAGGGTGGATGAATATATAATATATAATTAGGGAGAATAATCTAACTCCTTTAAAATAGTAGTAGTCGTATCTACAATTGCATAATTATAATTTGAGTAATATAGAATTATTACTCAATTTAGTTTTTGATGATCTCTGTTAAGCTTTTGAAAAAAAAAAAAAAATAAGAAAAGAAAAAAAGAAGATATTTCTCTGCCTTGAAACAAGAGTAAGTAACTCCTCTTTAGAAATTCAAACATTGAATGAGGTTCTTTGCTATTAATGATAATGTAAAAACTTCAATTTACACAAAAACACCCTACATTTTATATAATGTAAAGTTTTTATACAAGATACTATGAGCTTAAACGTCCTAAAATAAATGTACATACTTTACCTTATTGGTTATATGCATGAATGTATGCATATAATGAATGGTAGAAAGAAACAATTCCCGTGGGCTCAATTAATAAATATTAATCAATTTAAATGTACATAAACAAACAACAAGTTCTTTGTTAATAATTTTAACATAAAATATATATAACATGTCGAATATACATTTCAACTCTAGCAACTCAACGTTTCTTGATCCATAATGAGTAAATGAATGAATAAAAGTAGATTTCACTCTGTCAATATTGTTTTTATGGAAAGTTATTGACTCTTCTCTCCGTATACTCTCATAGTAACAATGCTTTTATATGACCCATCAAATATGACTCTACCAAAGAATTTATGTTCCTTTAATTTGTAAGTATGTATTAATATCATCTATCTGATAAAAGTTATTGCACTTATCTTTTCATAGGTTGAGAAATCAAATCTTTTTTATCTCTCTCATAGATGGAACTTAACCTCTCTGATAAGAGCTTGTTTATGTTTTGTGTGCACATTGATTATATTAAAGAAAGGAAGAAAAAAAAACTTGATTCTTGATCATTTTCACTATATCTAAAAATGGGGTTATTTACTAATATTTTTAAATTAAGGATAATCTGTGGATGGGAACATTTGATATATCACTGATGTGGTGTCAGTTGTTCTAAGAGACTTTATTAGATGGGGAAACATGGGATATTTTTCCATAATTCCCCTCTCCATCTCTTTCATTTGCTCTATGATGCTCTCTCCTTTTCTTGGGAATCGGATATGGGAAACAAAATGTACATTTTTAAGGTCCAGCAGCGAATCCAAATATTTTTTGTAGAAGTAAGGTAGATGAATATGTTATTAAAATGAGAATAATGATTTGTAGATGTAAAAAATATTCAGTCTTTTTAGGTTTTTTTAATGGTTAGGAAGTTGAATAATGTTGAAACACTCAAATGTAAATTACAAAAAATTGTTCTCAAAATATTTAAACTTACAGTAATACAATATAAGTTTATATTGTAAAAATTTAGTATTCTTAAACTAAATATTAAAAGAGTAAATGAGAAAGTGTTTCAATTGTTTCTGATCACATCTATATAATATACAAAAGGGAAGACCGGATTCAGAGTAAACACTTGACCAAATTTTTATACATCGAACATACATTTAGTAAATAAAAGTTAACATAATTATTTACACTTTGTTTGAGCTTTGTATTGAAGTGTGTAACGTGTTTTAACTTCTCTCTTCTTCCTGATGTTCAAAAAGCTTAAAAATCGTACATTTTTTAAATACAAGTAGTTTAATATGTAGTAATGATCCACACAAAATTTGAATTCTTTTAGGCTTGGACAGGACTGGCAATTTTGTTTACAATGATTCCCTACACCGGGTCTGATATTTTTCATGACTTTACATTAAAATTTAAAAACGATTATTTTTCATTTGAGAATCAAGTATTTTTAATGCAGTTTTTAATACATCTATTTAAGATGGACCTACATTCTAATTTTCAACAAGATTTATTCATCAGTTCAAAAAAATATAGCTAATTTTGTTTTCTTACAAAATCTGTTGTAGGGGCTTCACAATGAAAAAAGTGGAAATTAGGCCGATCCTCAAACCCTATAACTTTCGAAGGACTTGAAATTTCTCGCTTAAATTTTGCATCTTGTATATATAAACAAGTCCCTCTTTTATATGGAATCACTCATAATCTTTTAATTACAATTTACTTGGCAACTGAAAGATCAGTCCCCAATGGTGGATAAAAAGTTTTTTGTTTTGTAATTTTTTAACAAAGTTGTTTTACACAAGAGCTGTACACTGAAGTCATTTTTTACAAATCTGAGACGAGTATCGAGTCTTGAGTCTAAGTCTAGTCTCATTTTTTAAGAGACATGCTCGATTCAAAACCTTGTTCTTAAGTAAAATTCCATATCTTACATACAAGTCCAAGCCGAGTCACGAGTCATTAGACTTAGTTTAAAGTTAGATCACAACTATTTTTTCCCTCAATGGGATTAAGAAAATTATTAAATCAGTCATATAATAAGCAATACACTAATTTACTTTGAGTTTCATTCAAATTTGATATTTCAACATAGAGCTATAGACAATTTGCAAGTCCTTCATTTCAAGTATGAGTCAAGTCTCAAGTCATAGTTTAATTAGGCAATAGCGCTTGACTTGACTCCTAGTTTCCAGAACTAATTACACCTCCACTTTCAAATTTGAAAAATGCCTATTTCCCCTAGAACGATATTTAAGTCACAAAAATAAAATAAAAATATTTTTGAACATAAAAATGGGCACAAATTTTTTGTTATTTTATATCATTCTTTTTAGAGCCTCCTTTTTGACCTTTTTGTTAAAAATTGTTTCTATGAATTTTGTTCTCCTGTATGTTAACGAAAATGTGTTTAAATTTAGAATAAATATAATTTGACTAATTAGTTACTGTTTTACAAAACAACTCCTTTCAAGAGCTCGTTATTAGACACTTTTAACTACTAAAGAGACTTTTAAAAGAATCTCAAGTTTTAAAAAAAAGTTAAATAAATTCATATTTTGGCAAAAAATGTAAAAAAAAAAGTTATTTATATTTGAAGGAAATGTTAATGCTACACACATCGATCATTAAATAACAGAGTCATGCAATTAAAAAATGAAATAAAGGAAAGTGGAATAGAGCCCCAGAGTCTTATATGAGAATAAAACATTGCAATTAATGCATTGTCAATAGAAAAATAAAATTATATATGTGAACTATTATTGTTCTATATTGTTATTGTTATTGTAAGTAGGTGTCTAACATACATATATATTGAACATTTTTTATCTTGAAGCTTTTCTTGGTCAGATTTAAAAAGTCTTTTTCCCTGAGTTTTTCAATACTATACTAATTTAAATTTGTTGAAATTTTTAAAAGAAATGAAATAATAGCATTTTAATATATTAATTAATTTGGAACATTGTAACAAGTTATTGTTTAATTATGAAGATTTTTTATTATTATTTTAATAAAATTATGAATTTATTTTATAAAATTTCTTCATCATTCCCGATATAAAACATACAAAAAATATTATTAAATAGATTATTCTCTAATTACAAAGATATCTTTGTACTGAATATAAAAATCCTGGGGGATCTTAGATTTAATTAATAGTTCAAAACCAAGGTTTTTCTATGAAAACCAAAAAAAAAAAAAATTATTTGCACAAATTGCTCCTTTTTGTCTCCCCATTATATTTAGTATATACATTGAATGTGTGGTCAAAAAACCATAAGAAAATGTAACCTTTTAATATTTAATTATATATATATATATATATATATATGATGTAATATAAATCAAAAAGATAATTAAAATTACTAACATAATCAACAAAGTAGCAAAAAATTAATGGTTTGTTTTACTCATAGTTATCTTTTATTTACAAAAGAATTATAATTTAATGATAACAAGTTTCCAATTTATCTGTATGAAGTAATGCATTTCTTACCCTTTGGAATATCTATTATTTGATAATTTTTACTTTTTCTCTTCTATATAATAGACTCTTCTTGTTGTTGAAAAAATTTGAAAAATAAATTAAAGCTTCTGTATGTCACATACATAGACATTTTGTAAATATGTATTATCTGTAAAGTCATTTAAATATGAAAGTTAATGTTATAATTTTATTTATTGGATTGCTTTGTTGACGAGCAACGTCTCAATTTTTCATATATTCAGATGAAATGAATTTGATTTGAAGTATGACATTGGTAAATCTTCATTGGATATCTAAAAATAATACAGATTCAAAATTATATGCTAGCCAGAGTAGGAACCTTTTTAAGATTGAATCCCTTATTTGTCTGTTCTTAACGTTATTTTATTTTATATTCCTATCTTTTCTATACAAAGGTAACGAAAAAAAGGCTCAAAATTACTTTTAGCTGCAATATTGATTTAATTATATATGTTCTTTTTGAAAGGTAAAAATCACTAATGGCTAATGATAATTATTTCATTGTTTGCAAATATTTTTTATTTAATACACTTCCAAAATTATTCAAATTTGAGCACAATTCATGGATATATTTTACTTCAATATCCTTGAAAATATTATCAACAGTCTATATGGTATGTTCCTATAGGGCTATGTTTCAAGTTAAATATTTGATTATTGCATGCACAAAAGTATTAGCAAATAAAATTAACTAAAATATAGCAAAAAAATATTTGCAAATAGAAAGTAAATCTAAGTCTTATTTTGTGTATTACTTTCTTTTAAATGGATTTAAGAAATTAAATTTTTAATTTCTTTGGTGCAGCCAAGCGAAATTAAGTATTGATAAGTCAAATATGTGTTTAATAACAAAGACATTATAAAATTTGCAAATATATATATATATATATATTTGCAGATGAATTGACTCTAGTAAATATTGATCAACTTATTTTTTTTAAAGAGATGTGTAAAAATTAAACGAGTATCGCTTCAGGCAATGCTCATCCATGTACCTATTGGCTAAGCTCATTGACTTTATTTTGTAAAAAGAAAACCTATAATACTTATTTTATTTAAGCATAACAGTATCTTTTATAAAACAGATATACATAAATTTATATATTTTAAAGTTATATATTTACTTGTTAAAGTAACATATTGGAGTGATGTTAAGAATAGTTTAAATATGATTAGCTATAAAGATAATTTCATCTAAATAAGCAATGCAATACTTTAAACCTCGAGCAACGTGAGTGACAGCAAAAATCCTTTGCATCCAAATACTAGTAGAACATATTTAACTAACTGATAATTGGCTTCTTAAAAATAAATTTACAATGATGCAATGATCATAATTAACGTGCTGAATTCTTTTCGCTTCATTGTCCTCTGATGTCAAATGGGTTATTCTTTATGGATCCATTAAACAAATTAATTTTCCTACTTAGCAACATTAAAAACGGGTATTTATATTCTATGCATTTGTTACCCTTTGCTTCACTATTTACTGAATCATTCAAACTTTGAAGGCAGTCAATGCAACTTTAGTCAAAGACAGTTGGCTAAGTAGTACTATCTTTATGCACATCAGACAAATAAACGTCTGAAATATTTCCTGGACCGTGTTTTTTTTTGTCCTTTATAAATATTATAATCCTTAAAATATACGGGAAAATCATTTTACTTAAATAGTCTATCATATGACCAAACATTGAATGGAGTACGACAGTTACTTCAAGGGCTATGTTGATATCTTTTTCTCTTAGGTAAATTATCAAATGAATATATTTATATGCCATGTTTCTTTGACAATGGTCGTGATACTGATTATTAATCAGAAGCGAAAACCCACAGTAGTTTCTAACTAAATAATTTGAAATCAAGAAAAACAACTACAACATTCATTTAGGTCTTAAAACTCCTATAATTACAAAGAAAACTGGAAATTTATAGTACTCTTTAAAATGCATTATGGTTTCTCTGGGTCAGTATTTTTAAGTCGTTGATGGAGCTGCAAATTAAAATTTCAATTTAGATACATATTTACACATTTTGGGTGTTTCTGTTAGATTGTGGCAGTGGAGGGGATACAACGATACTCCTACATAAGTCTTTAAGATATTTTGAGACTCTGGATGGTTTGGTAAGCGTTAGTATGTGATAATTTAGTTTAATCTTTACATTTTTTAAATATATAGGAAAGAAGATCAAAGATCATTTCTAGACATACATTGAATAATGTATTTAAATAAATATATTATGATTTAGTGTTTTGATTATATGAGTAATGTATTAAATATAACATCTCAATGAAGCTTAACTGAAATTAAGATATATTATTTTGAAAAATAAAGGACTCCGACAAATAGTGAGCCAGATATGTAAAGTCTTATTGTGTGGATTCAAAAGATGAAAAAAAAAATGCTGAGGTAACAAGTAAAAACTTTACAACATCAAAAGTAATAATAATTAAGGAAAAACAGAAACAGTCCCGAGATGGAAACAAACAGCTCAGGGAAGAAAATGTTTGAAAACTTCATTAACCAAATGGAAAGTCAAGAAATAATCAAAGGAAGATTATCATCTGCAAACAGCTGAAGAGTCAAAATTAAAACAAATCCATCCATTTAGATAGAAGAAGATATAATCTATACAAAACTTAAGAATTGGAGAGCTCTTTTGGACATTTATGATGAGAATAAATACCCAACCAAAAAATAACATAAATACCATTTTTAAATAATTTTCTATTCCAGAGATATTTAATTAAACAAATAGTACCATGGAAATTAACATTGAATCTAAAAATTTAATACAAGAGATTATGGTACTTATAGAAAACTACCTACGAAGACAAACACAAATGGCTTCAAAACGAATTAAATTAGTAGAAAGGATGAAAAATGGAAAGTTGTATTAACTCTAAGTATACCTTATTATGTTGTCAAGCTAAAAAATTTATGATTTGATGTCAAATATTTATACTCTAGATAAGAAACGAAGGAACCATCATTAGTATTTTATTACACAAATGATCTAAATGGTCACATTCAAAAGTAGTTTCGATTGGTCAAAGTGAAGAGGAGAGAAAAGTACAGGAAGAGACATTAGTATGAAAATTGTTCTAATGTAAGGATAAAAAAAAAGAGAGATGAATAATGAAAAATGCATGATATTCTCCTTTTGTGGGGTTAGCAATCATGGAAAGCAGGAAAATGTTCAACATATGGAAAGAAGTGAAACAGATGTAAAAAAAAAATGGGTATTATAAAAGGGTTTGCAAGTCCAAAATATAATTTTTCTACAATCAGAATTCCGAAAAGTATGAAAAATCAAATGATATTGATGGATTGACATTGGAAATTATTAAGAAGATAGAAGAAGTTACGTTTTTTTTTATTAAATTCAGTGTTAAGTGAAGAAATTGTACTCATATATCGAAATATTCAAAAAAGTTTTTTATCCATAAGAGTCTGTAAGGAACTGCGAATCATGTCAAAAGATTTTCAAAAACCGATGTAAGTGGTACAATCTGTGAAGAAAGAAGAGGAAGAAATTAAAAGGATTGAACTGATGAAATAATTTAATTATTATGCATTTTGTGATGGGGAAAAATTGAAACTTAATCAAAGATTATCAAATGGGCTCGGGTTTGGTCATCAAGTAAGATTCTACTTACCTACTCACTCATTGGAGGATTTATAGCTCATGAAACAACAAAAAAAGATGGCTTGTTGTGGTTGAAAGTACTACGTAGTAGGTGCCGAAGTACAAAATCCATTTAAATAAAAACAAACAACATTTAGCTAAATTTCAGATGGAGCATACTAAAGTTCTAGGTGGTGATCGTATATGTGTCAAATTGTCGAAAAAAGACGAGACAATAGAAATGACGAGATAAAAAGATGATTTTAATTAATCAAAAATATTCAAGAATATTTATAAGAATGTAAAACACATAACCGTCGACAACAAATCGTAATACAGAGTCAAGTATCTTTTAAGTGAACTACATGAGTGACGTCATTGGGCTATGGATAGAGCCAGAAAAAAAAAACATTATAATAAATCAAATTGATGAAAGCCTTTTGTGTATATTTAACTCAGCTACGTCTCTTTAATTTGCCAGAACTGTGTCTTGTGCGTAATTGACGCCACATCACATAGTATTTAATTCAAACATTGATAAAATATAAAGTTCCTTTACCGTTGAATCATTTGAATCATTCCTTCAAAATGAAAAAAAAGAAAGAAAGAAAGGAAAAGAAAAAGGGACCAAAATAGCAAATGTTGGACTATTTTCTATTATATCGTTTGAATATGTTCACTCCTTCAACATTATAGACACACTAATATGTAGCAACAGTTGACAAATAAAATAATAATAATGATAATAATGGGATAACGTTCTGACATTAATAAGTAAAAATATATATATATATATATTATTTGAGTCAATCATTTGATAGTTTGTTAAGCAATTATTTATGCTGGGATAGTTGTAGTCTACTTAAATGTATTTATATCAATGTACCTTTGTGCATCAAATTTGAAGTAAAATAAATATGTAATAACGATCAATGCAAATACATATTTATATATTATATATTACATATACATATATATGTTCATATATCAAGATTATGAGTCAGAACGTGAATAAAGTTGAAATAACAGATACATACATGTAGTCCTACATTTTATTTTCATCTTAATATAATAGGAGTGAGTCTATTATATACATATATATATATATATATATATATATAAAAGTCATAAATCACATAATATTGTCATACATAAATAGTTCTACACTTATCATTGTTAAAGGAAAATACATACGTTTCCAACTAAGGAATAAATCTGTAGTTGGACCTACTTATAGAATCATGTTGATCATATAGCACATAGTGTTATATGATTATGTTTATTAAATACAAGGATCTACCCCGTATATGTCGGCTTAAATGTCCAAAATGAAGGTCCTTAAAAACTAGTAAAAAAATTGAATCCCAACCCCCATACACCCCCACTCCCTCTCCCACTACCACACCCTTCGGTTAGTTCTTAAAAGCAAGGCCAGATGAGAGGTTGCGTGACCTTGAAGGAGGTTCTTTCACTAACCTTCATTCCATGAAGCATCAACCGTTCAATTAACAAAAAACTCGTTTTTTCACTCAAAAAGAGTCACTTTATATGAAGATAAAATCATATTGGTATGACCCCCCCCCCCCCCCCCAATCACTTTTCCTTCAAAGCAATAAAAAATCCTCCTTTTTTTGTCAAAATGAATTAGAAGGGAAATCTATAGCAAAATGGTGTTACCCCGACCAAAAATTAACACCAAAATCGTGTTTCCCCGGCCTTTTCTCCATAAAGAAGTGGCTTTTTTCGGAAATTTTAAAGACCAAAGGACGCAAAAGATCCAGACAGATCAGTCGCAAAAGAAAGAAGGCCAATTTGTCCTTTATTCAGGGAGCTATTTCAATTTGAAAATCTGATAAATATCGAAAAATATAAATTTTTGATCTTGTTCCCTTAAAACTATGGAGTTGAATAATCGAGAATCAGGATTTTTATCAATTTAAATATTCTAGATTAGAAGTGAATCTTACACCATTGTTGATACAATGTTACTTTGATACAACTACTAATCAAGGCACACACATAAATAAATTTATATCTTTTGTTATCGCGTATAATGCGCATATAATAATGCTCTTTTTTCATTTTTTGAGACCAAATGTATATTATATTATTATTATTTAATAGCCTTTCATTATTTTTTAGGCCGCAATAATATACACTCTAACATATATATATTTATCATTCTGAACTACAAAAAATGTATATTAAAATATTGAAAACCGTACAGTTATAATTAATTTATCCTTTGTTTAAATTTTTAAATAAATAATGTTGTATACATAAATGATAATTGTGTTGCAAATTTTATTTTAAACAATCATAGCATTGAAAAGAAGCTTTTAAAATAATTACATTATATATATATATATATATATTTATAAATTGTCAAATTTTTTGTCTAATATATATAATTGTTATATTTTATGTCTAGTATATATATCAAAAAATCTTATAGTTTTCAAATTGCACACAACAAAAACAAATTAAAATATTCAAAAAACTTTCTTTTTCTATTTTTGAATAAAACTTGTTAGTTTATTTACGTATAATTAAAGTCGAGTATGAAATTGGCACAGATGATATAATTTTAAAAATAATACCTAATTAGTAATGTTCTGGTAGGTATGGACGTGGTCTTTGTAGTGCTGAATATGTTGAGGGGATGACAAATTGAAAATAAAAAAATCTTACAAAAGAACATCAAAAATTGTCAATTTAAAATAAATAAAAAAAAAAACTGTAATAAATTCTGTAAATTTGTAGTCTAGGGGAATTAATATTCACACATGTCACTCAGTGATAGTTAAGCCAAGCTGCCATTGTCTCTAATACAAATAACACCACCACATGAAAAAAAAAACTTATAAAATAACGATCATTATGTACCTTGAAAGGTTATTTATAACTAGAACCATATTTTTTAGTTTAAAAAGTATAGACAAGTGAAGGAAGATTTTATTTTTTCCTCTTGGTACCTTTTTTTTTCAAATGCGACTTCTTAATTAAAAGTTGCTTCTCGGAGTAAACAATTGATAAAACCTGACAATTGATTCACTTTAAAAAAAGTTCTATATTAAATAAATAATTACATAAATCGAATTGAATATGAATTTTCAATATTCTCAAATCGTATTGATCTGTTCTAAAGCAAATGATATTTTTTTGGAAAGTTGAAAAATATAATAGGTAGGGGAGACCGGAGACAATTGCAACAGTTCAAGTTTTAACCTTATTAACTAGGAATTTTTATTGATTGAAACTTTTTTAGAGTTATAACAGTCAATATATCCAGTAAAATTGTATTTGAATGTACCTGTCAAATGCTTCAACTGTCTCATAGTCAGAGACAATAAGACATGAGCAAACAAATAAAACAATCAAGATTTATTAGGCTATGGTAAACAAAGGAATTAGTAAATAACACCCACGTTCAATTAAAAAATAAGAAATGTATGATAACAAAAATGTTACTCAAGACTTAAAAATCACTTTGAAACCTTAAAAAGTTGACAAATAAGGCTGACTTTTTATAGTAATTGTCACCATATTAAACATTAAAGCAATGTTAATTTTGAAATAAATACTTTTTTTTATGTTGGAGAGAAAGGTTCTGCTGCAGTTGTCCCATATTGTAATTATTCCTATTCCAGAGTTGTTTCGTCAGTCAGGACTTGATAAAATGTATTTGTCTGTCATGATAATGACGGAACAAATACGTTTTTCTTAAATGTTTTGTTTGACTAAAACTAAACTTTTCTATTCTTGACAAAAAAAAGAACGAGACAAAATGTGACAAGACGAAAATGTGACAAAATGGAGAAAAGAGGGGAAAGGAAAAAACAGACATCATTATTTCTTTTCTTTTTGGGGATAGACACGATGAAATGTGACCGTGTGACGAAAGCGAGACAAAATGTAACTAAACATGACAAATATGAGACAAAATGTGACTAAAAATGAGAAATATGAGACAAAATGTGACTAAACATGACAAATATGAGACAAAATGTGACTAAACATGACAAATATGAGACAAAATGTGACTAAACATGACAAATATGAGACAAATTGAAAAATTACTGACAAAATGAACACTATTTAGTTCATTTCTACTCGAATGAAATATTTTCCTACAAGCAGTTTTATTCAAAGCCATTGATTAATTGACAAACAATATTTAAGAACTGTCCACAAATAGGCCTGTAAAACATATATAAAAAAAGTAATGCCCACATTCATTTTCTGTTTTATTATATTATTTTGTGTTTTGTTTTCAAAAATCAAATTTGGAAAGTAAAGAGACTACGTTCATAGGTACAACGAAAGCAAGCAAGCAAACACACAAAAGAAATCAATTTTAAGAATCTATTATTAAACTATATAAATATACATATATGTAGAGATGTAGGCTGTAGTATCAATACACAAATGTAGTAGGCATACATACATAGATAGAATAGAAACAAAAAATATATCATTCCCATTCAAACTAAAGTGAAAATAAAAATAATAGCAACAAAAGAACAACAACAAAAAAAAAACTTAAAATGGAGACATAGCATTACATTAATATAAATCAGTTCTTGAACGAAAAAAAAAAAAACAATAAGAAAAATCGATATTTGACAAAGTTTTATCGAAATGAATAAAGAATACATTCATATATATATATATATATATTTAAACCGATATAAAAAGATTTGAATATGTTTATATGTATGTATATGGTAGAGTATTATATACGGTGGTATCGTAACATAAAAGCAATCTTGAACGAAAAAAAAGCTAAAGGTAAACTTGTACATACATATGTTGGGCACATTTGGGAGTATCATGGAAATCAAATAGAGCGAGATATTACGGTTCTAAACCTACTCATAATTAGTTTGCAATTGACAAAATAAGAATACTTATACAAATGGATTTGTTGAGAAGTCCGACCAACTCCTGACTTTTTGTCTGGAAATGTTTCTATCCCAAGTCAAACTTTTTTTATAATAATAATGAAGATAAGAAAATCTTTCTACTTTTAAATTGATTAGTTTCAAACACATATTCAACATTTTGCTTACAAAGTATTTTTCTAGAACATTCTTCTAGAGCATAGAAAAATGTTTTATAGCACCAATGGTTAATTCTTTTTGAAGTAATACATTTACTACTAGTTTTTATTTTGCCGAATGTAAACCTTCAACATGCAAAAATCCCTGATACCTTGTTATTTAGTTTCTGTAGAAATCCTTCAATGGCAAATGCATATTTTAGTCAATTATGGGCTTTCTATTCAAACTTTTGGGATGGGCTGAGCTATTAAATAACAAGACTAAGGCTTTCAATGGAAAGATATGCAATAATTAAACTTGAATTAGTTTGAAACCAATGCTATACAATGAGGTGGTAACTCTTGTGCGTATAATTAAAATAAAGTTAGCTGCAACTTTTGTTTGCTACAGTTATGTTTTATCGGAAAAAATGATGAACATGATGAATAATGTAACGAATCCTTAAAAACTTTCACATCAAATTTGGGGAAACTCCTTCTGATAAAACATATTTTATACAACATCTTGATTTTTTTACTTATATTCCTGAGACCCAATGCTAAAGTATGTAGTAAAGAATTCCAAGTTCATTGAAAGATGTAAAAGCACGCATGTGTAAATCATAATTCAAAGCGTTGATGATCGTTTTTTTTTTTGGTTTTTTTTGATGATGTACCTTTACTGGATTTCAGATGGTCGAACAATAAATAAATATTATAACATTACTATTTTCTCAGAACTCGGTGAAAGAATACAAAAGAAACGACTTGAATTATAGAAGAACAGATTCTAGATTATCCATCAAAATAATGCGTTGTCTGTAAGGTGTTTGACCTACAATACAACAATCCAGTGCTATACTATTCACCTGATCTTTTACCATGTGACCTTTTTTTGTTTCCTAAGATTAAATTTGGATAAAAAGGATAAGATTTTATGGTCTGTTGAAGCTGCAAAGGAAAAAAACCGGGATGCTTATTTGCCAATAACGTAAGATATATTTCTTTTGTATATCTTCAAATTAGATAATTTTTCTCTTTGGAATTGATGCATAAATGAGGATTGCTTTAAAATTCATATTATTTTCATCATCAAGGTCCAAGTTTTTAATATTAGTATATTTATATTAACTTTTTTTAACTAATATAAATTATAAGGAGCGACTAGTCCATACTTTGAGTTTTATTATTGATATATGACGTAAATTATAACATGAATATAATAACTTAATCCATGAATTTGATTAGGAAATTCAAAAAAGAAACGTCAAATCTTGATTAGCTATATTTATATTTTACAAACAAACGCTATATATATACATACATATACTATTAAAAGGTGATTTAGGTTCACCCCTTTTACTAAGTATCGTTTAAACTTTATCATTTAAAAATTGGATCAGTTTTGCTTTACAACCATTTTTGATGTCGAGCACGTCTCAAACTTTAACTCTGATGGTCATTACTCAACAGTTGGGAAAAATGACAAAAATACGTCATAATTTTTAGTCTTTTTTAAGGAAATTTTAGCAATGCAAAGGTGACTCGTATGAAACATTCAAACAATCATAGCTGGGATAGCAATACACTTTGTTAGAAAGGCTTTTTGTATAAGGTGTTAACAAAAAAAAATTAATTTTTTGAATTAATTTTCTTGTCATAGTCACTCCATAAAGACCAATTCATCTTACATTATTCCATTATGAAATTAATGCAAGAATCATTTACATAAACAGAAGCACTTCAACTAGTTTTTGGGTACATGTATTTTAAATGTCTGAAACCTTGGATGCTTGGACCCAATATTTGGTGGTTACCCAACGGTAGTTGGCCTTGTAATTTTTGACCTTTTTTACTTTCTTGAGGAAAAAAAGTTGAGAGAGACAAATAAGATGTTCTACATAATGATGCAACGATAAAGTTTCAAAAATAAGACTATATTAGGGATAGTGAAACACTTGGCTATGGAGTGTCAATGAAATATGATGTAAGAACTGGAATGTATAGTACATACATATAGACCTTGATGAAAAAAAGAGGATTTTGTTTTAAGATACTGGAAATTTTGATTTAGCTATACATTAGTTTGATCCTCGATTGGAAGACATATACTTTCAAGAGTCGAGACGAATACTTGACTAACACCCTCAAAGATTGGTTTCGAGACCCAAAATTAATTTCAAGAACCTTATCACGGATGAGAACAATTTAGTTTCCTCTGTCTTGACTCTCTAAAATCTGTCATTAAATAGCTGTTCTTATTAATCAGTTTTGAATTTCTATACAAACACTTTTATACTATGGATGTTGCTTTTTATCCAAGGTATAGCTGTTCATACTTATAGACATTATAAGTAGATATAGAAGGAAATAAAAAAAAAAGGAATGAAACAGGCACTTTTTATTTTTATAATTTTTATTTTTATCACTCCAAGTTGAATTGAAATGACTTATTCCTCGCTTTCTCTCATATCTTCAAATATTTGTTAGAAATAAAGGAAAAAAAGAACACATTCTATTAAAAGCAGTATGATTTTATAGCCCTTGAGAATAACGATGATGGTTGGAGAGAGGAAGAGAAAAAACAGATTGGGGGGGGGGGGATTTCTATAGAGGGAGTGATTGGCCTTGCAATTATTTTTGTGTGTTTTTTTTCTTTTCTCAAAATATCTTCAATTATATTATACATATATATTTTTATTGATTTCAGAGTGAGAATACTACTTTATCGACTGAAAAAATTACCCACATTTATATATATATATATATATGCATCTTCATTCAGTATATTAAAAAAGAACTCGAAATTACATACACACTTTGTATATTACCTGGTAATTATTGACAAAGTCGCATCCTTTGAAATAAAATAATTCTACCTCTAATCGTCCATTCAAAAAATAAATAAAAAAGAGATGATTTAACATCCCATTTGCTCAAAGTTTGATGACACTTTATTTACATTTTAGAATTTTGGCTACGATTTACAATTTGGTTCATTCCCCTTCCTTCTTTTTCGATATAAATCTCATGTACCTTTTCAAAATAGAATACTAAAGTTCAATTAAATATTGAAACCTCTTTAATTATAATTTAATCTAGTTCACATAAGGACTCCATGTTGCGATTTTGTTAAAAAGAAATATAGAATTATCCAATGCAGTTGACCTTGAAATAAAAATAAAAAGAAGTAAAAGAGGAAATAAGAATAATTAATAGACACAAAACCTCTTAATAAATTAAACAATTTTTTTTTTTAAATAATTAATTCTTCAAGTATTCATGAAATTTTACTTCTAATTTCACTAAAAAGTCAATGATAAAATATGCTCAAATTGTTAGTTTGTTACGCAAGCCTTCATTTGAAATAAATTGTCAAGAGAAAGTCATTCAAAAATAGAAAAAAGTTTTCACGTTCGAATATGAATATAAAGTTATAGAGGGTTAATAGAGCTATCCTGATTGAATTTCAATCTATACTTTGTAAAGTCCATGAAATCCAGAATCTTTACTAATGCAACATTGTATTGCATTTTTTTTATCAGTTTTGTATCCTTTTTCACGAGGACTTATTTTTGAGCTATGTTTGTACTATTTGTTCTTAATTTTCATCATGATGGACAACGATATAACGCACTAAAAATGGACACAAATTTACTGTTTCTATGTTACAACATTTGAAAAATTAAAGAGGGTTTTTGTTAGGTTGCTTTGAAGCTAATACGATTTGAAAATCATTAATTACTATTTAATAAAAGAATAAAATCCATTTTTAACATGAAGGTTCCATCATGTGGTGTTTTTTTTAAATATATTTTTCAAGTTTGTTTCGTCTCTTTATAGTTTTCTGAACGTTGAAGAATTTCTGAAGACTATTTGTGAGCCTCTTTTTTCTCTATTAAATAAACAGTTGCCTCACTTATTATGGAAATAAAGTACCTTTAATATATTTTCAAGTTTTTTCTCTATGTCTTTTTTAAAGTTAAGGTTTGTAGAGATGAAATGAATCTTGTTACCATATTTGGGGAAAAGGATTCAACTACATTGTAAAACAAATATGTAAGTAATAAATAGAGAAAATATATCATGAGTCTCAGAAGAAAAGTGTAATTCTCCTCGTTTTATTTAATAGCCAAGTTAAGTGATCAAAAACCATTAAAGAAAGGTCTATTTTACTCAATTCTTATTAGAAAAAGTTCTTATTGTCTATGGAGGAGAACTAAACCGTAAAATATACATAATCATTTATGAATATTAATTTTAAAAGTCCTTGCATTTATTAAATAACTTCAGTAATCTAGTGATTCCTTCGTGTTGAATTACTATATGACATGAGTATAAAATTAATAGTTAGGTGTATTCTAAATATTAATACATTTATATACAAGATCAATTTATATCAATTTCTAATGTATGACCAGCTGTCCTTCAGAGGAGGGGGCTTTATCTACTTATAGATAGTCTATAAGGAAAATGAAACAAACTTATCTTCCTCTTTCTCCTTTCTAAACCAAGATTTTATCATTCCTGATCCTTCAGTTACCGCTTGTCAAATGAGTACACATAAAAATTATAACAACGCAATTCTTCATGAATAGCATGAATATTTCTTCTAAAGCATTCCTCATTAGTATTATGACCTTAAGTATCTTCTGATGGATCTCCTGTAGGTATATATGCGTATATATATATATACCTACTGGTGTAGTTATATATTAATTGCATTTATTAAAACTCAGCATTGGATATGAATGTTTTTAAATGTGATAAAAATATTAATGTAGGTATTTATTACAAATAGTCAATTTATCTATAATTACACTTTGTCGTATAAAAGTTTAGTTCATTCATATATATTTGTAGTGATTGATAACTTAATTTATCTACCAAGTTGCTTCTAATAAATACAAATCCCTTTCATTAATATTGAAAATGTGTAATTATCTTTATATCGACATACGCTTAAGCACTTTAATCAACTAATTAACTAATATAAATAGGCAGATAGCTTCTTCGTAAGAAGATATTGGAATTGCTTTTTTGAAAGAAATACATGGAACTTTTATTAGAGACCTCATTGATGATAAATATATGTATGTATTTAGGTTTAACCACTCTGCAGGGTATCAATATAATATGTATGTACATAGAGATCCAAAAACCACATCCCCTCTTCCTCACCTTATTTGATGCCAATTTTATGTAAGTTGTTACATTGTGCACATAGTAGTTAATGTGTTGGAGGTAAGTTTATTTAGGAAGACATATGTTTAAGAGAAAGGATACTTTAAGCACTTCTACAAAATTTGTGCACACTTTTTGAGTACATATAAAGTACACCAAAAAATATATTAATCTGATATAAGAAGATATGTAAAATCCGAATTTCAAAAAGAAGCCATTGTGTGAAATGTATGGGGATTTTTTTAGAAAAAAGAATGCCTAAGTAACCATGCCTCAGCGTACGTCTTAGGGACTTATTGTAAAAAAAATGTAACATTATAGACCTCTATGAGTAGGTTTTCAGAAAATTACTCCATTTTTAACGATGTAAAAATTGTTTGATATCGAGTACATGATTCACTTGATTTACTTTCCTGACTAGAAAGTAGAGTGACTTTCTTGTGGTTCCACTCACTATGTCACGTGTACTCTGAGATAGTGTTCAACAATACAATAAAAGTTAATATATAATTTCGGTCCTCATTGTCTAGAGATCTGATCTGGAATTCGAACATTTTTACGAAAATAAGGGGAAAGTGCCTGGGTTTTATTAAAAAATAATATCAATTTCAGAACAAAGTACTTTCTTCATACTGTGCTTTTCTAATTGTACACAGAATAACTATTTATAACTTTGTATTTTAAGGGTATTTATATACCCTTGGCTTATGAAATGAGTATATACAGCTGAACTGTACACAGATTCAGAAACTAAAATAAACACCGTCATGAATGCAACACTGATTTTGCAAATTATCAGTTATAACCCACTTGATGTAATTATTTACGACCCTACTAGATCTGCTCAAGATCCGTGATGGGCTGGTTTGACATTAACATGATAGATCGTGAATAATAACATGTACTACCACCCCTAAACTAAAAATTTACAATATTCTTGATTTTTTCAATTGATACTGTTTTGTTTTCCGGGCAGAGGGACCTTGGATCCATAGCTACCTTCCACGCTACCACTGCTCCAAAAGATATGTTTATGTAGTACACCGTCAACAATAATCAAGGCTATGTTTGATTTATCAGATCAAAAACATATATCTCATGATTTACTTTTGAATGTAGGTATTTTGTAGATTTATCATTGTGAAATTTGTTGTAAGTATTTATGTTTTACAGTTGAGTAGTTGATCCTTAAAGCAGATTTTATCACATCATTTTATTCTTGGGTACATTAATTAGATAGCCCAGTCCATGAGGTTTATCTTTGAGTACATTTTTTTAGTTTATTTTCTGTATACATATAACATATTTTTAAGTGCTCTAATAAATTCGTTCTAAAAGAGAATTGGAACTCCTTTGCATTCTGACGTTTCTATTTATTTTATTTTTATTTTTCAATTAAAGTGTTTTTTCTACATTTTCGATATTTCGTGTCTTAAATTAGACAACAAAATATACCTACATATTTTATTTTTTTAATTAAAGTTCCCTGTAAATAACAACAACAACAAAAAAAAAGTCCTTGTGTATTTTTATTGAAAATCCATTCATTTAGTATTTTTGGTTTTTATACATTTAATTTATTATGCTTATTTGTTATTAAGAAAAAATTCAATTATAATATTTAATTACCTTAATAGAGTTGTCTGTTTTTTTCTACTAAAATGGATTAGAAGATATATCATTATTAATTATAAACTTTAAAATCCTTACGACCAAAAGTTCCATGAATTCGAATTCAAAATGTACATTTCATAAATTGTTTCAAAGATCTTGAAATGTACATTTACAAATTAATTGAGTGCATTCATATTTTTGTTTAAAAAGATATTTTTCAAACTTATGATCGACTGATATATTGGTCCTTAAGATTAAATTATTTATAGCCATGGAAGCCGATGACAAAGCAAATACGTAGTTTTTTCAACATATCAAATTTCTGGTGCTTAGCTGTGCACATATAAATACTAAATATCAGAAGATCCATATTCTAAGTCACACTATTGATCTTTAATGATGCATCAGATCAAATATTTGAACTTCAGGTTATTGCCATGTAGAATCATGACTTTTTATCATACTTTTTTTTTTTACTGGGTAGATACTTTTGCTCCTCATACAACAAAGTCAAATCAAGGGTTATACAGAATTTACCTATGTATATATTAATTATTTTTATTTCAAAATATGTGACTTATGTAATATGTATTTCATATAGATAAATTGGGAAATAATAATAAAAAGAGAATAAACTAAATGGTCTTGAAAGGCTTTCTACTGAAAAAAATAAAATAAAATAATAAAATAAAAGGTTTTGTTAATTACATATTTGTATGTATAGTCAACGTTAGAAAAATATTACTTCTGTAAGGGGAAAGTATTTTTTTTTTCTCTATATTCACATGTTAACAAAATATGAAAAGAAATTTTTTGAGTAAAATTTGATTAAGCAAAACCTTTTCTGCATATTAAAAAAAAAATGAATAAAATATTTCTTTCATAATTATTTAATCATGGCTCACGAATTATAAAATAGCGATGAAAAAACAAACAAACACAACAAACTAACTTCAATAGTCATATCCGAATAATGGCAAGAAACATCATAGTAACTTCCCCTTCCACCCGCCCCCCCCCCCTTTTTACAAAAATGTGTATTAGAAAATTGGATTTTATACTTATAATAATCAAATTCAATAGATACTGACAGTTTGAGTAGCATTAAAACATGCTTTTGACACTTGAAAGACTACATTGAATATGTACATAATACATAATAATATAGAAAAAAGATGGGGAGAGGGAATGAAGTGAAATTCACGAAACTTATTTTTCTTAGTTTACTATTTTTAAAATGGGATTAAACATATATATTATATATAAATATATTAACAAAACCCAGAGTAATCAGTGTATTGCTTAACGAGTTTTTGAACAACAAGAGCCATCCTTCAATTTAGATAATAAATGATTGGTAGAGTAGCTTCTCTTGAATTTAATCACTTTTTCAAAAAGATTGCAACACTATTGCAAGGGCTACTCAAATTCTTGTAAATAGCCACGTTCATAATAAATGCCAAATAATGATTGCATATTAGTTTTTAAGAAACAAGGTTTGCATCAATTTCCTCTAACAGAAATGTTGCTCAATATACAAGTTAGATACTGTTTAAACCTGTTTTTTTTTTTTTTTTAGAATTAAAAAGGAATTAATTTTATTAATCAACTTCTTCCGGAAAGATTAAACAATAATATCTTGGACTACGGGTGTTTTATACAACGAAAAACCACTCTCAATTTGGTAAATGAATAACATTTTTTGATTAATCGGAAGATTCCTTTCACTAAGTTACTCCAAAAAAGGTCACAAACCTATTAAACTTCATAAAATATTGATATAAGAGCCATTCAGTCTTCTACATCGAGAGATTTGTTAATAATAGTCATTGAATGGACGTGGATTTGTTATTTTAGTGGTAATATCTCCGAGTCAGTGTTGCTTTGTCCCCCCTGTAATCGTAGTATAACTCTATTTTTCTATTACAGTCATCATACGACTATTTTATATTAAAGAAATAGCTAATCCAATAATCAATGATGTAAATATGAGTATCGTACCTAAAAAGTGTACATTTTGATAGAACCCTCCTCCGGCTTTTAATTAAAATACACCCTACAAAGAAAAAAAAAATGTTATAAACGTGCTAAATTCAATTCATTTTTGTCAATTTCTGTAGATTTATATATTATACAAATCACACTTTGTTTAAAAAGTTGTAAATCAAATTAAATATATATATAGTACATATATGTATATATATATAACACAGTACCTTTTATAAATAAAAAAGATCAAAGACACGTACCTAATGTGATATTTGTTGCTTTGAGGCAATATAAGCAAAGACTATTTAATATGATTTATATAAAAAAAAAACTTTTTACACAACCTTTAAAATATGATTAAAAAACTGCCAAAATACAGAATAGATAAATATTGCTTAAAATATATTATTTATTTTTTTTTAAAAAAAAAGAAGAGTATTAATCATAATATTATCACATTTTAATGTATAGACGGCCTACCTATGTATGTAAGTAAAATACACATATTTACCTCCTTCAATATTTAACACATGTAACATAAAAGACGAACGTAAAACATTTTTTTTTGTTACCTTGTAAAAAAAAACACATCATTTATTTTATAAAAAAATAAAAGCTCCATGCTTCTCTCCCAACACAAAAATCTTATATTTATTTTGCTATTTAATATATTTGGTGTATTTATTACGAGTACTGATACATTTTTAACCAATTTTCCATTTTAACAATGTTGTTTTTCCCCTAAAAAACATATTCTTAAAAAAAATATATTCATAAATTTACTTGTTACTCGTTATTAGCAAAGTTAACTGCGTCAAAATATAAAGTAAATTATATATATAGTAGATAAATATAAAATGAATCAAATAAATATTCATATTTTTCATAAATTTAAATAGGAAAACCATGGAATAAAATAACATTTTATCCACGAGTAATTATTGCCTCCATAAAATTGAAGTCAAAACAATATTGCAGCTGATTTTTTTTTAAAAAAAGGGGAAAATTTAAACTCTATGACTTGTCAATCAATCAATAAAACTTCAAAATTCTAGAGCAAAACAAGTTATTATTCTATCATTAAACCCTTACAAAATATTGATTGTAACTCTACCTTTTGTCTTAGGATTCCCTACTTCTATTTGATTGTTATTTTATATTATATTTGAAATAGACATCACATTTTTTAAGTACATTAAAAGCTCAGATTGTTCATCATTTAAAATCTTATAATAGTTCTCCTCTCCCCCATCATTTTAGCAAAATGATTGTGTAAATATTCTTCAAATTAAAACAAAATGAAGATAAATAGTGACAAATTCAAATTACATACATATCATCCTTTAAAAAAAAAAATGAAATTTAGGATAGTCATATAGTATTTAGTCAAAATAGGTCAAAGAAATGATATTTTTGTCACTTTTGGTGCAACTTTAATGAATAAGCATATATATATATAGAAGTAACTAAAGATAAAGAAAAAGTCTCAGGACCAGTATTATCATTTTATTTCTATTGACAAATCATTTTTAAATTTCAAAAGAATTAAAACGATCATTTTAGGCATTTAAGGACTCTACGCATTTTAACTGTATTTTTCTTTATTCATAAAAACCCTTTGAAATGAACAAAAATATCGACACTTGTGTGAAAATAACACTTAATTTCAAGGTTAGTGTTTGTGTGGATTCCTTGGTATTTTTTCACATTCAAAAGAAGTCGGCTCAAAAACTTGTGTGTAATAAAAGAAACCCTAGAACATGATTTGAAAAAGCTCGAATGGCAGTTTGTTGATATGAAAAGCTAGAATTAGAACTCTGGCTTTGACTTGAAGTGTGTCAGTAACAATCGGGCACACTGTGTATATATGTAATACTTTAGAATTGTGTATTACTTCAGACATAGACAATAGTTATTTTGTTCTCAATTAGGCCCAATTTCAATTTAGTGAAACATTCCGTCTATGTAATCTACTAAATATATGTATATAAAATATTGTTCTATCTTCACCAATGGTCTCCTACGAATACCTAGTGGTGAATTATATACAAAAAAATTGCTTATTTTTACATTAATGGAAATTAATTATACATAGTCATAAATAAATTTTAAAGTATGTCAAGGGGGCATTGCATTAAAAAAAAAGTAATTTCAACTGGATCAAAATCCATTAATCTAATTTCATAATGGATTTAATATAAATCCTTTCAAATAAACATACATATATCTATTTATTATTCGTGTAATTGTTTTGAGAAGCTGAAAAAACAATTTATCTTTTTATGTATTTGTTATTCAGATAAATAGGGAGGTAATTAAGAAGATAACAAAAGGAATTGTTAAAAAAGGAAATAATTTATACAGTAGATTCAACCTATTTATAAATGTATTACAATATCATACATATGTATGTATATGTAAAAAAAAAAAAAATTCAAAGTAAATGAAAATATCAATAGCAACACAATTCAATAATAATAATAAGAAGAAGAAGAAGTGAGCTGAAATAACAAAAACTCGAAGGTAGTTGTCTAGTTACATACTAGAAAGAAGTAAATTATTTTCATTCATCTTATTCATGGATTTCTATTTATGTATGTATGTATGAATATCTTAAAAAGAAGCGAAAATAAATGATAACAAAATCCATTATGGCTTGAGTAAATAAGTAAATAATACTCACATTTGTTATTCAAATGAGGAAAAAATATCGAGAAGGAGCAAGAGTAAAAAATCACGTGCCTTTCTAACTTATTAAGAGAGTAGTAAATTGACAAAAAAATAAAAAAAATATTAAATTTATTTCTTTTACATAGAAACCAATCATGGGCACCATTGTTTACTTTGCTCTTTCAAGGAAGACAATGGGTCAATTTGGGATTCTACCTACACACACACTAAAAGCCCATGAGGCTTTTAAATTCAATTATAAAATATCCTCCTTCCTTTTTTCCTTCAATTGTTTCTTCTTCTTTTTTAACGTTTTAAAGAGAAAATATATGTTGGTTAAGTTAGAAAATCATCATGTGTACTTTTTCCTCATAAAAAACAGAAGAACCTCAATTAATCCACTGAAACACTTCACTCCTCCATTTGATTTATAAATGACTATACTTAAAAATTGAACATCTTAATGTCCTGACACAGACAAATTACTTTTCAAAAGTGCAATTAGAAATTCGTTCTGCTCTTGTTGTATTTAAAACTTCAATGAATGAGCCTAGCAAAGGAATTGTATGTTTATACCTGAAAAACCCCACAAAAACAATTAAAAAAAACCTCTAATATTGCAGGGAAAAGTGTGACATGGCAGGACTCAGGTTATTTCTATAAAGACAATTCACGTTCCATAACAACAATTGGTTGTAACTTACATATCTATTGTCCTCAATGTGCCTTTGGCTCGCATGAAATTTGTAATCTACAAATAAATACTTCATATATTTTAAATTTTTTTTCCAGCTGACTAAATACATATGTACATATATATATATATATATATATGTATTTTTAGTGGTATGAGTAAAGTTAGCCTCAAATAATAAAAAAAACAAAAGTTATAACTTGTCAAACTTTATGTACTTGTTTTGATAAGGAAAGTAAACAAAGTTTTGACCAAGTTTTTTTCTATTTTTTTTTCTTATATAATAGGCACTGGTTATGCTCTACACACACACAAAAAAAAAAGCACGGCTTAAAAAATTGCTATGTCATTATTATTTGACGCGAATGGATGATATACAAGCACTTTTAAATATATATCAATGTGAAGCTAGGATTTTTTTTTTCATATAAAAGTTTTTCATACATTTATAAATATACTTTTACATTATAGAAATGATAATAATAATAATAATAAGGCATTTTAGAGTCCGTATATGCATATTATGTATGTTTTAGGGTTTTTGCAATATATGTACATATATTTTATATTTAAGAATCCTGCGATTCAAAATGCTTTTATGTAATTCATCAATTAATTTACTGCAAAACTTTTATTTTTATCTTTTTGTATATTTAATGGGACAGACAGTCAATTAAGAATTGTCAAAATATGATCAGGTGCTCAGGGACGACCAGAAGTATGACTGCCCATCAAATGTATGTATCTATGAAGAGTAATAATAATACCTTGGATTAAGACTCTAATTCATACCATAGAAGTGCATACATGTCAAAACAAACATTCATTGAATATTATAATTAACAGTAAGTATAATTCAGTAACTGTTATTATCAAAGCCTTTTTAGATAGAAAAAGAGATGAAAAGTTTTCGTTTTAGACTAGGGTGTTGACTTTGACTACTGCAAGAAAACTGCAATCAATTACAAGACATCCTTTAGTTAAACAATGTATGGACTCTAGTCAAAATATTTGCTTACAAAGTTTATATGAAGTCCTTTAATTTTACCGTTATATCACCAGAAGATATTGATTGAGTCGATCAACCTCCCCTACAAAAAAAGAAAGAAGATAAAGAAAGTTACATGGTTTACCCTTTTTTAAGTGACTCAAACAAGAAAAATTGCTAATTCAAACATTCAAAACATTTTCCAACCTGAAAACAGGTTGGTTCACTAGCCAAGTATCTCTAAATCCAAAGTATTGCTGTACACTCTCAAACCATGATTTTGTTTTGAAATTACATTTGAAACATAATCCCCATAGTATTTCAAGATTAAGATATGTTTATTTTTACTTATATACTCAATCATTTGATTCTATGTACAATAAGATGAAAATATCAATTTCAAACAATTTTTTGATCATGCATCAAATTAATATATTTTACGAATAAGAAATTAGATATCAAAATGATGAACTTAAATTAGGAATTACCGACCAAAAATACAAAAACAGTTAGTATGTTAAAATATATCCACTTTTTCATGTATGTCAGATTCACAAAAAATGACGTCACATGAAACATGATGATATCAAATCCTTACACAGTTATTGTTTTTACAGAGTGAAGGGGTAGGAACTCTTTACTACCCTTGTTCTTACGAATATATTTACACTTTATAAATACCTAAGTTTCCCCTTACACTCCATGTTTGAAAGTAGAGCTTAGAATCATATTAAATTTCGACTAGTTCTATGAAAGTATGCCAAAAATTACATGTGAATCACAAAGTTCTCTTCATTGTATAATATCTCACAACCTCTCCTCCCCCAAAGAGAAAAATAAGCTGAATGTTAGTCAATTCTCGTCTTCAACTATGAAACTATTATTTAATAAACTTGTAGAGTTTGGAATTTTTCAGAGTTTAACAAGAACAAATTTGAACCAATCAACGTTCAGAGACCTGACAAGAGTCATCCTCAGTGAGATAATGCATTGATATATTTTAATTTATGTATTAATAGAAATACATCTAAAGAAAATATTTATGGTTGGTTTTTTTTTTGTATATGAGTAGACATGTCATTAAAAGCCTTACTAAATACATGCATAGGTAAGTATCCTCTGTTAGCCATAATAATAATTAAAGGTGGGATTCCTTCAACTATAAATAACGAAATAATTTGACGTCGAAATAATAGTAATACTAAAACGCAATGGGAATAAAAATATGTCATGTATACAAAACCATTGGTGCAGTATATGTATACATATATATATATAAGTACATTAACTTTTTTTCCAAATGCATGAAGGTCTAGAATACTTCGTCATTCTTTGCACAATCATAAATCATTCCCTTTCGCACCTCAAATATTGAATTTGTGTACATTTGTATAAATATACACATAAATAAATATGTGCCTTTTTAGGCATGTAGTTTTATTAATGTATCATAATCAATACTTTTAATATTAGGCTCACAAAACGAAGGAGCAATCAGGAATGTAATTTTAGAACTATGACGTAAAAGGGTGACTTCAGAATGTTGTATGGACTATTAATAAAAAATCCATGTGGTGTAGGAATAGAAAAGTCGTTTTGATAATAGCTCTCAATTGTGTGAGACTATTCGTGTTGTGAATTAATATTTTATTCCTTTTGTATCTAAAGAGTTGATTCTATTTAATTTTTAAAGGACCTGAAAAGGATCAAATAGGAACTATTTACAGAGTGTCTTTGCTTGATTTGTTTATTCATTGATTGCTTTTTGAAAGAAAAGTATGTAATTCTATAGTGGATAGAGCTATTAATAACACATGCAATGCAATGTTAAGTGATCAGCCGTCTTATTGTAAATATAAACGAATATGCACTGTTTTTAAATCCTTTCGGCTGTGTTCAGAGACTTTTCTATATATTTATTAAATGCCCAATTTATTAATATTCCTACTTTTTTTGGTAATCAAAAAGGGATCCCAACTATTGATCTAATCTTGATGGAATTGTAGATATATTGGGTGCATAAGGAGATGCAATTTTAGTTTAGTAAATTATAATATTTATAAAGAAATCTAATACAGACAAATGTAGACAGTGTGAGGATACATCCATATATACAAACATTCCCTTGTATATATTTTAACTTTATATCCTTATACAAATTGTAATTGTTTCAAAAATAATCTCTTTAAAATATCATCCTTTTTTGAAAACAAAAGATTAACTTTTTATGTTGTTCTTGAATAACTGAAGATCAAAGGATATTTTATTTCAGAACAGAATCCTTAAAAAAATGTTAAGTTACGATGTTTATTTCATTTTAAAATATGTTGGAAAATTTACTGTGAATTAGTAGTATGATTGATCTGTTTAGATCATTTCATTTTAAAGTCATTTTATAAAAAATGAAAATTCAATCATTGTCTCAAACCTACAGAAATTGTAATAATATATTTTTTATTTAAATCAAAAAGTACAAAAATCATACCTCATATAAAAAAACAAAACTCTAAAAGCAGATTCCTAATTAATACCTCAAATATCAAAAGTGATAAAAAGTTTATTTTTATCATTAGCCATATTTCAGACAGAAATTAGTAGTTCACATTTTAACTTTTTGTCTATCTACTTCTACTCCAGCTCTAAAGATTTTTGAATCAATATTTATCTTTTGATATTTTGTCATCCAAAAATAAGTTTTTCACAAAATATTTATTTAGTGGAATATAGATCAAAAGTATTTGATTAGTTTTTTTCTACGATTTCTTTTGACAAATTTATTTCCACATATTTTTACGAATATGTATTTAGTTATCTTTTTTTTCTTTTTTGTTTGGTTGAGTTTTTACAAGTCAATTGAAGTCAATTATAATCATTCAGACAACTCCTTTTCTCATTAAACTTACATATGAAGTGACATAAATATTTATATGACTATTTCTGTAACTTTTCCACTTTTCACAATATATGTTAAATATTATGTTACATTATTATTGAAACTTTGCACAGTTTTTAGAGATCCATGATTATTTTTTTATCTTTCGTAAAAAATGATATAAGCAATTGAATTTAAATGAGTTAAATTAAAAAAATTTAAAAAATTTATGTCTAAATTACTTGGATGGGTCTATACCCATGAAATGAGACTTTGAGCTATTAGGAAACAAGTGTCGTTCAGAGTATTTTTAAACCATACCAATGTTTTATTTTTTTGTCTGTCATCTGGCAACAATATTCAGTTCATTGTTTGTGAAATTTCATACAACAGTGCATTTTTGTTCATTCTTAGTAATGTCGAATTTGCAGACTTTGTTGATTTTTTGTTATCATTTGAAGAAAAACGCTTCTGAAGCACCTAAAATGCTTGTAGAAGCTTACTGTGGATATACTCTAAGAAGAGCACAATGTAGTCCGTCAAGTCACAACCCAAAAACATCGACCAAACGAAATCGCTTCGGCAGCTAGGCAATTCTGTGTGTTTTCTGGGATCAGTGTGGTATGATTTGGTTCGAGTTGTTAAAACCCGGTGAAACAGTTGCACGACAATTGGCCAATTTGATTAGCACTATACACCAAACACGCCCAGAATATTCCTATCAGCGTCGCCAAGTAATCGAACAAGAGTGACCCAGTAATTAGTCGAGACGTACGATTGGGAACCGTTGGTGCATGCAGCTTACTCACCAGACTTGATGCATTAAAAGAACAACAATTCAATTATCACACAGAAGCCAACAAAATGACTCGATGATTGGTTTGCAGGCAAAGATGGTCAATTTTTTTTGGCACAGTATCCACAAATAATTGTCTGAGAGATGAGGAAAATGTATCGCTAGCTATGGCTATTATTTTGAAAATAAAATTTGTCACCAATTTTTTTACGACAAATGTTAGAAATTGAAAAATAAAGTCTACTTTCGTAGGTATAGACCTCGTGTTAAAGAGATCTACAAACAAATTGACTTGTTACTCGTATTCAATTATGTAATAATGAAAAGTAATGTATTGAAATGTATCTATGTAATGAAGAACATTACAAAATCTTACCTGTAATAAAAATAAAACAAATATATGTTAATATATTAAGATAATGCATTTTACAAAGTTATCAAAAAGAGTTATCATCATTAAGCAAATGTGCAAACTTTAATTACCAAAAACTTTAAGTAAACATCAATCTTGTACTTTTTTTATTTATTTAGCCAGCAATTATATTTGTAATTAGTGATGTTGCAAAGGATAAGTGTTGAGGCTTGGTTTAAGAAATTTAAACTAAAATATAGGCCAAGAATTGCTATTCAACTCTGAACTAAAACATAACTGCTGTCACATCAAAATGAGTCGTCATCAAACTTTTCATTATAAGATAAAACGCATTTGAAAAAACAATTTACGGCTTTAGCAGTTCATTTAAATAACAACCTAGACCAAAACTTTAATTGAGACCAATCAAAAAGATCAAAAAAATTATGGTAGCATTTTGAAGCTATTTTTTTTCCAGAGATCTTATTATATTGCTTAAATTTTTTTTTGGGAAGGGTCCAAAATTGTATATACTGAATTTTAATTCTAATACATATATTAGCTATTATTTAGACTTTTTAACTATCTAAATAAATCTTTTTATTCAATACGAACTATTTACAAGAATACAAAGCACAAGTTATTTTCAAACTTGTTTCTTTTGATCGGTGAATTTTATTCTAATTTTGTAGCTAATTGAGGGAGGGGTTCCAAATTTTATCGTGCTCTAGAAGAAAGTATGGGATAACTATGAACATATTTCATATTTTATTGGTTGTTTTTGTTTCCAAGATAGCTTTCCATATATATACATAACATATATATATATAGGTATATCTTAAAATGCAAACTTTATATAAATAAATCAAAAAGCAGAGCTGATATGACAAAAGTATATATAGGAATAGCTTATCGCTACCTCACTTATGAACTTTCATTCATTTCACGTACTCAAAATAATTTCCTTATTACCTCTTATATTCTATATATTACTAATTTAATTCTCAATTGCTTGATAATTGAGTTAAAAGGAGCTAACAAGACGGACTTAATCGATATATATATATATATATGTATATACATATATATTGTTTTACTGAGAGTAAATATACTAATAACAACTGTATATGAATCGATAAAACTAAGTCAATAATTAGAAAATCAGGCCTTTTTAAATTCAAATTTGATACTTTATCCCCGATCATACATTTATACAAATCTCTGGATGTGAAGATAATTGACACTTTTTATTCGTGGATGACATGTTCTCGTTTAAGAATGGGTACTATTCTTCAAGATCTTATTCTTCATGATGAATAGGGACAAAAGATGGACCCCTCATGATTTGCAAGGGAACTTTTAATTATATAGATATAGGTTCGCAATTTTTCTATATCATGTGGAGTTCCCTTTAAATGCTAAAACATTGGCCAAACCAAGCCCTGTTGTATTGTTGTTATCAATTTACTAGTCATGTTCGAATAATTAAAATAAATAGTTTGTAGTGGTTAATTAATATTGAAGGAAATTTAAGGAAATTGTTATTTTATTTAAGACTTAATTAGGTACAATTAATTCATTAACTCATAAAACATATACTTTCGAGCATTAATTATTGTGTATTTTAAGTCAAGCTTTGCAATTTTATAATAGCCTAATAAAAAATGTAGTAAGTCCATAAAAAAGCTTATTAGAAATACATTAACAAAATTGACAATTAAATTAATTAAAAAAATAATCAAAATTTATTCAAACAGATTTTTTCTTCGAAAAATAATTACTGGAAATGGTCAATACTTTACAGTCTCTTACTTAAGAAAAAATCTTCTCTATAAATATATAAATACATACCCGTTATATAAAATGTAGTTTTAAAAGATAGGATATGTAAAGAATAAATAACTTTTTGTGTACTTATGCTTGACAAAACCACGACTGGTGTTGATTTTAAACTTTTCATTTTACACATTCTGTATTGTAAATATACGAAAGAAAAAAATATGAATGAAATTAACTGTATGATGAAAATATAACCATTTGAATGTTGTACTTTGATTTTTTCACATTCAAAGATCATGATGAAGAAACAGCACTTATCTATTGTAATGAGGGAATAAAAGTTGTGGTTTTGATAAATACTCATCCAAATTTCAGCTTTTTTGAAGGCAAACTTTTTCTCAATTTTGTTTGAATAGATAGGGAATAGATTCTAAAAATAACGTTATCACTTCTGATTGGATTAGTTTTACGATCCCTTTAACAAATATACATATATATATATATATATATATGACAGTCTAAAGATAAATATATGACTGGAAGGCTCAAATTGGATTGCACTTATTGTCAATTACTTTAATTAGGATATTTGATGAGTGTATCTCTTTTCTTTTTTGAAACGTCTTCTTCAATTACCTTTTCTTTATAAATTGGCAATTTGTTTATGTCCAATATATATTTTTATATGATCAAAATTTATATTTCATTATGCCCTGATTACTGGCTATAAATCCGTTAATCGAAATATATTCAAACTTTGATCTCTTTCAAAATGAATAATTTTAGTAATTTATTTCTATTATTATATTTTGTAAGCTGCTAAGGAACATTTATGCATGATTAGAAAGCTAATGAACAGTGTTAGCAGAAGTTGTTAATCTTCATTTCTCCTTTCACCCCCTTTCACTATTCTAAGACAATTAACTTTTGTTTACCCCTTTCATCGAGTCTTTCAGCCTTTTTTTCAAAAAGATAAAGAAAAAAATCGGCTTGAAATACAATTGTAGTTAGTCATTAACAGAATTCAACTATTAATTATTATGTGTTTAATATCATGTCCTTTACTTAACATGAAATAATTCGAGTTTAATTGATCAATATTCAAAATACTAATAACAAATCATAAATGAACGGTTGCAAATTTTCATGTTTGTAGTGAAATAATGCCATGTAGACACTTTTAAGAGACAAAAATACCCATTAATGATTGATAAAAAAACACTTAATAGTAAATTTTAATATTAGTGATGGAATAAGGATGTGTGAATAGTGATATTCATTGTATCTTCCAACTTTATTCATAAAAATGTGAAAAAAATCCTACAAATAAAAGAAAGTTAACTTGTTTTGTCACCAACTATTTGACCATTTTTTAATTCGTTTAGGAAGAAAAAAATTGAGAATAGTATTTAAAAAGTTCAATTTTCAAAATAAGGATTTTTTTTAAAGATTACAGTATCCCCTCTACCAGATTCAAATTGCTTCCCACGGCCCTCCTGCACATTTCAATATTCATGAAACATTAAATATTTCAATTCTCATAATGTGACATCCCAAATACATACCCGACTCATACAACATGTATTTATCATGACACTGAAACATTGAAATACTCAGGGAGCTTTAAAGCCCCAATTCATAATATTTAGAGAAATAAATCTTACGCATTTACTCGCGTGTAAAATATTTAGTAGTTGACAGTAGGAACAGTATTTATATTCTTGAGGAAACAACATGGAACAAAAATCTTGTGAAACACAGTAGTAGTATACACCATCTACAAATAATAATCAATAAAACGCTTAATTGAGTGAGCTTAGAATCCTCAATCCCCGATATTGGAGGTGATAATGTTTAGAGCTAATATAGTAAACGTCATGATAGCTAAAAATGCTCTTCTATCAAACATTTATCCAACTGTTTGACATACCATATCATTTTCGTTATTTTTATAGATACCAACAGTACAAACTACTTCTAATTTTACTCATCATTAAAGTTGGGAAATTTGTCGAGCACGATTACAAGGTATGCAATAGTCGTAGGGTCCCCCTGTTAAAATAAATGTATGATATACCAATTTAGGGGGGAAACAAAGAGGCACATTTACTTTAAATTATTGAGCAGGCAGGGATGTTGAGTACATGTTACCAACTGATGCTTCTTTCCTTAATCAAACTCACACTTAGTAATTGGTAGTATACAGTTAGTCAATTTCTTTTATCGTTGATATGATGTTGTATTAAATAGTAAATAGTTGTGAACAACTGAACTAGAGTTCAACCGATACACGCTCAGAACACTGATACTGAGGAAAGGAGTAGAAAGTTGATGAGCTGATTACAAAATATCTACACTCTATATTTCTCTGCTAATAGCATTAAGTAGAGTAGAGAGAGGATCACGACAAATGGATTGATTGTATCACGCCAGTGTTATACCCATGAGGGGCATTGTGCCTACTAACTGAAGCATGTATATATATATATATATCACAAATTGTTTCATGTATCGAAGCGAGCCATGTTGGCTGTATAAAGTTAATAAATTTATAAAATAAAATGAACAAATTACCTCTCAAAAATCTTTAAAAAGACATTTAATGTCTGTAAAGGTGGTTAATGACTACAGAACTGTATTAAATACAACTTGATGATGCCAAAGAGAAACATTGATATGTGAATAAAATCTTCTTAATTGGTTAATTAAAATTTATTATGAAATAACTAAATTATTACCATTAGTTATGGATAGATTAGGGACCCTAAAAGTAATTGGAGGAAAATGTCAAGCCCCTGCAAATAGTGATGTATAGTTCATTGGCTACACTATGTAAAATTGAATAAGGAATAAATGTATATACATAGAAGAAAAATCCAAAGAGCATCACAAAAAATTAATTGCTCCAACTTTGGGTCTTCCATTACCCTGCACACTTTGACACAATGCAGTGTACCTAGTCTCGGTGGTAAAAGCAAACAATGAACAAAAAAAACAAAAAAATGTTGGAACATTTTCATGTCCTTTCATGATTCTAGATATGAATTAGCATGCATGTGAGGGAGAGTTTATAGGATAGATGAGGATGATGATGTGAAGGCATGAGTATTCAGATCATGTCATATATTAGATATGTATGTATGTATGTATAATTGTGAAGGTACATACAAACATGCATAATATGTAATTGATTTCCCTCTCATCAAATTGTACCTTGTTAATGACTCTACATACTATGGACATACCTACAGAGCTTCTTCATCTCATTCTTCTTTAAGAGGATGATGTCTTGTCCTCATTAGGTAAATCTCCTTTCTCCCTTAGAACCATTTATGTAGTATGTATGTATGTACTTTCATATCATGTAGATAAATAAACAGATTTCTTTTATTTATTTCTTATGAAAACACTCAAAATGATATATGATCTAAATTGCTCGCTTATATACACATATAATATGTATGTATGTATGTATATATACTTATCCTTTCCTTATATCCGCGTATAGTTTGAGATGTAATAAGTACATACATCCTATTATATACTTATTACATCTATAACTTTGTACATACATGTATGTATGTACTTGGAATATCTTTCCTTCATTTGAGGAGGAGTAAAAATGCATACATTATCAATGTATATATGTATGTATGCATTTATAATATCTAGATTAATTGAAGGGAACGAAAAAGCTCTGTCTAACAAATTTTAATATCTTTTTTATTTTGTCCAATTCATGAAATGTAGAAGAACTGTACACCAACCTACGTCATAGGAATCTACGTCATTGCATCTCTCTAACTAACTATAAAGCTATACTCTATTGTAATAGATTAATATGTGGGCAAACATATATTCACAGCATAACAAAATATAATTTAATTTAAAGTTAAGTAGATCAATATTCACGGAGCACGGAATAGGAGTAAGATAATAAATATATATAATTGAAATTGTTGATCAAAGTGTACAGATTGCATTGTTTTACATATCTTGGATTACGAGCAACTTTTGTGTGTCAGGGATGTGCTACTCGTACATGAAACTGGATTTGCTTCATACTTGAAAAGCAAGCTTTTGTAGAATTTCATGGCAATGCTCAACGTGACTATGTTTGTAGTTAAAATAAGGGAAATATTTCTGCTTTAGTGCAGAGTGAGGAGGTTTAAAACTGGTAAAAATAGAACTTTTTTTGCTGCACCAAAAAGGAATGAAACTCTTTACGAATCACTCAAAACAGTATCAAAATTCAAATTACAGTCGTAAAAAACGAATATTGTAAATCACGAAATATCTACATGTCTTGTAATATCTTTGACTATGTGTCAGAAAAGTTCTTATAATCGTAAAAAACTAATAGATCTATAATAACATTAGGATTGAGAATTTAAATAACTTTGTTACAATTCAAAAAACTCAATTAAAAAATAATCAAAAGTCATTGTTTTTATAAATGAAGAAGGACTCCATTTCAGAGTTTTATCATCCTTCAAAATAAATTTAATAATAATTGTTAATATTTAGTTACTACAAGAGAATGAATGTTTCTTACATCAGTATACTCTAAGATGAGACTCTTTAGTCTTATTATCGGTCATTCCTTATATAAACTGAAAAGAATCGCCTGCAAAGAAAGTTCAACGAAATCTTTGAGTATAATTAGTATTATTTTAATTAAAAATATAAAAATATAAAATGACATTGGAATATAAACATTTAGGACCTTTCTTAAACTCTACTATTTCAAGACTAGTTTGCGTGTCACAATCAATCCAACGATCCAAATGATGAGCAAAAATCATTTAAAGTTTGTTAACCTATTTGCAAAATTGTATAATGACAAATTTTTGTATATGTTCACATTTTACATCCTTAATAATTACAAACCAATCTTTGAGATGCACAGAATGAGAAAGAGATATATAGTTAGTACATAGATTTTGTAGTTCCTTTAATATTACTATAACATGAATTTATATTGGGGAATAACCGTTGCTTAACAGTACAATTATTATGTCTTGAATCTATTTTTTTTTCTTGTTAAAGGGTTTTAATATCATTTAGTTTACCAATTATGTTTCCAACGGTAACTAAATATATATTTCAATTACTGTTTTTATTTTCTCTTTTTAAAAGCATCTGTTTTGTAGAAACAAATATTGCAAAAAAAAAAAAAAAAGAATTAATACGAAAGTACCTCATTATATGAATACAAATATTTTAAATAGTTATGGATACAGTGGTATATATTTATATATATATATATATTATCAAAACTGTGTCGAAGGATGATGTAAATCTTGTAAAAAAGTGTTGTAAATATGGATAAAAACTCAATAATTTTTTTGTTGACTTGATCAAAAAAATCACAAAACTAAATATGTACATTTATAAGACTGCAAAAAAACAAGGGAAATAAATTAACATGTTTATATACATATAATTTTTGCAAGGTAGTAATTTGTCAAATAAATATGAAGTCACATAAAAGTATAATTACACATTTTTATACTACGGTTGTATATAGGTATAATAATATTTATGTATATTCTTAAAGTTGATTTAGTATAGGTAATAAGTTTTTAAAGACAAATGTAAGAAAATGGAACCAGGCGGTTAGATATGATTTATCAACTCTTAATAACAACAACAACAACAACTCTTGTTTTTCTTGTTAGACTAATAATTTTTTTAAGAAAAACTTTTATTCTTATTTTCTTCTTCTTTTGTTTTTCGGGATTCATGTTAAATTTTTTAAATTAAAAATTAGTCTTCTTGTTTTTTGTTTTCGTGTGTGTTCTTTTAAAAAATATTGAATTTTATATTTTTATTATAATCAATTTTTTTTTGTTTTTTTTGTCTTTTTGTTTTGTTTTATTAAAGAATTTTTTTTATTGTAGGTTCAAACACGTAATCCAAAAGGAAATAGAAAAATACAAGGATTTTAGCAACTCAGGATGTACTGTTAACTAAATCAACTGGTCAACAAAAAGAAACCTTCAAAAATCATAAGGTGTGTAAGTATAATAAAAGTTATTCAATTTTGCACGCTGATTTCAAATCTGTATTTTTTTTTTCGAGAGCCCGACGAACCCTACTTTGTTTAGCTTTTTTAGTCCATTTTCAAAATTCAACTTCAATTTAATCCTAGAAGAAAACTCATTTTGAGCATTAAAAAATGTTGATTTGCTAGTCTATTTAATGCAAATTCCAATTTCAGTCTTTGCTTTGACTTAAAGTGACTCCTGGAGGTGTAAAGTGCGGGAGTAGGCCCAAAAGTTGGCCAAATCTTTTGAAATAGATTAATAAGGCATACATTCAAAAGCTGAGACCCAGCTCAGCTCTCAAACAAAATGTCAAGCGCTCGATAAAAATCCTTAATTATGAAGAAATTGTCCATCTAAATGTGTAATTTTTCAAAGAATTTTGATCAAAAATTTGCAAGAAATCAAAGACTCACGGTAAGTGGTAATTTATTTTTTCAGTAAATTTTTGGTCTCTTCCTTTCCATTACCTTAGCAAAAGGTAAAAATATATATGTAATTTAAAAATACCAAATACTAATATCAAATATTGGTCCTATTTCATATATTTTCTGCTTTTTGTTCTCGTTGTTGTAAGGTGTACTTTTATACAAGTATAGGATACGAATATATATGTAATAAAAATAGAATACTGCAATTAATATTGCATTTGCAATATTAATTATAATACTTAGGTACCCCGTTAAATATATTACCCACTTGGTCATATTGAGAGGCTTTTTAAATTATTTTGCTTAGTGTAAATGTATGCATATTTGGCAGAGTGTAGTGAATTATTGTTACCAAAATAATGAATTAATTATATGTACATATATAGTTATAAAGAGTACAACCTCGATTTTATGACCAAAAGGTACGTAAATCAAATTTGTATGTCTCTCAGATCATTTTATATAAATGGTTTTTTTTTTCAGTCTGTTATTGAACATTGTTGTTTTGGTGTAGTAATTGTGATCCATAAAGTTATTTGAATAGCTCATAGTATGATGTAAAATATAAAAATGTTCACTAGTCCAGGCTTGACTGTCTTTTTCATTTCATTGTTCGATATCAAATTTGTTTATACCTTAGAGCAGCTTTTTGGCACTTTGCAAGACATTTAAAGATAATGTTTTTTATAGATTTGCTTTTTTTTATTTTTTTTTTTCATTGTATTTTTGGCAGCATTGATTCCACGTATTTAGTACAAATATGTTATTGTGTAGGTTTTTTTCATTAGCATTGAAATTTTAGAATAAATTAATTTGTACTGTACCAATATTTTGTAATAACGCATAGATATTAACAATTTAACCATTTTTTGATTTCACTCTCAATATTCATATAATTCATAAATCAAGCACATTGACAGTAATCCCTAGCAGTCAAAGGCTTTTTTTTTGCAACATGAGTATATTTTATAAATTTTTTTTTGCAAACTCGAATAATAAATCATGAACAGGTTTGTTTTTTTCCAAAAAAAAAAAAAAAAAGAGCCTTTTCCAACTGAGGAGAACGCAACACTGCTCATAAATACATTTTACCTAGGGAAGGATGTGTACAATTAAAATGGTAGGGAAATAAGCATTTGGTAAAAAAAAAAAAACAAACTGCTGATGCATTCACCAAACGTGCTCAAACGTTATTTATCATCACTTTTATATTTATTTATATAAATTATAAGTGTAAGAGATGAGATGAAGGGGGAATTTTTGCACACTTGAGGCAGGTGTGCTTGAGGTACATATGACCGAAATATTTTTTCTGTGTTTTTTTTTCTTCTTCTTCTTCTTCCCTTCATACTAGTGTTGATAATGGGTTTTGTAAGTAAAAAAAAAATATTGAAAATATATTAAAGTGTATAATAATTATTATTATTAGAATGAAAAATTCGGATTTTTTTTTTTTTTTTTTGGTAATAAAATGTGGATAATTGTATACTTTTTGTTCTGTGTGTGTGTGTGTGTGTTGGGGGTCTCATTCTTTGGATGTAATTAAGAATGATCGATCGAAGCAAATGCTTCTTGCCCTTTTCATAGTTAGTACATATAATCATAACTAGATGGATGTGCTAGTTAGTAATCAACGGAAAGCTTCTCCCCATCTCTTATTTTACTCTCAGAAGGGTGCATGATAAAAAGAAAATGCAATTACTTATGTGTGTGTGTGTGTGTTGAAAAGGAACAGCAGAAGGAAAGAAAATTACTAAGCATAGATAAGTATTTATCTACATATGTTTATTGTACGGATATAGCTATAAACAGTGGGCATTTTTCAATCTGTTCTGAGAAGGATGTGAGGAAAAAAGAATTGAAAGAGTACTATTTAGAAGGGGTAAAATGTCAAAAAGATACATGCTTAGAATGGCACTGGTTACATAAGTAGCTATATACCAGAGTTTCTCATTTCCAGGGGCAATTTTCTTTCAGCAAGATACCACGGAAATTCCAGGATGTGATAATAAAATAATAAGGAACACTCTTACTCATGTATTCGAGACAGAAAGATCCAAGAGTTTGTCCCGTTATTCAAAAGATAGATATCTGTACTATAAATCACCAATAGATATATGGTTAATTGCACTGGAAACTACACTTTTTTTTCAACTAAGTATATACCATATATACATACTTGTAAAGCATCCAAGTAATATGTAAGGAATAACAACTCCTTACATATATTTATATGAAAGAAATAGAACCATAAATTAAGTCCGAAATACAAAAATGAATTTCTTATTTATTTAAAAAGAGTTATCAAAAATTATATTCACTTTGATACTTTGGAAGGCAACTTTTTATTTGTCAATGCACAAAGAACATCATTTACATGGCAAGCATTATTAAAAACTTTATGTATACCTAGTTAATAGCACAGGTCAACAAATTTGAACTTTCAAAAATCCTATGGGGTATAAGTGTAATAAAAGTTCTTTAGTTTTGCAGGCTGATTTCACAACTGTATCTTTTTTTTTCGAGAGCCCGTCGGTATTCGAGAAATCAGACTCTACTTTTTTAGCTTTTTTAATCCATTTTCAAAATTCAACTTCAATTTAAGCCAAGGAGGATACTCATTTTGTGGATTAAGAAATAATGATCCGCTAGTGTATTTAATGCAAATTCCATTTCTAGTCTTTGTTTTGACCTCCTGGGACTCCTGGGGCATAGGTGGCCCAAAAGTCGGCCAAATTCTATGTACTTAAATAACTCTTTGAATATTACATGATATGGATTAATAAGGCATTTCTTCTTAATTAAGGATACTTTATGGACGCTTGACATTTCGTTTGAAAGCAGTGGGTCTCAGCTTTTGAATGTATACCTTATTAATCCATTTCATGCTATATTTAAGAAGTTATTTAAGTACAAAGAATTTGTCTGTCTTTTGGGCCTACTCCGGCACCCTATGCCCCAGGAGTCCTTTTAGGTAAAAGCTAAAAACGTAGGGTCCGATTTCTCGAAAACCTTAGTACTCTCGAAAAAAAAATTAAAGATTTGAAATCAGTGTGCAAAACTGAATACCTTTTATTATACTTATACCCTTTAGGATTTTTGACTGTTGACCAGTCTAATTAAAAAGTATTTAATGAATTACATCAAGGAAGCTTACATTACGAAATTATTCAATGCAATATTTTACTAGAATTTCTTGTAGGTGTATAACCCTGCTACATGCCGAAAAAACTGGACTTGGGGAGAAAAACCCTATTTGTTCAAGTATGTGCATATACATTATAGGAAGATTATATATAGGGGGAAAATGCTACATTTTTAAAGACACATCTTAGAAGTTTCATGTATGATCTATCATTAAAAACAATCATCAAGCAAGAGATTCAATAATCAAATAAATTATTGCACTCAAAACAATTAACAAAAAATATGTCAAATAATTTTAATAAATACATTGCATTTATTAGTAACAAAATGAACTAGTTTGACATCAAATGATGTCAAAATTAAGGCTTCCTTAAAATGTTTGAGTGACAAATGACTCAAATTTCATTTTATAGGGTATATTTTTGTGTAAAGAAAAATTTAGTCTAATAAAGTTTTGGATTTGTAAATTAAAATAGTTCTATTCATTAAAATATTAAAATTTACATAGTTTCAAATCACCGTGACTTTGAAGCTCTGAAAAGTAAAAAAGAAATGTACTCGCAATTAGCAGGTTAAAGTTGTATTTTTATCAAAAGTATTTAGTCAACTACATGTAACTAAACAAAATGAAAAAAAGCCACCAAAAAGTCTAAAAAGTATAGGGTAAAATGATTATTTTTGGCAGAATTTATTTTTTATACATTCAAATTCATACTTGCAGTATCTCTATGATACTCTATGATTTTAAATTAATTTATTCATGGGGCAAAATAGTCTTAATTAAGTCTTGTTCTTAAGAGCAAATATGAGTGCATTTTTTAGGGAAGAATATTTTCACTTAATATTGAATAATGCCCCAAAACTATATAGATATTATTTCATATTTTGTGAATATCTTCTGAACTTTACATGTAACATGTAACGAAATATACAATTCATTTTTACATTTAATAGTTGTTAATTACATCATCATTATCTGCCCTTGGTTAAAACTATCGTGCATCATTCATTACGATATACATACGTATATAAATACATTCATGTAATGAGATTTTTTTTGCAGTAGATTAATTATAGTTCCCACACAGAATTAGTATAGTACAAATATTAATTGCCGATGATTACAAAGTTCTACACACACATATATGTACATACATATAATATGAGTATGTGTTGAACTTTATCCCAAAAATAGCAAAAAATAAATATAGCTAACCATTAATTTTTATCATATTAATATTATTAAAGATTTCCTTATGCAATGTAATATTATACAATTTTAAATCTACACATGCATAGGTAGGTATATTAATAGTTACCTTACCTGACCATTTTTTGTGTTATTGTTTCTCGTTTTTTTGTTTTTTTTAATCAGAGGATTGTGAACACGGTACTACATACAGCAATAGCAATAGAAATAATAATGTAAATTAATATGAAAAGAATAAAAAGCCCTAGCATTTATATGAAAAACAAATAAAAGTTACATATACATAGCAGTACCAAAGTTTATACGGATATATTTAGATTTTAAGCTGAGCATTTATTTATTATGTAAAAACGTGATTTCTCATATACATACATACTTAATTAAAAATTAAATTTGACTCTTCTAATATATTTTAGGAATGATATATTTGTATTTAGGGTTCTCCTATTCATAAAAAGAATAAATTGTCAAATAAGTAAGTGAATTAAAGATGCAAATACTTTGTACAATTTTTTTTTCAATATACAGCGTTTGTTTACAACAAAACATCAATGTAATTAATCATGAATCGACTCGAACAATTTGGTGACTCACTCATCATGTTCATGTTGCAATTAGTATCATAAATCATTCATTATACAGTTCAAAAATGAATAATAACTATAACTTATATGATAGTAGTCATAACTTGGACTCTAATGAAGACAATAGTATTATAACTTTAAAAAAATAACACTCCATGGATATTAGGCCTGACAGTCAAGGACGTTCTCCCTACGATTGTTTTTAACTTATAATTTGTAGATTGAGATTTACAAAATCCTCCACATTATTAAAACAAAAAACAACCAATAACATATTAATGTTTTATAAGCAAACACTATATAATTTCACAAAATTGTACTTCTCTGCATGGTCATTGACTTCTTAACAGAGTCAGAATGGGAAGCGATTCGAAAACTTATTTAAAAAATTTAAAAATTTCTTTTTAATATTAGTATAGCTTTGTTAGTTTTAGGAATTCAGAAAATTGTTGAGAGAGTACGACACTTGAGTAGTGAGCGACTTGAGCTGATGCTTTCTTTTCAATTAGGACAACAAAGGATTCGTTGCACGTTTCCTTACGTTATAATTACAACTCCAATACAAATTATCCCAGACTAGAGTTCATTGATGTAAGAGCCATTTAGTTTTTTTTGTGAGGAATCTCGTTGAATCTCCTTACCATGGAATGGTAGTCAATGTAGTGTAAATAACGAAGCAGTTTGTTTTAAATGACACACTCTTCTCTAGTACAGATGTTGATCGTAATCCAAAATATTAAATTACCTAGTTAGATATTTTCAATTTCATTATGTACTGGTGCTGCTGAAAATAAATCTACCCCGTATTTCCTCAAAATATAATTGGAGTATGGTTTTTGATTAGATCATAAAATATATTGATTATTATGTATATAAGTTGTGTATAAAGGAACATTTTGTAAAAAACAACAACAAAGAATGCAATTCTTCAATACATTTTATTGAATCAGTACAACATCCGTGATTTTAATTACCAACTATTAATTGTTGTTATTATTTTATTTTAATCCATTAAAATGATTGATTTATAACTTTAATGTTATAATAGAAGTTCAGTGCTTAAATATAAAACAAATCAATTCTATAAATGAAGTGAAAGTAAATACTAAGTGGTTCTTTGTAAGAGTTTAATGGACAGTTTGGGATGTTCAAAATGATAATTAAAGATGGAAATTTTTCTTATTTGGGTATATATAAGAAGGTATATGTTCAAAAATAATAATACGTCTCAAAAAGAGAGAACTGAGAAGTAAAAGTGAAATAAAATATTCAAATAATATTGAAAGACTTCAACAATATTTAATTTCACATAAACTTTGTTACTCGACTTAATTCCAAAATTTTTAAGAGAGCAACCTCAATTTATTTTACGGATTTTCAAATCAAAACATGCTTATAAAGAATCTTTCTCTTCGACATTGACTCGTTATTTTTATATTATACAAAAACTCAATTTCAAAATAAAAATATTTTTTTATACAAAGAATTTGTGAACTTTTATCATTTTGGTTAAATTGAATTGCTAATTACTCTTAATAGATCTAATAAGGGACTAATAAAGGTAACATTGATAGTGCAAAAAAAATGAAATGGGACAAAAAGCAGTAGTAAAAATGGATTGTGTTGAAAAAAAAAAAAAAAAAAAATTCTCATCAATTCGTTGAGAGAGTTGCAACAATCTGCATGGAATACTTAATGAACATGCATCAAAGAATGAACACTCAATTATGTTATATGTTAATTTCCCTACTTTTTTTTTTTTGCAAATTGGGAGGAAAGACTTTCTTATTTAACTGAGAAAGTAAAAGCCCTTTTTAAATTTCCTATATGACAAATATTTTAATGTATTTTAAAATAAGTTCATTTATTTCTAATCAGGGTTTGTAATATATACCTACATAGTACAAAAGCTAAAGCTTCAAAATATATTTGTTAATTAAATTCAGAAATGATATAATCAAGGAATACTTTGACTTGACAAAATATTTATTAAGAAAAAAAATACGTACATATATGAATTATATTTTGTTAAAAAACGTCAATCATGTTTTAAGAATAAAATAAAAGTCTTTATGTATGTATATATGTTTATAACACACAGTTGTCAAGAGACAATGCTTTTGTATTTTTAATGTAGGGATGTGAATTTTACTGTCATTTTATTATGTAAATATTTTTGATTTTTGGTATGTATGTTTGAGGTACAAAAATATGTATCTACATTAGGAACAGAACAAATTAACCCAAATCTTTTTATTTTGGTGTATTTATGTATGTACGTTGTAGATAACTAATAATGGAATATCTCTTGAACAACAGACATAATAATAAAATATAAATTATATCTATACATACATATATTTTGAAAGTGGAAAGACAATTTATATTTTGAATTTATGTCCTTATATTTGAATATGATAAAAGCACGAATACATATATGTATATAAATACCTTTGTATATATGTTACATATTTTTTGTTACTATGTGTATGTTTATTTTTATATTTCAGCCAATGGGACAATGCATACTTAATATATAAAGCGAGTTTTATTCTAATAATTATGTTCATTTCAAGGTAAAATATAGTAGTTATTTAATTTGTAAAGCATACAATTTACCAAAATACTTTTTTATAAATTTATTTGAACAAAAAAAAAAAGTAAGTGATTGCTCAACTAAATGATTTAGACAGTTATATGTATTCTTCATAAATGGATATTTACTTAGAATCTATGTAATATTTGTTATAAAGCTTAAATACCTTTCTTTTTAATGATTCATTTTGCCAAAACATTTTTCGAAACTTGTCTTTACATTTGAATGTAAATTGAATTTGAACCTTTATTTGATTCCTATGACTTGAAGTTACTTGCAAAACCGGTTGCTAAATACCCATTTACTCTATTCAATATGTTGACACTCGATAGAATAAATATTCAATGTTTTTCTCATACTCCTATGTAAAATAATTTCTTTTTAACTTTCTTTTTTGAAGCTTTAAAATTAAGACACTTTCCTTATCAATTTCAGAGTCATCATTTGCAAAGAGGAACTAGTTTATTTATTATTTGATATTCTACACCCCTTTCAAAATGAAATAATCAGGACTCGTTTTAATTGTTATTTTGTCTAATAATCAACAAATTATATCAATGTGTTTGTCAGCCGTGGATTTGCTACTTCTCTTGAGCATTATTGAACGTTCTGAACGTTCATTTGTACAGCTCGAATGATCCATTATTGCATAGCTGTAAAGAGTTTCATAGTATTTGTTCAAGATACTAAACACAGGGTTGAAAAGAATTGGTGAACGAGTTACCATGTTACCTTTTTTGTCCCTCTTTTTTTGTAGAGATAGAATAGATTTAATAGTATGTTAGTATATTACATTTGCCATAAAAAATATTTAATTTCCATATCTAAGGAGATATAATTTTACATTAAAACCCACTTTTCATTAACTGTTTCCAATAGTCTAATAATCATTATCATCGTTCTCACATTGAGGAATGATTATTTTCAACATTACATGTGATCTGATAGCATATTGGGAATCAATAGTTATTTTCTTTTACATAGTATGATCATAATGAAGTTAGTTTGAGCTGAATAATACCCAAGACCAATAGTTTAATAGCACGAATTCATGCGTGAATGTCTTTTATAAGGATATTTTATATATACATATATATTATATATAATCATAAACCTTTTCGACTAGCAATTAATTGACTTATTATTATGCATAAATTGCATGACAAAAAGGCATTAGTTCCATTAAGTAAATAAATAATTATGTTGGTTCTTTGGTTTTTTTTTCTTTCTTTCTTCTCTTTCTATTTCTTCCTTCCTTCCTTGTTTATTTTTTTTACTTCAAAGGCACAGTTACATACATACAATAATTACTCAACATTGTAATTTTCTTTTTGTCCAAAGAATGAACGATTTATGTACGTTTAATCGCAATTTATAATAATAGTTCTATGTATTTATAAATAAAAGAAGGACACAACAAAAGCACTGCAGCCATAAAATAATAATTAATTAAATCTTTGTATCAAAAAGAATTAAATACCAACAAATCTAAAGGAAACAAATAAAAGCTTTTCTCTAATTTATAATTTCCTCCAACATAACATGAATGTATTTATTTATTGCTTTACAAGATTTCTTTCGAACAAAAGTAACGAAAAACTGGGATCAAGAGTAGTAATATTGGTTAAAGAACCATTTTGAAATTGGTTCCTTTAAGATGTGCTCTGCAACATAGTAATAATATCTTTGTCCTCCAAAAAGAAAGCTGTACAAAATGATATTTGTCAAAATAATTACTCAACTTGTGTTGCTGATTGAGTAGAGTTGAATCAGTATAGATCAACTCGAGTCCATAGATTAGAAAGGGAAAAGCAGTGATGTATAACCATTGTCAATTTCATTGGTTGACATCAGTATAAATAATTATTGTCTATCAAAGCTATAAAAGAAAGTGATGAAACCATCATCCGTTTATGTGAAGAAAAAAAAAATCTACCAGAGGAGCTGGGGGTGATAAACCACTCTATAACAAACCATGCAACCTCATTAATTGCTAATGGCAAAAAAATGCAAACATTTCAAAGAAGAAAAAAAATTATTATTATTTACATTCAGAATAGAAAGATACATTTTACCCACAATTTTACATACATTCTACAATTAGGATCATAATTGTAACAAATTGTCTAAAAAAAACCCCAATTTTTATATAATCATGAAGTAAAAAACTTAAAAGAACTTAAAACTCATAATAAGTTAATATTAGTTCTTGAGATTGAGTTATTAAAAATCAAACATTCATCAAAATATATAGAATTGAATTGAGATTTTTGTATTAATATTATTCATCTAAAATGGACTCAAAACTTGAATCCATACAAAAAACTATTGATTTATGTGGAGTTAAAAGATATTCTATAATTAGATATAGATTCAATCTTAAATATTGTGCAGTCCAAAACATCTCAATTAAACTCTGACATGAAAGCCTTATCTTAATTCAAGAACAATATTTATATGCTCATATTTGACTTATACACACCTGTACATCCAACCAACAAGCAATATTTCCACTATAAATATCACTGCTGAAAAGATGATTTTAAACAATCCATTTGAGCTAATTAAATTAACAACTCAAATAAATAGTCTACAGTTAACCTAAATTGTTGTAAAAATTAAGGACATGTTTTTAAATTAAAAAAAAAAAAACAGTGGTAAGAAGTAAACAAAAATTTTTGAAAGTATAAGAAAATATTAGCTATAGTTTTAAAGCAATAAAAAACTTTAAAGGTTTTATTATTTTTATTAATTGAATGCCTCATACCTCGAAGAATATTAATTGATCACCATCTCAAATTTGACTTATCCGATCTTTTATTGTACAGTGTGTGCAACCGCAATCTTAACACATATTAGTGCAACAATATTTGATGATATACCTCAAGAATAATAAGAGAAGGAAACTTGAAATTTAATTTAATGATTCATCATATAATTAAGTTATAATATATTCAATATGATTCACATTAACTACCACAATGGCATCTAAACGGAGACAATGCAAGTCTTCTTGATTTAGACCTCATCCATTTTGTCCTAGGCTGTATTGATTGAAGCCTTCAGGTCCTCCACATTCCAGTGGGAGGTCTGACAGGCTTTCTTTTCCACAATAATTCGTATGCTGTAATCTGATGATGATGAGATCTACATGAATTCAGGCCATAAAACATATAAATTGGGTCCCTCCTCTTGTGGTAAAAGTTTCAATAAACAACTCTTAAAGTTGACCCAGCTGCCTCAAACCTCAATATTTCTGGTCTTTATTCCTGTGCGGAGTAAAATCAGGATGTTGTTTTGCTTTTTTTTGTTCCATGATTTAAATAAAACAAAAATTTAATCTATTTTTTCCCCATAAAATCACAAAACCTCGGTAGAAGTTTCAAACATATAACTCTTCTCTTTACTCTGCATTATTAACCTTTAATGTTTGTTCATATCTCGATAACGCCCACTGTACTTATGTAGTCAAATTTTTTAATCCTCCACAAATTTTCTGGGGTCTTTTAAAACCCCAGTCTTAAAAAAGTTATCTGCTTATTTTTCAACGTTAGCTCCTGATTTATTTACTCTGTTCTATATATCTAGTTAATAAAGAACTTATTGTATAATTTACCAATTTATAAAGAGCTATCCAATTTTGATACCATTTTCTATATAAATAAACGTTAAAGGCTCTATTTATTTCATTAGAAAGACCCAAAAATACTTGTTCTAAGGCCATAGTAAAATTGATGCTCATATTTGGTTGGTATTATATACATTCTGAATACCGTTTTTATGAAAATTGCAAGAGATATAAGATTGAAAAATGCTCAAACTGTTCATCGATTCACATTAATTGATTTGGATTATCCTTTTCTTAAATGGTCATAATATGACTACTTGTATTGGGGTTATACAGAATCCTTATTCAGATTACACGTTAGCTTCTGAAGGGAAAGTAACGGAGATTTCTGATTATAAAGTTAACAGTTTCATCATTTTTTTATTAAACTAAAATAAAGATAATGAACATATCTGATAATGAAGATAATGAGGCTTACTTTTTTGATTGAGAGAGGCTCTTAAAAGAATAAATCTAATTTATTGTAATATTGATATATATATTTTTATTGCGATTTTTGAATCGATTGTATCTCAAAAATTGATGCTGGAAAAGAATTAAATTGAAATTGGTTGAATATATATACTGAATATATTCAATAATGATTCAAGAGAGTCCTCGAAACATTCACAATTTGTAGCCACGAAGCTTTCAAAATAATATAGATATAAATTGTAAAGAAAGATAAAAAATATCAGTTAAAATTTATTAACAACTGAAGCTGGGTCCCACTGCTCCAAAAAAGTATAAAAAATCTTTTTTCGGTATATGGTACTATTTTAATTTATTATTGAAATGTATTTATTAGCTATGAAAGATTTAAAAAGAGCTATCGGATAATAATACAACCCACAAATGACAAATTTTTGGTCTGTATAGATAATTATTTATTGCAATGTTTTTATTATTAGAATGACTATTCACAAATTAATTGTTCATTTAGCTCACACAAAAAATTGATTCATATACTTATGTCAAGGAAATTAATTGAAATAAAAAAAATGAAAATCAATCACAAATATCAAGGATAATATCACAATGATATATATGATTGTGGTTTAGATAGGAAGGCTTTTGAAGTGAAAAAGAGTATAAGAGTAAATCTATAAAAAAAGTCGTAATAAAAACAGTGGTTAAATAAAATTTAAAAACACAAAGAAACGAAGAAAAAAAAAATTTAAATTTGTTATCTTATTCTAGTAGGGCTTAAAATAATTTTTTTGTTGCATATAAATTTCAATTTTTTTTAAAACGTTAACTTTCAACTCTATTGCAATTTTATTTAAAAAAAGATTCTAAATAAGATGGTTAAAATGATTTAATAGTTTTATATTTGGTCAAATATAATTTATTTTCAAGAGTAATTTTCATTCATTTCTGTTAAAAAAAGGAATAGAATCAAAAGTTCTATCAAAGTAGGTGGACCCAATAGAACCGGCAACTCTTTTAAAAATAAAAAACCTATTACTCATCCTTCCAATGAGTTCCTTTCACAATTCAATAGATGAATAAAAACTAACTAACTATTCATTCATCCTAAAATAAAGCCTCCCCCCCCCCAAAAAAAAAGAAAAAAAAAAGAAAAAAAAAAAGAAACTATGATTTGAAGTTTTATGTATTCACATAATTTATTTATTCTACATAATACGTATAATATAAACTCATGTTTAAAACTAACATGAGTGAACACTGAAAATTTGTCAATTCCTACTCAATTTGTAGAATTATATTTTAAAACTCACAAAATATGAATACAAAAAAGTGAAAATGAAGAAATACTTGATAATCTGACTTGTTACGAGAAAAAAGTGCAAATGTCTAATTAATTTGTGAATTTCTATTTATATTCAAATTTAGTTCATATATGATCCAAGACTAGAAATTGTTTTTCTGTGTTTCGTAGATCCTAGGATTTGGTTACTTTTTGATATTGGAGTATTCTTAGGATTTTATGCTTAATGCCGGGGGGAATTCCAGGGTTTTTTTATGATATGAAGAAACATTTTAAATAGTTTTTTTATGATTGAGTGCAAAAAAAAAAACAATTTCTCAATAGCCATTAATGACCCAAGCATGTTCAGTGCAGGAACTTTTGACCCTGATAGTCAATGTGGATATAACAGTTAACTTGTATTTATTATTAAAAAAAAACTAGTTTAAAATAATTTATGTTAGCGCCCAAATAAAAATTAAGACACAATTTGAAAATTATGAGAAATAAAAAACTATAGGATATCATTTACCAAAATATTCGCAGATTTTATTATTGCGATTAAAAAATAAATAATTCAATGAAAGAAGTGATCAAACTTGAGGTTTTTTAAGGTTAATTTTACTAAGACTCCACAAGTTAATTTAAAAAAACCCTGATCGATTAATCGGTTTTTTGACACCCCAAATAATAAATATCGATCCCATACCAAAATCCAAATCATTGAAATCCTAATATATATATATATATATATATATATACATTCAGTAAGTTTTTTAAATGTTTCATTTTTGTTTATTCTACAAGTATTTATCAGATAAAATAATAATTGGTTTTTGGGAAAAAGATTGAATTTTTTTTTCTATCCCGAATTTTTGTTGTGTATGATGTTATGAATAAATAAAAGAAATATTTTATTTATTACTAATCATTAAGGAGGAGGGAGGAGGGGGGGGGGGGGGGATGAGATACGATATTTTATTCTTCAATCATTTTCTTTCTTCTCATACCTTTTCTATGATTTCCTATTCTAGATTCCTATGGCTTTTGTCATCTTTTTTTTTTTTTTTTAATATATTACCTTTTGAAGAAAAGAAAAATAGTAATATATATTCTCTCTTTACAAGATTTACAATATGTATGGATGTTACTTGGAAATAAACTCAAATGAAAAAAAAAAACAAATTACAGATATCAGAATATTTATTGCCTTTTCTCGGGGTTTGACATATATTTTTTTTCTTTCTAAGTTTTTATTTTTCTTAAGAGGTGGAGAAAACTACATACATGTGTCGATGGCAAAAGAAAATTAACAATATTTCCAGCATGTACCTAAGTCTTACACCATATATATGTATATATATAATGTTTTGTTCATAATTAAAAAAGAGTAGAGTGTGTGTCATTGAATTAGATAGATCATGTTACATTAAAAGATCAATTAACTGAAAAATTTGTTAAGAAATGAGTAAATGACGGCTCAACATTTTTTTGAAATAATCAATAAATTACCCTTCTGCGTGTTATGTACATAGATATGACATGGAAAGATAAAAATATTTCTATTAAGTTTGCTTGCATCAAAATGATCAATAAATAAAGAAGCATTTCATTTCACAGTATGGTGTGACCCCCATCTTTGAAGCCCTTAAAAAATATCTTCCCAGTAAAGACAAATATATTCCCAACTCCTTCTCTCTTATGTATGATTGACAACTTTACCAAAATTGTGAAATACATTTTTAATTATATAGAGAGATTTTTTAATTTATAACTCATGTATGTACATTTGACCGTCCTATTTTCGGGTCAATCCGTTATTTTGTCTGAATTAAATCATTTTCTGCTGCCTCTTGGTAAAAAAATAAAACTGGAGAGTTTTAGCTTTTAAAAGTTATTTTTTGGTGACGTCTCAATCATTAAAAGTTTGAAAAATGACCTTTTTGAAAAAAAAAATGAGCTGTTTTTTAAAAGGGCTTGAGAGATCTGAAATTTAAAGGGATCAGGCCGAAAAGTTAACTCAACCTCCTATAAGATTTTTTTTTAAACATTATAGATGCAAGTTAGCAAATGACATTTTCTTATTGCTTTTTGCTTACAAGTTGGCATATGAGGGGTCGAAATTGGTGTGTATAGTTGTTGCTTTTTTAACGCCCTAAATCTTTGAGTACGACTTTTTTAATATGTTATAGGTATTTGTTTTATTTTTTTGTTAAATTTACACTGTGGGTAAATTTCAAGTCAAAATTCGCATCGGTTGCAATTTTATATTACATTTTCCTGTTATTTGTATACATTTATTTGAATAAAAAAAATCATAAGAGTACATAACTTAATATTGACTTTTGTTCTAAATAAATATTTTTGCTTAGTAGCATATCTAACTAAAGTAAAAGTCACGATTTTAGCAAAAATGATTCAATATCGTCAAAGAGGGAAAACTATAATTTATATTTGTAATAAAAGTTTGATTATATGGTTGCATATTATTTAAATGTATTCACACTTTGGTTATCACAAGGCTCTCAATAGTTGAAAGAGCTATTTAATGGTCAGATGATATTCAAAATAAAACAATTTATTATTATTAATTTCTTATTTTTTCATGAACAGGCAGTAGAGAATCCTTTGGTGTAGACAAAATATCAGATCCACCCGAAAACAGGATAGCATAATGTATACGTAACGCAAAGATTAAATTTGTCTTGAATGTAAATATTGATGGGTGAAAAAAATCAAAACTTATATATATATATATAAATATATTTAGAAATATGAAATGCCTATAAGCATAATATGAAATAGATCCTATTATAATTTATCAATCAGACAAACATTCCATTCTATTTATATTTGTTATCTAGCAAAATAAGGATAAAATAATATTAAATATATTTTATGATAAGCATTCCTTTTTAGACTTTAAATAAGCAAATTGTGGGAGAAGAAATATACAAGAATAAATATTTGAATGATAAAATAATCATAGATTAAAAAAATATAACATTAATTCTACACTCGAATACATAAAACAAAATGTTTTGTATTAATTTAATTAATCTTCTATTGCCATGTTAGAAATGTAGTTCTTTAATTAATTGTACATATTAGTAAATTACATAATTTTCTATTTGCTCTTGCAGAAAATAATGATTGTTAAAAGATGAACCTCACTTCAAAGGCACATTACATAATGTTGAAAGATTCTACATGACTTGGAAAGCAATAAATTGTTAATATTTACTGATGACGTAAATTGACATAATAGTATGATTGGTGAATTTGATATGCAATATAAAGAAATGTAATTGGGTTAAAATAGTGTTCATTTATAGGGAAGGCTGAGACAAGTTATCATTCTTGGATTGGACTATGTTTATAGAATGAAAAATAATTAAATGTGCACGCATATAGAGTCTATCAATGTGGCTAATTAACTAAATGAAAAAAAATACTAAGATGTGTTGAAAAGTGTTCTTATTTTTCAAATTGAAAGTTGTCTATTATTTCTTCTTTAACTCAAAATTAAAAACTAATCATCATCGTCTAAAATGAGAAATTTTTAAACACCAAAATAAATAAGTCAATTTTCACTCAAATGTAAGTACTTTTCTCAATTTAAAAACTAAATATATAAATGTTGAAAAAACATTTAATTGAAAACTGGGAGATCTTTGTCTATAACTGTTATGAAACATAAATTTTAAATTTAAAAGTTTCCTTTTTCTTATTATTTGACTGAAGAAACAAATATAATTAACCATTAAAGCCCAAACATAACAATTGATTCAAATTTTATAGCCTCGTTCTGACATGTTTTTTGGCCTACTTGCATCCTTGACTTTCAAAAAGAAAAGAAAAAATTCGAAGATAACACATGGTATCTATGTAAACATAGTTTTGTTATATTATGGTACCCATGTACATGTGAATAATGAATAATAGCCTTAGAAACTCATAATATGCAAATTCAGCTTCTTTAAATCTGATAAAAATAAACTGAGGAAAACAGCTGAACGGAAAATGCAAAGTATGTTTGTTTATTCCAAAGAGTAAGTCATGAGTACATTTGACGTAAAAAATGTCAAACATTACTCCATTAACCAATCCAACATTTGACATAATTTTGAATCATTGAATATTTTTCATCACACGAACCTTGGGCAAAAAATATTAGGAATCAAAAAATCTTTATTGAATCATCAAAGTTCACTTATTCCCCTCAAAAGTAGATCCCTTCCGATGCAATGCAAAGTTTTTTCAACTTTTAAAAGAGTTACAAAATTCTTATTAAGTCAATATGATATGCACAAAAATAACTACTGAGTTTAGATATATGCTAAAAATTGGAAGTCAGTTTCTTGAGTAATAGGTTATGTAACTTGAGACATAAACCTCAGATTCTCAAAATTTCAAAAGAATTTTGAGTCTGGAATAATTGTTTAAGCTTTTTTGTTTTCAACAACATTTCTTTAAATTGCATTTGTGTCATCACCGCGTACACATTTTAAAAGAAAAAGAATTAGATTTTAGCTGTCCACAAAAGAGCACGTATCTCAAACACCCACGGATATTTTGACATGTAATTTGGCATAGATATCAATGATAGTAGTACCAATTTAATCATAAGAAAATTTATCCTTATGGGAATCCCAAAAATAAAATAAATTCAAATTTTCCGCGCTCATATTATTACATCATTTATTTAAAACACTCCATCTAATTTTCCCTTTCAATCTCCTAAAACATTCAAGCCATATATGTATTTAGTTGTCAGACCCATGCTCGACATTTTTTCAATCAATTGGTTCATTGTGAAAAGGAATTTGGTTACCCCTGGTCTACAGACATTGTTTTATAGAGAGTCTAAAGAACATGTATTGATATCATGGAAAAAAAAGAGAGAAAGTTTTGCATGCACTAAGTTTTTACTCAATGTTTTTTTTTGTTAAACTTGCTCTCTTGTTAATTTTTTATTGTGGTACTTAACATGAACTATTTTTTTAAAGTATATAGATTGTATCTCTCCTGCGTGTAGTGATATATGTACAATGAACAAACATAAATGTATAAAAATAAGATTCAAACCATTTATTTAATCTTAGGTAATTCAAAAAAAAAAAAAAAACTTTTTTCTCATTCTTTTGTAGAAGAAGAGAACGGAAAAAATATCGAAAAAAAAGAAGATTAAAGTTGAGCAATTAATTTGTTGTTTATCCAATAGTTTTGGGTTATTTTTTTAAATCTGTGTATATGTGTACCTACATATGTATTTATAGAAAGTCTCTAATGTAGAGTTTTCTACGTTGGTAACAGACATTAAACCTTTTATATTTCGCTCGTTAAGGGTTTATTTACATACCTTTATGACAGTTCCTTGTATTTCTACATCATATGTTTGCAATGCATCAAAACATCACTTAAACAAAATGGCCATTTTTCTTTATGGAAATTATATTTCTAATTCGTTAAAACATTGTCAGTTTAAAACCCTATATTTTAAAGTTGAATGTACTTTGCTAAATATTTTACTACTACTACTATATACATACGTACACCTGCAAACCTGTATACTAGGGACAAAACGGGTCAAGGGAAAATAATGAATATTATTTTATAAGTATTCATAAGGAAATATTTCAAACAAACCTTTACTTGTTTTTTATTTGTTTACGAAACTGCATAAGTAAAAAAAAAGTCCAGAACAAGAAACTTTTTTATTCCAAGGTTTTATTCCAACTTTGCAACTACTTTTTCATTGTCTATTCCAGTAAAAATAAACGGTATCCAAGGAAGAATATAAAAAAAAATTAAAATCTTACCTATAGAAAAAAAATAAACAGATAAAAATTATTGAAATCATGTAATGACATGATTTTATCTTAGAAAAATAAAATGTGCTTACTTAAATCACAAATATACCTATTTTATTAACTCATGTTAGTACAGTGAGTAAGGAAAGTGCTTTTGTTCTACAAAAAAAGTGTATCTATGTAACTGTTAAATACATAGGCACAATTTTGTAAGCAATAAATATATATTTTTTGAATAAAAAATTCACTTACAATACCCAATAGGAGAGAGAGTATAAACTATATTTATTCAAAACAATATTTCTCTCATTTTTGCATTTGTTTACATAAACATCAGTCGCCCTTTTGGGAGTTGACTGATTAGACTCCTTTGCTCAAAGACATTGCATATAACAAGAGATAGGAGGAATAACGATCTACTTTTTCATTAATAATGGAGTATCTTACTTGGTTCCTTTCACTTCCGATTTAACACTGTTATGCAAAAAAAAAAAAAAAAAAAAACAGATTTAGAACTAAGAAGTTACACTAAAATCGATGTCTGTATCTATGAAGAACTCTAATCGAAAAAACCCTTTATATTTTTGTAATTACGGCGTTGACAGTAAATTGGATGCAAAATTATTATTATTTACAATTAATTTGACATCTTTTGTAAAGTAACATTTCATGTTACTTTAAGTAAGTAATGAATATCATATCTCTATATAAGGACGACAAACCAAGGGTACTTTAGAACCATGGTTTGATACATAACCTACAAGATATTAAAGAAAATATATGTAAATATATATATAAGCATATGTAGGTATAATAAGCCAAAAAAAAAACAAACCTCTTTGAAATTATAACTATAAACTATGTATATAATATACAAAACCTTTGAATAAGAAAAGTTACATACACATACGAGAATGTTGTATATATATATATATATACAACATACTCCTTCCCATTCTTTGTCCGCAATGAATACAAGCACAAGACATGGATAATTCATCTTCTGTCAGTCACTCAAAAAGAGAGTTTATTCATACTAAAAATAAATAAAAACAAGTTTCTCTTCTCTGTATTCAAAAATATGTTGATTCTTCTTAGTATACACTCCATTTTTATTTATTTTTTTCGTTCTAAGTAAGTCAACAACACATTCAAATTAAAAATAATATAAATACATACTAAAAATGTGACGCAATTTCCGGAAGAAAAAGCCGCAATTTCTTAACACATTGAGTCCCAAGTCAAAGAAGTTAATTTATTATATACATATTAACTTTATTTGTTTCTACATACGAAAACCATTTGATCTATGTAAATTCTGGAGAAGTGATTTTTTGAAGAGTTATAAACAAATAAAGTTTGTAGAGTCTTTTTGGGTAAGTTAATAACTTTTTTAGTTTTTTTGTTATTATACACATGTGTCAAGTCAGGAAGAAAGCAAGTTTGTTTTCAAATATTGAAAAGGAAAAAAACACACTTTTAAGTCTTTTTAATTCATAAATATAGCGGTCAAATATTTAGGAGTCATTTTAAGGCCTATATTGCAAGGTTTTTTCTATCCAATAGAGTAATCGGATAAATGTGTCGACTCCACAAAGAGCCGATATAGCCCCTGAAAGTACATCCATCTTTTTCAATGCCCCATATATATGGATATAATAAAAATAATCATGTTCATCTTTAAAAATAATAGTTTCAAACTAATAGGTTAATAGCAGATTCAGTAATTTAAAAAATATAGGAAAAGTTACCATTTTATTAAAGCAGACCAACTAGTAAAAATGTATAGAAATGAAACAGTTAAAATGACAGTTTGGCCGTTTTAATTTTAATTAGCTGCGTTTTAATTGTGTGTAGGTATGTCATCATTGATATGTATGTATGTATGTATGTAGTCTGGAAATTACACTCTCTATTATTATAATTTTTTCCTATTTCATCCAAATCAAAATCTTTTTTTCTTTTTATTTTACGACTATAAAACCACATCAGATTTATTTACCCTCAACTTTCTTTCGTTTTATTTCTGCCTTTTAAAGAAGGGACTCATATTTCAACACACTTTGGTATATATATATATTTTTTTTTTGTTAGTGTGGGGAGAGAGGAACCATTAGTAAGTACATTTGTATAAGTAGTCGTAAACAAGTAGAAAAATAGTATAATAAAAGGAACATTTTATATCTAGACATAGATGGAACGAAGTCATTTTTTTCTTTAATCTTTCTTTTAAATTTACTAACAAATATATATATATATATATATATTATGCTATGACAGGAATTACTCTCAATTTAGAACCCTTCTCCAGGAATAGGGACACGTAATATATATTGCTAATTTACATATGTAGGTTTAGAAAAATTATTCTCTTAATCTCCACTTAAATGTCTTTTAAACCGTAAATCTTTCATTGATCTCAATACAAAAAGCAAAAAGGAAAGAGAGTTCCTTTAAAAGACAATCTCATTTAAAAAAGTCAATAGTATGTACATAGATTTCTTAAAGCTATTAAACAAATTTTTTATGAATAGAATCTTGCTACATACTTAAAACTACTTTTGACAAAAATTTACACCAATGGCTGTATAAAAGTTTAGACAAGTTGTCGGAAATATATAAAAAGATTAACAGATGAAACTTCAACTCCAGGATCTACAAATCTATACCTCATCGTCTATACTTTCGAAAAATGATGATTTTTAAGTTAGAGTTTCTTCAACTGTTACACTTCCAGGAACATAGACCTATAATGGATGACTATGAAAAAATAGATGAGTATCTCGGAAGATCGGATCTTTTTCTGAAGGAACTATATTTATTTTTATGTATTTATTTTAGTACTACAATATACTTTTTAGTATAAATTTGATAAGACTTCAAGGATTGACTGATAAAAGTCAAATTTATGTTTTTTCCCATATTGATAGTATTGCATTGATATCTTATTTGTAAAAAAAAAAAAGTTGATAATTGAATGAGTTTTAGTAAATTTAGTTCTTGAACACAGCTCAAAAGATTTATACCTATTTTATCTTGGATGTAAGTTCTACATATGTCATTATAGGGAACTATATTTGATTAACTCTGTTAGTTGATTAAAGACAAAGTGTAACATGTTCATCGGATCACAAAGAGTTCATGAATTGTTCACTTTCAGTAAAGTGAAAAGAATACCCTATTGCTAAATGTTTAATGCACATACTCAACTTATCCTGTAGAATGGATCAAATACTTCAGAAATAGTCTAATCCATAATTAATTGCTCACTCGACATATATGTTGAAAAAGTAAAAAGTCTTTTGCATTGTCAAACTGTCATTATATCTAGTTATGTAGCGTGCTGCAAGAGATATCGATGTATCATATATACATACAATCATCTATATTTTTTTTTAGTTATTTTTGCAAATTTACTTAATAAAATGTTTCATTTTTATATTGTTATACCAACAGGAGACATTAAAAACAAATGTAATTATTATTTGTTTTGATACTATTTTTATAAGAGACATAAATGAACTTTTAAAAACAAGGTTATTCCTTTAATTATTATGTTACATATTTTTTTAAATTTCATTATTAATATGTGTTTGAGGTGGAGAAAAAAAATAAAGGCTTTGAATCTTCATTTATTTTTATAAGATAATCTATATTTTTAAGAAGAGAGAAAATGTTTCCATGCGTACATATGTAAGCTTATAGTAAGAAAATTGTCTTTATTTTAATTAAGGCCATATAAAGTAGAAAAGAAGAATTTAATTTTTTGGCAAGGAGGAATTTAGGTAGAAATAAAAACGAAAGGGAATCAATATTGATTTTCTTTCTTTTTTTTTTCTTTTTTTCATGTTTGAAATGCACAAAACAAATGCTTATAGAAATAACTAGACTTGAGCAAAATGTTGGAATAGTGTTGGATTGGAGGAAGGAAGGAAGGAAATATATCAGTTGGTCAATTTGAATTTAGTCTTCTCTGTATCGTAGAAGTGACAACTTGCTACAATTATAAAAAGGTTAAAGCTCTGATTATTAAGAAAATATGCTGAAAAAAGTCATGAATATATAACAATTCAAATTTCTCGAGTGTTATTTGATATTGTCAAATAATAATCAGTTGATATAATACAGAGGATATTAGATGGAGGCACAGTCACTCACCTCAACAAAATGCCCATCCCTTGAAACTACAACCTTAGTTCTCTGGTTGAAAAACGTTTTCCCCGACAACTGTGTATTATTATATGTATAAGCATGGGCAGAGCATTGCATTGAATATGAAAAGAGATTCAATTCATGTCCCATGGGTAAAAGGTAAAAGCAACTTATGAATTAAACATTCTTGAATTAAAAGTTAAAGTTTACAAAACTATAAATTCATTATTAAAACTCATGTATGCAATGTGTATGGTTATCATAAAAAAAAAAAAAACATTTCAACTGCAGTAAACCGTCCAAAACTACACAAGTATAACCTTGAGGATTGCCTTTCTCTCTTTTTTGTTTTTATAGTTTTTAACACTTACTTTCTAAGTAAGTGTTTTACTAAATACAGAGTAAATTTATTTGTGGGTGAAGTTGATAAAAGTACATACATTCGTTATAAATCAAAAGGAAACGTCAAAAATAAAGTTTTTTTTTTCTGTAAATTCCCTATTTTTATGGGATTATAATTAAAAACTTTTATTTCTCTTCATATACATAAGTTGTTTACAAGTTGTAGTCTGTATGTACAGCATGCAGAAATCAGAAATGACGTCATTAATATATTGGCTATTTAATAGGAGTTCAGCCCTTGCAATATATGTATTTATATATATTTCAAGTACACTATAAATTTTTCTTATATTTATAACCTACTTTATCTCATTATTTGTTTGCAACTTGAACCATCTGCTAATAGTAGGAGTGGATTTATTTACTTTTGACCCATATTATTTGTGCTCTAACTCAAATTAAATTTTGTAAAGTTATAGGTATACATATCCCTTCCACTGAAAATATTTAATGAAAAGTTCATCAATTGAAATAATTGCAGTGTCCAATGACAAACATTCATTTAAACTTTTTTTCTTAGAAAAACAAGTTATTTAATTGAAAGTGATGACAAACAAAGGTCTTTAAGTACAAGGTAGCAATTGTAAATTTGTACTTTTTTAAAACCTTGAAAATTTCTTAGAAATATCAAATGTTCACCTCCAGGAATACTTGGGTTATTTACCAATTTCTTGTTTTTTAAGGTGAAATTTTTTGATATACAATGATGATGATGATACCTGACCATATGTGATATGTCAAAATTGTTAGAAAACAAGGACTGACTCCTGATAAGCGCCAATCACTCCAAAAGCTCACCAGTTGGTAACCTGCAATCTTTTTGTAATCATTGAACACAAAGACACTGCCCCATATTTCCTTTCTCAATGACACTCTGTTTTGTCCCTGTATTTTATATATTTATAACAACCATATTATTTTTGACATGATTAAGGGAAGAGATACCTATATGCTCAACAATGTTTTTGTGAACCAAATATGATTCCTCACAAAATTAACTCTAAAAAGGCTCAAAAAGAGTAGGTTAAAATTTCTCAATTTATAGGAAAAGTTCCACAAGAGGAGCTTGGAGTAACTCAACAGGGTTGGGGGGTGGGGGGTTAAGATTCACAGCAATTATCACAATTTCTAGTCACTCATCTACTGTAAGAAGAAACTAAATATTTATCCTTGATTCCGTGTTGTATGTAGCCTAAGGTAAAATTATTTGATTTAATTCTAAGTCTGACTAAAACAAAGAAACCTGCTTTTTACCCATCCAAAAATTTGTTTGATAGTCAATTGATTAAAATCATGGAATCTAAACAACTCGCAGACTGAGGTTCTTCTGTACACATATGTAAAAAAATTAAATATATGAATAAAAGTAAAAGCAACTCACAGATTTAAATTGTATTTTCTTCAAAAATTAGTATTTGGATTCCTTTTACATTAATATACCATATACATACAGATATATGTAAGTTAGTAACTTTAAAGTTTCTTTGCAATTACAATTCTCTAAAGAAAAATAAGAAGGTCTTGTTCATATGTACCTATAAAGGTATGTGAATACATACATATACTTGTAATATATAAACATATAAATAACTATATTATAGACAAAAAAAAAAAAAAGAGTAAAAACCCATGATATAAAACTTTTACCGCAGGCTAATTTAAAAGTTCATTTATATATAAATATACTGTACTTAAATACCCAGTTTAATTTATATATATATATATACTTAAATATTTACATATAAATTATAAAGTTTTTAAACTTGTTATATAAGGTCGGATGTTGTTTAACGTGTTGTTTTTATTCCTTTATTATTTATATATATTATATTTATGTGTGTATAGTTTCCATACATACACCTATGTAAAGACCTTTCCTTCTAAGAAATGGCACATAAATGCGAATTTCATTATATTATAATCATAAAATATATTGCCATCTGGTAGAACAAATAAAAATAATTTTTTCTGAAAGGGAAATTAAATTGGTGTACGGCCTGTCAGTGGAGCTGTAAAAAATATACACTGTAGGTATGCAAAAAAAAAGTCAAAGAGAAATTTGATATTGCAATCTTGATCATTTGATGCATGTTTGGAAGGAGGAAAACTTAGCTAGACCTTGACATAAGCTGTTTTTCTAAAATTATTTTGACGATTATTATAATTCTTATGTTCTCGATTGAAATCATTAATAGTTTTTACAACTCAAACGGCAACAAAAGTTTAAATTTTGTTTCATAACTAGTACAATACAATTAAAGTTGTTTTTATTTTTTTATTAGAACCAATATCAATCGTGCTGGACAACACATAGTCCTCCTCGAGTAAGCAATACTTTAAAACTATCTGGGTAAATGGCAGAGTAAATTATTTTTCTAAAGACAGAGCTGAGATTAACTGTGAGAACGTTTTACCAAATTGCTTACAATGAGCTATTCATAAAGATACCATGTCAAAAACTTGAGATCCTCATAGTAACTTCAAATATTTCCACCTCCATCATTGGTGATCAAGAATTCTACTTAAGTTCACATGATTATGCATTTTATTGATTATTATTTGTAAACAGTGGATAGCATTGCATGTCATGAGGTTAGTGCTACCTTTTCTCAGCTCAAGGACTAAGGAATAATGATAACAGCTTTGGAAAATAAAAATAAAATTTTTTCCTTCCTATGGACAACTACTTAAAATTTATTACGCAAGGAAACACTTAGTCCTATGAGTCAATGTAAAATCAAAGTATGGTGTTGTTTTTTTTTAAAGATGATTCTGGATTACATTTGTATTCTACAAGTATTTCATGATTGTTAATATTCCCTCGTAAAAATAAAGAAAATAGTATGATATATATGTTTTGTAAGCGGCCACATCTTAGCTAAATCATATCTCATAAGAAGAGTTGTTGTAAAAGAGAGATTCACAGCGTGTAAAGAAATCGCCTTTTTAGTAATATAAAAATGGTGACGATGGGGAACAACATTTCCGCTGTTGGCATTTGCAATGAGTATGGTGTTTGTCTTCAATAAACATATGTATATTTTAACAACTGACGACAACTTTATTATTATTATTATGGCTCTTTTTCAAAAACTCTATTCATGGTCATAGGTCAACGATGGCATTATTGCTAGACAAGAGGCTTTCCTGGCAAGTTTTGATCACTCAACGGCTTATACATTTGACTTTTTCTAAAGCTATTGTCACTACTTTTGGATAATGCAGCATAATAATAGTGGCTTCTTCATTCCCTCCCTTATTTATGACTCTATTGCATATCAGCTGGCATGATGTCTATGAGAATTAGCATATTTTTTATAATGTCATCTCAGACGGTTTTTTTTTTTGCAATTCCCAACTTTATCTAGCCAGCATTCATGGGTATCTCAATCCATAGCAATAATTTAAATATAAAGTCCATATTTGACTTAAATATATGTTAATTCAATATTGAGATGTTTATATGTATGTATGAATATTGATTTTTTGTCGGCACAGCACATATTTTAAGAACCTTGAAAAGTATACGTATAATAACATTTGGACTCTGAACAATCCATACTAAGAATGCTCAAGGCCATTATTTGTACCTTTTCTCCAAATGAAAAAAAAAAAAAGAGAAAAAAAAATACTCAAGTCCCTTCACAACCTCATGAGTAATTTTTCATTTTTTTTTAATCAGAGTCCCATAGGAATGGAGAAAAAAAAGAAGGCAAAAAAATAAGAAGAAGAAGCAACTTCACTGGTCTGTGAGTTGTTAAATGCAGTGAAAACAATGAAGACAAATGTTCTTCTCTGGTAGTGCCATTTTTATTTTCAAGACTTGCTCTATAAAGTTTTATACTTAGAGTTATGAACATAATAAGAATTAGAAGGAGAGAAACGAGCAGAGACCAAACAGAAACAAAATACCATACATATATATTGCGCAAAGGTAAAAACAAACAAACAAAGTGGAAAGGTGTTTTCTGTGACTGACTTTGATTCCTTTCCTTTCTTGTAGCTCGGAGAGGACATAATTTTAATTAGAAATCAAAAAGAAAGGAAATTGAATTTGACGAGCTAACAGGAAAAATGCTAACAATCTTCTATTACATATTTATAAATAAATGGTTTTTCTACATATTGTGTGGGAAAAAAGGCATTTGACCCCTTATCAAATTGTGTACATATGATTGTGTCAAAAAAACAAAAAAAAATAAAAAACTCTCTGGAAGATAAAAATAAATAAAAGCTTTATGTGAAAGGAATTTTTTTAATGGTACTTTCACATTTGCAAATATGATTGTGATGACTAATCACTAGGCTCATACACATCTCAAAAACATTTTCCCTTACTTTTATAATCTTTATTAAAATTGTTGGTAGTAAGTAAATCTGTTACTATATCTTACACATAGTTTTTCAAAGTCTATAGACTGACTAAAAATGATTTGTACTGAAAAAAATTGTACAAAATTATTATGAGGGATAGAGGTGGGAGTAAAAGTCAAATCCCGGTGAGCACACAATTTATAAAAAAAAATCAGTTGGGAAGACTAAAAAGATTTAAACACTTATTAATTATTCTTCCCTATTTTCATGAAGTCAAAAAGTCAATATCAGACAAGGAGCACTATTATAGTGATCTCTACCATACAGAAATATGCCGTTTCTCAGAGTTACCATATTTTGTTAGACATCATCTCATAAGTGGTTTTTACACTCACCTGAATGATGAACTTTTTCATATCTCTAGATAGAGACTTATCTAGCAATTCTTTAGTCTTAACTTTCGATTAAAATTCTAATAATAGCTTCATTTTATTGTTTTAAAAATGAAAAAAAAAAACGAAACTAAACTCTTGAAAGGGAAGAAGGATTCTTGATTTTTACAAAAATTGGTTGTTAATTCTTTTAAAATAGATAAATTGAAGAATGAATACGTATGATAACAAATTTTGACAAAGTTAAAGAGATATGACTTTTATAATTTGATTTGAATATTCTTATAATTAAAATTAAAAAGTATCGTTGGCCTCAAAATTGTCTATCTTTGGATAAAGCAATTCATTTATATATATCTACTAAAATCTGCTTAATTTAAATAATTACTCCATTTCGTAAATATACTTATCATTTATGGGTACATCTGTATGTTCAAGTACAACAACTAAATTATAAAAACCCTGTACTAAAAAATAAATACATTAACAAAATTTTAATGCCATTAGAGTTAAAATCTAAGCACAAAATTTGCAGATTTTATGAGCCTGTTTCTAGTGAGTTAGCCATATGAGCACAGTGTATACATTATAGTTCTAATTTATAGATAAAAAAGTTGGATACATTCATTGCAAAAAATAAAAAAAAAGCAAATGAACAAAAAAATAAAATAGAGAAATTCATTTTATGACTATATTAGAAACTGTTTTAAAAGAGTAAGGATGAAATAAAGTTGTACATTCCCTATGACCTCTTTATTTTTCTTCATTCTATACCTCTAAAATAATGATGGTCTAGTGGGACTAAAAATGAAATTAGTTTTAGTGCTAAGTTATTCACCTGACCTTCAAATTCCATTAAAAGTAAATATTAGTTGTTATGGTTTTGTTATATTAAAATAAAGTTTGTGATTTCTTTTCCATATTTGATTCTTTAATAATAATTGTTCTAAAGGAGTATTAATAAACTTGGTCGATAGCAAAATGTATTGAGATCAAAATAAGCTTAATTTAGTTGAATTTGATCGTTTGACGCAAAATGTGGCCTTAGTTTTTGTCTATTGGGATCAGCTTCTTTTTAACAAGGGCCATTTTTTTTTCTACATTTTTCCGTATTTTTAACGTTTGAATTTTTTTAAAAACTTAGTGCTGTACTAAAGATAAATGGTGAATACTAAATGTGAATCAAAATCAAGATTAATTTATCTTGTTTGAATACAAAAACTGAAGTTTTTTCTTGAGACGCTTATATCTTCAAAAAAAAAAAAATAATATGAATCAAGAAATTGTAAAATTCAACTTTTGATAGCTGAGAGTCTAATCTTTGTTCATACTCTATCAAAAACAAAAAAAAAAAAAACTGTATATTGTTGTCCATTTGAAGATAAGGTCATTATCAAAATATTTTAAGGCCAAAGCTCCTTTTTGGGAGATATTTTATAAAGGAGTCCATATATGTACACAAAATAGCCATACCATTGGTAGCCAAATACCATTGGAGGAGAAACAAGGGGAGAAAGAGAGGCAGAGAGGGACAAATAGAGAGATGAGACAGTAAAACTCAAAAACATCTATTTAACTTTCAAAGTAAATCCCTCGCTATATAACATATTAATAATACTATAATTTAACATTTACAATAACTTTTTTTGTCAGCTATTGATTTGTAAACTCCTGTCCCTCACTATGTAGTGTCTTGATTGTACCTTTACTGAACTCAAATTACTTATTGCTAATTTGTGAATATTTATCTACACATAGAAAATGAGGAATAATTAACATTTTGGGAAGGATGCAAAGTTTGGGAGATACCATTTCAATCGCTAAATATCTACGTGTCAGTTTTTCCTAATACTACAAATATTGAACTCTCAAATATCGAAAAGTTTTAATTTAGAACACTTTTTTTATACTTGAATAAAATTATCATTGTTGGTTGCAATGCACTGTTTTTTTTTTTCATGAAATATAGGATATATTTTCTTTCGTATATGATGAATGAAATGTTACTTACAGTTCACTTATTTTTTTATAGAGATTGACATAGGGATATCATTGAGTTATATTTTGTGCGAATATGAATTAAAAGTGATGGATACATCATAAATGGAGGTGATTGGGTGTTCCAACTTGTATGAAATTATCTATAATTAGGGAGAAGTTCGAAGCTTCTCACAATCTGACACACTATTGAAAATCACTGGTCGTGGTTTTTAGATTGGAATCATTCATTTTTGAATGCTATACTGCCAAGATTTTTGTTGGATGTGTTTGGCTACTGTGGTCAGGAAGGTTAATTATTTGCAACTGGGATAAAAAAAAAACAGAACAAAAAAACTTATGTATTATCAACAAAAACATAATATTTAGCAGGATAATTCCCTTGACTCTCTGGATTTTCAAACTGAGTATACTCTAAACAAACTTGCTTGCTCAAAGCTACTTCATCAGAAACTAAAACTTTTAGACCCCCCCCCCCTCCTCCAACCAAAAAACAAACATAAATAAATATTGATACTGTTCCTTTTTTTAACAAGGTCAATTTGATATCTATTTGTTTATAAACCAGTTTTGACGACTACATCACTATATTGTTACTTGATTGCTGATTACGCTTGAGTTTTAAAAAATAAAAGCAAAAATATTTTGGAGATCATGAACATAACTGCTTTTTTTTTAATTCACACTTACAAGAATGTTGACCCTTTTCATATCTCTAAATCCTTACCAATTACTTAGCTTTCTTTCTTTTGTCTCCATTACCAAACACATTATTTTAAAGGATGTAACGAACGAATATGTAAATGACTTATTAGAGTCAACGAATAAGATGATTATACTTTTTAAATGTGCATATGTCACTTAGAAAAAGTACTTATCTGACATTTCCAAATGCATTTAATAGATTGCAAAAAAAAAATAATCAATTATAACAAGAGAATTATTCGACACACGTAATTGTATAAAGTCCTTTTGCATTTTTTTAATAATATTTCTATGCTTTTATGCATGTAAATCAATGCTAATTCTACCAAGGAACATATTCGATTATGCAACAAAAAAAATAGTCCATGGATATCAACGTATATAAAGTTGAGACGGACTTTCTGTGAATGTAATAGGAACAAATTGACTTGTTATATAAACATGTATTACAAATATTCAGGAACGTCGTGAGTGAGGGTCTATAGCTCATGAAAAAGTGTTTATCCATTGTTAAAAATTATAAATATATGTTATATTAATAATTGATTAATTTAGTAATTATTATGTACCCACGTGAGTAAAAACTCAATTTGAAAACAAAAACTCATCTTTCACAAATGTTTAATCGATCGCATACTACGGAAAAATGTGAATATTACATAAATATACATAAACAGTTTCAAAATCAATGATAGGTGTTAACTGCACAAATAGGTACCTGAACCTAAATACTATCATAACTTGACAAGTGAAATAGTCAGATACCTTGTCTCTTAGAGTTACCATAGTTTGAGATGACATTATATCAGGTGTGATTATTACACTCACTGAGATTTTGACCTTTCTTTACATCTCTCTAAAGATGCAACTTTGTAGGAGCACACTGAAATGGTGTGAGCAAGATATAATTTCAAAGAAGGAGCAATACTACCAATTGTTTATTCTATTTTAATCATAATATTGTACTTTTTTATCTACAATAGTAGCATCCCAATTCATAACTCAAAGCTAATGAAGAACTGAAGCTTCAAATATTTGAGACTTTTCCGATGATGCTTTTCAAATCGATTCATTGTACAAATTAATTGCCGGAGATGAAATTTGAATATATCAGAATTAAGCTAATATATACATATATGTATGTATTACTTCTAACTATTTGTTGGAACTCCAGATCTCACAATTTCAATTAGAAAGAAATCATCAACTGTTGTCCATGTGTTGAAGAGTGCGAAGTATAAGGAATTTTTTAAACCAGGTTTCTTTTGAGCTAAAATTATGTTTATGTGAAAATCAAAGTAGGAGATAATTTTACAACTTATTGTGATATTTAGTATTTTTTCAATTAAATATTTAAATAATATATCAGAAGGGAGGGGGGGGGGGGGACATTTAAGCGTGTCATGGCATAAATGTAGTAAATCTTGGTGGGTTATTCCTTCCTCCAACACTCTTAAATAATAAGCACACAGCTATCATTACTAATATCTACTCATGACTCAATTGATCCATATCAGTCATCTTTAACAAGATGAATCAAATAATTTAAGTCATGGTTAATCCTCTGGTTGAAAAAGTTTGAAGACCCCTGATCTACTAACATAAAACGAATATATTCAAAAGATATTTTTTCATCGTTCTATAGACGAAAAAATAGCTTATAAATATTTAATTTCAAGAGATGACAAATTAAAAGAAAGATTGATTTAAAAAAAAAAAATCCTTCAAGACGTTTGAAGATCTAAACAAACATAATCAATCTTTAAAAATATTAAAAAACATCCTTTTTGCTCTCAATATACATACATGTATGAGACAAAATTGACATAATTAGCTAATGCAAATTGCAACATCTTTTGACAGTCTTTTATTTTTTGAAAAAGAAAGCTCGTTTGTTTGCTTACTATCTTGCATGTAAACTAGCAAAAAGTATATCAACATCAAATGGTAAATGTTGACATTTCGAATAAATTTATTTTCTTCTTTAAAGTCTTTATCCCAAGTTACTCAAGATAAGGGATACATATAAAACATAAATGAAGAAGGAAAATATTTCATTTATCTGTTTTAAAAAATGCAAACAAAAAATCACATTTATTTAAATAAATGCAGTTTCTTAACTTTCTTTCGTTGATTTATCCTTGCTCAATATTCATTCATACACAAAAATATTCATCTAGGCCTTTCTACACATTATACAGGTTCTATGACTCATATATTCTACAATAGACACAAAAATCTGTAAATTGATATTTTAAAAAGTCTAGCTAAACAAAAAAAAAAAAATGTAAATTGATACTAAACAATGACTTCTTCTTCTTTTTTTTTTTTTTTTGCTTATCAAAAGTCAATTATGATATCCTTATTGATATTTACTTTGTCCATTTTATTTCTAGAGTTATACAATGGTCACTTAGGTATAACTTCTATAGTAGTTTCAGTTATTCCTCGAAAACTCTGAAAGGCTTTCCCCAAGTTTGTTGATAAATTTTTAATAGTTCATCAACATCTTTGTACAAAGGTTCTCAAAAATGTTGTATTTAATTAATATTTTAATTGTTTCCAATCTTTTCACTTGCTATCTTTAGAATATATCAGAGCTTTACTCTTCTGAATATTACTGTGTTTCAGATTCAATGATCATAACATATGTATCGATCGTGTATTAGTAACACCATGTTATGACGTATGACACATGAATATTGAAGTGTGTCATGATATGTACATAGAAATGTTTTATAAATAATATAAAAGTAATAATAAAAACACTGTGGCGAAACGAAAGCCACGTAATTTATTTTTGTCTAAATTTATTTGTCTATAAAATAACTTTTTTGCCCGCTAGAGGCGCTGAAGGTGTCATAAACTACTCTATAATGAACCTCTCACCCTCCATCAATTCACTTGTTTGATCAAATCAAAACAATTTGAACTCTGTAATTGTGAGAAAACTATAAATGAATGTACCTATGTACCTCAAAAAGAACATCTTACGAGAGGGAAAGTCGTATATTAGGTAAAGAAATCTGGCTAACAAGTAAGTTTTGACACTTTTTTGATATATATAATTTTGAATGATGCAAATGATGCATTGCATCACATATGAGTGAGTAATGACACATTTTTTTTATCATGCCAATGGTTTTATATGTAAAATATGCACGGATACATATATTGAAAGGTAAATAATTAATCCGGAAGCACCATGGCGTGCCATTTTACCATCATCCCCTTTCACATTTAAATTTTTAAATGCAAATTCATGGTTTTGAAGGGAATGAAGTAAGTAAATAACCCATCTGTTATTTCTCACAGTACCTTGAATAAACATTTCCTTCTATCATCAAAAGAGATTTGAACTTAAACTTTCGATAAATATTTCTTTGAAAAGGTTATGATTTTATGTACTATTTCTATGCTGAACATTTGACAAACATCTTTTATGTTCATTTAATTTATTACAAGGATTAAAGCTACAATGATACTCAATGAATTTTATTGGACAATAAGAATTTAGAGTAAATTAAAGACCAATATTTTCCAGAAATAAGTTACATTTAACTTTTGTATATTCATACATATATGAGTTTACTTTTATTACGGAAGAAATTGTAAAATATATTAACTCATTCACTCTTGGTTCTTTCAAAAAGTCAATAACCAGTCTTACTTCAGACTAAAACACTAATATAACTACCAATCAGCATCTTGTGACTCAATACTTATGTAAATAATTGTCAAATAGTCAATTTATTTATTTTTTTCTGGAGTAGAACATTTCTAAATTTTGATTATACTTTCAAATCAAAGAACATGTAGCTGTTAGAAAATAATACACATTGTAACAAGATATGATCAAATATAAATGAGAAATATATGTAAAAGGTCTTAAAAAGACTCAGATTTTTGATTTATATGTCGTGATAGATTCTTATTTAAGAAATATTAGGATAATGTACACGTAAATAGAAAAAAGTTTTCTTTTTACATTACATAAGAGTTCCATCTTTGGATTAATAATGTAGCTAAAAGTAGATCATTTTCGTGTTCAAATATTATGTCAGTATTCTCACAAAAATATGGTACTATTTAGTTCTTCTTCTTTTTTTTCTTTTTACAATAATGGTCTTAGATATATGTCACATGATCTCATCAGCTATTTCATTATCTTCTTTTAGTATTTTTGAAACAAATTTGAATACAAATATGGACATATTATAATTATTTCTGTATCAATAAGGTTGCCTTATTTTATAATTATACTCCACAAAGCAGGGGCGTCAAATACTTTTTGATCTGCCTCATATGAATGAGATAATACAATTTGAGTCTTTTATTAAGTAGTTTTGTTTGAAGAGAAAAACTTTCAGTCGTTCTCAAAAATGGAAATTAAAAATAAAACAGATTTATTCCCAGACTGAATCCAACGACCAACCTACAAGTCTAATTTTCGACACTTCATCTCAATCCGAATAAACAAAAATTCAAAATGTATGCCATTCATCACAAAATATACAAATATACTTTTATTTACAAGTTAAATGAATGGCTTGTGTGTCAATTTGTAAGTCGTATATATCAACCAAAAGTTCAAAAGGTATAGATATTTTAGTAAAGCCACTCTCAGGACCTTATAATGAAAATATCAATCTTTATCTTTGTCCTTTTTGTGTCATAACCATAGGAAATTAACTAGAGTTCTGTATCTTGCCATTTAAAAGAATAAAATATCTAAAAATGTGAATAAAGAGCTCTCCTAGGAAACGTTTTTCACTCCAAAATAGTCACAGTTGGTAATTTGTTTTATTTCCATGTTGTTGTTTTATTTTAAAACTACCACCATTCTTCCTTAATTCTCGAATTCTCGTTGAGAGCACATCTTTTTGACATGGCAAATGAATTATAAATGCATAAATCATAACCCTATGTAATGAAAAGGTACATCAAAGTAGATATTTTAAAGGGAATGACTTTTTTCTCCTTTTTTGTTGCAATGTTCAGGAATGAATTAAACAAAAACTACTTTCGGATAGAACAGGAAAAAAAATTAGAGCTTCATTTTTCACGCCATATATGAATAATACCAGCTGTTATGATGTTTCTCATGTTATCATATGTTATATGACGTCACCTCAGGTTGTAATTACTGGAATGGCTTTTTATTCAAATCTAACTTAATGACTGTCATGTAAAATTTGATGTCATGTCAAATACCATAAATAATGAGAGAAGAGATGAAAGAAGGTACATAATACTGTTTGTCCCAGCTTTCAGATTTACTTTATGTACGTCAATATATCTCATAAAGGGTACTAAAACTTTTTTTAAAAATAAGAATTTAAGGAGGGAATAATTTTTGTCTTTTGACTTTTTAAATACTATTGTGATTGTTCAACATTGTAAAAACCATACGGCCATAAAAATCGGATAAACTATTTTTCATAGCTATATGAACATGATGTAAAACATTTTCTTTTTTCATAATTGGGATCATTCTCCAAAATTACACAAACTCAGTTGGAAATTCCATCATTCCTTGAAAATAAATTTTATTTTTAATTGAAACTCAAGTCGGGAATGGTGTAAAAATAAATAAAAATAAGTAGAGCTCTTGAAAGCTTTCAAGTGATAAATTTAAATATTTTTTAATGTAAGATCCATAGTATTAATGAATCTAAAATGACTTTTACTTATTGATTGTTTTAATATATTCTAAATAGGTAAGTTTGTACATTTAATTTATTTGAAATTGTAACATGTTTCTTAGTAGATAGGAAAATTTTTATATTTAAACAAATTGTGCAGCCTTTTGTGTTCTATCTTTTGATTTTAATTAGGTAAACCTAAAAAAAAAGAAAAGGAGAAAGTAATTATTCATCCATTTTTCTAAATTTTACATAATAAATTCGAATAATATTCTAAAAATATTCATCTATTTTCGAATATCCTTCCATGGTATAAAAATCCAAATTACTTGAAATCCCACTCCCACAATCCAAGACTTGATACTTTGATGAGGGCAATCGGTTTGACTTTATCCACTTTTGCTTCTTTCTCTATTTCTGTGATTAACACACTTTTAAATAAAGTATAAATTGAGTTGGGGAAAAAAGTTTCAATCAGAGCCAGTTGAAGCAAAAATAAATATACAAACAAATACAATAGAACTCCAAAACTCAACTGCCTCAGTTTGTTGACACATTTAGAATTTGATGCAAAATGTTGAGAAGCTTTACCTATGAGCTCAGACATAACATTATAATTCGACTTTACTATATTGACTTTTGTTAACAAAATATAGTTTGTGATTTAGTCACATATCGTTAATTGGCGTTGCCTCTCAACACTTTTTCGGGAACAAAAAAGCGTCAAGTTTAGGGATTCTACTGTATAGCTATAGTTTGTATCATTAGTGACAAAACAAATGGTGTATTTATAGACCTGCACCCTGAGCATGGCCAAAAGAGTGCCTACCAGTTAAACAGCTCTTCCCCTTATTTTGTGTGCAATTACCATAAAAATATTATAATTAAAAAAATAATGAAAATTGTTTATTGTCATTACTTATGTTTAAACGTAGTTTTTGCAAGAAAATCCTTTTAAAAAATCCTTTTTACATAATTTATATAAAGAAACAATTAATGTGTTATTATTAACCACTAACAAGAACACACAACAAAGATACATTCAAATAAGACCCCCAAAATAATTCTTTTGTCTGCATAAATGTAAAGATATACATATAAGTTTATATGTGTATCCATATAATTTGAGTATAAAATACTAAGTATTCTTCTATTTGCAAAATTTAATTACCCATATAAGGACCTATATATAATACATCTTATAAAAAAGAATGAGATGCACTATAATTGAAAATAATTACTTAGGCAATGTCTTCATTTATGTAAGTATTATTGTTGTTTGTTCCCTTGCCTTGCCTTGTTTGTGAAAGGAGAGAGAGAGAGAGGTTGAGATTTGAAGAGTGATTTATACAGAATTACGCATACAAAAAACCACATATCATATTCCATAGAGTAAACCCTCCGTAGTTGCATACACAGATGAAAGCATAAATTAATAATTTTATGTATGTATATTTAATAAATGTTTATTCTATTATTATTACTCACACCATTTGTACAAAATTTCAAAAAAAAAAATAATTTTTGTTCTGAGTCTTAGGAACAAATAATAAAAAGAATCTGCTTCTGCCACATTTTTAAAAAGTTGTTTATTTCAACTCAAAATACTTTTTCTGTCATACACATTAATATATGAAATTATATTTTGTGAAAATTATTTGAGTTATTTGAAGTTTTATTTTTTTATTTTAAAAGAATATGATTCTCCAAGTACTTTTTAAAAGATTTTTTTACTATACATTTTTTTACTATATATTTATTTACAAAAGAGAGAAGCAAAACATTGTTTAAAAACATGATTTGGAGCTTCATTTGTGCAGTGTAGGAAAAGTTCAAAATTTTGGAATCTATTACATGTTGTATAAATTTTATTTTATAATATAAAAACATTTTTTATTTAAAAATAATCGTATTTATTATGTATATATGTTGGTTCATAGATATGTAGCAAATATTTCAAAAATTCTAGCAAAACAGAAATTTATTTAGAAAATTTTGTACTGGCATATCTTATAAACAAACGAAGGGATTTCAATTTTATGAGTAAAATGGATGATGTCACCGTACTCAAACTTTCAAATATATAAAAGACAAGCTATTTTAGGGGGTGCTTCTATCGTTTCATATATCTTATGTCATGACCAAAAATATATCTAGGATAAATAGTCCCTTGGGTAGCCGAAAACAATAATAAAAATGAGATAAAATGAAAGCTGAAATGTTAGAATAAATGATCAATAGCTACTTAAGAAAAGTGATCCCGACCTATCATGGAAATGGTTGGTAAAAGAGCAATCAAAAAATCTAAACTTTCACAATGAAAATAAATTATGAAAATGATACAAAAAAATCACAATTTATTAAACGAGAATTGACCTTTAAAAACAGTTAATGAAGAAAAAAGATTTGATTTATACTGTTCATAAATATATATGGAGAAATCTGTAGTTTGTCACACAACTCATTTAACTCATTTCCAAAGGATAAATATTTAGAAGCGCCCTCTATGTTTGCGACACACTTATTTATACATGGGTTAATAAATAGGTCCCAATTCTTAAGGATCCGATACATCATGTTACATTTCCCAGCCTGGCCATAAAAATAAATGAAAAGGTATTTTTATGACTCTATTGTGATTTCATGGTTGAATGACCTAGAATTTCTTATAAAATATCATAATTTATATAGAGTTATCATTTCTGAAAATTATGTGTGAGTATTTATTACTTATTTATACCCATCTACGGACATAGACAATTTAAATTTATATGACTATTCAACAAAATATCTTACATTCATACAAAACCCTAGCTACAATCAAGACGAACTTAACTACTGTGAAGGTACATAAAATATCTTACAAATGACTCTACAACCAAGCGTATCAAAAATTAAACAAAAATATATTAAATAATAGTGAGGAAAATGATAGATTGACTTTGAGATCTCTATGATTTCAGTTTTTTTTTCTATTTGTATGTATTTGAGTCTTCCATGTTTATAGTAAAACTCGATCAATATACAAGGAAATCTATTAAATTGACCGATTGTAGGCAGTTTTAAACTAATCAGTAATTTTCTTTAAGCTAAAAAAGAAATGAGATTAAAAGTTTTGATTTCTAAACCGTTCAAAATCCAATCCTGACCTGTGTAGGAATTTCTCTCTCAAAAAAAAAAAAAATTACTTTCAATTAATATTTTTGTCCCTGATATTCAATATAATTTTAAATTGATGACATCACATAACAGTGGCTTGTTATTAAAATTCTCAATAGTTGCTTATTATGACCCTTACATCAACTGGTGACATATACTTAAAATGGAGAAAAATTGATTCCAAGTTCTATAATATTTTTCTATTAAACAAAGGCCCTTTACCTATATTTTATATTTTTGTTCAACAGTTCAGATAGCTCTAATCCCAGACATTGTTTATACCATAATGAAATACCAAACAAATATATATTTTTTGAAAATTTGACACAGCGCTTCTTGGTAAAAAAAAAAGACTATTAAAGAAACTTCCAGAGTAAGAAACAGTCATACAAAGGTAGATACATACATCCTTTACTTTCAACCTTCAAATCTTCATTTTTGGCTCAAGGCCAAAAAGTAAAGTATTGTAAGAAATAAAGGAGGCATTTAGAAAATATACGTCAATTAGTTTTTATTGATCGTCATTAGTCTATCTCAATGATATAATATATATATATATATATATATATAGTTAGAAAAAACACATAGAGAAGAAAAGTGAAAAATGCCCAACAATTAAGAATAAGGCTAGAAAAATGAAAAAAAAAATGAGATAGCCAATTTTTTCTTCTTCTTTTTACTTTTTACCACTAAGACACGGAAAATCCTTTAATAAAAAAAAAGTGTGTCAACAAGGAAGATACTACTAATGAAATGAAGGGAGAAAATGTTGTTGAAAAAGGTCATACATTGAGGATAATTTCTTTATTTTTGACATATATGTTTGTTGTTCATTACATATACTAATGTTACTTATCATCTATGCACATATTTACTTATATAATTTCAATAAATTAAAATATTTGCACTTCCAAAACAACAAGAACAACAAAACATTTCTTCACATTCTAAATTGTTCACCTTCAATCACTTCAAAATAAATAAGATAAAAATATCAATGTAGATATACATATAGGTATTAAATAATCATGATGATGATAAGAGATGATTGGTATGCAAAGAGTTTGATGGTTGGAGCATCAAATCATGTATTTCTCATTATAAAAATAATCAATCAATAATTATATCGCAATTTTCTTTACCCTTCTACACATAGTTAAAGTCAATAATCATTTTTTTTCCGCTTGTGAAAGATCCTTTCAATCTAACTATGTACTCTAATTCTTATTCAACTAATATATATATATATATATATGTACATATATAAATGGTTGGTTATACATAGCAATATATATATATATATATTAATGTTTATGACACATTTTGATATTATTTTAAAGATCATTTTAAAATCATATCCAACAAATAAATTACATATATATCTATACATATTTTTTTTTTGCTAATGACATTATTTAAGGGGGAAAAATGCAGTTTTATTTGCTTATATTTTTGTGAAGTTTTTGGAAATATTATCTTTTCACTTTCCAATCATACAAAATAAATCCCTTTGCTTTCACCTGTAAGAAAATAATATATATAACCATGTATGTGAAGAAATAAATACCATGAAAGGGCAAATATACACATTAAAGCCAAAATTATTTTTGAAGCTAATTTTATCCCCTCACGTATTAGTAGGGGTTTATGACATTAAAATGATGGCATGTACAGGAATATATGTTATATTTATAGATTGCTACGAGTACAAAAAATGTTGTGCGTGAATTACCAAGTATTTTCAAAATAATATATATAAAATATATCTAAGCATATTTTTGATATGTACCCCACCTGGGTTTTCCCAATACTCCTTCAGGACATGGAAATTATTAAAAATATGTTGCTTTTGAAATGGGTCGATATTTTTAGTATATGGTTCTATTAGATTCTGTGACTTTTTAAGCCTAGATAAAAGGCATGGTGAGCCCCTTATTGCTTAATTAAAAAGTTATGCTAATTCCAGCTGTATTGGACTGTTTGTGCTATCAGTTCCACTTTATTACGCAATTTATTCCCCGTTTATGGTGTCTACCGATATATTGATTAAATTAAAACTATGAAAATATTTTTTACTAATAACTCTAAACGAAAAATAAAATGTAGCATTTATATACAGTGGACCCCCTTCTAACCCTATAGATTTAATAACTATAATTTAGTATAGTCGTTAAGGACTCAGAACAAAATTAATAGGAATACATATCAATTTGAAAAAAGAAATACGAGATAAATTTTAAGAAAACTTAGAGTAAAGGAACCAAAGCTTACTGTAGCTGATAAACATGGTGTCTTTTTAGGTATGTATGCATATGTAATATCTTTATCCAAGAAGAGTTAATTATCTTTCAAGGAATTCCGAAAAATTTAGTTGTGACGACCACAAAGTCCAAGTTAATGTTTGATCATCTTTTTTTGTTTAAATAAAAGTCAAATAGAAAGATTATATTTTTAATAATTAAAATGATGTTTGTTGACTAATAGAAGAGAAAAGAGTCCACTATCACTTGTATTTGGATTAAATTTCATTGCAACAGATGATCTTATATTTCCTAGACTTAAGAACATTTTCATAAAGAATGAAATTTAGAAATTCATTTGACACGGGATGAAATGAATTTTGATGATTAAATAAATATTTTTTTATTCCCGATATTTTTTGCCTATAGTAGTTTTGGTTTCTTAACGTGAATAGGACAAATAACATCATTCACAATTGATTTTTCTATTAAACTAATGAAACTTTATTAGAATTGAATCATGATAATTAAACATTAATTCAAAAAGTTAATTGCAATCATTGAAATTATTAAAAAAATGACTTCATAACTTAGAAACTACATAAAACATTAACAAAGAGACTCCATATTCAAAAACTGATATCGAAAATACACATTTTAAAGTTCAACTTACGTTTAAAATGAATGGCATGATAAACAAATTCAATTTTTTTTACTCATTTCATAACCGTTGCCAGTGGTTCTCAACCTTTACACTAACGTGACCCCTCTTGTTTGATAAATTATGATCGTGATTTTCCTCGTTCTATATAAAAAACTTCATACTTTTCAACCCCCAGGTTTAGAACCACAGTCTTAAACGTTCATTACTTTTCAGTTTTAAAGAAAAAGTTGCAAAAAAGTTTACTGAAATCTTATAAAAATTACTATCAATGCAATGGCAACCAAATTTAGTCAATTGCATAAAAAGTTCCGTTTCTAATGAACATTTTCATTCGAGCACATAATTACTTGAGAGTTTTTTTTATTTTAGAACCTTAAAAATTGTTTCTTGGAATCAATTTTATTTTTTTTAACACTTTTAAGATATGATTTAAGGAGTTACTTTGCAAACAAAATAGATTTAAAGATTAATATACCAATGTGTTCTCGAGTGAAGTATTACATCTGTGTCAATATGAATATTGGTAAATAGTATATCAATAATATCAACAGGCCTTTTCTGAACAATTTTAGTATTACATGTCATTGAACAAATAAAAATAAATATTATAAAAAACTCAGGCCATATATGTAAATATATGTTATTTATATAACATGAATATTAAAAAATATTGATTTTCCCTCGATATCTTTACATTATTTGTTTAAAACTTTTTGCAAAGTGAAACATTGTTTATATAAATATAAATATATATATATATATATATATATATATATATATATATATAATATCAAAGGAAATATCTTTTTTGCCCAAAGGCACACTTTTGGTTAAATAAGAAACATATTTGCACAAATGCCCTCTCCTTTATTTAATTTTGTTGGTGTTCATAGAGTTTTGTTGTATCATTGATGAGCTCTAGCATTTTATTTTCTACCTAAATATGTTTGTACCTTTAGAGTAAAAGTAGATAATAAAACCCTGATAAATGGTTAACGAAGCAGGTTTAATTTAATTAATTGTTTGTTTGTGCTGTTTTTGATGCAAAATACATATATGTATAGGGAGATATATTGGTGTTGAAATATTATGCATTATCTAGTGTTGAATTGATTTGAGTATAAATTTTAATCAAAGGCATTTTATTCATGCATTGAATTAAAATATTATTTGTTTTTTCTATGACATGTTCATTTTTTTTAAATTGTACAACTCATTTAGATGTCAGTATAAAAATAACTCTACCTACAACAAAATAATACTTATGATTTGATTAAAAACTCATAATTAATTTTTTCAAGACAACATATCTTATTTGTAATTTCCATGTACAGTTTAATAGAATCATCAAACTATTTACAAAGTATTACATAATTTCAAGTACTATTTTTCATCGACACAAATCAGCAATCATCTCTTTATTTCTTAGCTTGATGTGTGAAATACTAGAAAAACCATTGCAAAGCGAGAAATATCTACGTGCTTGTTTGCCAGATTATTTTGTTGGAATATGAACAAAATTTTCTAAATGTAAAAGTACTGAAGAAAAAAATATTTGCTTTTATCATAGACTTTAGACACTGTTCAATAAAGTCTTTTATATTTATTTTTGATGATATTGGACCAATATCGAATTAGAACATCTCTATTCTGAGTTGTGTTGTATCAAAATTTAAAGTTTAGCCTTAGTTTGATCCATGCTCAATCCTAAGGAATAAATTTTATTATAAAGTCTAAAGCTAAATTTAGATTGATTGGATATGTATAATATACTATCGATTCAAAAGTCATCTACATTTTTAGAGTGAGTAAATAGTAATTTAATCCATTCTAATTAATGCTACAGAGTTTAATTCTATTTCTTCAAGACTATTTTTAGCAAATTTTAAAAATGTAACAAGCCTAGAATGAATCAATTTATTATGAGTTGTTTTTTGCCCTTGATATGAATAAACTGCATAAAATGATATTTTATTAATAATTGGAAATTAATGAAATAATTATATTATTTTTTACTTCATAATGATGAAAAAAAAGAAGACTATTCATGAAGTCATCAATAACCTTTTATAAATCTTTTGGCTCTAACATATGGGACTGGGTCAGGCTGTAATCTAGTTCTAAATTAACCACAACACAACTTTACCTCTTCCTCCAAATAAAAAGGGTAGCAAGTCGATTTAATATTTCAAAAATATACCAAGTTTAATTTACAAAGCTATAGTTAAAGATCCATTCTCATGCATTTAAGTATTAAATATAGGCCTTATAGTTTCATACCTAAAAACAGGCTAGCCTAATCCATTTCTATTTTAAGGATTTACAAATTATCCAAAGATTCTTGAATACAGAAGAGAATACTTTTCAATCCAAAATTTCCTAAGAGGGCAAATGAAATGATGAATGAGCTGCTATTTAAAACAAAGTTATTATTAACTATAGTTTTCAATAAAACACTTAAATAAAAAAGATAAAAAGACCTTAAAAAGAACAGCTTCAAAGTACACACTGAGGAACTCATAAAAGTAAAATTGGATTTTACTTAATTGAAATAGAAAGCAGTTATTTTTTTTTTTTTTTTTTCAAAAGGCCCAAATATATTCAAGATCTTTTAATATATATATATATATTAATGTATATTATACACTTATCCAAGTAAAGAATAATAATGAAAAAGAGTTGACCCATGAATAAAAGAATTAAATTTAAATAGTTTTTTTCTCAAGGGCTAGTATCATTTCTTCTTTCTTCAGCTCCATCATCATGTTAACCGGATATTAAGTCATATTGTTAAGGATATTCAAGTATATTGCTTGTATTAGTACATACATCATACATATATCTTTATCGTTAAAAAAGACGGGAAAAAAATATAAAGATAAGTACATATAGTGGAGGCTAAACTATTTTCTGAAAAGTTTTTCAGCTCTTCATCTTGTTAAATGCGTACTAGATTTACATACATACATAAATTTACACCACTTGGATTGCAAGGAGGCCTATATGGTAGCAATGTATAAAAGGTTTATCCATGGAGATGGTATCGGTCATTCATATGGGACTTAAAATATCTTTCTTTCCCTGTTATCAGTCCTTCAGAAACACAGTTTATTTTATAGCGCCCTCTACATTTTCACTTATGTACTACATAGATGATAGTTTCAATTTCTTCAGTAAAACTTTGAGTGTCTTTCATTTATATTTATATTTGAAGAGACACAGTACACGGAAATATTTTGTCATTACCCTTAAAAGCATGTATGTATTACTCTTATAAACAATAGGAAATGAGGAAATAAAATAATAATATCAACACCGCAAGGTGGCACAAAGATAATTGAGTCTGAGTAAAGACACTAGATACAAAGTAAAATAAATTTATACTCAGTTTTGTTCTTAAAAAAAACTGGCTATGTACAAAGAACATGCTGTTTTAAAATATTGTGTTTCCTCAATGTGTGCCCCACTGATCCACAGATATGAAAAACCCAAACAATGAAAGCAAAGTGCTCAATGACACTGAGGTATTTTCAACGGCTCAAATATTTGTGGGTATGTATGTTGTATTTCAAAAACGACATTTTCTGAGAGAAAAGGTTGTCTTCCCAAGCTAACAAGTTCGGTTTTTTTTCAGTTTTTTTTTGACTTTATTTTATAGCTTTTGAATAAGTCCAAATGCAAAAACAATGTGTCAAAAGTACATATGTATGGGCGCAGGTTTTAAATCCAGGCAAGTTCTATGGCACAGATTTCGTATCTGTTTCGTATAAGTTCTTCCTTAAAAGTTAGGAGGGGGGGTCAATTTCTACATTCATACATTTGCACTACATACTTGGAGGTTGTGATAAATAATACATTTGAACAAACACATATATATATATATATATATATATATATGGTAAGTATTTTGAGTAACTAATCAAGTAAAAGAGAGAGAGAGGCATAAACGAAAAACAAACAAATCCACTTTTTATAAGTATACTTGAATGTATTTACATATATACATACATACAATAATATACATTGATATGTAGGTACACAAATAGAATGCAGTACAATTTAGATTTTTTTTTATTCATAGGAAATACAAACATTCTGCTAATAATATGCATGCTACTTTAAGAAGTAGTAAAAACAATATATGTATATATGTAGGCATGAATATAGAGTGAGACGTGATGACTGACTTTCAAAAATAAAAAGCATAATAAGTACTTCTCTGTAAGCCTTAAAAAGCTTCTGTATTATATTAAAAGTAAGGTTATTTTTAGATATAGTATGTACTCCTATTTATTTATTTATTTATTCGTCAGTTGTCTACTCTTGCTCTGTATTATTTTTCTATAATATCATCTAAATGGGTTCATTTACTCTAATTAAATCTTATTCACCTATGAATATCCCTAATATTTCACAAAGGATAGTTTATTAGTGTGTGAGAATGATGTTCTAATTTCAAGTGCCATAAAGTTTCAAGGTCGTTTATCGTCCTTCTTTTGGAAAAAAGAATACAGGGATGCATTGAAGGTTGTCATGAGTTGAAAGACATAATAGTCCTTTGTTAGTGCCCCTTCAAAATTTCCCGGGCAAATTTTACTTGACACTGTGCTCTCATGTCTGTGTTTTACTTTCAATCTAAAGTATTGCACAAATAAATGAAATAAGAAAATAATAACACATGACATCATGCATTAGTCTATGGTAATAATGCAATTTGAGACTTAATATATTTTTGTCACCTAATCTCCATAGAAAAAATAGAAGCTAAGGAAAATAATTAAATATTTTCATGAATAATGTAACTAACTTCCTTGTTTATAGACAGTGTGGTCTAATAACATAAGTTAGATGATTACCTGAAAGAAGAGGCGAAAATATTGTAGCAAAAAGGAATGGGATCCTATTTTATGATTGTAAAGGTGGGTAAAGTTTACCCATAGGGAGTGAGGAAGAAGAGTTAACAACATCATCAACTATATATGCCTCAAACAACAGGGCCTTACTTTTGGTTTATTATGCTTTCATTGACGTCAATGAAAATGATCTATTAATGAATTGAAAATCTGTTTTTTGTTATTTTTCTTTTGTGAATACCCAAATATTTATTTTGCCTATATTGTAAAATAATGCATTGCACATAACTCTTCATTTTTTTTTTGTGTGTGAGAGAAGATGAGGGAACCAATGGTTGTTAAGGATGTATACAAAAATAGGTATTGAATTATTTGTATATTGGCCTCATAGGCCTATTCTTTAGTTTATGACTAGTAAAAAGTGATATTGTAGCAAGATTTATAAAGTGTATTATAAGTAGAACTTTTATTGAGGTGATAACGATTATTTTGGAAATAAATGTAATGTATTTCTTATATTTCTCAATAATATATCAATGAAATAATTAGAAGAGTTGATAAAATTTAAGTGACTATTCAAAAATTACCACTGATGGGTTAGGACCAAAACTGCTACTGTATAGAAAAACATGAATTTTACTCATAAAAGAAATAAAACCTATCCCTTAATCACCATGAATGAACATTCAACAATATCAACAATGAAATATAACAAAAAAAAAAAACCCTTAGATTTGCTTTAAAAGGAAAATCGATATTATGTTAAATTAAGAGTAGATTAAAACATTAGAAAATCTACAGATATTTGAAGTAAATGACATTTTTACCCCTATTAAATAAATAATTAACTAAAAGAAAAAGTAATAATTGGAATTCAATTTGTGAATGTTTATCATAATGGTTAAGGGAAGAAAAAAAAAGTAAAGCCATTGAAACCATTCAAGGAATAAATAAAAATATTTTATATGTGGGGTTTATCAACATATAAATTATAATGATTTATATCATTGTTTAATATATATTTTTGATTCAATGCTTTTCTTTTGGTAGACTGAAAAGCTTTAAAAATCAAAATCAAACGTTGACCATTTTTTGTCCAAAACTTATTGATATTTTATAAAGTACATACAAAATCAGAAATATTTATTCTAAATAACAAAAACAGATTAATTAAGAAAAAGCTAATAAAATTCAAAATACATAAAGTTTACATCTGAACTAAAAAGACTTTTTATATTCTACCATATAAATTATTTACTGTTTGATATATAATATTTATCCTTCAAATGAGCACATCTATTTTATTGAAAGATGAAATTTCTAGGGTGTTATTCATCTTTAAATAAAACAATTTTTTTCAATTTAACTTTTTATTTTGTCGAATGGAATAGTCGACTTAGAGCTCAGTTATATCTATATTTGAAAATAAAATTAAATTTAACAATCAATGAATTTATTTTTGTGTAGTTTCTATCTTTTTCTTCATCAAAAATTATCTAAAAGCCAATAGAAATTGTAAAACATTCAAAAAATTGAAATTGAAAGATGTAAATGGTCAGATTTGATGCAAAAAAAAAAAAATTGCGGATGGGAAATGCATATGTTATATTGTATATATAAACATATTAAAATCTTGTAAACAAAGTAAAAACAAACTTATTCTATTGACTTTTATCATTATAAAAAGTAACAAAACCAAAAATATTTTTATTTTAGTCCTCAATCATGAATCTGTAATTAGCTTTTTTTTATCAAAATTCTACATAATCAATAATATATATTTTTGTATCTCAAAACCCCAAAATGAGCAAAAATATAATTTATTTAATGATTGAAGTCATCGACAAATCATAATTATATGTAAGCTTTTCCTTGCCCATTCAAAACGGTCCTGATGAGCAAATGTTATCTCAATAATAAATAAACTCATTTCTTACTAATGTCTTTGCTTTTTTTATATAAATATATATATTAATGATATCTATCCACTCATTGTAATTTAATATGAGTACATTGGACATAATTGAATAAACATTATATAAATTATATCATTAAAAAAATAAATTCATCTATGGTTGCAAATTTATAAAGAACTTTATTAGAATTGACTCAACCATATTTTATATAACATATGTATATATTAGAGTACGTTTCAGAATGTAGTGAACATTAAACTTTAAATTTTTTTTTTTGAAGATCTTTACCTACTCCATTTTTTTATTTTGTTGAGTAAGCTAATATACAATTTGAAAAATAAAAAAATATTAACATTATGAAGTTCCTCAACGTCTTCAAAGTTTAGAAAATTGACAGTTTTTTAAAGGATTTCATTTCTTTTATAATCCAAAAATATTGAGACATAATGTTTGATACAAACATGATATGTAATAATTAAAGTGTTATTTTTATTAAAAAGTAAAAAAAAAAACAAGGTTAAAAATGACATCTAATGACTTTGTATAACGTTTTGTTGCAATTAATGCTGAATTTATTGTATTTACTGAAAGAAATAGGAAGAAAAGAATGCTCGTTATGCACAATGCATTTGTTTTGTCTCCTTTATGCTCCTCAAAATACATTTTAAAGATTACTTAATTAACTAAAACAAGCTATAAAACAACAAACGCTATAACACAATGTATTTGGATGATAATGAAAGAAAAAGATGAAATTTTTCAAAAAAAAAAAAAAATAAGTCAATTTTCTTAACCTTAAAAATGAGGGATTACACAATGTTAAAATTTTTCAATTTTTCAAATTGTATATTAATTTGCACAACAAAATGAACAAATTTATGGGGTAAGACCTTCAAATATTTAAAATTTAATGTTCATTACAAATGGATTGGCACACTAATATCACATATAATATGCATCTATACACATATTATTCACTTGACTTTCATATTAAATTTAAGTATACTGCTTTCTTTTTTCAATGATTTATATCTTTTTTTTTATGATAAAAAAAAAAAATACCAAATAATTGATTGTTTTTTTTCCCTTTGAAATCTTTTAAAGATTTCCTGGGATTTCAAAAGATATTTTTTATTTTTCCTATTTTACTTTTGAAAATCCATATCGTGAATTATATTGAATTTTTGTAATCGTTTTTATTTAAAAGCAGTAACTCACTACAAATGTACATACGTAGGCTCAAAATAAGAAAAAGCATAGATTATTAAGCAGACTGAATACCATATTTATCTACACTCCTCAATGGGGGGGGGGTTAATAAAAATGCTGTCATATAAATATTCATAACTCCATAATCCCGCAACTTTTCATAGTTTTTTTTTTACTTTTTCAAGAATTGGAGAGGGACCGCCCTATTTGGAGACACAAACTCCAAATTCCAAACCATGCCATGAAATTTTGGCTAAGAAACAGTTTTGGTATGATGAGAAAAACAACTATACAGTGATTGGGCCATGATTTGATTTTCATGTGACTGTTTATTACATTGTTTTTAAGATTAATTTTTTGAACTTTTATATAAGCTAATTATTCAATTTTTTTATCTCCCTCTAAATAATGAATATTCGTCGGTCTGTTGCATAATAAATGATAATTGTATTCCTTATCAATAATGTTGGACTCTAAAGAGTTAAACCCATATCATAATGAACTACTGTAATGTAATATTAAATTGATTTTTTAATTAGATTAAGAGAGTCTGACCAACAGAAGCGCTGTCAAGCGAGAAAGTGGGGAATTTTGGGTTTTACAGAATAAGTTGATATATAAAGCAGCAACATAAATTTGTTAACAATAGAATCTATTTTTTAATAGAAATGCAGCTACAACAACAGTTCTGAGAATATAGAATACATATATCAGTTTCTCTTTTATAAATTGAATTTAAACGAACTTTCCTATGCTAAGGCACTAGGCTTGGTTGTAAACTATTGTTAAAAACATTGGATCTGAATTGGCTTTATTTTTAGACGTAAAAATTATATATATATATATATAGGTACTTAATACGTTGGTAATAAGTTATTATCATTTCAATAAAGTAAAACTTAAATGTACTGAGGAATTCTCTACCCAATATATCTATATCTTGTGAATGATGATGATTCTATATACTACTAGTACAGGTTATCTCATCTTCTTCTTCTTCATTGATGGATATTTTATGGTCCTTGGATTTGACAATCATCGTATTAAAAACAATCAAAAAGTGTATATCCTAAAAAAAAATTATTTTGGCTTCAATCATATTTGGCACTGCTTAGTTATTGCTTCTTTAAGTATATAGAGGACTTTATTTATTTCTATCTATGTCTATGATCACATGATCATTATCTGCATAAGGACCAAGATGCATAAAAAGTTTCTATGATGCTTTGTCTCATTAGCAACTAAATATTTAAAGATGACTCTAAGAGAGGGAAATTACTTATTAAGACTTTGAGTACGGGGATAAAATAAAAAAAAAGTTCACTTTATAAAGTTTCCTTCATTTAATTGGATAGTAACATTGAAAAAAAAAACTCTACTATTGTGGTATTGGAAATGAATTAATATAATGAAAAAGTAGGTAATTTCTAACATGTGTTTATGAGTAGAAATAATAAATAAATATTGATTTGATTCCTATTACTCATTGGCAAAAATGACTTAATTTATATTTATTTTAGAGATTTTGAAATGTACTCACAGCAAGCCTGCCTCAAACATTTTGATATATTTTTTGAAGGCTTCATTTATTTTATAGAATATCAATTAATCAAATCACATTTATTGTATTTTATTAATACCTGTTTATTCTGTAAGCATAATAGTCCATTAATGATAGTGTAATTTAATTTCTTACCTGTAAAAAAAAAATTAAAATATACATACATTTAATATTAAAATATAAGAAATTAGATTTATATTGTTTGTTATTTTTTATATTTTACTCTCACATGAGATTTTGACAAATATATGGCCATATATGTATATGATAACATATAATAAGTGCTAGTGTATCCCAAAAATGATATATTATGTAGATAGGCCTATATATGCCTATATTCCGTCATACAATATGAGTTTATGTATAAATATAATTACAAAATAAGGAAATTTTAGCATTATACTACACTAATGGTTTTTACTAATTAAGTAATTTATTACTATTATTAAAAAGAACAGGTAAGATAGACGTTGGATAACTTCTACATAATTATTATATTAGTTCTGAATTAGGTTCATCATAATTTTTAGGAATTACATACGTACAAATATACAATAAAAACGCCCACAGAGTCACAGCTTATTTTTATTTTATGTACAATATGTCATAGAATGTCAACAACTTTCTGATATGAAAAAAAAGAAGTTTTTTCATGTAATATTAAATATGATAAAATAGGCAAAAATGAGGAGGCGGCAAGGGATTGGAAGACCTAAAACAAGACGGGTCAAAATGTATATTTCTTTTGAGCTGTTCTTTATCTCATATTTACTCTCATTTGTCAAATAAAAAAAATAAAAAATTGCGACTCTCCCTCTCAGATACAGAGAGAGAGAGAAAAGCAAAGCAAACACCATACAAATCATTAGATGGAACCAAGGGAAAGAAATGAAAAATTTGACGAATTGAAGGAAATCACAAATGTACTTCTTATGTTATTTATACTATTCAAATTAACTGATCCACGTTGCCTTTTATAAAATAGTAAGGACATTTCATTATTTTTAATGCTAAATCATTCAAATGCTCAATGTGAACAACAAAATTTGTTTTGCATCTAGTTCTGTTTTAATCCGTGTAAGATGGGTAAATATTATTTTAATACCCGTGTTGATTAACTACGTATTATTTATTTGCTTTTGCATCAAAAAATAATTGAAATTCATCTAATATGTCATAAAAGCACCTTGATTAATAGAGAAGAAAAGGATTATTCTCTATTTAAAAATAAATAAATCATGCTAGCAAATATTATTATAAAATTGAAGTAAACTTTGCTTTGATGCAAATGAACAGTAAACTAAGAAATGTTATGAAGAGTTTTTAATTATCAAATTGATTTAAAAGGGTATTGAATCATTTTTTCCTTATAAAAAGGATCAGAAATCAACATCACATCATGAACTTACTTCTATTTAAATTTAATTTTGAATGATGAATATAAATTTAAACATTTGTGAGTTAAATTAAAAAAAGCCTGTCAAGTTTTAAGAGACAATATTTTCTTGCCCTCGTTTAAACTTATGAAATAATGTGATAAAACATACAAATTTGCTTATATATATTATCTCGTCTACGAGATATTTTTTTTCTTAGCAATATTTTGCTTTTGAAGTGTGTATATACTTGCTTTTGCAAAATTCAACTTGTTTTAATAAAATTTCTTGTAGGTCCCTTAGTTAGTTAAATTTTAATTCCTGGCATACTCAGTACTCCTAGTGCACAAAAAGTCGGCCCTCAGCCAAGAATATTAGGACAAAATTTATAAAATGGTCGTTTTTCTCCACCTGGTGTCATAGCTCTGCCCTTTCTTATCTATTATTCAAAATCATTTTTTTATAATACCTTTTTGTTATTTACACTCAGTTCAAAAGTTATCTAATTCCGGGGAGAATATTGGGCTCCTTCAAAAAATAAGTCTTTAATATATGAGTCCTTTATTGTAGTTTTCATTTTTTGAAGTTGCAAAAATATGAATTGGTACATGTATGTTACATGTTACAGATCATCAATAACGACACAACCTAAGAAAAGCAAAAATAAACCCATAGAGAAATCATTATATTTTTATTTTTGGGCACCTTTCTAAAGTTCATGAATATTACAGAAATATATTTAGCGATTGAAATGATGTCAACTAATCACTTAATGTCTCATATCAAAATTTCTCTGATAAGAATAATGATATATGTAAATATTGGTTTTTTTTTATTTTACTAGAGAAATTGTAAGCAATCATGTAATGAAAACAAATTATTATTTGACAGGCTATCAGAGTCACAACTACATGATAAACACGGTTATTTCAATGTACAAAGTACTGAAAAAAAATCAAAGATGTCTTTAATGTAGAATTCAATTCATAATAGTAAAAAATAGGGTAATTTGAATAACGTACCGTATATACTTGCATATAAGCCGAGTTTAGAAGTATAAAATACAATGCTGAAATCAGGGGTCGGCTTATATGCGCATAAAACAATAAATAGAACAAAACAAAAAAAAATTTCTTTATTCATATCAAGATGTATAATTTCTCCTATTTCTTTTAGTTTGTAACATAAAAGTAAGAATTTTACATTTTTACAGTAACAAATTTCTATGAACCAAAAATATGGGGTAAAATTAGATAAGTTGAGTGCTGGCTTATATGCGGGTTTTTGCAAAAACGGGCCATTATAAAGCAGTTTCAGAGGGTCGGTTTATATGCAAGATCGGCTTTTATGCGAGTATATACGGTAGTTATTTTTTTAAGGACCAAATTGATATTTTTCTTGTATAAAATTATCAATAAATTTGGTAATAAAAAATTGGCATAAATGGATTTTAACAAGTACCTTCCGAATTGCTGAGCTACTATCTTAAATGACATGAATCCTTATTAAAATCAATTGTTGACTCCAGTCATGCAATTTGAGAATCAAGTCTGGGGACTTTTGGGAACACCAAAATATATAAAAATAGTTTTCACAGAATAATTTTTTATTTACTATTTAAAAAGTTTGATTTATTTTCTTAAATATATTGTTGTTGTTTTTTGCAACTTTAAGAAAATATTAAGAAAAACTGTTTAAATATCATTATTTCAAATATCTCGTTACTCATTGTTTATCTTTTAGTCTTTTACATATTTTGAATGTCTATATATAAATACATACATAGATATGATGTTTAAAAATTTAACTGAAGCACAATTGACATTCTGTATGCATAAACAACTTACTTATCTCTATAAAAATTCAATAAACCATGAGAGATTTATTTACTTATAATATTTACAATCTCTCAAACTTTTTTCTGTTTATTTGTAGATACAATAAAAAGTTTTATATATATACATATTTGCATTTACTCCTGTGCAGTTTTCTTTGTAACATGCACACAAGTTGTTGCAATTTATTGTTGCTAATTTTTTTTCTTGTGAAACATTTTTTCTTTATTTTTACATGACATGAGAATTTTTTTTATTTTTTTTATTTCAAACAGATTTATTTAGTTAGAACAAATAGTTTTAGGTATACCCATATTGTTTACAAGTTGTAACTTGTACAATAACCAAATTTTAAAAATAAAAATGAGATGAAACATTTTAAATGCTTTTAAATTGATGGTACTTGTTAACTTATTTTTTTTTCAATCTGATAATTTTTTTTGAATTACTAATTGATAAATATTCATAGTTGTTAATTAAAATGAATGACATTTATGATTAAACAAGACGTTATAAAACTTTCGAATTGGAACTTGTAGAATCTAATCAGTCGAGTTACAACTTATATACAACTTTCATAAATTGAATTTATATAATATACCTAAATCCCTATTAATTGCGTATTTACAGGCAATATATGTATAAGGTATAATTTGAAAATATATTGTATTGATAGGAAAATTAGCTGCAGAATACTCGCAATAAGGAATCTCTCTTCAAGAATTTTAAATTAAATACATGCATTCTAAAAATCTAATTATTAAGCATTTTTAGTTTATATGACTGTTTCTTGATCTAAATACCTTCATATGATAATATGAGGGATCTAAAGAAATTATTTCATATTAGGATGACACTAGTAAACAAAATTTTACCAGTGTAATAATTTTTCAGAAAATTACCCGAGTGTAGGTTTACTCACAATGTTTTGTACCTTTCCAGACTCAATACATTTTTATTTGAATACAAGATTTAGAAGTTTTTTTTTTTTTTAAATCAAAACAGATTATGGAATTGGTTTAACTTTATTTTTTACACATTAAGTTCTTTTGCAACAACTTTTCAGAAATAAAAGGAAGAAATAGAGTATTTTGTCTGTGTAAAGTTTTAATATTAATTTCAAATTTTGATTTTTGCAATTAAACATATAATTATTCATTTAATTCTAAGAGAAAAATATGTTAATGTCAAAATCATATTATCATATTAAAAGGTTTTATATAACTGATCAGAGAAGTAAAAAAAAGAACATATTTAAAGCTTGAATCTAATTAATCCTTCATTTTCAAAAAAAAAAAAGAAGAAAAAAAAAAAAGAATATTCTAGAGATCCGTTTAAAAGTAACGTTAATTTTACTTCAACTTTTTCATAAATAAACGATTTTGGAACAATTTATTTTATTCATTTTAAATATTGGCAGCTCTAGGAAGTAGTTCTGTGAAATAGTTTGATATTTTGAATATCACGGGATAAAAGTAATTTTCAAAGTTTTGGATAGCAACGATAAGATTGAACACAATATTAGAATAAAAGAATAAAATATACCATGTAACGGCTATTTAGCTTTTCTTTGATGTAAAAAGGTAAGCTTTGATAGATACCTATGTTGATCTTAGAACTATTTAAAGACATTACTTCTTCCTTAACACATTTATTACTTATATATCTATATCATCGTTATTGACATGTTACAGGCTTATGAAATGAGTATCAGTCAATGAAAAAAAAAATAATATCATGAAAAATATGTTAGCTTTGCAATGGTACTGTATCGATGTTAGCCCTTAATTATTAACAGTTTTTGTCAGGTATACTCGAGAGTAAGTAATGGCTTTTAAAAATAAATGACATCAGTATTATGGTAAAGAGATATATTTATACATACATATAGTGTGGTTTACGATTTAAAATGTAATTAGACATATTTTGTCCAAAATGACTTTATACCACATTAATATATATTTACTTATATAATTCTTCATATTATTTGACAAATATTATAAGGATATATTCAATAACCCGTATAAAATATAAAAGCTTAATTATTATTAATCTTGAAAACTTTGATTGCCGATATATTAAAACAATGGAACTACCTCTTGTTTTATTTTTGTTCTGAGCCCATGATATATTTTTTTCAGAACAAGGTTTTTGAATATATATATATATATATATAAAACTGTGAAGCAAGACTATTTTTTATTCGAAATCAAAAGTGCATAAAAGCAGTTTGATTTAACCTCATTCCTTTAATTAAACATTTTTGTTTGACTTTTTTTAATGCGTTAAATATTTTGTACAATTGGTGATATTCCATCGATAAGTCTATAAAATAGCTATTAATCTATACAATGTACCTTTAAATATGTGGTTTAAATTTTGTACGAGTGTACCATGAATATAATTCCATTGTTGGTACAAAAATTGTTCTGGAAGGATTTAACACGTCAAGCGTAATGAGTAGTATAAATCTCAACTTTACATGGATTTACCTTAATAAGACTATGAATGAATGATCATTCATGTTATACAGTTAATTAGTCATTTGAAATTACATAAGATGGTAATTAAACTATTACATAACTGAGTAATTTTATATAACCTTACAGCCCCTCTGTTTGTCTCAATTCCCTTTGTTAATATCCTCTATGAAACTGAAAAAAAAACAGAAAAAAAACTAACTTCAATTAAGAAGAAAAGGTCTAACGACTAATCCCAAGACAACAACTCCATATTGATAAGCTCTCCAATCAATTACTTGCCATACCTTGATAATTAGAATACAAATAAATTAATCTAAAAGAGCTTATTAGCTACATGAAACTACATGAGCTATCATAACATATATCATCCATGTACTCTACCTAAATATCTTTAGGTAGAATATAGAGTTCTACTTAGACCTAAATATAAATATGTGTTCTGTATTTACGAGGTTATGCGTAATTTGTATATATATATATATATATATATATATAATATAATTGTACCTGGAGTGGACTTTTACTCCTCTGGGACTTATGTATTATTTTTATTAATTAAGGCTCTTTTCCACCTATTTCCAAAAAAAAAGGAGATTTTATCAGAAAAAAGTTGTTTGTTAATTATTCAAAGGGCAGTCATCATTCTTGAATTGTAGGAGGTGGTAGAAATAAGAAGGAAAAAAAACAAATATGGTTATTTACCATGGATTTGTACTCATAAAAATAATTAAAAAAGGTGTAGAAAGGAATAATATATATATATATATATACATATATGTGGATTAAATTTTACTAACGAAAGTTAATGACGTATGTTCTTGTAAAAAAGTTGTAGTCAAAAAGTTAAAATCACAAGTTACTACAATATACAAAAAACTTATTTCTTTTCTAAATACTTTAAAGGAAATCTTTTTTGTTACTAGATTTGAATTTACGTAAAAGTTAGTTGACTGATAGGAGTATACAAACAACTTTGTCACCCATCAATGAACAGTTCTAAACAAACAAAAAAATTAAATTGTTCTTAAGCCTCTTTTGTGCAATTGGTAATCATAAGATGAGTAACTGGTTAATATGAAACTGCTCTTTTTTTAAAAAAAAACTCTAGTTGGATCATAATTCATTTAGAATTATTACATAAAATCATCTAGGGGAATCACGGAAAAAAGACAAAAGTCCAATTATTTAAAGGAGAGTTTAAGTCAACTTAGGGAGAAATAATTTCAAATCAAACATTACTTACAAATTTAAATGAACCTCTATGTGTAAGAACCATTTTTTACTTTTAAAGGTCATGGATTTCTTTTAAATATTTAACTTTATTAATGAATTAGCTCTTGAATATATTGTATGAAATGATTTTGTGATAGAACTTCAAGAACTTGCAATTTAATTTTTCGAATGGAATATCTGAATATATGCAACATATGTAACTCATTTTACAATATACATAGAAAGTTATTGCTCTTTTAACCTCTTTGAATAATAAAAAATAAGAATCTAATCATTTTTCTTCCCTCTTTGAACTTCCCCATAAGACAGTACGAACTCTTTCATTTTGCAGAGGCACCACAGTTAATACAGTTTTTGAAATACTGTTTTGACTCTTCCTCAAATATAAAAGTTCTACTTTTGTTGTTCCGATTACCAGCGAGTAACTTTGTGAATAAAATGGTACCGCGTACTCCAATTGTAATTGTCTAAATGAATGACTATTATCGTTGTCATTAAATATGTACATTCAAAATCCGTGGTTACAAAACTCCTTTTCAACGATATTTAACTTTTTAAATTTACGTACATAGAAACTCATTTTTAGAGTACAGTACAAGGAATGTTAGTAGTTTCTTTATAGTACATCTTTTAGTGCCGTTTTGCAATTTTACACAGCAGTGATTGATTTTACTTTTAAATATAAAAAAAAAACAGTCATTGATATAAAGTACACAGACATTGCTTATCTTATCATTTATATCTTAAGTAAACTAATAAGTGATTCAATATTATATTCCCAAAAAAGTATATTTAAAAAGTAATCCTACTTTAAATAAATAAATATTATATAAATATCAATATCTTTTTCGTTAAATCATATATTTTTTCAATATTAACAAGAAATTCAATATTTCAAGTGCATAACATTGAGTAAAAGCAAAGAGGTAGAATGAAATCTTGTATATACATACAGACATATATAAATATATATGTATGTATATTCTATAATATTTTTAAATGAATATGACAACATATGTCAAGAGAAAAAATGATAATTATAAATTAAAAAGCTATCTATGTTATACATGTATTTATATGCATATAATTATTGTCAAATCAGCATGGTTTTAATATATATATATATATATACATAGCTTTAAATAATAATATTTCCATTATTAAAGAATATATATAAATTTGCTATACTCGCAAAAAGGTTGCCTACTTACACATTTATAATATATATACATATAACCATAATTAGCCATAGAAAAGATGAAAACAACGAAGAAAGCTAATTCTTTTCCAAAGGATTTTGAAAAAAATTAAAATTCCAAATGATGCATTTTCTATACATGAGCTTTTTGAGCCCTTCATTTGAGCAGTGGGACACATTGCCGAATGGTTTTAATTATTGATAATATATAAAAAATGGTTAATTTAGCAGAATAAAAAATGAATTGAAGGTGTTCGAAAATGGACTCAACCTCCTCTTTTGGATAAAAAAGTAAAAATAAAAATACCCCAGAAAATTGATGAAATTGTAAAATGGAGAAAAACAGTTGAAAGCATTCTCATTTGAATTTTAGAGCCCAAGTGGACTAAAAATATGTATGAAGGACTGTTTTGTAGATTAAAACCTATGTAAGAATAAAATTCATAGCCCATAGCTTTAAAATTGGAACGGTACAAGACGTCAATAAGTTTTAAAGAGAATAAATCCCTTTATTCACCCTTAAAGTGGCACGAGTATCATGCCAAAAATGACCTGAGGAATCCTACATTTTAATAATAAAGTTTTCTGTACACTACATTGTATAACTTATACTCAAGGAAATATTATACGTACTTTTTGTATGGAATGGAAAACTTATAACAATTTTGTAGAGTAGACTTGTATAAGTTTGAACTTTATTTTGTTTGAAAAGGCATTTAAATGATATATAAATATAGTTTTTAATTAATAATATTAAAAAAAAAGAAGAGAAAACGAAATACAAATTTCAACTTTCTTCTCAATTCCTAAGAAGAGGGAAAAAAATACAAAAAGTGCTTCACTATCCGACCCAACCAACAACAACAACGTTTCATAATATATTCAAAATAACTGCTTTTTATTCATTTCAAAGTTTTAATGAGATACTTCTAATCAAATAATAAAGGTTGTCATCATAAATTTTTTTTTAATAAAAAATATGTAAAATGCTCAAATTGAATTATTATCAAACTATTTCAAAGTGATTTTGACATATATAAGTACTACTGCTCTTAACTATTTATCTACCTCTATATGAATGAAATTATTAATTATTCAAATATCCCAAGAGGGTAAGTTAGTCAATTTAATCGAACTTTAAAAAAAAAATTAATTAAATTGTCTTATAAGAGAAATAAGATTTTTTTTTTTAAATAATAAAAAAAAAAGTTAACTCATTCAAATAAAATAAAATTTTTTATTATATGGAACCCAACTGATTTATAATTATTTTTTTTGTATGAATATGATATTATATGAGTTTTTATATATATCAAACCCCTTCAATGTTTTTTGTTTCTTTCAGAAGCTATTCAAAGTAAGGGAGGGGGGGGGAATTTAATGATTAATATCATAAAGTTTTAACTCTTTTGAGTATTACAAAAATTTGATTGTCGTTATTTAGCTTAAAATGAGATTTATGTTGATAAAATGTTATCATTAAATTAATTATAGTATATTTTGATACATCATAATACCCCCATTGTATTGTGAGTGTACTGTAATTTGTTTTTTTTTAAAATATGTTATTTGTGAGCATTTTAATTTAATAGGCTCTGAGTCAATTCGGGTATATATATATATATAGCTACAAAATGAATTAAAACAAAAGACAAATACTATAAAATATATAATTAAATGATTGTTTTCATTTTTTTCTTCTTTCATGTTTGTGTTTAATTTTACTGCTGCCTGATTAAAGCCTAGGATTAAAGACAAATTTAAAAGAAAAAAAGAAAAATCGTTCGAGTTCTCAAATTTTGTATGTATGATTATTCGATATAGGTCTAGGTTCTATGAGAACGTACCCAAATGAATTTTCGGTGACAAATATTTATGGAGAAATGCTTTATGCATGATGTTTGTAAGCAAACATATTTTTTAAAGAACTCGATGCTCGCTTTGTTGTACCTGGCAAGACACATACAGGTAGGCAGGCAGAAGTGATTTCATTTTTTGACATGTAACCATGTTTTGACGCTGGGGTTGTGTCCAAGTACAACTGTTAAGTTTGACTTTTGTGGAGTTTGAGTGTTGAGACTCCATTCTATGTTATTTTTTAAAATTGCCAGTTAATTTTGAACTTCAAACAACAAATTATGTAATTATGAATCTGGAGTTTTTTTTTAATTCTAATTATTTTTTACAACTTTTAAAGGCGTAAATACCATATTAGAGAATAAATAGTAAATTCAAAAATTACTTATTTTGATCATAGCTTAACTTTAAATATGAAATATTTTCTTTACTTCATGAAAAATATTATTAAAAAATCCTATTTCTTGAAGGGATTTTGTCAAAGGAATAACAATGTCTCCTTCTTCTTTCTTTTTTTCAAAAACAAAAATAATTAATTTTACACGTTGTGAAAAAAGTCAATTCATTTTTTTCAGAAGACAATATATGTACATAGATTTAATTTCAATCTTTTTAAAACATGATTATGGTCGTGCAGAAAGTGAAATTCTCTCTGCGTGCACCTCTGATAATGTCAAAATGTACATAAAAAAATTGGGAGAGCATCAAGTTCCTTGATAAAGTTTGAATTTAAATTATAGGAGAAACGATACATGAGGTGTTTGTATTTAATCAATAGAAATATATTTCAGACTACCAACTGATTTTGGAATGATTGCCACTGGCCGAGAATCCCTCTTTTTTAACAACTTAAATCATGATTACTACTTTATATTATGTTAAGATATCAAAAGTAAGTACAGTTAAATATATGTGCAACACTTCAGTTTCAAAAAAAAAAAAACTTTTCCTCTTATTCATAATGGATTTAAAACTCGATTTAAAAATAATTATATTTTAATCATTCAATTTGCACTTAGGAGGAATTCATAAATATTAAGTTAATTTCTTGACATTCATTGACTCAAGCTATGAATATATTTTTATACATCTTGTTATTCAAAGGAATTAAAAAAGAAACATGTTTATTCATTTTTCTAAATACCGTAATATATATATATATATACAAACTTATTTAATTAAACGAGTTACATATTTATATGTATATCAAAGCTTCCCCATAATACACATAAATAAAAAGTATTTCTAACATTTAGTGCGTCTTGGGAATCTAATAGAAAGTGGTGCTTTCTGCTGAGCTAATCATTTTTTTATTTTATTTTAAATACAAAAAAAAAAAAAAAGAAGATCTTAGAAGGAAGGAAACAAGTGTGCTTAGACTATTAAAGGGAAAAAATAATACATATCTGGAAAAACAAACAGAGATTAGGCTATAATAATATGTCTATAATTAGCCCTCTGTATGAGGTTTGGATATCGGCCAAGAAGCATTTGGGATTTACATTCATTAAAAAAGTTGTCATAGAGGGAAGTCTTTTTATCCTCTCAACGATTACATACAGCAAAAGAAATACATACACTTAAAAATAATAAAACATATTTTTGGTTATACAAATGTATGTGTATTTATATTTGAAAAATGTATTCACAAGAAAATGGAGTTAAAATATATTTACATATGTTAAGCACTATACTTAACAAACGACTATTCTTCAAAATACATAAGCATATCTTTTTTTTTTTTTTTTTTAGTTTCATGGATTAAAAACAAAAAAAAACCCACATGTTCAGTTTAAATAAAGTATATATTAAGTAAATGTTTGAATTTATTTATTTATAGACGATATAAATTATACAGGGCTAAAAAATAAAAAATCTAATTATCTTTTGTAAAATCTAATTAGTCACATTTTTTGATGTATTTTGATGAATCAGTGAATATATATAATTGAAATCTTAAAGATATCTTACATAGTTATTTTTAACTTGTATACACATATATAGTGATTTTTTTTCTTTCATAAAGAAAAAAATGTATATAAATCTACATTTATATGTACATAAATAGATTATTTGTTTATACGTGTTTTCTTACAGGAATTTAAAGGAAAAAGAAGACTTTTATGGCTTGATTTAAAGTGATTTGAACTTATGTAATGCACTAATATCCCAGATTACGATTGCTTTGTGTAATACACTTTTAGTATTAGAATAACAGGACATGGTCTTAGATTAGTAAAAGTTCTTTTGCCTATGTCACCTGTTCATGACATCTCATCTCATTTTTGAAAGAAGTATCTAATGTAAGAGCTTTTTTAAATGTAGCTATTTACAAGTCACAATCTCATAGTTGTAAGAAAAAAAACTCACTCAAAAATATTTGTAAATTTCCTGAGTGTGAATGATAATGTACTAAAAATTAATATTAATAACTCAATATTAATAGTGATACAATAAAAATGTTATACTTTTATAACTAACACCAGTGTTTTTTGCTTTAAAAAAACAAAAACAAATCAAATTAATATTGGGGCAAAGCTTTACTCTCCAGAAGCATATAATTTTTTCCCCAAAAAAAAATATTAATTACTTGCTTTGTAAATGATTTCCTTTAGATGATGAAAAACTGAGAAGCTATTAGTTTCTGAAATAAACCCATGGAAAAATGACCTTACTCTAAGTGTTATATCCTTTTGTATAAAATATAAACACATATTTGATTTCTACATTAATTTTTTCATGAAATTCAGTTTATTTCCTAGTAGATATATAATTTTTTTTTTCTTACGAAGAAATTGTCTCAAACTCTTACAGAAAAAAAAAATATTGAGAAGAAAAGAGTTTAGCAAGACTCAGTCATTGAATTCACCTGACAAAAGGGATGTATTCAAGACATATTTAATAGATGATTTTGTACTTGTTTTTGAATAACAAATTTAATTATATCCATTACAATTCAGCAATTTTTTGAAGAAGCTGAGAAATTGTTTCCGTGAATTTAATTAACTCTTTGAGACTCTGAGTGCTACAAATTATAATGTTGAAGTTTAAATGTTTTCTTTTTTGATAGAAAACTGCTCAAAAACCTTATTTGCTAATTAAATATATTACAAATTCGTAATTTGTAAGCATCAAATATATCTAAAATTATATATGAATCCATTAAAATTTAAAATAGTTTAAAATATTTTTTTTGTAGGTAATTTATATATTTAAAATTAAAGAGACGGGGTAGTTTTGATTTGCGAGCAATATTGATATGGGTAATACATGGATTTGCTTGTAATACAAGGCAATTAGGGTCTCCTGAGGGAGTTAAAGGGTCTCTCCGCCTGTATTGAATATTTTCGAAGAACTCCATATTTTAGCAAATGGTAATTTGAAAAAAAAAAATATGCTTCTAAAAAGGAAAAAACAAAATAAAAAAAAATTATTTAGTAAAAGAAGACCAATTTAAAAAAATAAAATAATATTGAAGACATAGCAAATTTGTTGTAAATATGTAGGTTGTCTATGGTAACACTATATTTTACACCTGCTCCCCAACTATAAAAGTCCTGCCAGGCCACCACTGATTACACGGTATTACTGCATTATTTATTTTATAATTTACTTTCCAATATTCTTAGTTAATATTTTATGGTACTTACTCGTAAATGTATAGGACATATGTAAGTACTTTGAAAAGAATCAAACTTTTTATTAAAATATATCAAATGATATGCTCCTAAAAAAAGGCTGAAGGTTATGATCATATAAGAAGTAATAAATTTATAAAGTGTCTATCAAGTAGGCATGTAACTTTACTCAAGCAAAGTTAAATAGTATTATTAATAATAATAGTGAGGTAGAAGGAGGAAGGAAAAGCCTACCTCAAACACTGTCAGATCTGACATTGAAAAGTTAAAAAAAAAACCCGTAATATAAAGAAAAAATATTAGTAGTAATAATAAAGGTGAGTTAAGTAGAATTCATTCTGAATGATATTCTGTAAATATATTTGAAAGATTTTTATTCCTCTTATTATTATTATTATTATTTCAGATCAATGTAAATGTTTGTTTGTTTTTCTCCCATCTGTATATATGTTGGATACATAAATCAGTTTTTTCCTTATACGAATGTATAAATGTACATAAAGTATACTCCTTTTCACGATGTTATCTCTTATGTAAAAAGTTAGGTATAAGGCTATTTTTTTTCTTTTTTTATGTATATTTTTTAAAACATGGTTAATGGATTTCAATTTATTTGATGTTGTTTTGTGCATATGTAAATGTATATATATATATATATTTGTTTATTCTTTATTTATTTTTACACTCTTTATACTCAAAGAACAATTCTACGATAGGGTATGTATTAAATCATGTTTTAAATCACTAGGAATTAATAAAACAGGCCTTAAAACTTTTAGTATTATTTATGTTTATATGTATATACCAATCGTGAGCAAAACTTTATCAAATATCTTAAATTAAGTAGTGAAAATATTTTTCATTAATATGTTTCTTTCATAATTATAAAAGAATTATTTTTTATCCATCTAAATAACTTTTTGTCAATGACATTAGACGTGATAAGTTTTTGGAATATATATATTTTAAAATTATAATTAATGAGGGTATAGTTTAAAAATTTTGGGAGTTGATACTCCACAAAGAAAAAGGACTGAGTTTCAAATTATTTAATATCTGGCTCACAAACCAAGTTATTAATATTATTACTATAATTATATAATTCTCATTATATAATAACCGATATAAAAATATTAGACTTGACTAATTTGATTTTTATTATTTGCTTATGATGTCAAATAGAACGTGAGTATCATTTTTAAAATAAGAAATTTTGTTAATTTATGAATTCTTTAGATTACGCATCATAATGACCAAATATTTATGCCCTTGATCAATAATTCTCCATCCACTACAAATGTATTTGGGTACATTTATATCTAATAAAATATTAATTAATGTTCAAAGTCTCTTTAAACTATTAATTACACAACAAGATAGAATAATCTCAAATGAAATACAGTTCTCTGGGCTCAATAAAAACAGCCATAGGAAATGACATGAACCTAGGATTTGTCAATTGTGAATATTTAATGCTTTAGAAATGTATATTTATATATATGCTTCTCAAACTATGGGGCTTGCCCCATCAGATGGACAAAAAGCAACTCCAGGGAGAGAAAGCAAAATACTTTTAACTAGTATCATTATATTAATTTAAAAATTTCAAATTCTCAATTCAAAGGTAAAAATGCAAAAGCTTAAATATTAATCTAACAAGGGGGATGGCCCTATTTAAAAACGTTTGGAAGCACTGCTTTATATGTTCAAATACCTTTATGAACAAATCAAATTCTAGAATCATCTTCCCTTTCATCAACACCATCTATTTTTGTAGCAAAAGTCATGTTACACTAAAGTTTAATGAGCAAAAGCAATAGATCGAAAATGGGTTCAATTGTATTCTAGTTATTTGACAACATTTCATTTGTAATTGAAATACTCAATATTGTGTTTACTTTGATTAACGTTACGGTAGATATTCTACTCATATGAAAATGTTTCACTAATTTATAAAGTATGTAAAATAGTTAGTAAAAACTTTAAAAAATAAGACACCTTATCACAAAAAGAAAAGTTATCTTAATTTAACTATTTAGATATGTTAATTTTTTTTTAACTTTGTGACAAGCCTATCTGCAGTTTTGAGTGAAAACTGGTTCAAATTTGTGAATTTGTAGCATGCTTCGAAACATTTTCTTTCATTTCTACAATCTGAAGAAAATTTTAGTAATTGTGAATTATTCATGTAAGATCAAAAAAACATCAATATTTTTTGTAAGGTTTTATTTTTGGTCAGTATGTTCAAAAGAAAACCAAAATGAAATTATATTATTATTTCTTTTCAAAACAATATCTTAATGCAAAAGGGAAAAAAATGCAAACTTGATTGACGATGATAAATATATTGCAACAAACATACATGTATTTGCCAAAAAAAAAACAAGAAATTGCGATATCAAAGGAAGAAACCCATTCCTCATAATCAATATCAAAAGTTATAAATTCTTAGGTATTTGTGATTTAATTTGTTGCCTTAATTTTTTTTCTTAATTGAAATCATCATCCTTTCAAAAGGTACATAAATCTAATGATATATCCCATGCAATAATCAAGCATGAATGACTTTTTTTAACCAAAGATATAAAAAAAACTGATATAATTTGATTAAAATGTACAATTTATTTTAATACCTGATGATATATCACGTTGACTGTTTTTATCTCTAGAACCAAAAGAAAGTAACTCCAATATTTACACATCTTATTTGTAAGTCGAAAGTTAATTACATAGAGCACTGCAATTTTGCCTTTGTTTATGATGCGCCAAGGAATTCTGTCGTTAAATGGTTTTATCTAAATTATTTTCATGAAATATGGTTTTGAAAAAATAAAATTACCACAACAAGTGCAATGGAGAATGAGTGACTCACTCAAGAGACGAAAGTAAGAGGCTGTTCAATGTGTATGTAAAAACTGCTCCTTCGATTATGTCAAAAAGTATATGATTATTCATGTTGTAGATGTGAAACTTCTGGAATCCTAGTGTGTGTAGAGGAAGGGAGGGAGAGTTTATACGTTCCAATATGCACCATTTTAAAACCAAATCAAAGTGAAGTGTTTGTATAATTATATATATAATAATAATATTAATTATTTTACTTTTTAAATTTTGGATTTTGTATCTGATCGTTTTGTGAAGAAACTTCATTGCATGTGTACATTATCAAAATACAACCATAATTTTTTTTATTCGTTTTTATTGTACACCTGTATCAACTTTCCCTTCTTTCACTTCCTGTTTATTTACTTTGTTTATGTAAATACGTGTTATTTTTCTATTTAAAGTATTTATAAATAACTTTTGTTCTTTCAATAATGTGTTTTCAAATAGTTTAAAAAGTTTTTATAAAACCCCAACAGTGGAACCCAAATTAAAATGCCTACTTTGATTTTTCACTTTTTAAAGACCAAAATATGTTTTTTGAAGAAAATTTGGATTTCTTTTTATTTTATTTTTGTCTATGTGATGCACAATGGAAGAGTACATGGAATCATCTATCTATGAGTGGATCCACTCATTAAAATATTCATTAATAAGAGATAGAGAGAGAGAGAGAGAGTGTATCAGCTCTCCCTCCTTTCCCGCATATATTTTCAAAAATAAGGTAACTCTGATAAAAATGAATGTAACTTTTGTAGGTAAAATTTACAACTTTATGATTAGAAAAGCAAAAAGTGTTGATACTCTTGTTTTTTTTTTGTTTTTTTCAAAATTAAATACAGTTAGTAGGTTGTTTTGGTGGAAGAATCTTCCACTAAAGAATGAATTAAAAATTGAGTTCCACAAAGTGTATTAATCATTTATTGCGTTCGAAACTTAAACTATATTACACTAATATTATTATAAATCTATAAGGTCTTTCTCTCTTGATGTTAGCAAAGAATCTTCGATCAATCGTACTATAGAGATAGGAAAGGTGATTGTAAATATCAGTCCTGAAATTATGTTATACAAAATATGGTAACTCTAATAAACAATATATATACTAGTGTTCTTTGCCTTGCAATAATTACGTATCTTTTTCTAATTTATATAATCTATACTTACATATATTCTATATACTACTAATGGGCAAAAAATACCCTGATGCGATGGACTTGTGGCAACGGTTTTCCAATTTTTCAAATAGTTATCAAAAATTTTATTAAGTCAATAATTACGGAACAATAACTGCTAAGTTAAGATATGCTATTAAATTTAAAATCGGATAATCTGTTTCTTGAGTAGTATTAAGTTATGTATCTTGAGAGATAAACCACGGTTTCTTAAAATTTCAAAAGAATACATTCTGGAATATTCATTTAAACTTTTTTGGTTTTACTGGGTACTGATACGACAGTAAATGAGAGTAAGTTTACTTTCATCTGCTTTACTATTTTCCCTATTGGAGATTACATAGCTACAATAATTAAACAATACGAATCCGTGTATTAGCATACTTGGACTGGATGTACCCTCAAATACAGTTGTTATTTAGTACTATCAAATATCGTATATCACTCTGATGTACTGTCAACCAACAGGTATCAACAACATTTCTCTAAATTGCATTTTATTCATCATCTTTCAGACGTTTATAAAATCGAAAAATTCGATAGGAGCTCTTTACAAAAGGAGGTGTATCTCAAACACTAATGAAAACTTGAACGTATAACTTGGCACATATGTCAGGAACGGTATTGTCAACTTAACAACAAAAACATTTGTACCTTTCAGAATAAAAAATGTATCAAATTTCCCAGTATTTATATATTTAGAGAGAGAGTAATGCTATTCCTTTATTGAAAGAGAAGTATCTTTTATTTAGATGTCCTTGTATTTACAGATCTTAATCGTTTAAGACCTGTAGGGTTTTTTTGTATGTAGATACATGTTCGTTTTTGAACTGAGTGTACATATTATGTTGGTGACAAATATAATCAATGTTTATTTTTTGAGGGGGAACTCACCTTCTTACACTGGGGAAAGAAAGGTTCAACAAATAAATAAAGGAAAAGTAATAATCAAGCAAGAAATGAAAGAGAAATTATAGAGTTGTTAGAGTCTGCTCAAATATTTGTTCAACTTTCACAATAAAGAATAACATTTCAAAGGTATATTTATATATATATATATATATATATATATATATACTATTTTCTTCGTTTTTCATTCAAGAGGCATTTCTTAGTGGAGGAAATATTAATACAAATATACATACATAGTATATATCATATAAAGAGAATCTTCTTATTAGGTTATCCTTTCTCAACATACGCCATCTAGGTTTTAAAATTGATTTTCACATAGCGCCAAGTGCATGTTGCCCTTTTAAGCATATCTAATCTTTAAACTACAACAATCTTTCTGTCTCTAATAAGAAGGTTTTGCAACATCTTTTTTTACTTATATATTGAAATAAATTTTCACACTAGGGACTGAGAAATATCCAAAAATTTCATTTAATGCTTACTTAATTTCCTTCCTTTTATAACAAAACTATTTCATTTTGAGAATGAGAATTGCTGGAGCTTGAAAATTGTAGTATCACAACAATATTGCAACAAAAACACCGCGCTATATAAAATCCAGCTTTAATCTGTTCTTCTTGGCTTTCACACACTCTTGTATAATGGAGTTAACCTATTAATTTTTGTGGTAACTTGACAAACAACCAAGTTTTTTGTTTCCTAGACCCTTTCTATGTATATAACCACAAAATAAGAGTAACAGGTACAAAATGTGTATTACTTATAACCTAATGATCAACAGATAATTTACCAAAAAGATTGTTTCTTCCTCAAATCATAAATAGTGACAGAATCTAATTCATAAATTATAAACAGCTTATATACATCTGACAACATATTCAGTGACTAAAAAAGGAAAGTCAACAAAAAGTGATCTTCATTGTATCTCTGAGCCTTTTCTCCAAAAAGGGTAATAAAAAGCTCTAAAATTATTTGACACAAAGGATATGTCGTCATTTTTCCCAATTTTGAGACGATTCTTAATTAAACAGAAAATAAAAAAAATGAGCAATAAGTTGAGCAAAATTGAAACTACATACGATATTGGACTATTCAACACTTGATATTTTAGATATCTTTGCTCCTTAATAAGCTTTAATATATATATATACAATTTTTAAAGCCTAGAATGATAAATAAGTATCATGGAGTTTATTATTTGAGATTAACAAATAATGGGAGCATGTTGAATACGTATGTTTTATGCACTTGGCATAAAGAAAAAGTGAAGAAATGAGAATATAAAAAATGTATGCGTGTTATACGCGGTACCAAAAGATGCAAATCTATTTATTTGTGGCTTCTCTGGGAGTCTTCTTCGTACAATCTTGTAAATCAATTTCACTCCATAGTTTTAAAGGAACCACATGAAAAAAAAATCACATTTTTTGATATTTCACATATTTCCAAATCAAAACACTTCTATGAAGAATGATTTTTGTCATTTGGGTACACCCTAAAATATACAGGTATATAAATAGGAACTGTAATGTATTTAAATTTAATATAAATTTGAACAAAAAAAAAGAATGAATTTCTTGTTTTTACTTAGTTGACCTGAAAAAGACCGAGAAAGTAAACTCAAGTTCGAGGGAAGTCTTTGAACTCTTGCACAAAAATGATTCAATAAAAATGATTCAATCTTTTCTAAAAAGAAGTTTGATTATATATATATATATGTAAATATTTTAAGAGCCCAATATTTATATACTATAGGTAAATATTTCGACTTATGAATAACTCTCAAGTGAAGGAGCGTCCATTCAGAAATACTTTATCCTAAATTAAAAGAAAGTCACTGAAAGGGGCCTATGCAATTTTTCTAATGTGCCATTGATAATAATGAGAACACATCGGAATTACTTTCATTTTTTTTTGTACAACCTACATATGTATATAAAAGTACGGTACATATCTCATAGTTATTAATGCTCTTCTTTTTTACCCTTTCTAAAATATGTATATTTCTTGGGTTGGTTATTCCCTCAACTGACTTGTACGAAGATTTATGGAGTGAACTCTGGATACAAAGTTCATTTATGCGTATGTATGTATGTATATACATACATACATACATACACATATCTATAGGATATGAAGGGCATTTAGATTTATAGTTCAACATGTTTTTTTTTCTCTCTCTCTCAGAAAGAAATTGAATAAACGAGGGGAAGAGAGCTGGAATTTTTTTTATTTTGTTTATTTTATTTTGAATTTGAGACATTTGAACCATATCATCTCTATTATTTTTTTTCTTCTCTAACTATTTAGCTTGAGTGTATTGACATAGTGACAATATAAAGGTTGCTTATGTAATTTAGTATGTCGTTCTTTAGTCATGTTTCTCTGAGATAAATGGTTTATTTGTGTGTGTCAAACGCTTCTCCAATAAATTGTAATTTACAAAATAATCTTATAATATATATATATATATTATTAATAAACTCTAATTTTCTGGGTAGCACTACATTAAAAAAAGTTATGCATCTTGGAACTTAAAAATCTAGACTATAAGGAAATATGAAAATGGTTACAAATGTTTTGGAATCTCAGATCATAGCTAAATCCCAGTTTTTACCACCATTTATATATTTATGTATTTCATCAAATCCAATGCTTCAAATTAAAACAAACAATCCAAATTTGATTTTGCCGCCTTAGAGTTTAAACTGGGCGTATAAAATTGACTTGAATCGAGCTTGATGGTATTGATCTCGAACTCAACCTTTGACAAATGCTAAATGAACTCAACACCTTAACTACTCAAGCTACTTAATTGAGCATTACTACATAAGCTTGATTTTGAAGGATACTTAGCTTCCATCAGATCAAAGAACCGTTTACAAGGAGCTCCAAAGCCTGACTTGCCATCACATCTACTATGTATATGAACTCAAAAAATATACTATCTTTAATTCTACAACGAAGATGGTGAAGTACTTTTACTTGACGACTGTTTATTTTTAAACAATTTGATTTATTCTTAGTATATCAACGAACTGAACACAAATAAAGAAAAGCAAAAGTAGGAAGATCAACAACGGCTTATACAAAAATCTATAGAAATTGTTGATGTTCCTGGAACTAACATTATGTGTAAAAGTAAAATTTCCAAGACAAGGGAAACATAATTCATTTATGTCACATATAATTTAATAAATTGGCTAAAAAAAAGTTATAACCCTTGATGATGAAAGAGAAATGTTTGTCAATCAAACATTAAATCGAGGAGGCACAAACCTATATATCTATATATACATACAAAATCAAACTCGTTATCTTTTTCTTTTTTTTTCTTTACTTCTAATTCAATTGATTTCCCCATTTTTATTTAAATAAAAAATACGTTTTTTATCTAACGGATAAGTTATTTTTTTGACATATATCTAACATAAGTTCATTTCTCTATCTACATACATATATCACTATATATATTTAAATACTAAAATACGCATCTTCAAGTATATAAACCTATATTTGAATTAAATAAGATCCTAAGTAAGAAATGATCATACTTCTGATTGCTTTGATTTATGTTCTTTTTGACGTGAATCGTATCGTTCAAAAATAAGGTAACAATTTTTTTTGGAAAAAGAAATATCAAAAGATATAAAAAAGAAAAGATGATGCGGGTCAAATTCTGATTAGTTTGTGAAAAATTATACATACATATATTTGTGCATGTATGTACATGTATAAATTTTGCTTTAGTTTGATTCAAATCTTTCACATTCCAGTATATATTTTTTTAACTTTTTGAGCGACATCTTTAACAAAAAAGATAATAATTATATTATATTTTGAATGACATGTACATAACATCTTTGCTCAACTTTATCTTGTGTGTTTTTTTTATGTTTCTGGTGAAACTTTTTGACGATAGGATGAAAATTTATATCAACGGACATCTAAGTAACAAAGTTTTTTTTTTTTATGGATTAAAAGATATGAAGCTAATCTGTTCTTACTGCGTGTATGTTTCTAAAGTTTCTCTTTAGAGCACTGATTTTCATTATGATTATATAATAAAAATTAAAACCATTTCTTGTATTAAAAGTAAAGTGCAGATCTCTGCTAAAACCATTGTCATTAGTGCAGTGAAAGTATTTAAACCTTGCTTTTAATGGACATTCTATCCTTTTAAGTTTTTAATGTTCTCTAATGAGAAAAATTTACTTGGATATCTATGAAATTAGGATAATTATGTCAAATGTAAGTTTTGCAAAGTATTATATTGGATATGGGAACAGGAATATCCCATTAGGCCGGGAAGCGATCAGTCTCGATAGCTACCTCTAAATTGTTTGTGCTATTATATCTATTAATCTTTCCTATTTAAAGATTCATATGTCCTTGGTTGGCTCAGTAGGTATGGCGTCTCTCAGTGTTGCCATGCTTTTTGTGACATCATATCAGTCATGGTTTTTACGCTCATCACGATTCCTGAAATGTGTTATTATTCACTCATGAGGGGTATAAAATAATATTTGTATCATTATTCACGATGCATTTCAATGCATTATTATAGTAGCAGATTTTAATAAATAAAAAGCCTTTAAATGTGTCATACGTCTTACTCTGACGTGAAAATGCCTGATCGATTAGCATGTAATATTAAACCAAAACAATGAAATACTTGGGTTAGCCTAAAAATTCAAATACATTACCGCTTATTTCTTTAAACTTATATCTCTTTCATGTCAATTAATTATGTCTGATACAAATAACTGAGTGGTTTTTACATCCGTCTCCTATTTTACATCAAATGAGTTGATTTGGCAGCAAACTTGCTTTATCTCCTAGATATGCTCCTTATCTAAATTGAAAACTATTACTCAATGCTTAAAATACTCATTTTCAGTAAAACCTATTTCGACATTTTTAAACTAATTCAATTTATACAAAGAACACAAATCAACATCAAAATATATTTTAGATTTCATAATTAATTTTAATAACTTTTGATCATGAATCCGTAATTCGTTTTTTAGTATAAAATTGGGTTTTGATTATTTTTAGTTTTAATTTGTTTTAAGTATGCTTACATTTCTTTTAGGTTTGAGTCAACTTTTGAGTAAAAAAAAAAGAAGAAACAAAATAGAAGTTCTCATAAGAAAATACACATTTATATTAAAATTTAATAAAAATTAAAAGTTCATATATATTTTATGTAAGACGATCCTTTCCAGAGCAACAGGGATTTAAAAGTAAAAATATCAATTTTTCTGTGTTTTGTTTAGAAGTAAATTGCACCTGCATATCTTATTTGTTTATAAGCCAGAAGGATCGTTTTTAAATCTGAATAATTGATTTTCCATTTTCAAACGGGTATATGGCTTAGAAGATTTAGTTCAACTCTATACCTTTTAATATTTTGGACTTCCAATTTAAATAATATGTGCCATAGTAAATAGTACTCGTTTATTTACTCATGAAAGTTTTCAAGATAGATTTTTAGTTGATAATTAATTAAGGATAATCTATTAGGCTAGATGAATCAAGCTCATTTGACTGATTAATTCATAAAACGTTGGTTTGATTTGAACTCTTTTGAGGGCAAAAAAAATAAAAAATAATCTATAATTATTCTGGGATATATACATTTATGCTTTTTTTAATTTCTTATAGAAATATCCATTTAACACTTTTCCTCAAATTTATAACACCATTTTGTACCGTGGTCTCAAAAATGTTTAAAGTTAATTTGTTAAATTTTATGAGACACGTGAGCCACTAAGGACTAATTGAATAATTTGTACCTAATTTTTTTAACATGATTATAAACTTATATAAAAGATACTCAATATACTACAATTTTTTCTTTAACGTTAATGGTACAAAGGAAATCTCTATTAAACACATGGTTCAATTTTTTACCATCACTCTAAAAATAGGGTTCGACTGATGATACAAAAAATAAAGCAATGAAAAATGAAATATTTATATATTACATACATATTATGCCAAAGTAAAGTAGCTTTTGCCTTAATAATTTATATTTTGTGTACAAGTTGCTATTTTGTAGCTTATAAAAGCAAACTCTACACTTTGCAATCAAAAAATGAAAAACAACAACAACGTTTTATCACTGAATTTAAGATACTTGTGATAGAGATAATGTAATAATTGAAATTATAAAGGGTGCTCAATATAATTTCTAATTTTAAATTACTAATTGATAAAACGAATTCTGTGACTCACTGTAAAATAATAGTGTTGTTTCATTCATATATATAAATGCCAAATCAATCTTTAACTTTTCCTTAATTTGGTGTATATCTAAGCATGGGTTAAAAAACTAGAAAATTCAAAATTCCAGCCTTCTTTGATCTCCGATTCAGGGTTTACAGGCTTCCAAATTTTGGACCTCGCGGCCAGCCTCCATTTATTTAAATCGCCACATCTCTTATGTTTATTTAAATATTTATTTATTTTATAATTTCCAGTGTTTAGTCCCATATCACGAGTTCTTACTTATGAGGTCGCAAGGTCAATATTTTGACCTCGCGAAACTCAAAAATGATATACCCTTTTTTCCTTCTTTCCTCTTACAATAAACACACAAAATATGATGCTTTAAATACATTGAATGCCGGTTGCGAGGTCAAAAAACTTTTTAAACCTGTAAATTCTGAACTGAAAGTCAAGCAAGACTGGATTTTAGTCTTTTTTAGTTTCTAATCAGTACTTTCATATATGCCAAATTATAGAAAAATGATGATATATGCTGTTAAAAATATTCCATTTTTGATTAAATTCTAATGGAATAACCCAAATGTGTAATATCAGTGGATAGAAATGAAATGACAGCATTTATTAATAGTTGTTCATTAAATTAATTAACTTATTATTAATCTATGAATACCTTTTTAGGAATAAATAATATTAATAAAAAACCCATATTTTAGAGAGAAAAATCGAATGATGTGAATCATGTTTAAATAGCAAAGTAAGTACTATGACGTAACAGGTTAACAAAAATAGCACATTTTATCTTTATTGGTGGAGACGGGATGAAATAACACTTTAATAGATTATTTGATATGAAAACACAATCACCCTCAACATATATATATATACAAATTTATATTCAACCAATACTAAAGTAATATATATTCATAGATTTTGAAAAATAAAAATAGGGATGTTGTAGTATGCACAAGTGAAGAAATCTTTATGGTTTATAAATATGATAATTTATATGAATTGTCTCTTATATTTGTGCAGTATTTTCCATAGGATCAAAACACAATTTTAAGTATCAATAAATCATAGAAGGAGATACATTCATATATAATGTATACACATATATATTTGGTGTGTTCTCATGTATGTATGAATGTAAATATGTATGTAGTAAATTGAAATATAGGGGAAGATAAATAAAAAATATGCTTCATAATTTTACAAGAGCTTTCTCTCTGGTGTCTCGAAAAAAAAATAAAAATAAAATAAAAAAATACACAAAACGTAATAGAATATTCATTTTTAACTTTAAGAACTTTGTTTTAGTATTGTTATTATTATTATTTTTTTTTTACATATATACATACTTTGCCAGTATTTTCATTACCATTCTTTCAAGAGAAGGAAATATATGTATATAAAATAACAGTGACTAGTTTCTCAAATATTTCCTTATTTGCTCACAGAAGCTGTCACTTTGAATAACTTATCCTGAATGTGTTGTAAATAGAGTTACAAAATAAACAAACAAACAAACAAGTTACATCTTTGTATGTTTATAACTTGGTTGTTTGAATATGTTAATAGTCTTTTTTCCTACTGCTTTTTTGTTGTTGTTGACTCGTAGAATGTGTTTTATTGTTTTGTCTTTGTTCATTTGACCAATGAGAAAAACTGGAAATATATTTCCAATTTATACTATAACTTTGATTAAAATAAGATTACAAACAAAGGGCTTGTGACTCACAATATATTTTGATGTGACACACCGCTCACTAAAAATTACAATTCGCTATGATATTTTCATTTATAATACATAAACTAGGCTGATAAAAAAAATCATATCTTGTTCGTACATTGTTTGTTACAAATATACTTTATTTTAAACTTTTCCTAAGTTTTTCTTTAAGTAACAATGTGTCCCGACGAACAAAATTAACTTTAAAATTCCACTTATTTTGAAAAAAAAGAAAAAAAATATTCCCTACTCTAGGTTAGAAACTTCTTCTTTCAACGCTCAAAAATCAATTATTCACACTCTGAATGAGCTCATTTTAATTTTCATCTTAATGGACAAAGAATCTATACATATGTGAAAATCAGTTGTCAACTTACATATATGAAGGCTCAATATTCCAAAAAAATATAGAGTAACTACATTTAAGTGCCGTGAATTTGTAAGATATCCAAGATTAAATATGTTTGAACCATATATTACTAAAGAAAATATCAACGTAGCCTCATGAAATTATAAAGAAAGGACTGAACAGTTCACTAAATAATGAAGATTCACAAGGGTTATTTAAAATTTGAAACTTTATTTAATAAGTAGGTTTAAAGTAGGGATTCTCAACAGTTTTTAACGTGGGTGAAATTATAATGTGACATTGATCCGGTGTACAAATAATTTTTCTAGCAAGAGTAGGAAAGATAATTCCTATTTCTGATTCAGTTTTCGGTTTTCACTCTCCGTTTCTATATTTTTGGAACAGTCCCTATCTTTTCTGCATCCAAGATACAATAGTTGTATGAATGAGTTGTCTATTACGTCACATTTCTATTGAACGTTTTACTGTGTTAAAATGTTGTAACAATATTTGATAGTTTTATCTTTAATTTAAAGGCACAAGTTAGATTTGATTCTATTAGGGACCCCTGCTTTAAAATATTTAATTGTAAATATTACTCACTATGTTATTAATTATACATTTTACTTGTTGAAATTCAAATAACCAATAAGTGCTGAGCAACAAATGAGGGCAATCCAACATGTTATAATGAATTTTAGGACATTTTGCCGAATTTACATTTTTTCAATAAGTTTGATATAGATTAATAGAGCATTTCTAAACATGTATGTATTATTCTTATTCATGTCTCTCTGATTCAAAAAGATGAAATGTCTAATTATATTTATGGTACTACCTTTTGAAAAATTTTGGGTATTCAATTATTAATTATATAATTAACAATCTGTTTTTTATTAATTGATTAATATATACACGATTTGTTTTCTATCAAGGATATTTATTTTATTATAAAAATATTATATTAAAGTAACTTCTTTTATATGTCTCTGCAACGTAATTACTTTCATATTATAAATTATAATTTGAAAATATTAAGTTCAGTATAATAATAAATTGTTTAGGTATCAACAAATTCAACCTATTTTCATTCTTCATGAGAAGTTAAAGTCCATTTATTTTGAAATTCTTATACCTGGCCCCAAATTAATCCAATGATTTCTATCATTACAGAAATTTAAAATATGTTGTACAGTTTACAACCACTAAAAGAAAAAATAAAGTCTCATGCTAATCTATAGCACCTCTTTTAAAAGTACAGAAAACCAAAGTAGTGTTCTAGTTCACATAGTGTAGTATCATCTTTTAAAGTCATAGTAATATTAACGGGACTCATATATTCTTAGGGTTTTAGGAAGGAAAAACTGCCATAAGGGAAAATTGCTGTTCATCTTTTTGTGAGGAATATATTTGATTTAAAAATAGAAATATTATAATGTTCTGATATACAAATCTCTTAGTTGGTTAGATGTTATCATACAAAACCACTACAAATGTTTTTTTTTTGGAGAAGAAGTGAACTTTTCAGGTTTGTATTATTGTTCATTCATCTGAAAGTAGTGCATTACATTCTATGTATAATAGTTTAAGGTATATTTGTTACGAGGAACACACTTTAATTTGATAAGAAACAAGTAAATCATGTCAAAGGAGTAAATTGTTGTATGGATATTGATTGATTACTTGATGAAGTCAGTTAAAAACTTTGTATCTGTTAGGATTTTATCATAAAATTGGACAATAAATCCTTGCATAAAAGTAAATTACCTTCAAACAACTTGTTTGAGGCCTAGAGTCATTCAACAAATAATAATGACTTCAGTTTTTTTGAAAAAAATTATTGAAAAAAGGTAAGGTACGAGTTAACTTAAGAAAATTAAAGGATATCCATCATTTGAAACTTTTTTGCTATGAAAAACGAACGAAGGAACGTTTTTTCTTAATTATAGTATGAATTAATCCTAAATGGTCTGTACAATTAAAAATGAAGGTCATTCGTTTGATCAATGAATAATTTGTAACAATACTTTTGGACAAGTATTATCTACATATTATGTATAGTTCACATTGAGGCTCTTATAACAACTGTGAACTTCCTTTGAAAAAATTAAATTTGTCTATTTTTCTAAAATAATCGCAAATTGAAATCAAAAAGTTTGAATGTTGTTTATATGACACTAGCTGAACCCATCAGCTTCCCTATACACAAAACGTTAACATAACCAAAATCAGCAAAGGTTGCTAATTTTCTAACCTTAAGCACCAAGACGTCTTTGGTTTTTTTTTTCATATTTGTACTTCTATCATTTCGTAAAATAAAAATAACAAATAACAAAAAGTCAGAAGCATTTACTCAATTTCTCATAAAAAAAAATAACTTAAAATTGAAAATTTTCAATTGGGTGATTTTTCAGGAACGGTTCTTTGTAATGTTCCATTAATCATAATCAAATTGATTTATAAATGTCCGTGCACGGTTAAAATGTAATCAATTACAATTTAATTGTAATGAAGCCATCATCTATAAATCCCTCAAGATTTAAATGTACACCTTACAAATGATAAAAACCTAATTAATGACAGCCAAAAAAAATATGGTGAGACTTTAATTTCTTAAAGAAAAGAAGTTTTAAACTTTGTTAAACACTTATTTTGTTTTTTTGTTTTTTTTACAAACGAAGACGAATTAATGTTATCCAACTTTATCATCATAGTCATTCTCAATAAATTTTAACGTCAAGATTTGTTTCTTTAAAATTTTTCCTTCATTTTTTGTATGTACATAGATAATAATTTATGATGTTTTAAATTTACTAGGTCATGATTCCATGTGAAAGAATGACTCATCACAATATTTTACTAATGTGCATTTTAATAGAATTTTGATAATATTAAGTGTAGATCAGGAATGATATGAAGATTTGATATGCACATTAAGGGTTTATAACGTTAAATTAAAGTTTAGAATACTTATTATAATTTTCCACTTCTGCTGTTGATGTACCAACTTATGTTAGATATACATACAAATAAAGGGCAAAGTAGTTATTAGTGAATAAATTTAAAATTCTGAAGGCATTTAAGCATTATTTTTTCTATTGGGAAGAAATATTGGGATTTAATACCTCAATCAAGTATGCCCTAAAGAAATAAAATTCTGAAATAAACAAATTTTGAACAACTCAAATTCTATATTGTTTAAATTAACTTATCAAACAGACATTCCATGAGCCCATTGAGTTATTGGAAAAAAACCAACTAGAGTCTAATCCCATTTGCTTAGTTTATTAAAAACCGATCGTTCAAATTCAATGATATAATTTCTTTTTGACAAAAAATCTGCAATGTGTTAGTTTTTTTCCAAAGTATTTTGGTTACTATTCAATTTCAGTTCCTGATTAATTATCATCTTACGTTCAATAAAATTTTATTCAAAGACCATAGAGGAAAATATCCTTTGAAACTACTTTAATAAGCGAAGAAAAAAAAACTTTGGCTATAAAGTTAATTTGGCTATTATATTGATAACTATTTTGCCTTATTTACAATATGATAAAGTTTTCAAAATGGGATATGTATGTACAAACATTAAATATATAAAATATATCTATGAAAAGTTCTATCAATGCCTTTCAAATATATATTTTAATCATTTGACAAAATTATGGCGTCATGGTGCTTCATCTTACGTTCAATAAAATTTTATTCAAAGCCCATAGAAGAAAATATCCTTTGATTGCTACTTTATTTTAGGCTGAAGATGAATGATGCTTATTGCAATTTAAAAATAATTAGGTTAAAATTTAAAAAAATAGAAACTCTTCAGATTATTTTTTCTACAACTATTCAAATAATATACAAAATTATTTCTATCATCAAAAATTGAAATAATCCAATAAAACTATGTTAAAGTGAATGAAAAACTTAAATCGTTAGCTTTGTATTCACCAGGGAAAGAGTTTACATTGAATGTTGTAGTATTCATTCAGGGATGAAAAAAAAGAGAAAGAGAGATGGGGAGAAGGGAGCGAGTAGGGTGTTTGGGGAGAAAATATTTATTCAACTTTTCTTTCTTGATATTTGAATATATTCAAGAAAAACTAATCTATTTTGTCAGTCCCGAATATTGAATATTTAATTCAGAAAAATGAAATCAGAGTTAACAATAAATACATTAAATTATAATTGGGTCATTCCACACCAAATCACTCAATAGTTTACACCCCATTTTTTCAAAAATCAATTAAGTTGTATAGTATAGTGACACTTACTACTTTTTGAACACTTACTAGCAGAGAATCCTTTTACGAGCTGCTAAAAAAACTATTTTATTTTGTCTAAAAGTAGAGTGCAGACCAATTTTGACACTTCCATATCGTTTAAATTACTAGTGACCGAATATGACCATAAAGAGTTTGTTTTGAACCAGGATTTCATAATGAATATGAAATGTTTTACCCACAGATATGGAATAAATAATATTTTGTTAGAATTGTAACTAAACTTTAGTATAAAATTATTGCTCATACTTTATTTCAACTTAATGTTGGAGAAAATGGAATTTAATCTAGTTTAGAAATCATTTATGCTTATTTATATGCTATAATAAAAAAACTACTTTAATAAGCAAAGAAAAAAAAACTTTGATTATAAAGTTAATTTGGCTATCTTATTGTTAACTATTTTGTCTTATTTACAATATGATAAAGTTTTCAAAAGAGAGTATGTATGTACAAACATTAAATATATAAAATATATCTATGAAAAGTTCTATCAATGTCTTTCAAATATATATTTTAATCATTTGACAAAATCTTAATTCATAAAATGTAGATATATAAAGTATTTAATATATATATATAAACTAATTGCCAAAATCTATCAAGCCTATCAAAATAGCTAAAATCAAACAGCAGTTTATATTTATCACACAAAAATAACTACTCTTCATTAAAGAAAAAAAAAACACAAAGTAATTTAATATCTAAACTGATAGACAGTTATCTGAAAAAAAAAAATGTTTCGTACCAGATGCTACACGAATGTAACTTTTGAAAAGTTGGAAAGTTTTAACTTTACAGAAATATGTATATATATATATATATATATGTAGCAAATAGGGAAATATAAATATGTGCAGATTTTTTGTTATTAGTTGTGAGAGTCGAGGTAGAAACTTGGTTAGTGCATGATATGCTTTAAACTACTATTTATTCCTTTATATAGTATTTATGTGCAAATATATGATTGTCAATTATTAAGAAAAAAAAACTTTTGCACCTATGATATTCTATCATTTAATGATCCCTCACTGAAATAAATATATTGTATGTCCATTTGTACATTTATAGTGCGAGTCTCTTTGTTAGATCTAGATCCACAGTCAGCCAGGATGATTGAGGGGCAGATTGAACTATATATATTGCCTTAAAAAAGGACATGGGTTATGTTTTGTCGGTCTTCAAGGTTGTCCAAGGTATTTGGTGTTTGATTTTGAGGCCAAAATATAAGGCAGAATTAGAGGTTGCTTATGAGTTCATGAGATTCAGAAAATGATCAATTTAGGGGGTTTGAATGAGGTCAAAGGACCTACAGGAAGCAGTTTAAGGTCACTGGAGGCTATTTTGATGGTCTTATTAATTCATTTACTAAGCAGTTTGCTGCAGACCACCGTCTTAAGGCTAGTATATGTGGTAAGTAAGGTATGAAAAATATAAATTGGCTTAGACTAGAAGAAAAATAAATCTCTTATAATTATCAATGTATTTATTTTATAATCAATTTATTATTTGCAAAAAGTGATTTAATACAATTAATTTAATTATTTTAATTCATTTTTGCCGCATTGATGAAGTAAAAAATGTGGAATTTAATTTATAAAATACACCTTTTGGATTACATCATGTCAAAGACTTACTCTTTAATAAAGTTGACAAGAATGTAAATGGTTCCTGATTAAGTGTTCTACCTTCTCTAAAGGTTGTGTCTTTAGGAAAAAGTGATTAATTTGAAGGAAACTGAATGATCCGTAATCTTACAAGTTATACGAGATACAAGATGTTACTCCATATGATAAAATCCATTATACTTAATTGGTTTTTAAACATTTAAGACGATAAATGTCTCTACTTTTATTCGTCACAATACAAAACTCTGTTCTATATCTATTTCATATCACAAAGGTAAGTTAAATTGGGAATTTGTAAAATGAGTATAAACGTTTCATTCTGACTGGAGAAATATCAGAGCATTACCATTAATATGTATGTATGTAGCAACGATACAAAATTTGACATTTTAATGAAATATATATGATTAACAATTCTTACATTCAACTATATATTATCGGTACATTAATAATAGGTATGTTGTAAACATAAAATGTGCTTCAAAATGCTTATCCAGGGGGAGGGGGTATCATTTTTTTTATTGCAGTTTTGGTTATGAAAACAGAGAGTGTGTAAAAAAATATAGATCTATCTGGTTACATAGTGTAAATTCAGTTAACTCTTCATAATGTTCGATGTGACACTTCTTGCATTATAAATTGTGAATGTTTTGGCTGTTTTCATAGTGTATTTTAATTTTGGAATTTTTTGGGTTTTTTTTTTTACCCAACTACTATTTTTGAGACTTGGTCGAGGTCAATATAAAGTAAAGAATATGTCTGTAACTTTGATTTAATTTTTTTGAGTAATTTTGTCTTTCTAGGGGGTTAACTATTAGAACACTTTTAGTAACTATTAGTAAATTTCTCAGAAATAATGAAATTAAATCATTTATTTCCATGAAATTTACGTAATATGAAAGTTATTGAAATTCTCAGAAAAAAAAAAAAAAACACTAAATAAATGCCTTTTCAGACTTTTGAATATAATTTTTTGAAGTTCTTACAAAATATCTAAATATTACCATGGAAATAATATTGATAAACTTAAATTTACTTAGTATACAAATTAGATATTCAAACATTTTTTATAGAAAAATATTCTTATAAGAAATTATAATAGTTATTTGAAATAGGATTAGCTGAAAATGTCTTAAATAAATATTATAATTAAAAAGATTTTTTTTCCTTTTCTGATAAATTGAGATTAATATTTTTTTCAAGAAGAAACTAATTGAATTTTTTTTTTTTGTGGCGAGTTTTTCTCTATTCATTCATTCATTCACGAACTATGTTGTTACAGACTCTATTGATATACTATGAGTCTAAAAAATCTCACACTCATCATATTCCACGTGAAAATAGCAAATTTCTCTACTGATTACAAAATGAATATTTTTTTGTAAAAAAAATTATAATTTCTTATCATTGAAAATATATTTATTTAATTGATTTGTCATTTTTCTAACTTTTTAAATTAACTATTAGTATATTTATAAATTTATATTCTGTTAAATGTCTATCTCATTGATTCATAAATATTATTGTATCACACAATCATTTGACATTTTTTAATTTTTTGAGTGAGAATGCAACATTTTGTTTGATTTATATTTATATAAATAATTTGAAATAAATATTAATGTTAGCAAAGCAAGTAAAGGTAGTGCTTAATTAATATATACATATTCTATATGTATTTATGTATATCTTCTAACAAAATTGAGTAGAGGAAATGAATGTAGAAGTATGCGGAATTTTTATAATGAGCTTTAGAAAGTAAAGTAAACAAACAGAAGTAAATATCAATTTTGTATAAATGACATTACAAATTATAAATATTGAATTTCACAATACGCTTTTAATCAAGTGTAAAGTTTATCATACTATATACAAATAACTTAGTTGTATTTTACATATACATATATGTATTACAGATGGGATGGAATTTATTGCCCATGATTTTTAATAGTATTTTAAAGAAGGAGTTTTTCAACCACTAACAACTAAAAAATACATATTTTTTAAATACCTAAAGTAATTCAAATAATATTAAGTCAAGCTATAAATTATAACTTTAGTTATATCACATATTATAAGTTATCCTTTCAAAAATAAATCATAAGTTGTTTTCTTTCTTTATTACAATAAATCCAAAAATATATGAAAGAATATTTTATGCAAGTAAAAAGTAATATTTGGGCAAATGAAACTGCAAAGTCATGTGTTTGTAACATTTTGAAAACCTTAGTTAGGACCTTTTTTTATATGTATATAGTTACAAATAGTTGATGTAATAGATAGAGAGTTAGTTTGCAAATTTCAATTGTATAATTAAAAAACGATTTATGAATTCAAAATCAAAATATAATTTTGAAAACTTCCTTTTATATATATGATGAAATATTTATAAAAAAATGTCTTACGTTTTAATGAGTAATTTTTTGGGGGGGATTATGATGCGAAAAGAACTTATGAGAAGAATATGGAGAAGGAAAAAAAAAGAAGAATTTCCTTGGAAGAGACAGCTCTCATGCAGTTTCAGAACACTTTCAAATATAAAGAAATCTTTTTTTTTTCTATTTAAAATAATGATGAAATGTATAATTATATAGGAGAAACACAACCACCGATGCTGAATAAGAGAATACAACTGAGAGGTAGTCAAAGAAATAATTATATACATTCCAAAAAAAAAAAAAAACGTCTGGAAAGCGTAAAAGAAAAAAAAATCACACAGAAGAGAAGTGTACTTGAATGAAGAAGGGAAAAAAACGTTAAAAAGCAGAAGCGTTGTATATTTATGGCGTGCAATGGGGGAGGAGGGGGGTACCCCCCCCCCTTTATATTATGTTGTATTTACTAGTGAAAATGTTTTATATTATTGGACCATACGTTTGTATGTATGTATGTATATAAGCATAAACAGAAAGTGAAAGGCTTATAAATAAGTATGCTTGCAATGGTTGTAGAATATAATGTATTATATGTATGTATACTAAACAGCAATAAAAAGATACTCTCAATTTGGTCAAGATTTTTAATAGAGATATTATGGTCATTCTTAATTCAGCATTGAAAGAGTTGATGAAAGTCACTGTTTGTTTTATATTTCGCAGTGTCAATTTCACTAATGAGAGAAGTTTCTCCTCCTGGATTTGGACTCATACAAGATGAATTCCAAGAAGGAAAAAAATTGTAGAAATATTCTAAGGCTGTACTATGGTACAATAGTATATCCCTGAATATATTTCAATTCATTGTCACTATAAAAAAGATGAGATCAAAATTTGTATTTAATAGTGTGCCCCAAGGCTTAGGTTAATACATGGGTGCACCCAAGAGTGACCATTTTATAAGAAACTCTGCTACACATAGATGGTGTATAAGAATATTTGACGCAAAGTTTATATGTCGTCCCTTTTGAGAGATATAAGAACTAGATATTCAAATATTTTGCTTTAAGCGAATATTCAGCTGATTTTAGAGTTTTTATTTTATAAAACATAGATATAAATTAAGAGAGCATATTTTTTGAAATGCCAAAAGACATAAGGAAGCAGATAGCTGGGATGTGATCTTACCTCCACAGATTAAGTTTTGATATCATTATTCTTTGATGGTGGCTTTTTTCTACACAGAGGGTCATGTAACAAAAAAATTTGAAACTAAGTTAATTACTGTTAGGAATGAGTTATTTGGGAAAGTCAAGTAAAAAATCAATAACTCATAAGTTTTTGGGGAAAAATGCATTTTCTGACCAAAAACAAAAATGTTGTCATCTTCACCAGACCTGAAGCCCATAGATAACAGTATGTGGTAGATTATTAAGGTTAAGCTATATGTAACGGGGGGCAAATCATTTTGTTGAGGGTAATAAATGTATATTAGAAATATGGGCCAATATTGAGCCTAACTACTTCTTCAACTTTTATCTTAATGTTATTTCTGAATAAGAAGTTATCTGAATGGCTACCTACATATGTATTCATGTACATGGAAATCCGTTCAAGATTTTTATGAAATGGAAGTAGGCCTATCAGAATGTAAAAGAACGTGAGAGTATTGCTGTGACTTCAACATCATTAATTGAAGCTTTTTGTCGTCTTTAGAAGGCACACAAGAATAGTAATCACTCTTGCAAAATTAATCTGAAGTTTTGCATATTCTACCTCTCGTTTACATCTTCAATTTTTTTTTGTATATGAAATTTAAATCGATTGCAATTATATCCTAATTCTACATGAAGTACTGAATTTGAAGTTTTTATTCATTCAAAAAATATATCGCCTTCACAGCCAAAAAACCCATTATCACATTTAATAATGCACATTAAGAAGATCTCTCAAAGTATTATTACTATTATATATATAATGGACAATAATAATGAAAGACAATGTATATACAAAGAACGATAAATAAATTATCACTTGACGAAGACAAATTGTTTAAAAAGAGTTTAAAATGGGCAATTTTTTTTTTAACCATGCATTAGAAATCTTCATCCTCGCTACAATAACGATTAATGCAACTGTGAGTGGGAAACTTTTGGATGATGAGAAGTCATATTGTCTTACCCTAGTTTAATCGAACAATTAATTATACAAGAATACTTAACATTGAATAACGGACATAATCCTTGTTCGTATAGTTTTCCTAACTACAAATGCATATAAACCAAATACGTCTCTAAAGATTCTTTTATAAATGAGATATCATTCCATTCCAAGGATCTAAGTGTGCAGACACAAGAAACTGAAAGGTTCTTTTACCATTGTCTTAGTTTAACGAACATAGGATACAATAGCCAAAGCTACAAAGCAAAGTACATCTTAGCTTAGAAAGATTTACTTGGCTAAGTAACTTTTTCCCTTGCAAGCTGTCACTTTTGAAGTACATTTATGTAGTTATATTTTTGCTTTTCCTTCTAAAAATTGCCTCGTAAATTCTTAAAAGTTGTATAATTGGTTAAAGTTATTATTAATAATACCCTCAGCGCCCCCTAGCGAACAAAAATGTCATTTAATAGCCAAATAAATTTAGACAAAAATTGATGACGTGATTGTTGTTTCGCTACTTACTTTGTTTTTAGCTATAAAGTTGAATAAAGGGATAAAATGAGATATACAAATGGACAAAGAGTACTTATACTTGTCTTCATCATTTCCAATCTGAAATATTAAAGTATTTGTTAAATAAAATGTGTGCTCCGTTAAAAATAAATATAACAATGCAATTTAAATGAGATATTTAATTAAATAAACTTTCATCACTCAGTCACTCTAAATATGGGTATTTTTCAGTGCAAGGGCTACATTAAAAATTTGTTGGCTATCAAGCGAAATATACAAATTTCACAAAAAGAGCTTCATTTAATTGCTTAAAAGGATTTGTTATACGATCAAATTTGGTTGTTTATGTCTTCTCTATATCCAGTAAGATGAAATCAAATGAGAATAATCTTTGACCCACCATTGCTTTCCAAAAAAATCCTAATTTTAAAGTTTTCCGGGGGAATTTCATAGTTGCAACACATTAAATCATATTATGACCACCTTTAAATCGATTTCTTCTTACAACATATTACAGATCAATTTATGTTTGTATATGAACTATTTGAGCGTTTGTATGATACCATGTTTTTCCTTATCATAATACCAACCAAGTATGTACATTATTTGTACAATGATCTATTTAGAATTTATTAAGATAATTTGTGATAGTTACTTTCTTCTTCTTTTTTAAAAAAAAATTTCAATATCCGAGGTCAATTATTATGCAGTACTTTTTATTTATTTTTATAAAACTTCGATGAGAAAGAGACAAAACAGTGAATAATCGAAAATATCTCTTGGAATATTTAAAAAAAAAAGCAAACAAATTATGGCTATGAAGTAGAAAAGAATAATTAGACATGTACCTTAAAAGAAAGGCAAAAACTCATAATTTCATAAAGAAATATACACACGGTTTTTTTCATGTGGGATTTTCAAAACTACTAGGAAATTAACTTTGGATTAAGTAATACTATATATTACTAGTTAGCTGATCCTTTATTCATTTTCTAAGAATTATGAAAGAATATACAAGGTTTTATGGTTGTACTTACTCTATTCAAGGATCTAAAACCTCGAAGAGAAAGAGGCAAACCTGGAATAACCCTGAAACAATTTGTGAAAAAGCCAAAAAAGACTTTAAAAAAAATATAATCAATGTAAATTAGGTATTTACATCGAATGAGGGCAATAATAAAATACACTCATTTAAAAAATAACATGGGGATTTCAAAGACTCAGAGTAAATAACAGAGGGTCGAAATAACCCACTAATCAAATGTCATACTCTTTGTCTACTATCCATTTGTCAAATCTTGTCCCTTAGAAGAGCCCTGAAGGTTGATGACCTGAGCTCGAATTGGACCTTGTTAATGAGTAGAGATATAAAAATTGCTGAAATTCCGGTGAGTTTAAATTTTTTTCAAAGGCATATCAATTGGCAACCTCCAAATTTTCAGTTTTAATATTAATAATTCATTCCTATTTTGAAGATTCAAATGCCATGACAGCTTAGCAGATATAGTGTATCTCAGTCTCTCAGACAGGGGTTTTACACTCACTGGGATACACTCAACACTCAATCACTCAACAGTTGAGTAGAATGAACTAATTTAACCAAGCTCAATTAATTTTGAGCTTTTTTTCTCTCCCTTTTTTGGAGGAAAGGTTTGAGAGATGCAGTGGTAATCTCTTTTTATGAAAAACTTAAGTTAAAAGAAATAAACATAACACTCTCCTATTGATAAAAATGATTTAAAAAAATTTAAGTACGAGAAAACCTTTTAACATTTAAAAAAAAAAAAAAAAAACTATTTATTTTATTTTATTGAAAATATAGATAATATAAAAGTCTTAAATTAAAATTCATTTCTTTTGATGTTGAATACATAGTTTTGTGCTTAAATATCGACTTAAATATGAAGAAAAAGAAAGTATGTACATACGCGTATATCATTTGTTTATACTTGACAACATGCTTTGAAGAAATGACTGATGATGTAAAATAAAATATAGAAGAGTATTATTTATTTCCTTGTTCTAAAGATTTATTTTACATAATGTATATTAAATAATCAATCCTACATGTAACAATACACATCAAAAAATACTTGGAAGTCTAAAAAAAAAAGCACGAAATATTCTTATATATGTACTTTAACAAACTTATTGAAGAAAAAAAAAACACACACAAACAACCAGTTCATTGTTGTCACCAGACTACAAAGCAATGTATTTTTTTTAACGTTTCACCTTTTGGGATTGCATTTTCTCAAAATTTCTCAGAGCTACACCCCTACTTTAAGAAACTCCCTAAAAATCTTGCATTTAACTATTTTCTAATGTAAGCTTTCTGTATGTGATTTTATAAATGAAGAAATAAAACATATTAATGATCCACTTGAGACAATGTTTTTAACAATTAGTACAGCGGAAATGATGCACTTTCTTTACTGACAAAAAAATGGTCTACATCAAAGTACCAAAATGTTTCGAATTCTTGATTTTTCATTATTATACTTGAAAGTTTATTTATGATTCTGTGGCAAATTGAGATCTCCCAATTATTTATGAAAGGAGTTGGTATTCTTAAATATGTCATGTTTACATGTCTTACATGTGTATAATCATTTGAACAAATATACATTAACTATATATACTTGCATATCCATTGGTGTTTCTTAGAACAAATATCTTTTCAATACAGTTAAATTTTTTGTATCTTTCAATTGCAAATGTATTTTAATTTATACAAAATAACTTCAATTTCAAAGTTATTTTCTATATCAATTTGAAATTTCTTGGGATTCTAAAATTTAGAAATTGATTTTCAGGAATTTTGCAATTTCTTGGGAAATGAGAGGCACTTGTATGGATATATATATATATAAGTATAAGTTTAGTTATTAAAATATTAAAGATCAAACTAAAAAAAGTGCGTAGTAAATTATTAATTATTCTCTTACTTCGTTTATCTCATTTCCACACATAACATTTTGTGCGCTAAGAAAAAGGCAAATGAAAGACAATTAGAAAAAAAATGCAATGTAATTAGCTGACTACTAATTAATTTCGGATCTATTTACCTTTCTTTGCATTTAAAAAAAGGAAAGATTGAGAGATATAATCAATACACTCCTATAAGACTTCACAAAACATTTCTAATAATATCATCTCCATTTTCCCTTTCAAAAGAAAAGTTCTGAAATTATAAGAAGCTGTTGAACTACTATTCTCTATAGAAGAAATACACGATAACATTATTGATAATAATTCAATAAACCCACTTTCAGAACACTGCTTAAGGTGATGAGTTTACAAATCAAAAAATTTAAGGAATTTATGTATAGAAGTTGTTGATATTTTGTGGATACCATTTTGATGAGCAAAAGAAAGGTAGTGAAGGAGAGCTTTACCAAATTATTATAGGTAAAATCCGACCCCACGATTTAAATCGACTATGTCTTATGCGATTATTGAATCTTATTTTTTTTATTAAAATGTTAAAAATGTATATTAACCATGCGACTCTATATAATATATAAATTGAAGGACGAAATAACTATGTAGATATTATGCGACAAATGAACCCAGCTTTGAAAGTAATTTTATTTTACATTCAAACAAAATGTACATTTAGTTTATAATTATGATTAATTAAATAAATACTCAACAAATCAAGCTTTTCATAGCTTACAGGTTCAATTTTGTAAAATTTCAACAAATTAGAATGAATGAGCTGGTTTTTTTAATAAACTCATTTAACAAAAGAACTACAGAAGAGGTATACTCTCACTCAACTGAATGAATGTGATTATATATTTGAGAAATGGAACCATAAAGACAGATTTTACTAATTTTTTGTAATTAATATACATTTTACATTTTTGTAGAAAATAGTCTGCCTATCTGTTCTAGAAAATCAGTTTAAAGTTATACTATATGTAGCATTATTAAATATTAACTGAACCTGTCAGTTTGCTCGTTAAATGTTAAAAAGAATAAATTAATTATTCAAAGATTGTTTTTTGATTTTAACAAAATATATTTTTTTTATTCAAAGCCATGACACTGGGGATTGTAACTAAATGCAATTTGATTTTCAACTTTGATTCATTTTCATTTATTATCTATTTGTCATTTATGTACAAAATTGTTTTTTATTATATGCTCAAGTATCAGCCTTATTTTAGCTATAATGCACTCCAAAAATTTTCTAGGAACTATTTTAAGGTCTTTTGTATTGAAAACTCCATTTCCGAGTCCTTCAGCTTCCAAAACCGATCCTTTTGACAATTTTGTTTCATTGTCTTTTTTTTTATTTTTTTTATTTTAAAATTACATATATTGGATATTTGTTATCTAATAAACTGTAGCACAAAGCTTTGTAAATATAAAACTAGGAGCTCTACCTCAAAAATAAAAGAAAAAAATTGAAAGCAGGAAATCTGCCGCGTAATGTATTACTCTTTAAAATACTTAAACAAAAATGAATTATAGATCTATAGTTTAAGATTAATTTTGAATAGGGTGTAAAATTAAATAACAAAATGTTCATTATGAAGAAAAAAAAAACAGCCAAAAACACTCGAAATAAAGTCCATCGAAGAACACTCAAGTACTAAATGAAAAAGCTTTTTAAAACCTCTTAAAAATATCATTTATCAAGTTACTTGATACTAAAACCAGAAATTAAAAAAATCAGAATAGAGTATTGGAAAGTCAATAAGTATACCCATATCTATCTACATATGTATAGGCTGAATATTTCTTGTATCCATCCACGTGATTTGTAATCATCAGATAATTAAATAATGATAAAAGTATTGATTAGACTCTGTTTGTTTGTCTCTTCCATCATTTCTCATTAGAAAAAAAGAAAATAGTAGGGACATATAATAATTACCCATATGATATATACATAGTTTAATCACACATAGATGAATATTTGTCATTGAATGTTGAATTTTATTAGCGAATTATTATATTATTTAACCTTAATGATATTTAAGAATCTATATGTTTACATAAAATGGTGAAAACATCGTCTCAGCGACTTTTTCATGTATATATATATATAATAAGCATTGTAAACATTTGAGATCTATTACTTTGTTATTAGATAGAGCAAAATCTTTTATAAAAATTATTTTTTTATTATTTAAAGTCAGTCTAGCAATATTTTCTATGTCAATCGGTAATGAGTCATTATATACTAGGTATGCTTTAAGAAATCACTAAAGACAATAAATTAACTCTCGGAAAATTTGTCAATATAATTTATTATATAGAATTTCTAGATCATGTCCCTTAATTTTCTCATTTTTGGGATCTGAGAGAACTATTTTATATAACACTAGTAAATAAATTTTACGTCCTGATTGTCAAATAATGTTTTTTTTTTTTTAATTAAATATCTCGAAAATAAAACTTATATTACGCTTAGAAAATTATTACAAACAAACATGATCACATCATTTCTGTACTTGAAAAAAAATATACTACAACAGTTATAATTAAATTAATTTAGGAAATAATCAACAATATTGGCAAATCAAGATATTCAATCAAGGAACAATCATACAAAATTGTGGTGAGTATCTATTATGGAAAATTTTGATGAAATGGAGTAAATTAGTGTGCATTTTGAGTGAAAAATTTATAAAAATGTTTTAATTCTTTATTGAATTTCATTTCATATTGAATGAGGGGACAACCATAAGTATATAGCTTAATTTGTAGGGAATAATTCGGAGAAGGGGTCAGATTTCTAAATTGAAAATTTTGATTTTTTATATAAATAAAATACATTTTTAATTCATTTTTTAAATAAAAGTTCGTATTTTATGGACTACAAATTAACACTAAAACTACTGAAGTCGTTATTTTGTTGTGCTTTTTTTTTAAATTTACTGGTTATTAAGTTATTGCTATTATAAATTCAATAAAAATAATTTTGAACTCATGACCTTTCCTAATTCATTTTATTTTTTAATTTTGAAATATAATTGAAAAAAAGCCTTGAACTATAAAAGGCCTGAGACTAAATCTACCTATAACCACCAAAAATCATCAGTTTGACTACTTTTATCCATAAATGATATTTGGTTTTTTTAGTTATAATACTTATTATTGATAATATTGCATTGCTAAGGAAGTATTTTTCTTATTTGTTGTACAATACAATGTGTGTTTAAAAACGTTTGTCTTTATACAATGAATTACTCTTTGGACAAAAAGCTATGGTCAAAATTTTTCTTGATTTAAGATACAAAATGTATTTTGTATTTTTTAATTAAAATGGTAAACGTTATGTAATAAAAATACATATTTGAAACTTAATAACCGTTCAAACAATGAAATAAAATCAAACAATAACCACCATTGCAGCAAAATAGTAAATTATTATAGGCTGTCAAATTGACAGTTATGGTACTTTTTGTAAGGTAAAAATATTTTTAGTAGTTCTAGTCTTAAAACATTACATATATGTATGTATATACTTCATTCGTAATTTAATATACATATATATATATATATATATTTAATTCTACCTTATTAGTTCTTTCTTCTAGTTTTTCATATAAAAAAATTATAATTAATTTAGAAACATCGTTCAAGAAATTAAATTATAATGATAAGAGCAAAATGTGGAAATAGAAGTACACAAACAAAAAGTGTTTTATGTATACCTACATCAAATATGTACAAACATATATATATATATAACAATATGAGTATATGTGTATAAAATATTAATTAAAAATTGTATACAAATATAAATTTCAAATTTTGTTTTATTTACAGTCGAGTCTCGTACAAGTAAACCCTTTCATAACAGATCTCTTTGTATATAGGTAATGATTAATTATCAATATAGGAATACGGAGGGAGTCAAATCCACAACTTTCAAACATTTTGCAGATTAGTATTGTTGAACTGCTCTTAAGTTGTAATGATCAATAGTATGAAATAACATAGTATTAAGGTAAGACTGCCATACTCGAGTCTTATGTAGTAGACAGTTAGAGTTAATATCCAACTTTTGAAGATCTTAGAATTATCCTTTTCTTAATCTCTCAGAGTCATTGTCTCATTTTGGGCTATATTTTTTACAGTCTTTGTCTTGTTTGGGCTCCCCAAAGTCTTGTTTTTTTTCCTCATGATTTCGAGTAACACAGTAGTATGTAGGTCGTATAAGTTTCAAATATTCTGTACACAACGGACAAAGTATGTTTCCATTTATGGAAATCTTTCTTTTAGCCATTTCTGAGATTTTCAACCATAATGAATTGGAGCTCCATCTAGCCGGAAAACGACGCTTGTATTTTCTTTATGCTTCTTAAACCCAGGTAGAACAACCGACTCCAAACTTTTCTTAAATGTAGTCTTCCTGTTTCAGACGAAAACCTTTTGGTGGAAAAAGTAATGGGAGGTAATCACCGGAGCTTGAAACTCTTGTCCAAACCATCAAAGATCGGCTGTTGAATCGACGTGAAATCTTTTTTTTTATCCAGGGGAATCTGTTGGGAAGTTTTACCTAAAATTATATCATTTAAAGATCCATATCCCATTTTTTTCGTCACTAACGAAAATACATAGTACAAATTTCCAATATTTTTTTGGATATCTCCATTCTTTTGGCAATGATGGACTCTGTGAGTATTTGACCGTAGCATAGTTTGAAAAATTTCATTTATAAGTCATTTTGGACCAACTTATATATTGATGACTGCAAATTTTCATTTTTGAGGCCATCTTAGACATCGATCTTCAACATTTTCGATAAAATCTTACATTGACTTTTTCGATGCTTCTCTGGGTCTTTTCTGACCTTGGACAGCCACTTCTTGGCTTGTCATCACATTTACTAGTCTCACAAAGCTTCCAGATCGTATAATCTGGTACTAAGGATAATCAAGCTACCTAGGCTTCAATGAACATACGATTGTCAAGTGCTTCAACCGCCTTCCTTAATGGGAGCATAACGATAGAATATCAGATTAATTTTTTTCTCTTTTTCATACCTTTTCATGGAGTTGATTTGGGATAGAGTTACAGACAATCCATTTCCAGATTGATGAATTAAGTGTACAAAACTTGGGATCTTTAAAACTTATGAACATTCCTGTATGTATGTAAATATGGATATATCAACACGTAGTCTGGAATGAAAAATACATACGAGGACAATTTTAACATTAATTATATTATTTTTAAAGAAATAAGGACATATAATTTGAATATGTTATATCTATGTAGAATGGTTGAAGCTCTGTACATTGTGTTGTGTTATTCAAACGTTGATAGATCAGATATTTTCCATTTCAATACACAATTTGTTTTCTTCCATAGTTCAAAAAATTGTTTTTACAAATTTAATAGTACATAGAAATAACATAATTTTTTTTTTAATTTAAAATTGTTGGACGTAATTTAGATGGGTTGTTTAATTTAAAAATATAAAATTACTGTAGTTAAAGGAAGAATTAGTTCTAATTTGCTTAAAATAATTCCGGTTCAATGAATGGCAAAGTAAATAATAGGTAATACTGAATATAACCAAAAGCTGTTATTTTTTAATTTATAACGTTTTGCTCTCAAATTGTCAAATCATTTTGAAACCTATAAAGCTTATGAAAAAATTCATCATACTAAGAAAAAATCATGGTTTTTTTTCTTCAATGTAACCTCATTCCTGAAAGTATAAGCAAGCTTCAATTTATTATGCCATACAAAGGCTTTGTTCAGAAGAGAAATAAAACTTTGTTCAAAAAATATACATTGTGTTGGAATGATAAATTTATTGGGAATCGTTTCGTCCAATTTTATTCTATTAGCAAAGTTTTTGTCCAAAAAATTTTCAAATCGACTTTGTTACTACAAGGAAATCACCATTTTATTAAGACTTACACTATATTTTTTTGTTTCGTGTTTTTTTTTGTCTAACCTGTTATTAGTAGTATGAAATTTGATCTCATGACCTCAAATGAGATCTTGCCATGCTATAAATATGCATGTGCATGTTGGTAAAAACTTGGATATAGGTTTGATTTGAGGTTTCTTAATGGGCAACTTACAACTTACAGTTATTCGAGGGTTTTATCTTGATTGGACTGGAAAAACTTTCAAAGTCTTAATAATATACCTAAAAATGCAAATAGGAAAGAGCAGCATTTTTTAAGATCCTTTAATATGTATAATCCAAGTCATTTATAAATATTATATTTTATACTTTATACTTGGGAAATAAAAATATAAGTATATAAAAACAATTCCAACTTTAATTGATATGAAATAGTGTATTGGGTCTAATTTTACTAGCTAAATTAGTAAATTCAAGTAATTATGCTTTGATTTTACAAAAAAATATTAATTAAGATTATCTAATTTTAGGTATAATATGTGTTAGTTATCCTATGCATTTGTTATCAATAGCTATAAAAATGCGTTATGAGACTTAAAACTTAAAATTTTAAAGGAAATTGGCAAGTAAATAAATGTTTTATGCGCGTTATACGTGGTACATTTCCTCCCTTCCAGTAATTTTATTTCCATTTTTAGAGATGAAGTATTTATTTTTACATTATATATAAATATATATAAAACATTTTTTGTAGATATTGCTCTATTACATTTTAGTATATAAAAAAGTAGTTTAAGTTTGTTTTTTGATTCCTTATAAAAAACATACTACTTCTTTGACAACATTTTTCGATTTTCCCTCGGAGGAAGTCACAAAATTTACTGTCAATTTTTTAATTTTTAATATTTTTCAATAAAACTTTAATACTTGAATAGCTTAGATGTGTATCTATCATATTGTTATTTATAAAGTATATTGTAAAGTCCCTATTTATTACCGTAATTCATCCTTGAATTTTTTCTTAACGTTAGCAAATAAACACGATGGATCAAGATAAAACGAAAATCTAGACTATAGGGAGTATGAAACTGGTTTCAGAAGTTTTGGGACCTCAAATGAAACCTATATCCCAGTTTTTACCACCGTGTGTGTACATATACATATATATATATATATATAGATCATAATGACCAAGTCAAAAATGTTGCTCAGCCAATAGACTCCATATTCAGGTGTATCCTTGTCTGTGCTATTAACAAATTTAAAGCATAACCAATGCCTATGTTTCACACTGTCTCTAAAATTAGGATCCATTTTTATATTCTTAAAAATATTTAATATGACATTGAAATACATTATTAATTAAAATTAAATGAAATTTAATGTAATTAAATTTCAAATGATTGACAGTGAAAAAATCTAAAAAATAAATTATTTTTTTCACTTATTTTTTTTTTCAGTCTTTTCAATAACAATTTAATTTTTTCTTCTTTCCAACCATATATGATATCATTCATTTTAATGCATTTTAATACTTAATTACAAAAAAAAATTCCAAAAATTCAATATAAAATAGATTTTTATTTGTTTAAAAAAAATATAAAGAAAAGCCATGTTCTAAAGACCTTTTCGTTAAAAAATATGAAAAACATTATACTCATTTATTAATTGTATCTAATGGGTTGTTGAATCAATTAAAAAAATTATCAATTGATTTGATAGCTCTAAATAACGTGTTAGATGTTAATTAATATGTCTATCAAACTATTGTAGACTATATTTTAATTATGTATATCCCTAATAGTTTTCGATAGGTATAAAAACATGTGCCTATTTCAGAACTTTCTTCTTTCTGAATAGGACTGATCCCAATTTATATTAAAATGATAAAAGCTTCACCTGTTCAAAATTAAATGAAAAACATCCGTAATTTTTTTTGTATAATCATTGTCAAGAGTCTTGATGTAAGGACCCTAATTGGTTCTTTTAAATGATAACAGGATTGTTAAAATTGGTGAGAAAAAATCGGAATAATTTATAAATGAATACAAAAAAGAAAGATATAAAGAATGACACGGAGTTCAGACTTAGGATGAATTCAAAATTGTTCACTAATAGCTTTAAACCATCTAAAGGTTAATTTATTATTAAATTATTATAATATGTATAACTTATAAAATATATATTTACTTAATAAACAATGCATTAAAGAGCTGAGACACACAGCTTTCAAACGAGATGTCAAGCGCCTTATAAGAATCCTTAATTTAAAAGAAATCGTCCATCCAAATCTGTAAATTTTCATTCAATTTTGAGCAAAAATTCGCTAAAAAGTGAAGACTCACGGTAGAGCTACTTAAATAGTCGGGTGCAAAAGGATTTCAGCTGGTTTCTTAATCTGTCTACTTAAGTAGTTCTACCGTGAGTCATTGATTCCTGGCGATTTCTTCAAAGTTATGAACTCTTATAAGGTGTTGACATCTCGTTTGAAAGCTGTGCGTCTCAGTTTTTAATACATTCCTTATAAATCCATTTCATGTAATATTCAAGGTGTAATTTAAGTACAAAAGATTTGGCTAACTTTTGAGCTTAACCCCGTCCTCTACGCCCCCAGGAGTCTCTTTAGGTCAAAACAAAGACTGGAAATGAAATTTGCATTAAATACACACGAAAATTATGCACAAAATGAGTATCCTTCTAGGCTTAAATTGAACTTGATGTTGAAAAATGGGCCAAAAAAAGCTAAAAACGTAGGATCCAATTTCTCAAATATTTTAGGACTTTATGTAAAAAAATTACAGATTTGAAATCAACGTGCAAAACGGAATAACCTTTATTATATTCATACCCCTTAGGATTTTTGAAAGTTCAAATTTGTTGACCAGTGTAATTATTTATATTTATAAAAAATTTCTGCTTGATCCATAATTATCATTCCTTTTTAATTTTTATGAGTATTGTCTTGAATAGAAATATGCTACAAGGTAATGCTATCGCACAAATAATTAATTTGTATATCTTCTTCAGTTGGTATTTTATTTTTAATCCACAAGTTTATGTCCCTCCTTAGTGTTTTTTTCTAATTTCTGAACTCAAATTATATTTATTTTGCACTAAATAAAGAAATCTAGAGCAGTTTATCAAAAAAATTATATGATCTCGTATAGACTGTATTCGAACTGAAATTTAACTCAGTCATATTTTCTGTTTTATCTAGAAATTGTTACTCTAAATACATTTTGATCATAGCAATTTTTTTTTCTAGTCTAGTGGTTCTTTATCATTAAAAAAAAAAAAAAAAAAAAGAAGAGAAATAGCAGTACACTATATTTTTATATGAATAAATTAAAATTTAGTAAGTTCACTTTTATTTATGAACAAATTCGTCAATTAAAATTTCCCTGTATAGAATATAAGTTTAAAAATTAACAAATTAAAGTAAAAACAAAGACAAATTCATTTAAAAGCAACATTTTATTTTATCCAACACGTTCACCGTATCGTGCACCATATATGGTACACCGATGTCTCGCCATACCCGCTGCGGTGTACACATATTTTTACTAATTAGTTAATTACTACAACAACAGAAAATTAAAACCGTCACTCAACAGAAATTGGAGTAGTACGTGTTTCAACGAGTTGCGTGTGGGACATATCAGTCAGTTTTAAGTGTTAACTTACTTCACATAGAAGCAAACTGATGCTAAAAAAAACCAGATAAATGCTGCATTCTGATATAATTTTTACCTAGAAGGTTTTCAAAAGTTCATTTATAGAAGTATAAGGAGATTATAATTATAATAATGTAGTAAGAGAATTACTGCTAAATAATTCCATAATTAATGAAATGAGAAAAAAAAATTCATCAATCTTCCTTAGGAAAAACAAAACAAAACAAAAACTGAGAAAAACAACACAAAATATGTATATTAAATATACATGCCTTGAAATGAATACCAAGTTTTCATATTTGGTTGTGAAGGTCTCCGATGAACATGATTTTTTTTTTTTTTTGGTTTCATAACTTATTCTAATAGTACTTAAAAAGTTGATTACAAATCTCTAAATATTTTTTTTTTTTTGTATCAAATCTGATGAATTTACATTTTTTGAGTATATTTCTTCACGTAAATAAAATAAATTCCCCACAAAATTTAATGTTAATTTCAAATATGGATTTCAATTTCATTATAGATAACTCAATTCCGAGAAAATTTAATGTAGAGCTAAAAAAATAAATCTACTTTTTTAACAGTTTTTTCATCAATCCTACTGTTCCAAAAAGAATACTGCCTTACTTCTAATTATTTTAGAGTCTCTCTTTTTTGATTTTTTTTTTGTAGGAGAGATTAATACATAGCTATAGAGTCATGCATGCTTATACTTAAAACGGAAACAAATGAAGTGTTAAATAATTATACATTGTTAAAGAATATATTCATTAAGGAAGGTGTAAACACAAGGCCAGTTTTGAAGGGTTCATTATCTTTCCTTATTGATCCATTTAGGCTTCATATGCATGTACGTACATGCTTACACTTCTTTAAGAAAAAGCATTGTAATGAAAGGGATATATGTCTTTTCCTTCTAATTAATTTGGCTATAAATGGGATCTATCTATCCATGGAACCAAAAAGTTGTTTTCTCCCTTATTAGCACCTAATGACACAAACCTATTAAAACCTTTATTCACAAAAATGATACAACAATTTCCTGTACATATGCTACATACACCGAATGTACAAACATACATATGTAAGTATGTAGGTAATGGCCAAAGTTTGACAAGCATTAAACAAATGTTTTATTGAGAGAACTTTCATGGATTCTTTGTGAACATTTTTCTGTATACAAGTATGCTGTATTCATTATTTTTGTTTTGTTTTTGTAGCCAGTAAAGACAAAGCTGAATGTAAGGGGAAATTTTTTTTAAAAAAATCACCACAAATCATTTATAATGAAGCGATTGTTACTGACCTTGCAAATTGGCTAAACAACTTTCAGTGATGTAATGTTGGAAGCAGATGTTGTGGATGATACGATTACTTAACAAAATGTACACATTTATAAAAAAAAATTCCAAGGGAAATGTTTTCTAATGGTTTGAATAATAAAACAAAAACTCTCTTGTTTAGTGACTGGCTTGATGCTAAAGAAAAACGGCAGTATTTGTATAAAATTAAACTGTTGAAGATTTCTAAGAAATGGAGGCCACCCTTTGCATAAGCTTTGTTTAACTTTAGCAAGACGCTATGTGTAATAAACAGTACAACAACAAAATTTAAGATTTTAAGAAAATATAAAATTTTAATATTTGCCATCACTTTGCAATTTTTATTTAAAACAAAAAGAATTTTTTTTAAAGAAGTTTCAAAAATCAAACATGTAATAAACAGAGATAAATGTTAAAAAAAAAAGTCTTTTGTATATAAATAATTACTAATTCAACCTTTTCATTTATCAAAAAGAATTTCTTTCTTATAAAATTTGATTGTGAATGGTTCATGTAAAATGGTTAAATTCTAGCATGATGATGACAAGCAAGAACATTTCATAGAAATACGAAATAAACATACTTTTTTTGTCTCAAAGTAACCATTTAAAATCTTATTCCATCCTAGTATCCATTAGTAATTATTTGAATGGATATGCATATGGTACAATAACTTCCCCCTAATGGATGAAAACATAGCATTCTACTACTAAGAAGGTCAAAACATAGATTCATAAATGTATGATGTTCCATTTATTCGGTCATTTAGAAAAGGACAATATACAGTCATATTATTTTGTTTACTTGTAAATTAGTGACCTAGATTTAGTGATCAAGATATGAATCCTTATGTATGTATGTATACGTTAAGATAGTATATATATATATATATATTTATTTATATGTTTCTTGAACTCCTACTATGAATAAGCTAAGATCCATCCATAGTCTGCTTTGTTGTAGTATATTTAATTAATATTTAAATTAGAAATATACGAATTGATGTTTTATTTATATATGTACATACAAAAAAGAATAGTTTTTTATTTGATGTTCTATCTACAACGTAGAGCCTTTTCTTTAAAATGATTATGTAACATTTTTCTTCAGTTTCTTGTTCATAGTATTACATATATATGTATGTTCTTACAAAAGAGAGATATACATTCACATTAACCAGAACTTCATTCTTCCTTTGAGTTTGTTGTCATCTCCATATTACTATCATTGTATGTACATATCTTTTAATGTCATGTGATATACTTGAAATGATAAATGAAATATAAATGAACCATTCTATTTATTGAAGCAAATTCTACATACTTTTGATGATATTAGATTTGATTGTTTAAATGCATGGATGATGATATTTTTATGTTTTTAAAACATTTATCTACATACATACATATATATGTATGTTAAATGTAAAGGTCTTTGATATACATACATACATACATACATACCTGGGGTTGTATAGCTATATAGAAATATAACTATACATATAAGAATACATACATTTAAAGGTTGATGGGACTCTCTTCGTCATTCTTTGAAGTTTGACGTATGTACATACAAGTTTTCTATCTATATTATGTAGAAATGGTTATTCATTAATATTGACTTCAATCCTTCCTTTCTTTTTTGTTAAGACAAACGAAATAAAAAAAAAATTCTACTTATATACTATGCACATCAAATATATATTTACATATATTTTTATGAAAATTAAAAAGGAGTTTGATCAATATGATGCCATAAAGTACATAAAGTTCTGTCCCAAAGTCAAGAAATACCTGACAATTACATAGTTGGGATGTCGTTAATTTAATTAGTAAGGTTTGAACTTTTTGAGAACGATATTCATTGGCAATAGTTCATTGGCGATTGATTTTTGCCAATATATGTAACGCTCACACTTACAATAATACTCAGCTGAATAAGTAAAATAAAAAAAAGAAGAAAATTAAAACTCTATCTTCTTGCACCATAGTCAAAAATTAATCCATTTTCAATAGACCAAGTGACAATGATGCTCAAAAATCTGTTATTCCTTTTTTTTAAAAAGTTATCAACTTGAAATAAATAACAAATATATATTTTTGGTTGAGGGATTCAGGTTTCAGTGAGACGCAAAATGATTTTCAAATCTTCTTCAAATCTCAAATTTGCTATTGGTAATCATGTGAGAATGAAGTGTTTGTTAGGAAATTACTCTTTCAGGATTTTTATTTGCTTAGAATATTTTATTAACAAGTTGACTCAATCAAAAAAATTTGATCCACTGAATGACTCAGCAATACTAAGTAAATAGTCTTTTACTTTTAATTTTTTGAAAAATGTTTGAGTAGCCATTTTTTCAGAAAAAAGGTAAGTTATTTAGCATTTATTTACTTGAATTGTTAAAAAAAAATAAAAAAAATTATATTAAAAAGGTAGGTGGAAGGTCAAGAGAGTGATGTTGGAAGACACGTATGCAATAAGCACTAAAGTAATGAAACTAAAGTTTTACTTGTGAAAGGTATGGTCATATCTAATAACAAGGTTTTTTATCTTATCTAGCAATAATAATACTGATTTGAACTTTCAAAAATCCTATGGGCTGTAAAAAAACTAAAAAGTTATTTAGTTTGACACGCTGATTTCAAATCTGTAATTTTTTTTTATAGAGTCTGACGGTTTTTGAGAAACCAAACCCGACTTTTTTAGCATTTTGGCCCATTTTCTTACTTCAACTTCAATTTAAGCCTAGAAGGATACTCATTTTGTGCATTAAAAAATAATTATTCGCTAGTGCATGCAATGCAAATTCCATTTCCAGTTTTTGTTTTGATCTAAAGGGACTCCCGGTGGCGTTGGGAGAGGGAGTAGGAACAAAAGTCGGCTAAAACGTCTGTACTTAAATAACTCCTTGAATATTACATGAAATGGATTAATAAGGAATGCATTAAAGAGCTGAGACCCACAGCTCTTATAAGAATCATTAATGAAGAAGAAATCGTCCATCTAAGTGAATAAATTTTCATTCAATTTTGAGCAAAAAAGGATTTCAGCTGGGTTGTTATTCCTTCTACGCGCTACTACTTAAGTGGATAATTGAAAAAACTCTAAAGTTAGTTTGTAACCAGCCATAGCCCGCCCGACAATCAAAACAACGAATACCATATTGTCTATGATATTATCATGGGTACACATTTTTTACACACACCTTTAATAATCCTATTTTTACATCTCTTGAGTTAGTAGTTAGCCTTTCTTTCTTTAAAGGGAAAAATAATATTAGAGAATCTCTGGAGTCTCTTTCCTCCGGCACCAGATATATAAATGCTAAATGTTGTTAATCAGCAGGAACTCTAGTAAACGCAATTTTGATCGCCAAACTATAATTCGTGTAGTCTTTTTGTTATTAATAAAAACAGTTTTTTCACTTTTATATCTTTAGTTTAAATAAATTCCATTCATGGCTTCACGTAAGGGATAGTAGCATTTTGTATGAGTATTCATATTTATGTATTCTTGTATGTATTTATATTTGAATAACGATCTATGATAACAAGTTTCCATGACCATTTCGTATTCTAATCAACTGTTTATTAATGAATAAGTAATAAACCATGTGACGAAAACAAAAGTAATATTTTCCCTAATACCAAGGTATAATGACAATTAATTAATTTTCCTAATTAACTTAATTGACATGTGGAATGTTTCATATTAGTCTAATTATTTAGAGTCTTTTTCAATATTTTATTGAATGCAAAAAAAAAGGAAAACACGTAATTAAATTATTTGGTTGCAGATCCCTTTAATTAATTCATTCGTACTTGACAAAACCATCATCAAACTTTAAAGTACTATTTAAAACAAGTCTTCTCAATCTGACATCCACAAATGTATTGTTATTTTTTGTTATAGTTAAGGATCATTATTGTCAAAACAATTTAATACTTTTAATTAAAAAATGTTGAGTTAGATATTTGATTGTTGTTATGATTATAGACTTTTAAACCTTTTTTTTAAATATTTGTCTTTTGGTTATTTGGTCGATATACAGTTTACGTTGTGGTCTGTGTGTTTTTCTATATAAAAAGATCAGTGCAATAAAACTGTCATTCTAAAACTTTTAAATTATATTTAATCACTTGCATTCTAAAGAAAGGAACTCTCAATTTTGTTTATTCCTAAATATATAATTTTTGGTTTTTTTTAACAAAGATAACTTTTATTCTTTTTGTTCTGAATAAAGGAACTTATGGAAAAAAAGTCCGCTGCCTCACAGAAGTTACTCAATGCTACTTATGCTTCATTTATTAAAAAGCACTTAATTAGCATGTACATGTAAATAATAATCATATAACTAATCAATACATTTAAATTCAATTACGGAATAATTATATATCAATAAGAAAAGGTTTAGACAAACAAAAAAAACTGATGCTTCATGTTACTGTAATTTATACAACAAAATAATTTTTATTTCAAAACGTTTATATTGAGTTTGTTCTGGTAACCATGGGAATATAAAATACAAGATCACAGAGAAAGAAATAAGGGCAATTTTTTTTCCTAATATATTGCTGACTATCAAGTTATAAGGGTGTTAATAATCGTATTTATATTCTTATATATACATATTATATTTATTTATTGTAAAATTGTATTGGATATAAAATATATTCATAATTCTATTCCTTAGACTCATAATTGGTGCAGTTGATTTTTTGTAGTAACATACGTCACCCATTCCATTCAAAACTCATAGATGAATAAATAAAGTTAACGATTACAGACATATACGGAGCAAGTTTAAAAACCATACTTCAATTTGTTGACATTACGGTCTAATGTTTTTCATTTTTATTTCAAATCGCATTTAGTTCATGCATCGATTCGTCGACTTAATAAATCCCTCAAGTCGAAATTGCTTTAATTTGTCAAAACTTGGTTGAGTTTCAGTCATGGAATTAAATTATTTTCTTCCATTACACTGTTAGTCAAATGGATAATTTATTACCTCCATCAATGCTTTGTCCACCAACAAAAGGTGCAAGAAGTTTCAAATCTTGCCTTTTTCCTCATAGAATATCTAATTTCAAATCACTCAATACACTTTCGATTTCATTTAATTCCAAAACAGCAAGAAAGAGCAATCTTATTTCATGATTGCTCGTCGTAACTATACAAGGACAATTGTTACACGTGTTATAGCCTCAAACCAAGACCAACTTATCCTTTGTCATATTTTAAAGAATTTCCACATCTTTTCTTCAAAATTATATTAAAATAATAATAACAATTGTGATCAAATAATATCTACCCTATACCATAGTCCATTAAACCATCATGTTTGAATATGATTTTTTCTTCTTAATTATGTTATATAAGAGAAAGGTAAATATTAAATATCTTAAGGAGGAGATATTATTTTTGTCATATCTATTTATTGTTAAAATATATCGTATGTAAATAAAACATTTTCATAATTCAATTCCTACGATCCATACTTAAGCTGAAAAAATTTCTGAGCACTCGGCGCTTGCTAGGTTTCTATATATTTTGACAAATCTAGATATGACACACATATACTGGTATTGGAAAATCAAATCAAAATCGTGGTACTTCATCAAACCATTTTGGTCCAATTAATCTTCTTGATAAAAAATATTTTAATATGATAATTAGGCCCATTAGGTATCCTTAATTTGGATATTATTCATAGTAGAGACAACTACAGATATGGAATATTTGCTATAAATATTGTATCATTTTTTTTTACTGAAAATTACATAATTATCGTTTTTCAAAAACCGAAAAGAAGGCTAATTGAGAAGTCAAATTTATTTGGTAGTATTCCTTTAAAGCAATTTTTTGTTCAAATATACATGTATGTACTATAATTGCTTGTAATTTCCTTTTGAGCATATGTTACATTTCAAAATTAAGAATATAAGTTTCTATAGAGATGATGTAAATTATTAATTAACACATAATTTATACTATGTTTAATTATACGATTGTTTGTATAATAATTTTTTTTTTTAGTTTAATTGCTGTTATTTTTTAAGCAGCTTTTAAAATGCAGCATCTTTTTTCTATATTTAAATAAATACTTAAATATGTACATTTGCATATTAAATGCATACATACTAAGACCGGGCGGTTCGGAACCGAACTTTGAAAACGGTACAATATGCTTTATGTAGGAGATACACAGATAAATTAGTTCTTTACAAAAGCTAGCTGTTCCTTATTTATATTAATTTCCTTTGATACTCAATATCTTCTCAATATTTAGTCCAAAGATAGTTCAAAATAACATGAATTTCTAGAATTCAAATTTATACATACATGTTAACACAAAAGGATTTATATTTATGTGTCACATTTCTTTGTTATGGCCCTAAGTAATGTACATTTGTAAAATGTTATATTAAACATCAGGTTATATATGTTCTAAATGTGATATTATATTGCATTATTTTTCTCAAATAATTGAGAAGGAGGTCATGGCTTGAGAAGCAAAGATATTGCATTCCTATTGCTATTTCATGAAAAATTTGAAAATAAATAAAATAGAAATTTAATTGTTAGTTAAATCTATAAGTAATGACAAAATTTTTTGATGTTGTATATATGTTAATATCCAAAGAATAATAACACTCTTATTTTTAAGGTAAAGTAATTTTTGTATTGAGAAACTATCTAATTGATATAATTCTTTAACATTTCTAAAATGAGTACACATATATCTAATATCTATAAATTTTGTTAAAACCTGTATTGATGAACATTGCTTGAAGACTTTAAAAACAAATATTCTATATTTATAAATGTATAAATAGAAAACCGAACCTTGAACCCTCAGTCAAAACTTCAATTTGCCTTTCTCTGCCCCATTGTAGATTAATATATGGGTACATATTTACGTATAATTGTGAATTTTTTGTAATGTTCACTCCATGAAAAAAATATATATATATGTAAAGAAATAACTTAAAATAGCAATTTTTATCAATGTATCTACATTTATTAACTTGTGACTTTTAATGTATTGCGAAACAGGATAAAAAATAACATTGCACACTTTATTTGACCCGTGATATAAGTCGTGTTTTTGTAAATTATTTCTTAAAAAGGTTATTCACCCTTTGTGTTACCGTTTGGACTTCAGGACAATGTTATTTAATTGTTTTTCATAAAAATAACATTTTTTTGTCGTAGTGCAATAGGTTAAATTCTCCCTACTAAAATGCACCGTGGGTGACACCTCCTCATTAGCTCTTCCAATCCACATGGCATAGTTGAGCCAGAGAACCGATATATTTAAATTAAGATTAGCATCCCGGAAATCGATGAATTAATTCTATAATAGTATGCGATGCTTGGATTCGTTTCTACGAACCAGTCTTGAAATTGTAATCATCCTGGATCAGATAATTTGCTATGGTTATACTTATTTGTACAAACCTAAAGGTATAGATCAGATGCATAGAGTTCTGTTCTTTATAACAGATGGTGCAAAATTCCTCATTTGTCTCCTCACTGAATATATATAAAAAACCGAAGAAATCGCCCATTTTATACCGAAACCACTTTTGTTTGTGAGTCGTGAAGGGATTTTTCATAACGGAGTTATTGATGATGTTTTCATTCAGAAGGTGTCTCGAACATTCAAACTCTCTCCAAATGAGGCCTTAAATGCCTTTTCCAAACTGGTAAGTGACTTGACAATAGCTTACTTCAGCACTTGATTTTACATCGAATAAGTCTAATGGATTTAAGATATACAATAAAAGAGACAATAATTCCTTTGACCAAAAATTGTAGCTTACTTGAATCACTTTTAAGTTATCTTGATAGTATGAACTGAAGATTCATTCTAATAAAACATAAATGGTTTATCTTCAGCAACCTTCAGCATTCGTGGCTTCATTTTTTTTTAAATATCCATGTTATATATGCCATTGACAAAATAAACAATCGATAATAAAATTCACAAACCTGCTGTATAGGTAAAAGAACAATTGTTCTTATAAAATTTGATTGTTAATGTCTCCATCTTCCGAAATGATTTTAATAAAAAGTTAATTTAAAGTATTTTATTCAAATATTTATATTTTATAATCATAGGAAAATACATGATTCAAATATATCTGGCTCAATTTCAATATACATTGTACTATAGTCTAAGAAAAATAGAGCAATGGAAAAATATTGTAGCACTACGCAATTTTTTCATTATTTATTTTCATTTTCTTCGATTAATTTGATTAATTTAAAATGCATTTTATTTTATTTGCATTTAAAACTTCAATTTAATTGCTTAAATGTATATATATATATATATATATTAGAGCAATATTGTAACTGAAACTTTAATCAATTCACATAAAATTAAACTAATAAAAGTTAGACTCCTTTTTTTTATGGGCACATAACTAATTTCCCTACATCATAAACTTAATTGAAATCTAAACCAATAAATTAAGATAATTTTATTTTATTTTATTTTGCATTTGCATGTGATAAGATTATTTTATAATGTATCCCTATATTGCATCAATACTTTCAACAAAGTTTTGAAATACATTTGCAATACCTGATCCAGAGAAAAAATATCTATCAATTTTGTACCTAAATGCTGTTGTCAGTATAATGACTCAGAAAATATTACTTTATTAATATGTTTGTGTATATTTGTAAGTAAGCTTCATTATTACCCCTAATTAGTGTCTTAACTACTGATTTATAATAAGGAATAGATTTACACATGTAAAGAGTGGTATAATTGACTAAAATATTTATTATGAAACTTTATTTTTGCTTTCTTTTGGAGGAAACATTTTATTTCTCTAAATTTTCTTCAAGAATTGCAAAAGAAATAAGACTTAAAGTAAGAAAACGATGTTATTTGTATTGTATCATGCAACTTTTACTCCAAAAAAAGAAAGAAAAGATAGCCAAATTCAGTTGGTAGTTAATCAACTCTTCTCAACTTTGGGATTATTCTTCAATAATGGCAGATAATTGTTCAGAGCTTATCAATAACTAATTTAAGTTGAATCAAGTAGAACAATAATATACCTGTGAGTAGTAGACGAAGCGAGTGCTAACAAAAAAAATTATTAATTTTTTTTTTGAAAATTTTTATGTTAGAACGATAACGTCTCATCGTGATAAAGTTGGTAATTGATTAATTACGTTAATCTTTCAAACATATCCTAATTTTGATATAGAGATAATATAAAATTTGAGTTCGGAGATTCAAAGATAAGAACACTTAAATATAGTCATGAGCATTGCAATAATTATTTATGTTTTTGAGAACCTACTGTTTTTATCTTTCATTTTCATTATTATACTAATTTGAATCTTTCATTGACGAATTCTCAAAAATTTCTTTTACTTCAATCAATCAAAATACTTTGTTGAAAATATGGATAATTCTAGTTATGTCTATGTTTTTTTTTTGTCATTTCAGCTTTCTATATGTGTGAAAGAGCTAGCTTCCCCCCCCCCCCCACATCTTACCTCAATGCATAATTGAAAATTTTTTTCCTTGTATTTTCGTTTCCTTCTATTTGTGTTGGTCTTGACAAGTATTTTCACAATGAGTTCGAACCGAGTCTGAACTATGATAGCTCGTCCAAAACAATAGCATAACGTTTAAAAATGGATACCTATATGAGAACAAGACCACATTACAAGGATCTTATGTAAAAAATGTACAAGATTTGGAAAGAAAATACCCTTCCCGAGAAGGAGTTAACTGAATTTAAAAAAAAGAGTAAAATATGTATATTTAGTGTTCTAAAATCAAAATTAACAACTTTTTAAAATAATAAAAAACTAGAAATAGAAAATTACTGAATGACTGATTTCAATCAAAATTCAAGATTCATTATAAAATTATTAAGTCCTAAAATAATGAAATAATGTGTATTCAAATAAAAATAAAAAGGCTTTTAAAAATGAACATGAGATTTATTTTAATTATTTCATTAGTGGACTTTTCGTATACAAAAACATTCTTGGACCTTCAAGTACCAAAAATATCTTTTTTTCCATATGACTTTTTTTAATTTTACAGATTATTTTTGCGTCATATATTGAAAAAAAAGTATTTATATATATTTCTCTGCTTCCATTTTTAATCTTCCTATATATTAACTTGTCCTCCAAATCGTAAAATTTAACACAATACAGAATTATATATTCGATTATAATTTTGATTTAATTTTCCACTTCGTGGTTTTCTTCATAAAAATTTGTTTCTTATCTACTCAATCTTGCAGAAAAGTTTAAAGGTTGATTTTAACTTTCATCTCCTCTATCGTCCTCCTGAGGATGTATCATGATCTCATTGACTGGTAAGGGTCCTATATCCTTACCTTTTAATATTTCTATGACTTTTGTCAGACTAAATGTCTTTGGCACTAAAAACAGACGTAATTTTTTTATAGACGATGTTAAAACACTTCTTTATCCTAGCAAAAAGAAAGGAAGCCAAATAAATATTAAATAATATAGAATTCGAATTCATTAAAAATCTCATTATAAATTTTGCCCTTTTGAACTAATATAGAGTTTCACTAAAATGAAGAATCAAAAAAAAAAAGTCAACCTTCAGTTAATTTACTTATTGTGTTGTAAATTACAAAAATGGATGCCTCCAGAGAGGATCGAACTCTCGACCCCTGGTTTACAAGACCAGTGCTCTGCCACTGAGCTATAGAGGCTTGCGGTTGGAATTGTTGATTTAAAAAATTTAATTTCACTTTTTTTAATCCTTAATTAAGGGTAATTAACACTTATTAATATCAATTTATCACTTGTATATAAATATCAAATATAGACACATCATAAAATAGAGTTTAGATATTAGATATTTAATAAAAATTCACATTTTTACTTCTAATATCGTTAAATATCCCATTTTTGATGTTTTTTCCACTTCTTTTTTCATCAAATTAGCAAAGGTGGTTAAAAGAGAGATTGACTTACATTGAACGCACAACATTACAGACATTTACAAAATTTAATTATTCTTTCTAACAGGGGGTAAGGAAATACAAGCTTCATCAATGTCTTTATTTTTGTTTTTATTTCCCTCTTTTCGTATAACTAGTCAAGCTAATACAAAAAAGCAAATTTATCATTTAAAAGAATCTTTGTATAACATACATTTTGAGTTCATTATGAGAACATTTAAGTTTTCTTCATTTAAATTTCTATTTCATCGATCACATAGTCCTTAGTTGTTGTTTATAGCAAATTTCTCCTTTGACCTACGTATCCACCTTATTTTACTGAAACGTTGTTATATGGGTTTGAATTTTTTAATTAGGCGTCAAAAGTGACTGAGATTTAAAGAATTGATACAAATTTGACGTAGTTTAATATTTAACTGAAACAAAATAATAAATCGTTAAAATATTTCAAGGTGACTGCCGTATTTTTTCTTTTAGACTGAATTTTTAGAAGCTGATTTGATTTGAACACAAAAAAAATTAAAACGACATGCCTTTATTTATCGGTTATTGATTGAGTCCATTTAGAGATTGTACAAGTAAAAAGCTTTTCTGCAAATTTATTTTGAATGATACCTGTCAAATGGTACAATTGTGCCAACAGCCATCGAAGAGTTTCGATCTTAGTGTCTCACTCAAGACGTAATTTTTAAATTTGAATCAAAATTCAGGGTGAACTTTAGCTTTTTATAGTTATAAGTGCTACAAATTAGAGCCTCTACTCTCGTAAAATTAAAATCTAAGATGTCTTTAATACATTCAAAAATCTAGTTTTTCTGATTACATAAAAGTAGCAAACATAAAAAAATAGGATATCCTATTTGAAAAAAGATGTGGACTTCCATTCCATATTTTATGATATTTCTATATTTGGCTAATTTATAACCAAGTAATACAAATAATGGTTAATTATATTGTTAGTTAATAAAAATTATTAGTTATAAATCAATTTTCTTAGCATAGTCTCCGTAGCTCTATGGATGAATACTGATTATGCAAACCAAGTTTAGGGTATTCAATCATCTCTGAAGCCATTGTTTTTCTAAATTTATTTATTATAAGAAAAATAATTAAAACTTAGATTTTGGTGTTTGATTCTACATTTTAATGGAATTCTCAAATTTCTTGAAATAAATACCTGCAGTTGAAAATTACAATTACCAGACTAATTGTATGTCACCTACAAAATGCTCAATTTACTACTAACTCACCGATTTCTTTCAATGAAAGGAAAAACATAATGTTTGATGTATAATATTACTTATAATAAGATCATATTTATGATTTAATACACACTGAAAACTATGTGCAATTGTTTAAATAATAGAAATGTGTTGATAGCTGATATTTCTAAATGAGTTTTTGGTTTTTTTATTGTTATTACTATTGATAATGTTTTCCTAGTGTCTTTTTATAATTGTTAGTATTTCTTATTTTAAATCATAATTACACCAACCAACATAATAATTATATCTGCAGAAACATATATATTATTCTATTTTTGACAAGAAAAGGAGAAAACTTGTAATCAGACACTTATTATCGAATGATTTAGATCTCAAATCTATTTGTGACGCACAAATAACACAAATTGATCACCAAAATATTTTGTCTACTCGAATAAAATGTTTTTTTTTTATTTCTTGCGAGGCAAATTAACTTAAATCATATGGCAGTTATACATCAAAATCATTAAAGTTTGCATTTTTAATATATTTAATAGTTAATCAGATTTGTTTATTAGTATTAACAAATTTGCTAATAAGATATTTATCAGTTTTGCAAGTAGAACAAAAATCTTTCATCAATTTTTCAGCTCTTTAAGTTACTAAATATATTAGAACAAGGTATATATAGCACAGATTATTCCTTTTTCTTTTAATAAATCATTTAGTATATTTGTGAAACATAAGTACATATATTGATATTGATGATAGCAGTTCTTTATATACTGTTATTAAATAGTACTGTGTAAAAAATCAGGCTTACGTAGATTTAACTGTAACGAAAACTCAAGTTACCCTCAACTGATTTCGCCAATTTGAATGGAGAAAAAATGCAGTAATTCAAAATATTCTTTACGAGTTCCACTTGTTACCGTGAAGTGATGCCAGCTTCTTATAATTGGTGTAGAGATATTGCTTCTTGGTTTCGCACAACTCGAATGCTTAAATTTTTGAAGTCACTGAAGAGTTTTCTGGCAAAAAGATAAATCTTAATAAAACTAATCATATAAACAGTTTATCAAATCCTTTCGATGAAAAGAGTTTAAAAGTTTTTTCTAAAAGCTAATAATTCAAGTGATTATCAATAAATTGGTCAATCATCCATTGGCAATAACAAAAGAACAAAAATACTTTGCCTGAAATATAGGGGTGCTTTGGACTTTTATCCAAAGAAGTTACTTTATAGACCTTTTTTTTTTCGTGGCGTAAAATAATTTTAGATTTATATTAATTATGTACCATATGATAATCCAAGCAAGATTGTCTTTTGAAAAATTTATAAGAAATGATACTTTAAAATTAATAGAAGTACTGAGATCGATCAATTTCCTTTTATGAATAGTGTAACAAATATATTTAATCTTAATTGATTGAGCCTACAAAACAACTTCATCTCGAACAGAAATTATATGAAAAATAATTGAAAGTGAGATATTCGATGAATAGAACACATCCTTTAAAGAAATTTTAGACTAACCCAGAATTTAAAAAATGATTTATTCCAAAAAAGAAATACCCAAAGTTTGATAACAATAATTAATTAATTCTAACTATTTGTTATACTATGTAAGATACAGAATTGTCACCAACAAGGGGTAGCATTTGTTGAAAATTGCTCTATGATCAAGATGTGTTTTTTTAAGGGGGACAACAAATTACTTATTATTTGAGGATGAAATAATAATAAAGATCTTAAACTTAGTCACTTTTCCATTATATAAGTTTTTTCTCACTGATATATAATAGATTTTATCAAAACAAAAGTTTTATAAGTATTTCATTAATTTAGATGTGCAAAAACGTCAGTACGAAAAAGACCAACATGAGAATGTTAATTTTTTATTTTTTTTGTTTATCTCTTTATTTATTATGTGTGTACAGGTGTACACTTACATAAATTAGTGATAATTAACGTTAATTAATCATAACAAAAAAGAAAAAACAAATTTTAAAATCATTAACGTAACCGTATCTAGGCCTCTATAGCTCAGTGGCAGAGCACTGGTCTTGTAAACCAGGGGTCGAGAGTTCGATCCTCTCTGGAGGCATTCTTTTTACAAGTTATAACAGTACAAGTAAAGTAACTTAAGTTTCATTATTAAAAGGTCAATTTTTGAACCCTCTCTATGATTATTAGTAGCAATGTAAATCATATGCAATTCGGGCTTGTAATAAAAAAAGAAAGAGAAAATCAACCTGGCAACCCTGACAGTCTAATAAATGTCGAGGGGGGAAGCAGCTTGAGCTGTCATGACATTTTACTGAGCTACAAGCTGCTATTCTACATTATATATACAACAATAAATAATAACATAGATGAGAGGCAGAAAATTAACTGAAATTAATGTCAGGAAATTATATATTTTTAACTAATAATAATTATACGAGGACTTGAGCCCTTTTTGTTTACATTTTATTTGCTTTATTAAACTTAATGCATGTATTCCTATATGCAACATCTTTACTATCAGGTAGATGTTCTCCCCTTAGTAATATTGGAAAAATGATAACAGCTTCGGAAAACAAAAAGACTTGTTTGAAGAGTTAACTCCACTTTTTTATCACACGCCCGAATTGCATATGATTTACATTACTAATTATTAGAGATGTATAAAAAGAGCCCAGCTTCAGAGCACGTAAAGAACGATTGTAGGCAACATTTATCTTTTCAAACTATGCTATTTTTAAATTAAGTTTAAAAATTCCTGTGATTTGATTCAAGAACTCGGATAGGCAACAATGGAGGTCGTAACGTATGAAAATTTGTCAAGGATACTAGTGTGATGACATTTCGGCAACGTCATTTCTAGACTTCTATTATGGAGAAATTTCCGATCATGAGACTTTCCAATCGCTGATGTTACAAGAAAAATCCGGATCCATTCAATAAACATGGTATTAGTAATGATTCAGGTACATCTGGTTTTACGTCTGACCTAATATAATTCCTTGTATCATGTATTATCCCAATTTCAGTCGGAGGACATTAAAATTTCATCCAATTTATGGAAAAATCCGTCTCTTCTTGTTTTCCCGTTACCCAATCATTGGAGCTCTTAAGTCGAGTCATAATTCTCAAAATAAAACGGGAAGTTGACGAAAAGTATAGATTTATGACAATGGACGGGACTAAGGACTTCAAGCGTGACAATAGGTCGAAAAGAGATTCCACTTGAAACATTCAAAAGTGGATAGTATAAAGAATGCCGATACATACAGTTGAAAGATATTGTTGTCGTGATAAGCATTGACTTGAAGAATTTTTCTTTTTCTAAAATGCTCCGAACGTTAATTTGTTATTCTGAGAGGAGCTTTCGTATGATGTACTTTTCTCATGTCATAATTCAAGTTTGGTTCATCTCGTGTACATTGATTTTCATGAACTTGATTATTCCATTTTTATGTAATATTTTTTCATTTATTTGTTTTTGGTGTTCTATTTTTTTTAGAATATATGCAATATATTCAGTGACTTGTTATAGTAGTCACTGTATCGATTTCAATGTAATTAATTTCCTGACAATTATTACTTTTTTCCTTTTAAATTATATCTGAAATATTTAAAGTTGTAATTATAACGTACATTTTCATCGTATTATGAATTTAATTCATTTTTTTGTGTTTTTTTATGAAAACTTAAATTGTAATTACATTTTCTTTCCGGATCCATGTTCAGTTTTTCTGATATAACTACGTATATATTTTTGAGATAATCATTATGCAATTTCATCCTATTTTATGTTTTTATGGAAAAATTTATTTAATCATAAAATGTGTTACTTTTGACTGTTTGAAGTTATTATAATAGTTTTAAATTATAATTAAACTGTTGAATAATAAAAAAGTAGCCACTACATGGTTAAATAAAATCATTTAATTTTATTATATGTGATATGAATTACAGGATTTGTAATATGAATTATAGGATTCACTTATGTGTAAAAGTGTGGTAATTTTGAGGTGCAATTCCAACAATGATATATTGCGGTAGATACTCTATTAGTATTGATTAAATAATAATTAATTTTCGAGTCAAGTGCGATTTCATTCAAAAATGACACAGGTCTCGTGCTATAGCATTAGTTGCTACAAATTTAGGGTAAGATCCCTAACAAATTATGATCCCACTAAATAATAATCTGTTCTTAAGTAAAACACCAAAATAATAAGTTACATTCCGCCACTTCAAATGTGATCGGCTGAAATTCTGCCTTACTTCAAGGGTACCATATTTTTTTATGACATCATCTTGGGCGTGCCTTGCAGCTGGGCTCTTTTTATACATCTCTAATCATTATAATATACTTGAAAGATAAAATCTCTAATCTGAAGAATTATGGCGGTCTCGGACTTTTGAAATTCTCGCAGGGCGATTGGTTCCTACCATCTCATAAGTTAGATTAATCCGGGTTTTTTTTATAGGACCTTGAAATTTGAAACACCCTTTCCAGAACTCTACCATGTGTTTCTACAAAATAATTTTGGATTCAAAGTTTATCTGGTCAAAGATATTTCGAAATCTAGTCGTCGATAAATGTTTAAGCATCTTTGACCAGATAAATTTGAATCAAAAATTATTTTGAACCTCGTATAGTTTTCCAAAAATCTCCAAACTTCAAAAGTCTGAGATCCCCATAATTCTTCAAAATACAGATTTTGTCTTTCAAGTTTATAATAATAATACAGAGGGTTCAAAAATCGACCTTTTATTAATTAACCTCGAGTTAATTTGTTTATAATGTTATAACTAGTAAAAGGAATGCCTCCAAAGAGGATCGAACTCTCGACCCCTGGATTATTAATTAACCTTTAGTTGATTTGCATACACTGTTATAACTTGTAAAAGGAATGCCTCCAGAGAGGATCGAACTCTCGACCCCTGGTTTACAAGACCAGTGCTCTGCCACTGAGCTATAGAGGCTTAGATACAAACATGTTAATGATTTTAAATATTGTTTTTTCTTTTTTGTTATGATTAATTAACGTTAATTAACACTCATTTATGTGAGTGCACACTTGTACACACATAATAAATAAAAAACAATATCAAAAACATATTGATCATTTATTGAAAGTCTACTTATTACATTAAATAACACAAAATATCTAAGTTTTTGATATCTTCAACATATTAGCTGGATTTTTTTTTCTTGAGTACAAAAAATGAAAAAATCAGATTTATGAGGAATATACATATCAACTGAAATTGAAGCTAAATTATGGTTAGTAAAATTTTGGCTAGGAATGAAGATGTTTTGCTAAAATAAAAACAGGGTAAATAAATTGTGTATCCCCCCATGCCTTGTTAACTAATTTTTGACTACTCTAGAAGAAAATATTATGAACTGTGAATCAGGTTAAGCTTAGAGAGAAAATAAAGATGAGTGGACCTCATGGAGTTCATAAAAAATTTGACAGAGGTATAGCTACAAATGATATCTTAGGGTTATGACTTAAAGGTACTCTAATGAGAGTTATATTTACATTTATTCTAAAGGAACACACTTTTTTAGGCAGTATTAAGGAGCTGGAGAGAAATATATATACATAGGAATGTAAATAATATGCAAAATGCCGAGTGCGAGACTTTGTGGAGTTTGCTCTTCAAACAGGTCTTTTTGTTTTCCAAAGCTGTTATCATTTTTCCTTTATTACTGAGGGGAGAACATCTATCTGATAGCAAAGATCTCACATGAAGGAATACATGCATTAAGTTTAATATAGCAAATAAAATGTAAACAAAAAGGGCTCAAGTCCTCGTATGATTATTAATTAAAAATATATAATTTCCTGACATTAATTTCAGTTAATTTTCTGCCTCTCATCTATGTTATTATTTATTGTTGTATATATAATGGAGACTAGCAGCTTGTAGCTCAGTCAAACGTCATGACAGCTCAAGCTGCTTCCCCTCTCGACATTCATTAAATTATCAGGGTTGCCAGGTTGATTTTCTCTTTCTTTGATTCTTACTAGCCCGATTTGCATACTATACATATATATAAAGAAGATTATAGCATTAAGTAAACCGATGTTATTCTGTGGAGTCATGAAAGAATGGGCTGGTAAATACTTTGGTGACTTGAATTGATGCAAGGGATACAAAATTAAAGTTTGTACAGTAAGTACAATAATTGGAAACAAATTTATGGGGATAATAACAGACCAAACGTTCATCCTCAACACAGCCCGTTGGTACAAGTCATTAGAACTAGCACTTGAAAACTGTTGAGGAAATAGAAAATTATCTATAACATCAATATAGGAGTAACAAGATGAGTGGTGTAATGAATTTTAAGCAAAATACAACTTAAAGGTAGCATTATAGTTGAAAGTTCTATGTAAAGAAGCAATCTGAGATGAGAGATTCGAAAAATTATACCGGTAAATTGGATTTTCATCCCAAAGATTGAACTGTATACAATCTTAGACCCTTAGCAATGTTGAATGCATTGAACAAAATCTATAGTAATATATGTACTGGCAAAATTGGGATTTTTGGAACTCTTGTCTCTATATAAACCTGAAAAGGGTTTGGTCCTGTAAAATTCATGAATACTGTTGTCGAAGGAGTAAGGAACTCTATAACTAAAATAAAATACAATGCTTGAGACTTAGAGCTACTGACAATCAACATCCAAAAAGGTTTTTGATGAACATATTATTCCTAAGCTATGGAGATCTGGTTTTAGTGACAAATTTGTAATCTATATTGAATGTCTGGGAGTAGGAAAACAACATTTGAAATAAGCCGAGGCTCTTTGGAGGCGTTTATTTTATAAATTACACCATTATAAGTAAATTAACTGAATATTAGATTGTTAATTTTGATTTATATTTTTGTGGAACTCTCTTCATTATTTTTATACACAATACATTTTACAGGACAAAATATGTTAATTAAATCAAATTATGTATTAGTTTTTCCTTTATGTATTGCCCCACAAATTTTGTTAATTCATCCATCCAGAAACTTTCTTGTTTAAAAAATTAAACGACAATTCATCTGTATAATTTCTTTTAACTGTAGATACTGCTTCCATACATAGCATGTTGGTTCACACCATGAATTCACAAGAATTTCATTCAACAGTAAAAACTGAGCTTCTTTTGTCACTTCATGACACATTAATAAGTTCAGGAATGCAAATAATAATTTTAAGCTGGGGAAACATTTAAAATGCAGATAGATGCGAAATATTTGGGCTTACAGAAATATGGTAGGTAGGGTATATGAATTTTTAGCCCAAGTAGCATGAATGAACTTCACAATATCATTCATTAAAAAAGAAAAAAATATGGACAAATCAGAGCTTGCTCAAAGAATTTATCTAAATATTAATTGAGTACCATGTGGTTTGGCTACTTAACGATGAATTTGTCAAATTCATTTTGGATCGCCATTATTGATGTACACCTATGTAGATATAATATCATCCCGACCTCATTTCCTAAATCATTTTAATAAGCTGAGAATTCAAATAATGGAATACTAAAGACTCAATTAATTTCAACATTCTCAATGTTTTTTTCAATCTCTTTAGAGCAGAACTAGATATTTAAAAATAAAAAAATTATCTATAAGTAACGTAGCCTTTTTATATTTTTTGTCTATGAACATATTTATGATTGGAAAAGTTTATGAAGGAGTTGATGTTTATCAGAGATATAGGCCATTTTTTTAAATCCATATTATATAATATTTGGTCAAAGCAACAAGGATGATTTTAAATCTCAATGTTGTTAATATGTACGTATATATTTCATTCTTACAGGTATTACCAGGTCGATGGAGTTATCAATTAATTAACTCGAGTTTACACTACTGAGTCTCATTCCTATTTTTTATTTCCCAGGGACCTTCTACCTTTTTTACCAAGGGGCAACTAATTACAAATTTGTTGGTATGGAATAAGCTAATAATTTCATATTATTCACAAGTTTGGAAATACCATAGCAGAAATAGCTACATATAAAGCTTTTGATGACCTTGGGTTGTCCCCAGAACGTAGATTTTACACCACTGTGTCTAGTCTAATCCAAAGTTAATTTAATATAACTAAACATTATAATATAACTAGTTTTTTAAAATAGCATTTAACGAGCTAAACTCTCAAATTATACCTTAATTTGTGTTACAAGACAGTTCGACAAAAAAAAATTTTTGTTAATAAATGAAAAAAAATTACGATACAGATATCGAAAAAATTATGATTTGTTTCAAATAAACAAAAGATTTCCATAGTATAACACAAATTATACTGAATAAAAAACTGCTACTAATTTTCAAATTCTTTTGCAGGGTGGTATCCCAGCAAAATATAATTTTTTCACATTTCTGTCATCTATTTATTTGTTTACTCTTGCTAGCATTCCGAATTTCAAACTTATTTTTTCTATTTGAAGAAAACCATCCCAGATGCAATAAATATCAAATCGGATCTGAAAGAAACAAAATCCACTCATGATATCACCAACTAGACACGGTACTAATTTAGATCCGAGCCCAACCCTAAAATCATTATGATACAATGTTGACTGTCATTTCAAAAGCATTGAGAAAGACATGAATAAGAAACTTTGAACAAAGGGAAATAATGATGAAAAATCCCTACTTAATATATGACTTTAAATATAAAATAGCTTTGCAATTTTTCATTCCCTTTTTCGTTTCTTTGATGCATAAAATTATTTATTTAATGAATGACATGAAGAGGAAGAAATAAAAAGAGAGAACGTGTATATACAACATCAATCAGCAAATATTTTTTAATGCTTGAATAAGAAGTGATGTGATAGACCAATCAAAAAGAACACATTTATTCAAAAAGTTATATTGTAGTACATCATTATGAATTCTTCGTTCCAAAGTATGTACCCATTCAGTAATTTTACAGCTACAATTGATTGTGGGAAAATTGAGTTGAGTTTTGATTGATCAATTTGAAGAGTGTTTAACTTTTAGTTATAATGCAATTGAATCAGTCACTCTCAAAGTTTTTGTATTATAACATTACAAATTAAACACTCTCAATATGAAAATCACGTAATTAAATACAAATAATGTATCAATGGAGGAGCGGTAGACATCAAATTATCTACTCCATCAGCTAACTGTATCCCATACTATGCAAACATAAAAACTATTTCAATTTTTTGTATGACTTTTCTAATACAAATTGTTTATAAATGGTTTTTTTTAACTAAAGCATATAATAACTTGGATTGACGTCACTATTTGTATTGGTCGGTTAGGAAATCCTGATTCTAGAGACTCCACTAATAAATTAACAATTTTTAAAATTCCTTAAATGTGGTTTTATTAATAACTGTGTGAACTATGCTGAGATCAAAAGAGAAGTTGTTTATGATTGGGGTCCTTCCAAACTTTAAAGAAATAAACTGATGATTTAATTTAGTAAAAGATAGCCATAAAAACAGTACAATTTCTTCTAAAGGAAATCATTAATCTTAATATCCCTCACCCAAAAAAAAAAAAACTTATCTAAATCCAATTTTATTAGAGTTTAAACATTTTTTGATTGGTATTTCAATCAATATCAACAAAAAACGAAAACAATATATCATATTTCATCTTCTTTTGCTGTTGTTTTTGTATATAATTGTTCTCAAAATTGGAGTTCACCTTAAATATCAAATTTTTTATTTTTGTTTTGAACCAGTTGATAATTTAGTTTGAATAAGAAAATATATCATTAGAAGAAGCTAAAAAAGTTTAAAATTTAATAATTTTATAAGAGGGGGGTTCATACATGAAAATATTTTTATTTTGAACAGTATCTTTAAAAGAATATTTACATTATTTGAGATGTGACCCTTAAAATAGCCTTCAATTAAGAAAGTTTCTTCCATTACGATGTTTGTAACTTCATAACTATCTCCTAGTTATTTTTTATTTATTGTTGTTTCATCAACAGGTATAAGTTATTTTGACATTTTGCGCTGTAAATCGAACCCAAATATTTAGCAAAAGCATAATATTATAAAATAATATTAGATTATGTTGTGTTTCAATTAATTTACATCGCTCTGTACTTTACATCAAAGATCTTCAATTTGTCAATTTTTATCAATATGATTTCTTTTCTGCTCTTCTCTCGTTGTGGGGAACTGATGATATGTTACTCATGAATAATATATATTTCCTTCATAAAAACATTATCCCAAGTGAGGGAATAAGCAGCTCTCAAAGGCAAAGAAGGGCAATTCAAAATGTTAAATCGTGTATGTATGTATGTATGTATATATCTTAAATAGTCCGAAAGGATTCATGTATAATAGACCGTCATTTACTAAATATTTGATACACGAACGATGAACTAAAACGAATAACTTACTCCATGGAAAATTATATCAAGACTCATTTGCAAGTTTACTCCAACATAACTACATACTATATATATTCTTTTTCATCTTAAGTTAAAATAAGTTAGTATGATAGTGGGGATTAAATTATAATATTCAATATTTGTTATAGTTTATCCATTATATTAATGACATGTGTCAAACTATGAATGTTTCAAGATATCAAACTATGAAATTGGAAAATGAGCTGAGAGTAAATTAATTAAATTAAACTCCTTTTTATCATTATATAATCTCTTGATATTTAATTACGAATCTATTCAATGGCTCAAAAAAATAAATACAAGTAAAATGAATTATATCAACAAAGTTTATCAGTAAAAGGAAAAAATCATTGCTGGTCTGACGTAATAAAGGACTTGAGGAGGTTAACGTTTGAATGTACTAAGTATTTGTTCATAAGTGATGGTTAATGGATGGACAAAACATATGGTTCTCATGGCTGAAAAATTGATTTCATATTTGATATAAAGAAATTGAAATGCTGGGCTATCAAATCTTAGACATGTGACACACAGATTTGTACGTTTTCAAACACATTATATTGTATAAATTATGGATCTAAATAGTTATAAATGTTAATGTTAGCAGACTTTTTATTGTGCGTAAGTTTAAGACATAAGTTCTGTACATAAATAAATAAATACATATTAAGACAATTAGATACGTCAAAAGCTGTTTATTAACTTCCCCTGTTGCAAACAGAGTTGAGGATATGGATCTTAGTTGTTTTTTTCATGTTGATTTGAATTTTGTATAAATTAAAGGAATACTGAAATAATAAGAAATAAAACGTGAAGTGCACAAATAAATTAGGTGCTCACCCAGCTACAAAATCGTCTCAGTTGACAAGTTGTATTAAATATTTGTTCTTAAAAGCTGTCATCATTTTTTTTCTTTCATAGTACAAAAAGATTAATTTTGAGCTAACAAATATTTAAAAATACCTATCCAATGATAAGGTCCACAAAAAAACACATTTTATGGGAAAGGATTTATTTTTCCGGTCTTCTTTAAGCGATTTGCATAAAAAAATTAAATAAAAGTTGCTTTAGAATAGAACAACCAAACAATAACAGTTTAGGCATTCCTTAACTTATTGATAGCGATGTAAATATTTGAGCAGTACTTTTTGTTTTCGAAAGCTGTTGTCATTATTTTTTCATTCTTGAGGGGAGAACATACCTGATGTATATATAACACGTGTAATATTCTGTCAAAAACATTATATTTAATAAGAATTATGCATATCAATAAAATATCTTATCAGGTGAACTTAAAATCCTTGATCGCTTATAGTGAAGGTGAAAATTTTGAAGTTACGACGGAGATTCCAGGTAACTCTACGTTCATCAAAGAGCTCGACAATACTTCTATGAACTTCTGAAAATTAGTTTGTTCCTAGTATGGGTTGACAATGGCCCTAACGACAAAACCTCCGTCCGTCAGAGTTTTCATTGGTTCTATGATCTTTTCTAAATCTATCCAAATACGAATAGTTGGCAATGACTCTAATGACTAAAATAAATTGTAATAAGTATCAAATACAAGAAATTAATGTTATAGTGTAAAAATAGAAATTAATTATGTTACCTCTAGGATTAAAATTTTTTGGGATACTTTTCTGTATTCTTCTCTATATGGGATTGTAAATTTGGATGACTAACAATATTGAATAGGACACTGCGAGAGACAAGCATTTTGGTCATATCAGTAATGAATTTATAAGTATCAGAATTGCTTTTGATTAGATTGTATTAATCTTGTGATTATGACTTTTAACCTGTTGCCCAATGTTTAACTTTCTCAAGGCCTCTATCTCAAATTCACAAAAGCAGCATCTCACCAACCTCGAATCCTCGTCGTAACTTTAAATATGTTCCACTTCATTATCATGGATTTTTAGTAAACGAAATTAGGCATTTCATTGACTTTTATGAATTTGAGTTTATTTTCTTTCATTTGCTTTTTATATACATATCATTTCTCATATATGGTCTATGTCTTCCCATATGAAAATAAATAGCTGCTTATAGCTGATATAAACGTCATGACAGCTTAAGCTGCTCTCCTTTCTAACATTCATTAAACTGTCAGGAATACCATATTAATTTCCCCTTTACTCTTTATATGAAATATTTTATACATTTCTACTTATTGAAGAGTCCATCAACTGACATGATGTCTATCAGCGTTGCTATATGCTTTATGATGTTATTTCAGGCATTGTTTGGACGTTCACTGAGAGGACTCTTTATTTACAGCTCTAAAAATAGCATATTGATTTGTACAATACCAATGTATTTTAAATGCATCCCACACCAAACTAATTAGTTAATTTTTTCTCCCTTTCGGGATATTATTTTGGCTAATCAATTCAATTAATTCAACTGATTAGAATCAAAACGATAAGTAGGCCCTACATAGAAGACTCCAAACTTGATCTGTAAGCCAAGGATATCCCTTTCTCAACCATGTTTGTTGTATCTCCTTCGTTTCAAGCTGAGTTTTATTTTTAAAACTATCAGTCATTTACAAAGACCTGGTTGTTTCTTTATATTCTTATTTACTATAGTGGTTCTCAACCCTTTTCAAGTTACAAAATGATCAAGTGGTTGATAAAAAATAATGTGAGTATTTTTTTAAATATTTTAAGGTTATACTAGTTCTCCTTTATCTAAAGTTATCCATATTATATTTGAAAGTAACAATCGAGCAGCCATGCTGTCGTTTGGGCTATTTTTTTCTAATTTTATGTTTATTTATTAAACGTGTCCTGTGTATTTTATTTCATACATGAAATTTTTTTCTGCTATTTTCTTCTAATAATACCGTTACAAACATATTTTCTTAAAAATAGTATTCATAAAAATGTACATGGTTATACCTGGAATGTCTGATCAGTTATTTGGACTGTAAAATATATAAATAAAATGAACAGAAATTATTCTCACTCACCAAAAAATCTAGTGTGGATAATTTAGATCAGATGGTTCCAATAAATGCAACTAATGTAGACTGTAAATAATGATCGTTGTAAGTGTTCTATGGATAATGGATTTGCCAGCAAAAAATGCAGTAATAGTTTCATGTAACAAAATTTACATATTTACTTTTTTACTTTACAGATTTATTTAATTAGTTCATTTTTGGAAGAGCAATACATGTATTGAAAGAAGAACTCAAAAGCAGACAAAATTTTGATTTTATTGATAGATGAATTTTGATTTTATTGATAGATAAATTTTGATGTAGGTCGTATAGTCACGGACTAGATGTGTTCACTGGAAAAAATTTAATAAGGATTCATTTGTTTGTTTTTTTATAAATAGATGATTATTAAGCCCTGGATCGAGATTTTTTTCTAAATTCTAGGAAGATATATAGAGTAGTGTTGCCTGGATACAAATACTGGTTCTGATACCAAAATTGATATTGGTGTTTCATTAAAGCATAAAACAAAAATATCGTTACTTAGAACGATCCACATGCACATACATGGGTGTCCATGGGAATTTTTTCTCGTCTGTGTGTGTGCGGAAAGGGGTAAATGAAATTGATATTGTTTTTTTTATAAAAGAAAGGCCTCATTCTTCGTTTTTTTTTGTTACGTAATCTGGGCCAATATTTTAATGAGCATGTACTGATTTAAAAATCGCAGTATCACTATTGTGGTGGCATACCAACCAACACTAGTAGTATACTGTAATATATTTTGGTAGATTAAGATTTTTTTTTTTGTCAAATGAAAGAACAAGAAACATTACATCTTTTTTGTTTAATAAACTCTCATTAATGAAGGAATTAAACAAAGCAATTTTTTTTTTCAAATGTAATGTTTTATCAAGAATATTTCTTTTTCGTTTGCTTTTGTCTCGTGTTCTATTCATTACAATTTTAAATACACACATATAATAATTATGTATAATGTACAATAGTTTTAGGGGTATTTTATTTTTCTTGTTAAGGAGGGCGTGGAGTCTCTCTTTCTCTACATAATTTTACATATTACTGGACTATTTTTTGTATTTCATGAAAAAAAAGAAAAAAAGAGGAAATGCTTTTAATGAGATATAATTTATTATGAAGTTAATTATACAGAGCGTCTGCTATTTAAAATATATATATATATATATATACATACGTCATTTAATACAAAGACAATGCTACTAATGTTTGTACTTTGTATTGAATTCAAAAATAAATGTAAGTCAGACGTACATAAATACGATTTTTCACGCATGTTTCTTAATTTCCCCTGGCACAAAGAGTTCTTTTCACTGTGTCCTTCCTCTTTTTAAACAAAAAAGATCATCAGCAAGTCTATGGATAAAACAATAACGTAGCGGTCGAGATCGTCTTAGAAAGATCTTGCCCTCGACCCCTTAATACTAGAACAGCGAAATGAAAGTCAATTTATATATAATTTATTTTATATTGTTTTGTTTTTTTAGATGATAGATACAAGTAGTTGACTGTGCATTTATCTATATTTTATTGATATACCCATATTAGTAATTAATTTTGAATTATTACCTATACTGTATTTTGTTCCTATAAAATTCCCATACCTAGAGATATGTAAATTGTTTAAATCACTACAAGTGTAAATTGAAAAATAAAATAAAATTATAATAATATAAGTCTATAACGACAACCTGTAAAATATGTTTTTCTACTTTTATTAATGATCATTATTCCCCATTTTCATCATTCAAAAGTCATGATAATCATAATGTGATAGGCAAATTTATGTAAGCAGAGTTACTATACTTTTTATGACATCATCCCAAGAGTAGTTAAGACGTTCACATTAAATTCCATCAATTTCGACATCTATAAAAGCTATGCCTGTTTTACTATGCTAGTAGCATCCAGGGGTTACATGGAAAACGAACGGTATGCACCCTGCTACGAACAAGATTTCAAGTGGAGTCAAATTAAGAAATTTCTACATTTCGTTGATTCAAAGTCAGATTGTATTAACCCTCGTATTATCCTCAAATATTATTAACACATTTTACCTTTGTGGTCAATTTGACCCCAGGTATATTTGCCTCCAGAAAATGATTTACAGAAAATTGTTGACCAAGTTTTTGTGTCAGGCACATTGTTTATTTGTTGAATACATAAATAACCCCTTGATAATGAAACCTATCAGTGAGTTTACCTGCCCTTTAGCGCCACCATCAGGCAAAAATTTTAAATTAGAATTAATTTATCGTGAAAATATTACTAACACATTTTACCCTTGGGGTCAATTTGACCCCAGGTATATTTGCCTCCAAAAAATGATTTACAGAAAATTGTTTCCCCCCATTATGTATCAACTCAAACGTATCAACTCTGCACCTGCAGGTGTGGGGATGTTAGATCACACACACAGACAGACAAGTTTTACACAGCTAAAACAGCTTGGGGTCAAATTGATCCCAGAGGAACACCGATGCGTGGAATATGCGTTCAGCACATTGAAAAAATATTATCATGATAATTTTACGCATAATCAGTTGTCCCCATCAAATTAGGAAAAGTCATGAAATATAGAGCAAAAAAAAAAGAAGCCAACTATTGTTTTTTGAATGATAAACATTGATTGGGGTCAAATTGACCCCAAGGATAATAGGAGGGTTAAATTAATTAATTCTTGAAAAAGTTGATATATAAGCATTTTCATACTTAACTCTCTATGTCAAATCAGCTACTACTCTTGAAAGGATGAAAATTGAGGATCTTAACAAAGTTAAGGATGATGAAATATCAATTTGGAGATCAAATCATCGGCCAATAAGACAAACTTAAATATTATTTTTTTTTAGAACAATAAAATTTAGCTCAATTTAACTTTGAATCAAAAAAAAAAAAGTTCCCTTAATTTTTTTGGGGGTAAAATTGAGCAAATTTTGTAGATGTACTGCCGTGAAAGTTAAGCCAGGCTGCCTTTGGTAACGACAAATTATAATCATGTGCATCAACCCTCTTTGCACGTATACAAAATATCAATCTATTTGTACAAATATAAGGATAATCTTAATAATACTTATTGCTTTTATTCCAATATTCCACAATTACATCACTTGGATTCCTCTGTACTTTATTATTGATATTCCTTCTGAATTCAATATTCTAATAATATGTGTATATATTTATATATGTATATATATATATACTACTTACATTTTTTGTATGTATAATATTCCTTCCTCTTTCACACCAAGTTATTTGACTCTGTGTCAGCAATTTTCATAATGAACTTTATTGAAATATATATATATATATATATATATATATATATGAATGATATGAGTTATAAGCGAGGAAGAAAATTATTTGCATAACTATATAGACTTATGTATATCTGTGTATATTTACTATTGACTTATATCCTTTAACAAACTATATTTATATATATGTATATATGTACATAAGTATACAAAGAGAATAAATAATGATGAAAGAATGGAGTCAAAAAGTTTGTACATGTTTTAACACTACGACTCCTTACCTTGACATTACATAACTTTGCATTTCTGAAACACGCACACACACACACAAAAAGTAAAAGCAAAAGCTACCAGATAGAATAAAGAAAGAAAAAAGGGAAAATAATATATACTATAATATCTCGTCATTCGAGTTTAATCTGCTCCTTGACTACACTCGTTGATTAATTAGCCAGTTGACCAAACCAAATGAATGACTTCTCCAAAAAAAAAGTTTCATAACCAGAATTTATTTTCAATAAAAATTGAAATACTCATACATAAAAAACACTAAAGATTATTTTAAAAATAACCCAAGGCAATACCAAAGAAGTAGAACAGATATTTTTCTAAAGAAAAATGAAAAATATGTTCGTACGCACAGTAAAAACCCAAAAACAAAAGTGTTATAACCTACTACATATAACTCCTTTTCAAATTTTTATATAGTTGTTAAGTATGTTCATGACAGATCCATCTAGTATCGAACTGATTGCTTTGATTAAGTACAAACAGTATTATGCCTTTATTATTACCAAACATCTCAAGGTACTCCTTCTTCTACAAAGTAAGAGTAAAGAAGTATTTTTTCTTAACAAGGGCAACAAAGCTTTTCTTCAGCTTTGCTTTGAGGGCTGACTAAATGGGTTTTAAAAGAAGTATTGATACCCTTATAAATTCATTTTAATCAGAGGCAGTTGATTTAAATCAGTGAAGAGTGAACTAATGAAACAGCTGAAAAGAAAATATATGATATATTTATTTATCCCAAAAAAGCCAGTATTAAAAAAAACCATATTTTTTATTTCTTGTCTTTCATGTTGTTATCTTTTTCTGATAAACAAGTCCAATATTTTGAATGCATATTGATTGTTGGGATGAAATCTTGGATAATTATTGGATGCAAAAGTCGGATTTATTCCACTTTAACTGCATCATTGATTAAAAAAAAATCATACATAAGGCTGAGGTATACTGACTAACTCAAACGATTTCAAACATCAACTGCACGCTCAAAATGCCTGAAATTCTGCTTAGTGCCTTTTAAAAGATTAAAAAAAATATAATATATATATATATATTCTAGTCTTATTGGCAAGTATTGTGAAGCTTTGTCAAAAAGCTTTCCTTATACTATAAATACATATATGTACTTCTTTCTGTCTGTATTCTACGTAGATACTATATGTACTCCAAAATTATGGTTGAATCTCTATACTTAGTTTGTAAACCTATTGCCATATAATACTGAAAATAGGCAAATTTTTTAATGTTTTTTGCCCTATGTGTCAGGACTTCTATAAATTATGTTTTTGCTCCACTTTAAGTTATACTTACTTTTAGCTTTTCTTGAAAACAAATCCAGGCTGTAAAGCATTGACCTCTTGTCTGTAATTTAAAATGACTTTTTTTGGAAAAAAAGGGCCTCCATGCTTTAATAAGTAATTACTTAAATACTTTTATGGTATCTCTGTAACTGCTTTGGATAAAAGTTCAAGCTAAAACATTGAAAATTAAAGGAATATATCATAAAATAAATGTTGTCTAATCTATTGTCTCATACAGCATAGCCTACCGCTTTTTTTAGCCTAATATAGCTAAATGGCCAAAGTTTTTGTTCAAAATAAGTTTTTATAGAAGAACTAGAGTATAACATGAAGTTCTACAAAATCTGATATAGAAACACTCCATAAATGATGATGCTCTCGTGCTTGAAGTAGTAAAAACGTAATATATGCTCCATGTTTCGAAAACTTGTAGCTTTTATTCTATTTTCAAAGAGTATAACAACTATATTTATAACAGTATATATATGTAGGTATATATATATATATTTGGTTCGTATTACAAATTTGAATTTTACTTACATATAAATTATTAACAAATAATTTTTTTGGTTTTTAATGAGTTTTTAGACACAAAACATGAATCATAAGCTATGAATATATATGTATTGACAGCATGAAGTGAAAAAATAAAGATTCAGTATACGTACACTCACATACATAAATAAAAAAAAAACAAAAAAGTTAGTAAAATATATACAAAAATCAACCTCAAATTTGATTTAAAAAGCTCTGATTTTTTTTTCCTTATAAAATGAATACAAAACTATGAATTAGTACAACTATTGGAGTATTTCTCAGAATCGAATAACTCATATCTGACAATCAATTATTGATGAGTTAAGAGTACATTGAGTATATTTGTGACCTGTTAATTCAAAAGCAAAATGTTAAATACATTATTATGAGTGACCCATCGGATTTGTTGTCAATTTTCACTTAAAGATATAAATATGTGAGCAACAATTACCCAATATAATAAAAAAAAATATTCAATAGATTATATCAGAAATATTAAATTGGTGGAGCCAGAAAAAGTTTTATAAATCAAATGAAGGTTTTTAAATTAAAGTTAACACTCTTGGATACCACAAGAAGTCCGATGAATTTGAATATAAAGTACAAAATATATCTACATAAATATATGTCTATAAAATATTGGATTGGTGTTGACCATTTTTTGAATTTTCTTGTAGGTATTTTTTTGTTGAACCATCACATTTGGGTTTAAATTCCCCGTTCTTTCTTTATGAAGATAATCAGATAAAAAACTTGACTTTTTTACAAATTGAAATGGTTTTCAATGTTTTGAATTGGAATTTTCAGTAGTTTGTACACTTTTCTGACTTTATGGACTCTAGTATTTTATCTATTTCAGTATCAAAATCAATTGAAAGGGAGGTTGAAAGTGTATGAGGTCGAGACAGGATATCCGGAGTGGTTTGAAAGTCTTCCAATGCTTTTATAAAGATTTGTAATTCTTGTTCAGAGGAATTTGGATCAATTCTGAAAGTTGAGGAGTCCTCAGGACAGGAGTCATATGGATCTTCTTCTTTTAAGGTACAATTATCATCATGATCCTTGAGTTCACATTCTTCAGTTTTAAAAGTTAATTCTTCTTCGTTGTTTTGTGATTCTTTGTCTTTATTATCTTTTGAATCTGGAGGGGAGGATTGATCCTGGGAGGGCCCTTGCTCTTCTTCTTCATATGAATAAGATCTTTGTGATTGACTTTTTTCACCATCATATCCTTTAGACGTTGAAACATAATCTTCTTTTAGAATTTCTGATTGATTGGATTCTTTCTTGTACGTACGTTTGAGTTGTTGTCTCATTACAAGCTTCTGAATCTCCTTGTCATGCAAATTTTCTTGTGTTTGAACTTTATTTTTTTCCTCAGTCTCGATCAAAATTTGAACGTGCTCTGTTCGGTCCTTAAAAGCCTGTTCAATTTTAAGTACTTCTTGATCTGGAGTCCGTTCTAAAAGAGCATCTATTGAAGGAAAAAAATAAGTATAATCAAAAATAAAAAAATAATCATCAATTATTAAAACTCACTGTGTAAATTAAACATTCTATAGGAAGATAATTGTTCAAAGACTTGTCTCAATCGTGCCTCATTGATTTTCGAAATGTTTTCATGATTTACTATAGGTACAGGATAATCAACACCAATGACACATCCTACTTGTTGCTGGACATCCTCTGGAGCTTTCCAAGGCTCATGAATGAACTCAGTTGGGTAATTTTTAAGAATTGGTATGTATCGTCTATAAATTCAATAACGAAAGTTCAAAATTATAAATGGATGCTTTTTAAGTTTAATAGAATATTATAACTTTATTATTAAGTTGAGAGGCCCATTGATTAAAAAATAATATAAATTTATGTAATGTATTATAAATAAAAACTTTGGTTATAACTATTTTCACATTATTAAGAATAAAATTAAATTACATCAATTTGTACAAGAAACAAATTATGATCTATATCACAAAAGATGTCATTGGCGTCAAGTTCTATAATATTAAGTACTGACATTTTCAATCGGAAGGAACCAAAGAGAAAGTATCAAATTGATGCTTCATTGGTACGTAGTATGTAAAGATATTATTGTTACCTTATTCAAAGCCTTTCGGTGCGAGTCATAAATTCATTTTTAAAGAAAAATAATCATATCTTTTGTATGTCAAATATGATTATATCTAGTATATCAATCATGAGTATGTATTAAAAGGCATTTATTTGTGTCAGTGTCAATGGGTTACCTAATATAATCTCCATCTGGATCAATTTGACGACCAACTTTGATAGGACAATAAACATGTAGAAATTGCTGGAAAAAGGAAGAACAGGATAGCCACATCCACATTCCAGCATTGACAGAGTAGTCTGCATCGAGTAAAAGTTCATCAAAAACCTAAAAATTAAATTGAATCAGGCATTGATCTTATATTAGTTACATGGATTTATCTTTTACCTTCATCCCTTCTTCCCACGAGATCCATAGATCACCTCTTGTCAAAAAGCATATTACGGCATGTCGGCAAATATAATGTATCCATCCCTCTTGACGTAACTGCGTCATAATTGCATCAATCCAAGGAAATCCCGTTTTTCCATGAGACCACTTCTGTAAGGCTATTGCATTTTTATCCCAGGGAATTTGTAGACAGATGGGATTTCCACTCATCCGATCAAAATTAGGATTCTGAAACGCAGCCACATAGAAAAATTCTCTCCACAACAAGTGGCTAAATAAAGCTAAAGGAGGTTCTGCATTCTTCATCTTGAAGAAACTAATTAAAATGAAGCTTAAAATTATAATAAATGTAGCATCATACTTTTTTGAAGAGATCCGCCATTGAGTGATACAGGAGCCTGGCTGAAAGACATCCAAACCTTAAGTAACAACTAAGACCAGTAGAACTTGAAATCAAGTTCTGACTCGTTACATTCAATTTTCCGAAGGATGATATCTTAGCCTTGTGTTCAAGGTAACGTTCAAGCTGTCGAATAGCTTCTGTCTCTCCACCTGGCCATATAGATGTACATTTGGTCTTGTTTTTATCAAAGCCTAAAAAAAGAGAAGTATACATTGGATTATTGATATATATGTGGATACAACATATGTATATTGTAGGTATTACCTAATTCCCTCAGAGAAGGTACACCAAATTTGACATCATGATCACGTTCAATAGGTGTTGTGACGGCATTAGTCAAGTTTAAACTTATAGCAGGTACTGGATATTTAGGAGGGCCTAATGCGGATATAATATGCACAAATTGACGATAAGTTAGTGGAGTTCTTCCGCCATTTTTATCGATTATCCTGTAATTAAAATTTTATTTATTTATTGTATCATTTCTAATGATGTCGTATATTGAACGGTTGAATTACATCATTGTGTATCATAATTCTGCCGAAGAACACTCTTATGTGACTTCAAATTATGAATTAAAAAATAATTTCAAAAAAATAAACACTCTAAATATATCTCATACAAGGAAAATACTATTTTTTATCCTATTTCAAGATGGCAGAAGAAACATTTGAATGAAACCTTAGAAGCAAAGTTATAATGAATAAAATATAGAAATAGTATTAATGTTTTTTATATGATTTCAATGTAGGTAACAAAATAGATTGAATTTTACTATCAAAGCAAAAACTACTTTAATTGATCTTAACAATTGAAATGATCAACATATTTTTTTTAATATATGTAAACTGTGCATATATATTTTTGTACAATTTGTTAAAAATTTATGAAAGAATCATTTGATAACGATCTATTGAGCATTACTAAGTATCTATTTCCAATTAGACTTGCTCTAGATTTGAATACACACCAAAAGTAGTCTTAAAATGCTTCTGGATAGTCTCAAAATATACCAAATAATCAAATCTCGTTAATTGTTGAGCAACTTTCTAGTGGAACAGCCACATGAACCTTGGCTTCCCTAAGTGATGTTTCTTTATGTTCACACCCTGGCCCTAATGGTGATCCTATCAGTGTGTCGGGGGAGGGGGGGGGGGATTTGTCTCTGACCAAAATGTGAAGAGCATTAAGACACATTAATCTAATTGGGAAGAATGGTCAAAACCAGGAAAAAAAATATATGTATGTAATCACTGATCAGTTCAGTTGGCTATTATACTGGAGCTCATCAACTTCGAACTGTACGTAATTATGAACTCAGTGGCTTGACAACCTTAAATGAAACCAAAAAAAAATTATAGAAACAAATATTGACGTATCTTTAAAAATCAAAATTGTATCATCGTTTTCTTCGAAATAGTTTTAAATAAGCATATCAATTTACTCACAATTTAACTTGAATACCATGCAACAAATGAGATAAAATATGATAATATTCGCAAATTGTCAATTAAATAACGTCACAAATATCAAGTAAATATAATTTTGCTGAACTTTATTTCTTAACTTGAAAATTTAATTGTAAAGTTTGCAATGAGAGTTAAAGATATGATTAAAATTCATCAATTATTTACATTTGTCCCTCATTTTTCATGTTTTTTATTGATGACTAATTTTATGTTGAAGTGCATCAACAATTTACGAGAAACAATTTTTCTATCAATAATTAATCGTTCAATATATATTTGTTTTTATATAAAGGTATTTTACTCCCTTATTACTTCCAAATTTTCAAAACACTTTCTTCGAAATTGTCTTTATTTTTTACCTACTTCACTGAAAAAAAAAACATTACAAATGTTATTTTCTTTTTTAATCAATAATTAGCACAATAATAAATATATTTACTATTAATTCTTGTTAAGATGATTGATGAAAGGGTATATTTTCTGGGCTAAAAGAGAACATTTATGTTTATTTTCTTAATAACAATAAATATTCATAAATAAACGATATCTTTTGCTATAAAGTTAGTTAATATCATTTAAAAACCATTGGTTATGGCTTTATAGGACTTTTGTAAAGAAAATATACAATTTTATGATTAGAAAAAGAATAGCAATTGGTACTAATTTTTTTTTTCGCTTTTTTTAAATCTTACATTCATCTTATATCAAACCTTTGTGATAGAAGCATCTTTAACTATTATAAAAAGTTTTTTATGAGTCTCATCAAGTGTATCAATCATTTTAGCAATGAAAATATATGTTATATTATCCTTGCACGAATGCCAACTTCAATTTAGAAGGATAATTATGAGGATTATATTTAGAGATTTGAAAGATGTGAGCGTAAAAGGTGACTTTAAAGAGCATATGGTAACACTGAGAGACATAATGTCAGTACATATGCTGTCGATTCTTCAATAAGGGAGGGAAAGCAGAAGTAGTAAATATTGGATCAGGCTCGCAGAGTAGATTTTTCTCCCTTCAAAATTACAAAGCAAACTACTGATACTAACAAAGGGTCTTTAAACAATTGTACCATATATATATTTCCCTTATTCTCCTCCACTTTAATAAAGTAAAATAATAATAATTATTTACTTATTCAGGTTATACAAAGTATGCGATGATTCCTTGACGACATGAACTCCAAGGTCTTTACACATGGCTATTATTTTGTCATCACGAATTTTACCATAGGGCTCTGGGTCCTCTTCAAATGAAAAATAATTAGTTTTCCATTCCTTAAATAGAGATGGTAGAACATCTGCAGGCTGCCCTCGAATAACAAACAATCTGGAATTTAATTTCCTTAGACTTAAATCCAAATCTTCGAGGGATTGTAAAAGAAATCTGAAAAGTTAATAAAATATAATCCATTATATATCTAAATAATACTTATCATTGTTCATGTGAATATTCAATTGGACGAAGAAAAAAAAATTGTCAAATAAGATCACACTAGAATATCCACAGTTATCATTTTGACAGTTTTTTAAAATTTACTGTATAATTACTTTGTAACTACATTCAATGTAGTTTAAATAATAAATCATTTTTACATTCCCCAATAAATTATGATTTCATGAAATTTATAACTAAATATATCTAAAAATTACTACCTAAACCCTCATATTGACAGCTTATATTCATATCATAATTATGCCTATTATTTTTATAGCTTGGGCTGTTACTAAAGCTATTGATAAATATTTTCATACTTCTTGCAGTATAATTAATATTTAAGAATCAATGCATTCTAGTTAATCAAAAAAACAAAAAACAAAGGAAAAGGATAAGTTGTATAAATTAGTTATAATATCTATAAATACAATTCTTATATAAGTACATATGTATAATTTTTTTGAATATATGGAAAATAATATCAAAGCCTGCTAAACAAAAATATATATCTACAATTTAATGATCGCTCAAACATAAAAACTTAATCAAATAATAGCCTCAATTGATACACAGCATATCTCATACTATTATCAGCAAAAGATACAATGAAATTGGAATATAATTTTTTTGGGATTCCAAAAGGGATAATTTCACTTTTGTTTGATGTTGGCACAACTATCACTGACATTTGTGCCATATTACATGTCAAAATATATATTAGAATTTGAGATACGCGTCCTTTTGTACACAACTAACATCGAATTTTTCGTTTTTTAATATGTCTGAAAGATGAAGACTAAAGTGCAATTTAGAGGAATGTTTATTCTGTATTTTATTTCTCGAGATACATAATCCATTACTTAAGACACCCACCATTCGATTTTTAATTTTAATAGCATATCTAAACGCAGCAGTTATTCTTCTGTAACTATTGACGTTGCACCAATTTTGTAACCTTTTTTGAAAATTAGAAAAAACGTTGACATATCTGCATTGCATCGGGAGAAGACTACTTTTGAGTGGAATGAAATGAATTTTGATGATTAAATAAAGATTTTTTGATTCTCGATATTTTTTGCACACAGTAGTATTTCAGCAAAATAGTTCTAGGATATACTTTAAAAATATTTCCTTAAATCGTGGGATGCTTTCTAAATTATTAGTCAATTATACCTAGCAAGAAGTTAAATAACCGGTCTAAATAGATTCAACTTGGAATGCAGTGAGTAAAATTTCTGTTCTTCCGACCATTTCTTTCTGACTAGACCATATCAAAATATATATAACTTAGTTAAATTAACAATATGATATTTCTTCACAAGAATTACTTTTTTTTTTTTTTTTTTTTTTTATTCATTTCAGTTCCAACTACATAAAATAACGCACAAAGTAAATACGTATAAAAATACATAAATAGACATTTTAGTCTAAAATTTTAACTTTGGCTGAGGAACTATTACAAATTAAAAGCAATTATAAATCGATCTAAAACATTTTTAACAAATTAATAACACATTAAATATTACAACACTAAACATATAATTATAAATGCATAGACTATTTTAAAAACTTAATTATTCTCTTAGTCAAATTAAAATAATTAACTGAACTTGTCGGATAATATTTAATGATTTTACTGGCCTGTGTCCATGAGTCATCTGAAGCCGTTGGTATTTTCAGCGTTAGAGCTGTATATCTAGCCGCTGCGTGTAAAATTACTCCATATAGGTCCCCAGGACGTAGAGGTTCCGCACTTGTCAAGCATTGAGCTATCCGGGCCTTGGCGTTCAAAAGGGCTGCGTCAATAGCTTTCATATTAGGGTCCCGGACTTTGTTTCTATTAGAAAACCCAAATAGAACTAGGGCTTTTACGTATTTCTCCTCTCCCTGATCAGTCCCCTTAATATTCAGCATGACCAGTCTTTTCAGTATTCCCACTTTTGGGCAGTCCACAAATGCGTGAAGCGTTGAGTTGTACAATTTACCACAATTAAGGCAGTGCCTCGTAAACTGTATACAATTTGAGGAAATCTGTAGTTGCGCTGTAAATTTTTTCCCATCGTGTATCCCTACCAAAGAACGCTCGATCCTTATTCTCCAGTCCTCCGGTAGCTTGAGGTGGTTCAAATAAAAATCAGCCAAAATAGTGACCTCTTCCTGACCATTCGGACAACCCATTTTTAGGTGCCAAGGGCAGGGCATCAGATGAAGATTTGCTGCCTTTATGAGAGGATATCTAAACCGTCCATCATTTAGAGGATATACTCCGATGGTGTTGTGGATAGATAAAGCTCTTTTAAAAATAGCTATTTCTTCTATTGTTGACGGGTCTTCCAGATTTCTAAAGAAGAATCTCTTTGATAAATTTTGACCTATAATGTCCACTATAGAGTCTCCTGAAAAAATTGGAACTCCCCTCCATATAATTCGTTGTACCGCAGCCCAAACACCCGATACCGCCTCAGTTTGTTTATTGGTGTTTATCGTTCCAAATAAGAGCCTCCACAATAGCTCCCCACTCGTGATCCCTGTCCTCCATTCTTTGTCTGGAAACTCCATTACATCATTTAGGACCTTTGTGTATATTTTAGGAATTACTTTCGAGAGAAGAGTTATTCCACCACCCATAAGTTTTCTGGTTCTTTTGATCGCTGGTAGATATCTTTTGTGGAACAATTTGAGGAGCCACTTTTCTTCTTCAATTATCGCCCTCTCAGCAATCACCGGTGAGGCTGTCGCCTTATAAAGGACTACTGGCACGATCTGAGTATTGTACAAATCAATTCTCCTCTGAAGATTAAATCCCCTCCAAGAGGATAAGCGCCTATTGGTATTTACTGAGATATTTTCCCAGTTTGATTACTTTTTTCGTTTCTTTTTTTACATGTCGAGTCTAAGACGTTTCAATATTTTTGTAACTCGAGTATATAATCATCAAATGAATTACTCTAGTTTAATTCAGTGGTACGAATATAATTGTTCACTATGAGTCAATAAAGATGAAACCGAAAAATGACGTAGCTGAAGGTACACATGATATGTTTGTTGGAAAATCACTCTAAAACAGAGGATTTTGAAACTGACCACACCATAGTAGTTACATTTGCAACTTAAATAACTTAAAGAAAAGGAAATAAGTAGATCAAAAGGTCGTTTGTCTTTAAAAATAAGTGTATATGCATGTAGACCAATCATGTCACCTTATGATCGTGACCCTCCAAGTTCATGTGGACTTTGTAAGAAACACTTCCTCCGTCCGCTGGATCAAGATATATTAGCATTAAGAAAGTTTCCAACCAAAATTGAAGGAAAGGTTGTGTGGTATTATCGCAACTTTTATAATAAATAATATAATTTAAATATAATAAGAATTATTATGCCAAAAGGGAAAGGAAAACAGCTCGATGATTTATAAATGATGAAAGAATACTAATATGCAGTGATGGATAAAAAGGGTCCAGCTGACATGCAAAAAAAGGACGGTTGTTGGCAACATTTGTCTTTTCAAACTTCTTTTTCTTTCTTCTTCTTCCTTTATGACTCAGTTCTATTCCATTCAAAAACAAGTGTCATTTTTAAATTAAGCTAAAAAATGCCTGAGGATTTGACTCAGGAACTTGGGTCGCCGACAGTGGAGGTAGCAACGCTTAAAAATTTGTCTAGGATACGAGTGTGATGGCATTCCGGCCATGCTATTTCTCGACTTCTTCTTGAAGAAATTTCCGATCATGAGACTTTCAAATCGCTGATGTCACAAGAAAAATATAGATCCATTCAATAAGCATGGTATTAGTAAAGATTCAGGTACACTTGATTTCTCATCTGACCTGTCATAATTCATTGCTTCATGTATTATCCCACTTTCAGTCGGAGGACATCAAAATTGCATCCAATTTATACAAATTGGAGCTCTTAGGTCGAGTCAGTATTTTCAAAATAAAACGGGAAATTGACGAAAAGTATAGATTTATAACAATGGACGAGACTAAGGACTTCAAGTGTGGCAATAGTCGAAAATATATTCCACTTGAAACATTCAAAAGTGGATAGTATAAAGAATGCCTGATACATCCAGTTGAAGAATATTGTTGCTGTGATAAGCATTGACTTGAAGAATTTTTGCTTGTACTAAAATACTCCGATCGTCAATTGTGATTCTGAGAGGGGCTTTTGCATGATGAGGGGATGTGCTTTTATCTAACGTCATAATTAAAATTCTCTCATCTTGTGTATATTGATCTTCATGAACTTTATTATTCGATTTTTATGGAATATTTTTTTATTTATTTGTTTTTGATGTTTCTAGTTTTTTAGAACATATGCAATCGATTCAATGACTTGTTATAGTAGTCGATTTCAATGTAATTAATTCTCTGACAATTATTACAATTATATTTTAAAAATTTAAAATTGTAATTATGACGTACATTTTCATCGTATTATCAATTTAATCTATTTTTTTGTGTTTATTTATAAAAACTTAAATTGGAGTCACATTGGTTTTCTGAATCAATGTTCAGTTTTTCTTATATAACTATATATATATATATATATATTTGAGATAGTCATTATGATATTTCATCCTATTTTAATTTTTTAATGGAAAAATTTATGTAGTTACAAAATGTACTACTTTTGAGTGTTTGAAGCTTTTATAATAGTTTTAAATGATAATTAAATTGTTGAATAAAAAAAAGTAGCCACTACATGGTTAAATAAAGTACAGTTCCTTCATACTGTATGAATCATACATATAAGAAGGGTTACAAATACGTGGATTGCAGACTTGAACATTATGGATTCAGGGAAATAAAACATCATGCCAATGTATTTGCTTCACTCATACGCCATATATCAATTATTACCTCAATATTTAGTATCTGGACAATGTCTATCACATGTTTTATAATAGTTCAAATTAAATAGCTTGCAATGTTTTATCTGACAAATATTCTAAAAAATACAAGAAGTAGCTTGGTAATGGACCTCCATTATCAAAAATAATAGTCTTTCATCTCTTCTTCAACACACCATTCGATTAACTTATTGTTTTTTGACTTAAGGTTCCCTTCACTGCAAAGGATTTTAAAATTTAGGCATATATTTTAAGAACCGTATTATTAAGAATTTCTAGATCATATTACTATTCTTTGATTGACAGATCGAAAATCTCAGGAAATTATTTCCTATTAGGAAATAAGAGTAGTAACAAACTCTCTCTATGTGCCAGGTATGATGTGATCATGGCGGCATCTAATTTCAAACCAATAAGTGATAGTCTATAGTAGCCTTTTATTTTTAAGATTTTTATTTTTATTAAAAGGATTGTCCAACAACAGAGATGTAAAAACTTGTTTACTAGTATTATTCCAATATAAAATAATTACCTTGAGTATTAGCCTAATAAGAATATTTAAATCAAGGAACAGTAACAGAATCTAGAAAGGGATCTATATTACGATTATGTAATTACGTGTATTTATTTTAAAATCATTATAGTGAATTTTCCATACGTGGAAATAGTGGAAAAGAACAAGCAATCTAGAACATATTGTAATTTAAATATGTTCATACATAAAAACAAAAGTTACATAATACATATCTTTGTATAAGGTTTCGTCTTTACTCGAGAGCAACATATATTTATTTATGAGCTAATAAGTCTATAAAAAAAGAAACTTCTTTCTTTTTTTCTCTCGTTTTTGAAACTATTTTTATTTAAAAAAACCTTCAGCCTGCGTGCACTGGTGCTTTGCTTACAAAAATCGAATTATATGCTGTTATTTATTCAATTTTTGTTTTGTTTTAATTTTGTCTCAAAATATATGAGTTGTCCCAAGGAAACATCAAATTTTAGAAGTTATAAGACTTCATCTCTCAAATTACTCAAATTAGATAACTAAAAAATTCAATATTCCTATCCATGCTACCCATAAAATTCAAGGTAGATTCTGCGTTCTTATAAATTTTTATTTTTACATAATTACTCCTTATTTTTAATGATTTAAGAGAAATAAATGGTATGTTTTACCTCATTAAACTTTGAAATGAAAAAAAAATATATAATATTTTGTATTCAAAAAGTTTTAGTTCGTTTTAAAGCCTTTTAATGTTAAATTTGTATACTTCTGTTTATTACAGAAATAGTATTTTACTAAAAAATAGTCTGAAATATCACTTGATGCTTGTATGTGCCACCTGGACATACGCCTCTATGATTAATAGCAAAGTGATCAGTAAATTAAAATTATGTCTACTCTAAACCTTCTCTGGATCAATTCGTGTTTATGGGGTCAATAGGGGACAAACAAATAAGTACTTAAATAACTAACACTTCTTGTTGACAATTTTTTAATCAAATACTTAGTCAATATTCTCACCAACAGGAACCATGTAAAGTATCTTTTATTGCATTGGATCCCTCTATTTCTCAAATGAAACAAATTTCAGTGAAGAGGAAAAAATTAGTTTTGAATAAATATATACCATACAGCTCGTATTGAAGTTTACTATTTAAATCCATAAACAATGGTATTCAATGTGTATCTAAGTTATTTGCTAATCGCTTTGAGTGCTTTTTTTAAACATTTTTTGAGGAGGAAGTAAGTAAACAAATTAAAAATGATTCGATAATAATTAATCAACAAAACTTCTTGAAAGGAAACTCAAGTATATATAATATATACAAAAGCAACACATGAATTATTTATGGAAGTTGTTAAAAAAAATGTTTATTAAAGCCTTATCAAGGAGTTTGTACGTTAAGGGTTTCGTACATTCTAATATATATATATATACTTTAAAGTACGTAAAATGTTCTTCAAATGCATTTAAAGGACTTAAGTGCATTGTCTTCATTGATTACACAAGTCAAATAAATGTTAGAGACTATTTCAAAAATTCAAATGATTTAATACTTGATTCTTGTGTACTTGACGGAGTGATTAAAAAATTGTAATTAATTTTTTCGTTACAAGACAATCTTCTTTGCTACACTCTCAGCATTTCCTTTAAAAAAAGAAGGAAAAAAGACATGAAATTAAGAGGTAATTTGTCCATTACGTCATTCTGTCAAATTATTTTGTATTTAATTGGAAATTTATTAACAACTTAACAAGATAGGATTAGAGTTCAACAAATCAACAGCAGACAATAAAGGCAATCATTATTTAGAACAGTTAAAAACAATTGAAATTTACTTTAATTGAAAACAAATAAGAAAATTAAGTAAGAAGACGTCCCAAAGATACCCTTGGGACCCCCGTGGGAACTGACACTCTCTTCTTAACTAAGATTTAATAAAAAAAAACTGACAAATTAATTTCAATTTCTTATGAAGATAGCTTGAAATTGATCTCATGAGTCGCCATGCATGATATGATATCACCACAAGTTGTTTTCAATACCAAGGCATATAGAATTAAAAAAAATACAGTAGTTAATTTAGTGACTTTAAAAAATTGCACTTATTGGTTGAGGTAGTAAATTAATTATTTTATTTCCTCTTATGAATTAAGTTGAAAAGTAGTTAATGTATTTTTGTGGTATTTTCTTTTACATTTTTTTTTACTTCTTTTATAAGTTTTAGAGAACTCTTAAGTAACAGAAAGCGATGACAACCATAAAGTAGTTCAGATAATGTATTTTATTTTCTGCTAGATGTATTAACAATTACATGTATGGATATCTATTTGATGTGGGCTCATTCAATTCTGATAAAAGTCAAATTAATGATTTAAAATTTTTCTTTTTCAAAAGATTATTCACATTTCAGAAAGATTTTTTATTTCATTTTAATCTTGATAAGGAAAAGTCCCTGGAGGCTCCATGTATAAGTTTTTAAAATCGTATGAAAAGGAAATGATATTGTTTTATATTCAAAAAAAGAAATACATAAATAAATCAGAGTTCCTTAATTTGGAGTTCCAGTACACTCTGGGGAGTACTATTCTAGATAATAGTAAAAAAATTTTAAATTATAGGGAAAATGTCATTCAAAAAAGCTAGTCTGTAGTATACTTTATGCATAAAGATAGAAAATATTGCAGAACACCAAGCAGTTATAAAAAGAAGATGAATGAAATAAACTGTTTGAGTTCAATAGCATTACTTTAAAATTCGACTGAATTGGATTCTTGCTCCATTAATTTAATTATTATGTCTATATAGGGTCAATAGAATGAATCTTATGTTCAAAATGGAATTATGGATTGAAGTTCGAAAGACAGTAGCTCGTTCCTAAAAACGTTGGATTTAATTTTGAAACAATATAAATGAATCGAGCTCAATTTGACTCTCACCAGGGCATAATACAGAAGTTGAATTAATGATTTAGAGCAAACATATGATCTTTGCTAGGCTTGGTCAAAGAAGCTATACATATTGGGGAAAAAAATCTAATCAAGCCATGTAGTTTTGAATTGAGTAATACTGTTTTTGGCATGGAAGGGAAAATTAAACTCATTCACTCTGAAATTATTTGATCTGTTATAGACAAACTAAATTGAGCCAAAATATTTTAGAACAAGTTATGAAAGATATAAAAACGAGTTTAGTAAAAAGTTAGTCTACAAGTAGACGAGTCTACGGATAATTATTTAACTATAATTGACTGATATGTCTGATATGTGAAGGAAAAATAATTTCAAGAACATTTTTAATTTTATAAAAGTGTCAAAACAAACACAGATAAATTTAGTTCAATCAGGGCTTTCCTTTCTGAAACCAATATTTATTTCAAAAGTTTCAAAATAATCAACACTTCAAAGCATGTACTTAGTATTTTTATATACAAAAAAGTATTATAGCAGTACTGTAGAAAGAACGAAAATAACTGCTTCCGAGGAAAAAATGGATTACTAGATAAATCAGTTTGTTACGAGTTAATTTTCAAATTTTTCCCAAGTATTAGTTTCTTTAAAAAATACAAATAAAATACCCCCCCCCCCCCCCACAATAGAAAAAAAATTAGATTCGTAATTAGTGCGCGTCAAGTACTACTAAGAATCTGGCAGCGAACATTTATTTTTTTTCATTGACTTGTTTATCTAATATAGTAATTAGTAAATTGGTATTCATATAAGAATCTAGCACTCATTGCTTCATTTCCTAAAGTATATTAATTAATAAATCAAATTTGTCATTCTGAATTAGAAAAAAAAAATCCCTACCTCCATTTATTGAACCCCACATTTGACTTTCCAGCAAACCAGGGATCCAGAATGAAAATGCAACGAAATGAAGTTGCTTTTCGAAGCCCTCTGAGAAGTGCAGGATTATCAGAGAGTCTCAATCCTTTTCGAAACCAATGAACAAAATGCCTCCTATGATAATGACGCGATGTTTTGGAAGAATATGAACAATAATTTAATTTATTGGAGGAGTAGAAATTTGTTTTTTGCTCAAGGGATCCACTGTTTTTGTTATTCACGGAAATAGGAGAAAATCCTTGAACAATCCCTTCCCGTGTCTCGGACTCCCCTTTCCACATATTATTTTTCACGAATGAATTCAAGATATGCTTATATTTTTAAACAATGAGATCACACGAGTAACAAATGGTTAGCTTTATTGACATATGTATACTTCCAGTTGAATGGAAGCGGATGATGTGCTTTAGGAAATAACGACAATATAACTGTTTACTAAGGTAAACATAGTAGAAATAAAGAGGGAGCAGGAAAAGGAAGGAAAGGAGGGATCCGATATGAAAATGGTCTCATACTGTTAATCTTAATAGCAAGTTATGCGCATACATACGAGAGAGAAAGAAGAGAGAAGCAGATGGTTAAAAGTAGAAAGCTAGATGTTATGAAAGGATAATATGACATAACTTTCTGAGAAAATTTATACATTTGATGTACTTAACATACCATATTTGAGCTAGAAAATAAAAAATAATTGAATTTTCGTCATAAAAATAAAAAAGTTGAAAATTAAAAGGTTTTGTGAAGATTTCAATGACATAAATGTAATAATGTCCTCTTTTATTAGTATTCAAATTAATATATTCATTTTTTTCTTAGTTGTCATATCAATGATATTGTATGAATCTATTAATATTTATCTATTGGTGATTATATAGACATGAAATCTTTGATTAATTATCTTACAGTGTATTAGTTCTTGGATTAGAATGACTCAATTCATTGATGTATCTTATCATTTCTTGTATAACATATTAAAGAGGATGAATAAATTATTGTAATTATCAAAACATTGAATTTTTATTAAGTACGGGGGTCCTCAGAGATGACATTGTCATCCCAGGGAATTAATTCTATCTAAATTAAAAAAATCAAATGTCCATCGTTGATCAAACTGCATTTCCTTTAAAAATCCATGAGCATTAATTGAATTTAGAAAAAAAGAGATTTTCTTCTTACTTTTCAAAGATGTTAATTACAATGATGAAAAGACATAGTATATTTTTCACTTTCATTCCAGGAAAATAAGCATTTAATTTTAAGCCAGAAAAATGACGACTCTGAAGTTTTATGATTTAACAAAGTATAACTCAATATTTTTATATAGCCATCTGCTATGAGTTGTAGGTAATTCTACAATATCTTATGAAGTTCGTAAAATACATAAACTCTGATGATACTCAGAGCTATCTGAGCGATTTAAAATTAATGGTTTCTTATGTTTGCTTAAGCAGTATTTTGGTAAAAAGAACTGTAATTCAGGGCTTTCCCCATGATTTTTTATTATATCCATATTTCAAAGTTATCCAGAAAATAAAATGTACTACATATAAACTTAATTAGGGATTCAATATGTAACTATCTAGAAATGAGATTACTAATCGACTACAAAGAAACTATTTTTTTTAATCCTTTCTTATAGTTTTTCATGCCTCAAAACCTACAAAATATTCTTTAATTTTATATACTACATAAAAATATCGTTTGATGACTGATAGGGAATCACTAATCCAGACATAAAATCACAATGAAATCAACAAAGTAATGTAAAACGGGTCATATTCCTAACACCTTAAATCGATAATTACATAAAATAATTTTAAGAATTTCGGAACAAATATTTAAATATGTATAACGCAACCTTTGACTCTTTAGTGTTAATATTTATATGAAAATATACACATATTCATATATATGTAGTAGCTCACCAGTCACTATGTAGGTAAAGAATATTCTAATACATTTCAAATATGAACATCTCTGAATTTAACACAAGAGTATATTTTAAAATCAGAATTTTTCATTTATTGTTAAAAATTATTTGATTTTATAATAAACCCATGTAAAAATGTGGTTCAAAAGATAATAGTTTTTTTTTTTAATTTTGACACGTTTTGTATTTATCAAAGTGTTCTAGAACATTAGCTAAAATTTAAAATTGTAGTGATGGGAATAATAACACGTTATGTTTTAATTTTCATGGATGTATTATACAACATACGTGTAGTACACGTATGTTTCTGTAAATTGTTAAATGATTATTTGGTAGAATTAAATTAACCAGGACAAATATGTAAGCAATACAACTTTATCAATTCTCTAAATAGTTATATCCCTGCATTAAAAGTAGAAAAAACCTTTCGTTCATTAAAAAATGAACAAGAAATTCCTGTTGGTATATACACTTTTCATTTTTTTATGGTCAACATCTAGATATAGTGAGATATGCAGGATAATTACTAATTATAATCAAATGACAGAAGGATAAATATTTAAGCATAATTGTTTCTTCAAATATGAAAAACTGTTTAGCTTACATAATTAAATTTTAATTACAACTATTACAAATTTTAAACGTTCAATATAAGGATACCACTACTAACTGATGAATGAGTATCAGAAGTTAAGATTATATTATATTAAGACAGAATAAGGTAAATGACAGCATTTCATATAAACGATTTGATGCCAGGAGTATAGGGCATTGTTTTTATTCAAAATTATAAGAGACTAGAAGAAAAGTGATGGGTATTTATATTTAGAAATATCCAACATTGGTACAAATTTTAGAATAAATAGCCATACTCCCAGTGGAGCACAGATGTTTATTAGATATTTTCATTATCAAATAAAATAACAAGGAAGGGAATTCAAGAAATCAAACGATGGGTTTGGAGACTTTCAATAGCCCCACTCTATCAAAGTCAAAAAATAAATTTTGCTATAACTCTTCATATTTAAGGAAGCGCCTCCCATTAAATGTGTAGGAATGTCAATTACTATGGATCAATATAATTTAGCTGAATATTTTTATAATATTTAACCTCAATTTGCGTATTTTACAGAGGTTTAATGGAAAAATTTAGTAATAGAAATTGTAAAGTAGTTAACGAAGAATAGTGCTATGTTATTAACTTTTTTTAGACAAATCCCTTTCACGCTCAGTTCTTATTGACAATACACATATATTCTCCCTACAAAAAAAGTTAAGGAATAATAATAACAGCTTTGGAAGATAAAAAATGTACAAATTAAAGTTACCCTTTTTACCTTGAGTCATTACATGCAATATATTTTGTTACAAAATAAATTAAATTCTTACATTAAAGTTTGTAGATGGTTATATAAATTGTAGTTTGGGGCCATGCACGAATCTTTTAACTAATTCTGACACCCATTGTGGAAAATTATACGTTATTTTCTGCCTGATTCCACTCCCCCTGGTCTGTGTTTGGCCCCTTAAGAAGTAAAAAAGTATCCAAATTAAAATGAATAATGAGTTACTTAGCTACAGTGACGTGCACAGGAGGGGAGGTTGGGGGTCAAGAGAGTCAATTGCTCACCTTACCGACTCAATTGTTGAAAAACCATGCTATTAGTTCCCTTTTTTCTTTATTATCCCAGCCATTTTTCTGCTCACTCATGACCTTCAAAAAGTCTGTGCACACTATTGCCTACCTCGCTATAATGATAATATTAGGTGATATAGCATATCCAAACTCACTTTCTTTGGTGTCTCCTAGATGCCTCCCTGGACTTTTGCTCTGGCTATGGGCCTGTTGCCAACCACTAAAAATACTGCTCGTGGGTAAACACTTAAGATTTATAGCCCTACTCAACACTATCTCAACATATTTAGTCATAACTCATAAGCATAACATAATACAAACTGCAAACAACGTGCTCATTGAACAACTTCTTTATTTGAAAGGTTATATACAGAGATAAGAAAATAAAGGAATTCTACATTATATGTGCAAGAGTTTATTGAGATCTTAACTACAAATGATTCCACAAGACTTAAGTAATTCATAAATAAAAAGACATATATTTAAAGAATAAGTCGTATTACATCATGGAAATTTTAAATAATTTAAACTATCAGAGATACAAATGAGACCTTAAATCTCATTCCAGGTGTATCTACATCTAGCACAACGTTCACGACATGAAATAAATTTTTAAGGATGTCTCACCTTCAGAATAAAGGAAATATTGAGACAAGGATACAAGTGAGTTAGGAATTAACCAATTTATAAAATATCATTTTTCGCTAAAAAATATTCATGATTAAATTTGTGAAAATATGCCCCCCTCATAAGTATTTTTTAAACTAACCATGTAATGAATAAAGGGATCGGGTGTCAACTCATTTACTTCAGAACTGGTTCTCTAACAAGCAATTTTTCACAAAATAATTTACCTTATGTTTGAATAATATACATATATTATTTTCTGTCTTTAATGTCTTGTATAGCAACACTTATAGTATTAAGTCAAAGAGATTAAACCACTAATGCCCAAGTCCAAAACAAGTTCCTCAACATTATATCAAGGAGTTGAGAGTTTCAAGTGGTCATTTTCATTTTTAATGGAAATAAATAAAAGACTCATTTTCGATATTACCAAAGAGTGGAAAGTTAATATTAAGGTCATTTATGTAATTCTCGAAATTGTTGACCGTCTCGATACCAACTTTTTGTAGGTATTGAGCCTGTTTGGAGTTTATATCAGGTAAGATGGTTTTAAGCAAAAAAATACGACTCCTCTTGGGTCTAAAATTCTTTACTTAAAAAAGAATACAGGAACAAAGTTTCGAATGAAGATACTCATAAAACTATTATAAAAATGTTACAGTCCCTACATACAAATATGGAACAAAAGAGGAATACATCCATATGAGAGAACTCAAAAATTTATATTCATTCATTCATTCAATTTCCCATCCAATTATAATATTTATTTCAATGCACTATCAATTTCATACAGGGTGAGTCACGGGAAACGGATGTTTTTAAAGAAGACAAAACTCTGCAAATATTTAAAAAAAAATTTATTATCATACATAAAAGCATTCATTAAACTATGCTATTATGGAATATTTAGCCCAATATCGAAAGTTTTGCTTGTTAACTGTGCCATTGAGATGAAAATGGGCTTCATCACTCATTATTAAGGTCAAATCCTCATTTTCTTCAAACATGTCGAGCATTGTTTGGCAAAAAGACAAACGTTGTTGGCAATCACGCGGATTCAATTGTTGGACAGTCATAATTTTTTATGGTTGAAAGGCTAGGTCTTTATGTAAGATTCGCTGCATAGTGCTCTGACTTATTCCCAGTTCTGCAGAGTGTCGCCTAGCAGAGCGCCTAGGGCTTCGGGTGATTGCTTCTCTCACTCGATCCACATTTCTTGGTGTTTTGGCGGTTCTGGCAGGGCCGGGTGGTTTGGTTTTCAATAACGAACCAGTTGTTCTTAGTGCATTAACCCATCTAAGAATGGAATTGCGGCTTGGTACATTACCGTGACGACCGATGTTGAATCTTCGCTTAAAACGACGTTGGGTTTCTGTCACTGATTCACCATTTTTCACGTAGGTGTCATAAACAAACACACGGTGTTCAAGATTCCACGATATCATGAGGGAAAGAAAGTCAAAATTTAAAGTAAATCTGAAAAGAAAAGCAATTCAAAAGTAATGATTAACAAGTACAAAACTTAACGTAAAAGATAAACAAATAACAACAAACTAAATGGCATCTTAGGCGGTTTTAAAAACTACCTTTCTCACTTTTTAATCACTTATCCTTAAAGAACAAGGGGCGTTCTAAAAACATCCGTTTCCCATGACTCACCCTGTACAATCATTATGAATTTGCTTTGTCAAAAATGAATGAAAAACCTTTGATTTCATTATGAAAAAAATTACAAAGAAGAAATATAGAAGAAAATATCTAGAATCTAGTTTTTCAAAACGTGGTAAAATACAAAAACTGGAAATAAAAATTGGAAACTTAAAAATCGTTCAAGTATAAAAATAAAATAATAACCTTCATTGAAACATAATAGATCCTCAATTATAAGTCGCAAAAATGATAGTTTTACATAGTGAGGAAAGCCTTTTGGTATTTCTGTGTAGCTTTTATATAAACTTCCATCGTTCAATAGCACTTACATTCACTAAAAAAATTGAGAAAACACAATGTATATATATATATATGTTAGATATGGAAATTCATATAAGTAGATAATAAATCTATTTTTATGAAAGTAAAGATTTATTATAGAAACTTAAGTAGGAATGAAAAACACTAATCTTACTGATTCATTATAGAACGAAGTGATAGAAAGCTAACCCCAAGAAAACATAATAAAATCTCATTATTGATAATAACACGGGTCAAAAGCAAAGATGTTTTGATATCAAAATAGGCAAAAATGAGTCATATTGTCTTTAACAAAATTGTGTATTGAGCATAAACTCATCACTCCAATTCATTTCTCAAGGAACTCATGGAGAATTGAAGGAGAGTGCAACACATGATTAGAGTGCTGAAATTTACTTTTGAACTCTTCATAAATTAATTTGCTCAAATTCAAATGCCTTTTATTATCTGGATGTATCATGAAAGTTTTAAATGAATGAATATATATATACATATTATTATTCATTGACAAGTGTAGTATTATGGAATATTTCATATCTGTTATTGGGTACGATATTTATATATATTGCTTAGTAGGAGATAACTTAAATATCCCTTAAAATGTATGAGCACATTTTGAGAAGATTGGATAATTTAAGTTTGTATTTGTAAATTTTTAGTTAATTGCATATGGCTATGGAGTTATATGAATTGAATATAAAACTTTAACTATCAATGTACATATGTAGATTAAGATGTACTTTATAGACTCCGTCATTTATGTATAAGAAAAGATAAATTCAATTGAGTAAGATTTATATATTTTTTTCATTTTGTTCACTTTTGAAGAGATCATCTTCATGATTGCATCATAGTGAGTTTTTCCATCCACTAGACACTCACTCCTCTTTGTAATCAATGAAGTACATTTGAAGTGATGAATTCTTCATCTCTTTTTAGCAACATTTGAGTACAACTCGATACTCCTGAATAATTAATAGGCAATCCTCGAAGCTTATCCTCCAACTCTCCATTCTGATACTATTAGTGGAGAGGTATCAGCTTCGAGGATTACCTATTAATTATACTACCCCCAGGCAAGAGTCAAGGGCTCAACCCCACAGATACAGACTTCTCCATTGATAAACACCGATCCTGGATTTCACACTCAAGAAGGATTTACTTTGAGAATTGGTTGTTTTTTGTTGCTGCGTATCTTCTCTCTTTCATTGGTCATTTTTGCTATAAAATTTTCGAAAAAAGGAAATTAATTAAATCTTAAAATATTTGATTGTCACCATGATCATACTTTTATTTTTTTGGTCGAGAGATCAAAATAGACTGAAATTTCTAGAAATTGATCCATTTCAAATCGACAATAGTATAAAGAGTTTTTGAAAAAAAGTCTTTACGTTAATTTAAAGTTTTAGCTCTGAGCTCTCAAATAAAATATTTTCTCAATTTCTTGGTTCATTATCTTTGGAGCTATAGCCTCTGCATAAAAAACATCAATTTTTTTAGTCAAACAAAGATCACTTGAATTTTAAATATTATAAAAATATTTTTTGAATCTTTATACTCTAGCTTTTGAAATATATTTGCAGTTTTCTCTATCTCTATCTGAAGAGTATGAATCTATAGAAAAAAACTAACACAGTATTTGGAGTTAAGGGATCAAATTCTCAAAAGCTCAGTCTATTTTGATCTCTAGACAAAAGAAAAAAAAATTATCATGTTGATTATTGTAATTAATTGTATCTCGTCGGAGATATCATAACATGTAATTGGAAAGGAAAAAAAAAACCCTCATTTTGTAGTGGGGTTATTTAACTCTTTGCTAAATATAAACACATACCTCCAATTTGATGTGACAATAAATTAAAGTCAACTATCATGTTTTGATATTTATTTAATCTTTAATTTAACATTTTAAATTGAAACTTCAAAACTTTTTATTTTATTTTATCAGAAATGCGATCCATTTTTGAACAATATCAAAAATAAGCAAAATTTTATTTTATAGAAATGATTTTTCTTCAATGTTTTCATACGAGATATCATCAACATCAATTTAGAAAATGATGAATAACTCTTAATAATATAATATCCATCTGTCTTTCATAAAAGAGTGTTATACATTCAATCCATCAACTCAAAACCCTTTTTTAGCAAAGAATTTGCAAATAAATATAAGTAAGTAGAAAAATATGAAATATATGTTGTTATGCGGTTAAAAGAAATTAGAGATATCGAATACGGCTAGAAGCAGAGAAAACTATGTATATACACATACATGCATTCATTATTAGCCTATTATTCACAGTATTAGAATAGGTACTAGGAAGAAAAGGCCTCTCCAGAGGGTGGGAAAACCAAACCTGAGATGACGTCAGAAAAGATATGGTGACACTAACAGGCATCATGTTTTTAATAAAGAAAAGAATGAATAAGTTGTGTCTTTTTTTTTTTTTTTTGCTGTACTATTCCAACGCAGGTTTTATTAAATCCATTTGAGCAAAGCGCTACAAAAATGGAAAAATAAGTTCCTCATTGCATTTAGTGTGATTAAGGCATTTCTAACTCATTTGTTATTGTCAAAACTTTTCCATCTAATAGATTTGTTCTCTAGAAGAGTTAAAAACGAATGAGGATAATTGTACAAAAACTAAATTCAATATACAACTTACCAACTGAGATAACTTTGTGATAAAAAAACACTGTCTCTTTTTTTCACAGCTCAACCAATAGAATAATAATAATAGTGAAGATGTATCATGGTTATACATATATAAGAAAAATGATTGCACTCCACAAATTTCCCATGAATAGACTAAGATACCTTCGTTCAAGAAAAATACTTTGTAAATATATATATTATATTATTAAAATGTCAAACATGAAAATATAAATGGTAAAAAATATAATATAAGATGACAACTGATTCTTGATTAGGATTAAGGTCCACTAAAGCTTAAATAAGTTAAATAAGACAATTAAGTCCGATAGTCCCAAGTTAATAACAATTTTTTTAAATAAATTTAAATAAATAGAAAATATAAATCATAGTAATTAATGATTAGTTAGAATGATTGAGTAGGTAGATTAAAATGATGTTTGAGGCTCCACTATTTTGAGAGGTATTTTTTTCTTCTTAGAAAATAATAGACTCATATAATACATCTATGTATGTTAACAGGTAATCCCATCTTCAAATAGACTTAAATGTTTTTGTTAAAAAAAACCCCAAATAAGTATCATTCGTACATGTAACTTAATTTTCTTGTCATTCATTCTTGGTAACTCAAGTAACAATGAATTTTGTAGTTGTTGTTACATCAATCCCGATCAATTATATTTTTAGTTGTTGACTTGAGCAGATATGATTTCTCTCAGAGTTAATAAGGTGTTTTATGACACCTTATTAGAGTTAGTTGTTGAACTCATCAGGAGTTCAAGTATTTTCATATTTTTTTACTTTTTAAAATCATCTTTGAAAATATGGGTTTATACGTACACATTATTCACATTGATGAATACAGTGCAAAGTGTGAATAAATAAATTAATAATGCTTAACTTTGTATGAATTAATTAAATGTTGCAAATCATTATTACTCTTTAAGAAAGAAAGATAAAATACTGAGACAAAAATAAATATTGAATTTGATACATTTTCTCTTAAGATAAAAAGCAAATTATACATTTTCCACCGGTAACAACATCTATAAATTGTTACTGTGCGTTAAAGGCGCCACTAATGCATGGCTTTCTCCTTTTAAATTGTTTAAACAAAAATAAAAACATTAATACAAAAAACATCAATGGGAAATTAAGATCATTTGTTTGCTTGGCTATAGCTGTAAATGATACGATACAGCACAATTATTTTACTGTTATGAGTGAAGATCTGAGGTTTGAATGAATAATAAACACACTCAATAATTACTTTCTTTCAATTTGTTTCCATGATGTTTAAAAGCTTTTAAATGGGATTTACTCGACCAAACAACTTACAGAAAATAATAAAAGACCAGAGATTCCTGTTTACTGTGTGTTCGTGTGAGAGGGGAGGAGAGATTCAATACACGTAAGTTAAAATTTAGATCAACAATATGGAATATTAGATCCTGGATAACTATTGCTACGATTACGAGTAGAAGTGTAGATGACTTAGACTCAAGATTGCAGCGGACAGAGCTTATCATATAAATTGATATTAAAAGAGCGTAAGAATCACACTTGCTTACACACTTCTTTATTGTCACTGGTAGGCGATAGCTCAGTTTTGTACAAGAGATACAATGATTTTCTGAACATCGGTTATATGGGTTTTTATATCCATGGAATCTCTTTCTATCTTGATAATAAAGAGTTAGAATCAAGATAATAATTGTGTCAAGTCAATAAGGAACCAAGTTTATCTGCAATATTTCAAAAATGAGTTAGAACTACTATCATATTCTTAAGGCAACTCTCTTTCGTTTGTATTCATTGTACATATATTTCGATTAATTAAATAATGACTCCAATAATTGCAACTTAATTATAGGAAAAAAATAACGGCCACAATCAAGAATAAAAAACATCTGGTATTTATAACTATGTTGTTACTATTACTATGATTCATGGCTAAGAATGTAAATAATATGCAAATCGGGCTTGTAGTAAAAAAAGAAAGAGAAAATTAACCTGGTAACTCTGACAATTTGATGAATGTTGAGAGTGAAGCAGCTTGAGCTGTCATGACGTTTTACTGAGCTACAAGCTGCTATTCTCCATTATATATAACAATAAATAATAACATAGATGAGAGGAAGAAAATTAACTGAAATTAATGTCAGGAAATTATATATTTTTAACTAATAATAATTATACTAGGACTTGTGCCCTTTTTGTTTAGATTTTATTTGCTTTATTAAACTTAATGCATGTATTCCTTCATGCGACATCTTTACTATGAGGTAGATGTTCTCCCCTCAATAGTATTGGAAAAATGATAACAGCTTTGGAAAACAAAAAGAGTTTTTTGAAGACCCAACTTCACAAAGTCTCGCATTCGGCATTTTGCATATTATTTACATTCCTATTCATGGCGAGCATGATAGAGGATTAAGTTGATTCTTAATAATTTTTCAACAAATGAACTGGTTTTAGCAAACAACAACTAAATAATCTATGGGGCTATGAAAAAGATGGACGCTCTTTCAAGGGCCATATCGGCTCCTTGTGCTATTGTAACATTTATTCAATTGCTCAATTGAATAAACAACACTCCTTGCTTTCTTGCTTAAAAGTTATGTTTTAGCAAAAACCGTGCGCAATAGGCCTTAAAGTGACCCCGAAATATTTGACCGTTATACTTATGAAGTAAAAAAGCTTAAAAGTGGATTTTCTCCCTTTCAATATTTGAAAACAAACTTGCTTTCTTGTTGACTTGACACATGTATGAAGTACAATATTTGGGAGTGTTAATTTTGTATAAACAATGTATATGCACAAAAATATTAATTGCCATGAATATTTGATACAAAGATCAATATCAATTTAAAATAAATATTTAATTGGTAATTAATCCTCCAGAACGATAACGTTCTTGACTCTTGAACCCATTGGTCTCTTTTCTGCAAGTCATCTCATGACTCATTTATGATGTATGACTCGACTTTTCTATGATTTTGTTTCTAGTTCATGACTATTTTTTCTTCCATTTCGCTCGTTCATAATTAATTTACAAGATTACAAGAATTATGAAAATTGAGCAAGTAAACTATCAGGGATCCAAAGTCGATTGTTCTCAATCCGAGTTCTTTGTTTGAGCCTCCTCAATTCAACCAATTAAATTTGATTGGTAGAATCCTAGATTCCATGTTTCAATTTCCAATGCTAATCAATTCTTTTTATGAACCCTTGATCGTATCATGTTGGTTTTCTTGTAAATGATGGTTATTCCATTACTAAAACTTGTACTCCCCTATTTGACATAATTTCTTCACTAAGTCCATTTCTAAGTAAGATAAGCATGGCTTTATACAAAACTCAAAGATTTGCATCTGAGGACAAATTTTAATTTCTGGAAATACAACAAAGTCTATCAATTTCTCAAAAATAATTACATTGAATATCCATCGTGCTTAATCTATTATTAAATATAGACCCATAATGAATTTGTAGTTTTTCATCACTCTGTTAATATAATTAGTATCGTTTAATTCTGTTTAATCCGAACCAACTCCTTCACCTTTAATTAGAATTACTGAATCATCGTGCACGTGCTTTTCGACTTATAACATGATATCCTTGACATTGCTTGTTGTCAGGAGATCTGTTATTAATCGTCCAAACAGGGCTGCTTGGACTTCTTTATTCCATTTATTGATGTTTTCAAGGAAAAAAATATAATTGACATCACTACTTCAATCTTCTCAGCTTCTAATACATGATCCTTAACTTTAATAGTAGTTTTTTCTAATATTCGAGTTCCTTCTGTATTCTTTTCAAAGCTTCTCCTTGCTTCAAGACATTTTGTAGGATATCTTGTTTATATCTTGAAAGGCCTTCCGCTCAAAAATCACTTTGAAATCGTTTCTTTCAATAATCATTCACCCAATATTCAAAGTTCTATTGTCGCTTGTTGTTATTGCCTCATTGGTTTACCAATCTTGAAGCCGCATTAATTGGTTAATAGATCCTGAATAGTTTGCCTTGTTTTTGGGTGTATTTTCCTTCTTCTCTAAGAGAGTATATCAAAATCTCCATGGTGTAAATTTTATTGTCTCAGGTTTTCTTACATTATTAAATAGTTCAGGAGTCAGAAGTACCCAGTTTCCTGCTTTCTAGTTAAATTCTAAATTATTTTCCCACATTTTCCATTGAACAGGAAATTCTTCGATTCATCCTCGAACGTGTATATTCCAACATTGAAGCTAAATATTTTCATGAAGTAGATATTAAATCCTTGGATTTTTCTCTATTCATGAGAGCTTGTTTTTTTGCACACGTCTAACAACATGATTGTTCTTTTTTGTAATTGCCTTTACTTGAGCACTTGTTCGTTTCTTCGTTTTCTTGAGTCCACTCCTTTAAGTTATCTTGAACTTCTTCATCCGATATCCAATAAAGAAAGGGTGTTTGTTGCCTTAATTCGAGATTTATTTTCGATTTTACATTATTCTTAACCCTTCTCAGATTATCTCTGTATAACAGGGTAACCCATATTTTGATAATGATGAATCACTGTCATTATAGTGACATTTTCTTTCATTGCATTAGCCTTTTATTGCCCTTTTGTCGCTTTGAAGATTTAAACCATAGTAAGCATTAAATGTTAGAAATTAAAGCTATAATTTCATAATACATTTTCATCATCGAATCCCTCATCCCCCTCATTGTATTGAGAACCCTCAACGCATCAGCTTACCATAGGAATAATTATGTATTTAAAGAACTTGTTATCGTGAATTATAGATTCTGTTGACATTTTCTTCAGATATATGTATCCCTGGTTCCTCTCAATCACATACAGACATTTACTTTTGAGTTATTCAAATGTAATATCATGATATAATGGTGGTCCTTTCCCTAAACTTATTTCTTAATTTTGGACTACTCTCCTTTACTTTCCAATACCGTAGTAAGAAGGAAAAGATTTTTCAGTATAGAACACGAACTTGACAAAATGTGGATTAATAAAGATATTGAGTGCGACATTCAGGGAAACAAGCGTCTTGGTCTTATTTGTAAAAAAATTAAGAATATTCTAACTATCATCAATTATGTTTCTTGAATAAATATCTATATTTATTTCGTTATTACGACTTTCAACGTGTAGTATAGTGCTTAATTTTCTCAAGGCTTCTATCCCAAATTCATTTAGTTGTCATTTAATTAACCTAGGATCCTCTTTATAACTTTCAAATTTTTCATTCATTTTTCATTATCAGCGATCAAGGATTTTACGCTAACTTGATTAGATAATTTATTTACTCTTACTTGATGAATGAATTTATTAAACTGTTAACCGTTTATAAATTTTGTAATTGTCATCATTCGTTTTCAATATACATATACCTATGACTTTTCCTTCATTCACTAAATTACTACATACATGTTTCGACATCCCTCACCACTTATACATTTGAGAATTGATCTTACTTTGAGTTGAAATTATTTTGTGCTAATTTGAGTTTCTCTCTCCTATATATTTTTATATATAATTTAAGCATGTATTTAGTTTTGAGTTCATTGAAAGTATTAAAGAAAAGATATGTTTCTTAATCACATCCTATTACATATACATATTGTTGCAATATAGAACTGAGAAAAAAGTTATCTTGATTTAATGCACTTATGTATACTTGGGTAATTCTAGAGTTAAATTTAGCTACTTTCGCCGGAGGAGGTGGGCTCAAGGAGTCATTTGGATTATGTTTCTTGCATATACCATCCATTCTTAGCTTTTAAGTTAATAAAGCAAATTGTACAATGTTAACAAAAAAGGTCGCAAGTCCAATTTCCCTTAATAATTACACAGGTCAACAAATTGAAATATAAAAAATCCCAAGGGGTATAAGTACAATAAAAGTTATTCAGCTGTGCATATTAATTTCAAATCTGTAAAAAAAAATTTCGAAAGTCCGATGGTTTTTTAGATATTGGACCCTACTTTTTAAGCTAATTTGGCCCATTTTCCAACTTCAACTTCAATGTAAGCCTATAACGATACTCATTTCTTGATACCAAAGTTTGCCAAAACGTTTGTTCTTAGGTCAAAACAAAGACTGGAAATGGAATCTGCATTAAAAACACAAGCAAATCATTATTTTTTAATGCACAAAATGAGTCCTCTTTCTAGATTTAAATTGGAGTTGAATTTGGAAAATGGCAAAAAAGCTCATGAAGTGGGGTTCGATTTCTCGAAAAACCGTCAGACGACTCTCAAAAATTTTAAATCTGACCTATGTCTTTATGTACAAGTTATAGTTTGTTAGATTCTTGAATTTTTTTGTAAACTGTAACTTACTCAAGGTAAGAGTATCTAATTCAATCGTAATTTGCACCTTGAAGGAATAAAGTTGATTCAAAAATGCATAACATTATTGTTATTCACATTGACTTTCATATTTCTTTATTACTTTTTTATTTTGGATGAAATTATCCGTGAGATAGCTTGAATTAAGGTAGAAGGTAACTATTTACTTCTAAGCATTTTTTTTTCCATAAAATTATTTTTAGGGGAGAGATATTATCATTTAACCCTCGTATTATCCTCAAATATTACTAACACATTTTACCTTTGGGGTCAATTTGACCCCAGGTATATTTGCCTCCAGAAAATGATTTACAGAAAATTGTTGACCAAGTTTTTGTGTCAGGCACTTTGTTTATTTGTTGAATACATAAATAACCCCTTGATAATGAAACCTATCAGTGAGTTTACCTGCCCTCTAGCGCCACCATCAGGCAAAACTTTTAAATTAGAATTAATTTATCTTGAAAATATTACTAACACATTTTACCCTTGGGGTCAATTTGACCCCAGGTATATTTGCCTCCAGAAAATGATTTACAGAAATTGTTTCCCCTCATTATGTATCAACTCAAAAGTATCAACCCTGCACCTGCAGGTGTGAGGATGTTAGGCCATACACACAGACAGACAAGTTTTACACAGCTAAAACAGCTTGGGGTCAAATTGATCCCAGAGGAACACCGATGCGTGGAATATGCGTTCAGCACATTGAAAAAATATTATCATGATAATTTTACGCTTAATCAGTTGTCCCCATCAAATTAGGAAAAGTCATGAAATATGGAGCAAAAAAAAAAAGAAGCCAACTATTGTTTTTTGAATGGTAAACATTGATTGGGGTCAAATTGACACCAAGGATAATAGGAGGGCTGACAAAAATTTAATGAAAAGTTGCGTGATATTGTCGCAAATTTTATAAAAGACAACCATTATTATATATAACTTAATGAATCAATATATCACAGGGTGTTAACTGACATGTATTTTGAATTCTACTCGCATGTTTTAAAATTATAGTCATTTTTGCAAAAAAAAAGTCAGCTCTTCTGAGGCTGTTAAAAATAAGTATGTTATACGTATTATATATATATAAAGAGATGCAACTTATTTCCTCAAAAGTAACTTTTCTCTAGTTTGTGATTTCATAACTGATATTAAAAAGGATCAGGTAAAGAAGGTCGATTTTTGTTATAAAATGCATTGCATAATTATTGAAGTTCCATCCTTGAACTACTTACAGTATCTCAAATACATTCATTCATAATAAATATAAAATGTATATAAATCGAAAATTATGGAAGGAATATTATTTTTTGTGTTAGAATTCGTACCTACTAAATAAAAAAATTTAGCATCGTATCATATCGTAAAAATGTAACATTGTAACACTTTTAATAAAATAACTCTGATAGTATATCCTTTGATGAAATGAAACTGCCTTAAAAAAAGAGTTTCTTCATAGCAATTATTTTTATTTTTAGTACAGGGATCAAAACTAAAAATCCTTATGTTGGGCTTAATTAAAATTTCCAATTACCTTGTTGAAAAATATTATGATCTATTTTAATTTCAATTTAAGAGCTTTGAAATACTTCAGTTAGTTCATCAATGAATTATTTATTTTTTGTTTACGGAACTTGAAAGATTAAAAATAACATCTATACATTATACATATATCATTTTGAATAAATAAACTTGGATATTTTCTTTAAGATATTTATATTTTATATATCATTATATTTAAGCCTTCTATATAACATATATATAATATATAAATAATTTTAGGTATTTAGTTAAAAAGGTTGGATGGATTAATATTGGACTGATATAAAAATAGTTTAATGTTATGATAGCACAAGTTAAAAAAACAAACAAACAAAAATTAAATGAAATGTAACTAAGGTTTCATTCTCCATGCAATTTTCTTCCAAGTAAGTAATGTTGTGATCACAAAAATCTCATATTTATAACAGGGAGGACATAAGTCCTTAAGGTGGAAGTCTGTTATAAATAGCCCTATGACGTAAAAGACTTTCTTTTTATTTAGACATATGAATAAAAGTGATCATTGCTTTTATAATTTTAAACCTCTTTTCTCCCATAGAACTACATTTTCCGGAAGATGTAATAAAACACCTTTTCCTCCTAAACAACAGGAACAACACACAATACAGGGTCAGTTGCCAAAATTTGGGCAATTTATCATAGGGGGGGGGGGGTGAGGATGAGTAGGTTCAAAAGTCGGCCCAAATGTTTGTACTTAAATGACTCCTTACTCGAAATTGGATGAATATTTACACATTTAGATGGACGATTTCTTCTTAATTAAGGATTTTTATCAAGCGCTTGACATCTTATCTGAAAGCTGTGGGTCTCAACTTTTGAATGTATGCCTTATTAACCCATTTTATAAAATATTTCAGGAGTTATTTAAGAAAAAACGTTTTGGTGGACTTTTGGGCCTCCCGCCTCGTACGCCCCTAGCATTCCCTTTAGGTCAAAGCAAAGACTGGAAATGAAATTTACATTAAATACACTAGTGGGTCATTATTTTTTAACGCACAAAATGAGTATCCTTTTAAGCTTAAATTGAAGTTGCATTTGGAAAATGGGCCAAAAAGCTAAAAAAGTAGGATTTCATTTCTCAAAGACCGTTGGACTCTTGAAAAAAAAAATTTTACAGATTTGAAATCAGTGTGCAAAACTGAATAACTTTTATTATACTTATACCCCGTAGGATTTTTGACTGTTGACCAGTGTTATCTTTCTGCCGTATGATTAAAATTAGGCTGAACCCATGTCAACTTTATTAACTGGCAAATATCCTTGAATCTGACTCAGACTATACTTTCTTTTTTTACCTTTAATAAGTAGATTCCCCAGAAGTTATTGACTGACAAATTCTTGTTATTTTGAATGAATCCCTCCAAATTGATTGAAGCATGATCCATCACATTCAAGTGACATATGCATGCTTTCTTGAATTATAATTTGGTATAGTATATATTATTTGTAAAGTATGTATTTTCAAATACTCACAATATAGTGGAAATTAACCATAACAAAGTAAAAAATAACAACTTCACCCATCCTAATTTAATTGAGGTTGTCTTGTTAAAGTTTATTTTTAAACTCTATTTCTAAATACTCATATTTTAAACATAAACAAAGTTTGAAACATACATTAATTATGTTTGATGTTGTATATAATCATGAATCATGAATAATTGAGTATAATGATATATATTATATCTATAACATTGATGTTTATTTAATTGAAAAAAAAAAAAATATGATTTTAAACAGAAAGAGATTAATACATTTGGAAGAATATTGAGTATATTTTATACGTTAACAACTCAAGAAATGACTTCAAAAACTAAGTTTAAAGAGACATATGTATAAGAAACTAAGAAGTTAATTACTTTCTAAAGCTCTCTAAAATTAGTCTAACTCAATCGTATGTATATTATCAAAAAACTATTATTTCACTAACGCATGTAGTCAACGACATGAAACTATCATGGAAGTATCAACTAAATTCAGTCAAACTCATTGAATACTCCCAGAGGAAACATTTGAGTATGAAATAGGTTTGTTACTTAAAATACCCTTCCAAGTTATCAATTCTCTATAAAGTCTCAGATTTTAACTTACTCAGTTTGAATCATGTTTTCTAATATTATAGTCTGAGTTTGAGTGTATTTCTTTGTTATTTTTTTTATCAGGATCATTGTTTAGTAATAATGTATTAGAGTGATAGTATTAATTTACCTAGTTACATGTAATGCAATGATACTACATACATTATCAAAAACATAATAAGGAATATAATATAATAATATTACTGTACATTTTAATTGAGTAATATGTAATAAGTACCTTAATAGAGACTAGACATTGAATACTGTATGTATGTATGTGCATTTTATTTGGTTCAATCTTGTCAATTAATACAGACTGTTATTGCTTCATGATATAGATCCTAAAGAGATCCTAAGAGGGATTATCTCTATTTTGTTGCTTCTTACAAACTCATGTATATGTACATGCTGAAACTTTTCTTCATTATCAACTTTATTAATATATACATCATAAGGAAAATCATATTGAAAATCATTCGTTTCCGTATCTATATAATAAATCCTCAAGTTTGTCTGTGTGTCCGTAACCCTTCGTATCTCCGGAACCCCTTACCCTATGGTCATGAAATTTTGTATGCGTAATCTACACGTCATATGAAAGATTTCTACGGAAAAAAATTTCGAGAAATCGAAAAAAAAATTTCCCGATTTTTTTTTTTCAAAATTTTTTCGAGCAACCCACCGGAGGCCTCGCCATAGGAGTCGAAGGCGCCGTCAATGGCGAGTTTTAGTAATTTTAAAAATACCTATTGCTACAATAACTAAGCAATTGTTGTAAAAATTAAAACGCTTTGTCTATATACATATATGTATACATGTACATGGGACAGTTAAAGCAAGTCTGTTTTATCAAATATGAAAAAGCTTCAGCCACAAAATATACATTGTTTTCTATGATGACATTTGCTGTATCTATAGAAAGAGAATTGACTTCAATAAACAAAAACCTTACGAAAATCGACTGCACTTACGGCACCATATTTTTTTTTTACTTTTAACAGAGTGTATTGCGCCTTAGATGTTTCGTGAAATATCATGAATAAAGCATTTGCTGACGAATAAATTAATTCCTCAAGTCATAGTTGATGAGCTTAATACTGAGATAGGGTTAGAAAATAACTTTTATCATGATTTATGAATGTGGAGTTCATATATTCATTACTTGAATTGAATTTTGCAAAAAAAAAAAAATTAATTAATTGTTAGGGATTACGTCATCACAACTTTTCTTCTGAAATGTTTTTAACATTTTTTATAAAGATATTTATATAAAAATGAAGCATTCCTTGAACAAAGGATGTTTAAAAAAAAGTTTTTTAAGAATATGAATGCTATAATATATATATATATATTCATAGCTCCGTTATAAATGACGCAGATATTATATTTGTAATGAATAAGAAAAATTAATTAAAATGTCGAATAATTAAGAAAAAAACAAAACATGAATGAGTTGTAAAATTAAAAAACCATTTATCTTAAATTGATATTTTCGAGCATTTTTTCTCCACAGAGTTTCTCCTCAACTCATATAGAGTATAGTATAATAACAAATAATATTTTTTTATTCCTTTTAGGGCTCTTAGAACTAAAAGTCATTAGTATCTACTAACGATTTTAATACTTTAATGAAAAAGTAATGAGCGTTGATTTCATATAATTGATATAACTTTTTTTTTTGCTTTATTTCTCGTGTTTCACTTAATTGAAAATGGAGTGTGAATATATATACAATATTTAGATATGATAGTAGGACGTCAAAAAGGACTTTTTGATAAAGTATGTATAATAACTTTAATGTTTTTTTTCTACTGGGGATTGTAGTAAAACGGGTTATTGACAATTTTTTTCGAAAGGTATTTCATTAAAAAAGTTCAAAGTACATTTAATAATGAATGACTCAGACGTCCAGTCATATTGCTCTGATTTTGAAAGATGGAATATTTGATTCATTTGGAAAAAAATGACTTATTAATTATTGAATGATCATTAATGAATTATTTCATGGTAAGAATAGATCTATTTGTATTTCTTTCTGTATGCTTTCCTGGTTTCGATTTCTTTCATGATTCTATATAATTTCTTTCTTTCTTTCTTTCTATTCATCAAAGTCTATAATCCTCGTTTTATGATAGGTAATGTCACTAAATAAATCGTTTAAGAAGCAACTACAATCATTAATGGCTTATTCAGTATTTAGTTCATGAAAGATTTGACGTCAATAGAATGAAGGTTATGCTTAATTGGATGAAAAGTAAGGTTAATCATTGGATTTAGTAGATGGTTGAGTCTGAATGAAAATAATACTTATTCAATTATTAAATTTATGTACATATAAATAATTAAAATATTACAAAAGGATCATATTTGAGTCAAATGTTGATCCCTTTTAGATGTCTAGTAATATACTCAATTTAGATCTGCATATAAACTAAATATTGTGGCCTTTGTGTATCATCATAGGTTTTAATCTACAAAAAAAATATCTTATTAAATGTATATTTGTTTGTGATGCGCTAAAACAACTTGTTCCATCAAATGACGATAAATATTCAACTTTCAGTTGTTTGTCTCTTTTTATCTTATCATTCAAGTAATATTTATTTATTTTACTTTAGTCAAGAAGGAAATGGTTTAAGTTGAGCACAATGAAATCAATAAAACGACACACTCCAAAACTCTAATCTCTATTTAGATAGAAGGCATGTCTTTATTTAGATCCTGTATAGAAAAGATATTTTTTTTAAATTATTTAGAATCGTTTTAATGGTCAGTGGATTCAAATGATATTTCTACTCAATACCATAGGACTTGTTTATTATCACAACTGATCTGTGATTAATTGACTGAAACTTATTTATTTATTTTGTATTACCTAAAAATCTCCCTTAGAAAAATATAAAATATGACGTGAAGAAAATATTGTAAGTCATATGCATATCACTTTTTTGTAACATACTAAAAAGTAGAAACTAATAGATAGAATAAAACCAATAACAAGAGTGCATCGTTGTGGTACATATTTCAAGTTTCATAATTGATGTATTAGCATAATCTTGAATAAGCTTGTTCTATTTTTTATTTAAGATAATTAATAATTCAGTATTTTCACCTTCAATAATTTATAACATTTCCCCCCCCCCCACTTTTATTCAACGTCTCAAAAGTTTTAATAATATCCTTCTTTAACCTCAATTTCTACTTTCTTTCAAAATAATGAATGCTCTTTAAGTTTTTAACACGATTTGTTAGGGCTTTTAATATAAGCTTTGTCAGAGTTAGTTCGCTAACAAACTGAAAACATTGTTTGTCGTATTTACAAGGACTTAGAGAATCAAAAGTCTCAAAGATAGTCTTTTAAGAGTAATGTTGTAATAATAGACTCCTGATATGTTATTTGAAGGGTTATTTGTAATATCATTTTTTTTTATATTTAAGATTAAAATAAAATAATAAAGTATGAACATCATAATGATAAGAGCCTTTTGTCCTTTATTGTCACTGGTTGAAATTAAGGATTGATTGGTGAGTGCAGATGATTAAGTTCGTAAATATTTTGTATTTGCCAGGAAAATATCAATTTTCTCTTTTAAAAAAATCTTGCGGTATCTTATAGAAAATATAATTGTTCAATTTTGTTTTTGACAAAATATCCAAATTTTATAACGAAAAATTGACAAATACTGATTTAAATTAGTCACATCAAATTTTTAAAATAATGTACACAATTAATATATAAATTTTGCATAATGTTATTATATATATTTTCAAAAATGTAGTGGCCATATAATCTTAATTCTAGTACTAATCTTAAATGGTTCTTACGAAGTACATATATATATAAACTTTTTTCTTGTTTAAGTTAGTTTTTTATATTACAAACAAAAAGGAAGGACTACTAATGTATATCCTAAATAAATGTTAAATAATATATTTGTCTTGTCCTACTATATGTCTGGAACCCTCAACTTTTATAGATACATATATATATTGTTATAACTCACTTTCTTAAGAGCATTTAAGCTCTCATTTAAATTATGATATACATAAATATTCAATTTTTTATATTTATTTAATACCTATTGATAGAATAACTAAATATATTCCACAGATAAAAGATCCTTTAGCATCAATTACTGCCTTCACTCAGCCTTGGGAGGTAACACAGATGTTGGTAATATAGTTTTTGTACGAAAAATACAATGTGGTACTTGAAGAAAGTTCAAAGTGACGAGTACCTGGGACCTGTTACATCAATGCACTTTGAGTAATAACCTGTGGAGAGCAAACTTTCTTACCATGGAATATTGTACCCATGATATTCCAGGAGATATGAATAGCTTGTACGAAAAATATGGTATATAAATTTAAAAAAATGTACATTGTACATAAAATAGTAAATGAATATCAAGTAAGACAGTTGATTGGGACACCAAATAATGAATGTACATACATTCATTATTCTTAATAAAGTAAGTTATCAAAGCGCCAGTGTAAATTTGTAACTCCAATTCACAGTATATTAGAGTACTCCATTCACATCAATCAACTTGTTTGTCATGGAATTCTGGTTATTTTCCATAGAAACAAGACTAATAGACAAATAAGGTTGTATAATTTATTTTCTTACTTATCTCAATATATTTACATGTAAGAAGTTCACACCCCCAAATATGTCTTGAAACTGATCAGACATAATGAAAAGCTCTTTGTTATTCAATTTAGAATCAGTATAGGATAGATATATTTCTATTTTGTCGTTACCAAAGGCTTCGAATTTAGTGTTTATTCAATGTCTATCTAGAACCATATTTAAATAAATAGTCTGTCATGACAAGATACTTTAACATAATTTAACAATAGTTGTTGTATACATTTTTCTTTTTAATGTTTTAAAAAATGAAGCATGTTACATCTCTCAACATTTCCTACAAAACAAAAAAAAAAAAAAAACGAGAAGAAAAAAGCCCGAAATCATGTGCTTTTTAGCCAATTACATCCTTCTCTCCTACTTTTGAACTATTTTTTATGTAACAAATGAGATATTTAAAGCTTAACAAGAAATAATTTGAGTTCAACAAATCAATGTTCATACCATACATAAGAAGTAATAACAGAGATATCAACAACACCTGACCAAAAAAAATTATGGAAATTGTTGTTGATGTTTGAGCACTTCATCAGCAGTTCCTTTACTTTTGTTATAATCTATAATTAGGAATGTAAATCATATGCAATTCGGGCTTGTAATAAAAAAAGAAAGAAAAAATCAACCTGGCAACCCTGACAATTTAATGAATGTTGAGGAGGGGAAGCAGCTTGAGCTGTCATGACGTTTTACTGAGCTACAAGCTGTTATTTTTCTTTATATATGTATGTATACAAATGAAAACATCAAACCACAAACATTACAATACGTTACTCCAGATTCATTATTATATTCACAAATATCATTAACTTCATTCTCCTAAATGAATGATATCCATTTTTTAATTTTTCCTTTGTTCCTCTCCATGATATAATCTTTGCAGACTGTTCTTTTCTTGTAAAACATTATGTTGAGGTAAAGTTGATGTTACCTTCTTTAGGGAAAAAAAGGGATAACAGCTTCGGAAAACAAAAAGACCAGTTTGAAGAGCCAACTCCACTTTTTTATTACATGCCCGATTTACATATGATTACTATCTATAATCATATCAAATTTTTTGTGACTTCTTGATGATAATGTGGAGTGATGGTTAAACATCGACGTGTGAATTATATTTTTTCGTTTCTTTGGGCAATAGGAACCAAGGGAGACATGTAATATGAATGTGGAGCGCCATAAAAAATGACTCTTATCCTTAATATTTAGCAATTCAAGGAGATCTATCTTACAGTACCCACCATTGTTAGCTTTTTCTTCAAAAGTTCTTATCCTATTTCATAGCTAGAAAAAAATTGTTACAGGTAAAATTATGACTCTTCAGACCTGAAGTAAAATCAATTACAACACATTTGTCTGGACTTTTTTTAGACACTCCAGAAGAAGAGTTTTCCATTATACATATATCTGAAGATTATAAGGATTGCTGTTTTCAGTAAAACATGTTGTCCAAATATTATTGGCATACACTCCAGACTTATTTGACATATGGGCCATTCTATGTCAAGTTGACAAATCCATATCATCCGACCATCACATAATTGAATAATTTTTACTATGTAGGTGCATAATATTAAGAAAATAACGTTTGCTAAATTTTAGCTCAAAGATATCAGCCATTCAGGAGATATAAACACATGGTTCAAGTCCTTCCCAGGCCCAAATTTCTTAACGTCACAATACACTCACATAGATATACTTTTTAACTTTTGTAATAAAAAAGGAATGAATTGAACAGTGGTAATTTATAACTATAAAATCATTCAAATAATTAAGACATAAAACAAAACCGAAAGGTAAGGATGCAATCTAATCAATTATTGAGGAATAATCAGTATTTAAAATCATAAATAGGTATTAGGAGACTTCCTTACAACAAAAGAAGGTGAAGAAGTTAACGAATTAAAAATTATTTTGATGGAATGAATTCTCACTTGACCTTTTTACCTCTTTTTCATATCTTTCATAATAATACCAATGGCTTTTTTTTCTTAAAGAGAGAGATTTGAATCAAACAAGACACAAAGGACATTTTAAGAACTTGTCCTAAATGAAGCCAAATCTCTATTTCTTTTGTGTTGAATCATGCGTGGATTAACTTTATTATTCAAAAAGAAAAACGTGTTTTGATCCGTGCTGATGTGAGGGATGTTGTTAACTTCAAGAAATGTTGATGTTTACACATTTGAAATAGTCAAAACAAGTCTCTTTATCTTTAATGATTGTTTTATAGTTGGTATGTATAATTTCCTATATAGTTCTGACGAACTTTTTTGGAACTGAATGAGGCCCATTTTGTGCTGCCTTCAAAATGAAACAAAAAATAAAACTAATAGGCAAATCTTGACAAAATATTGTTGATATCTACCAAAACTTTAATAAAAATCTTTTTCAATATCAGTTGCTTTGAACGAATTAAAACTGTCGGACTCAATATTCATTGCATGTGTAGTACTTTCTTGATGTAATAGTGCTATGACCATTATGCATAGAATTGGGCTCAAATATCAAACTGCTCTTTGTGCTATCATTATACACATTAGGCTTAATATAGATGAAACCATTTCTTTCGTGATGTTGTTGAAGTAATTGTTTGCATTTTTTCTGAACGGGAGTAGACTTTTTTTATCGATAATTATTTTCTGGAGTAGAGAGTTCAAGATCCCTGATAAAGGGTAGTCCCATATTCAGTTGCAAATATACCATGTCTCACAAGTACTTCATTTGATTCTAAAAGATTGATCTTATCTTGAGTTGATGAATCGTCTTTAATTACAATACAGACTTTATCCATGTACTTTAAATGTCAAACTTGCAGAACTGTTTCCCTTTCTTTCTCAAGTCTTCATTTTTCCTTCTTAATATGTTTTATGTAAATTTGTATCCTTATATCCTATTTAGAAGCCTTTGGACGGCTGTTCCTTGTGCTCAAGATTTTTCTTTTAATTAATTCTATGTCCTATTCATAATAACCTCGTTTTTGAATGGTTGGTCTATAAAAAACCCAGATTTATCATATATAATTTTTATTTTAGGACCTCACAAAATAGTTTCTGACATTAAAAACAAGTCGAATTTGGTTTTTAAAGCAATTACATACAGTGATATTAAAGAGCTAAGACAAATCATCAATGTAGTTACTGACTAATGTGTCATTTTTCTGTAATACTCCTTCCAACTCTGTACTTTATTGAAATTGTGTAATACATATAATATATTAAGCATTTTAAAGTACTTACGATTCATACCTGAGCTATGAATGAATTGCGGGAAGCAGTTTTTGATAGAGAATAAAAAATATTTCAGGGTATTATTGTCATTACCAAACAACAATTAATTATCTATGCTAATTTGTGATTGAATCAACTTTTCCAAATATGACGAATAAATATGCAAACAATATTTGTTTAAATATAGTTGATTTTCTCTAGACATACTGTTGATGAATATTTTATTTAAATATTATTTAAATTACAATTTTAAACTACTCTTTTTTCTGACTAAATTAGGGGTGATAAATTAAAGTAATCAAATTTATAGTTTAAGAAAAGCAAAAAAAAAAATAATAATAAAAATATATATTTAACGTTAAAACCCATTTGAAAAAAGTAAGTTCAAATAATATGTTGCGTTAAATATATTACAAAATTGATTTATTATGGGAATCAATTTATTCTGATTTTCTTGTTTTTTGACTAAAAAGTAATTAAATAAAGGAAGTTTTTCTTGATTTTTAAACAAATTTTTATTAGCCTTTATCCACAATCTTTGAATATAAAAATATTATGAAATGATTTTGACTAGCTTTATTTTTAGTCATAATTTCAAAACGTATTTATACAAAAATGAAATGAAATTATAGGCCTTAAATTGCTAGTATAATATATTTCAGAGGAGTACTTCGCATCATACATAAAACTGTCCCATCAATTTCAAATCACTTTTTTTATGAGTATTATAGCAAGGTAAGCTTTTAAAATTTTAATATATTTTTTTTCTTTTCAATAAAGTATATCAAAAAAGATCCATGGACATGGATAGAATTGACATTATCAGAAATGTGAAATAAAGCCTTTCTTAGAAGACGGATTCAAAAAATACGTCAGTTTGCAAAAAGTACAAGGACAAAATGCTCTCGCTCTTAAGTGTTTCTTAAGAGCCAACATTATTATTTTAGCAAAAAGTGTTGACTTCTGAGAGTTAATTCTAAAAAAAAATTGTCGAATAGAAATGAAATAAAATCCTAGGACTTGTCAAGACTATCACAATAATTATTATTTATCTTTCATGATAATTTTTTCTCTTTTTACCTTAAATTTCAAAAAGAATACACAAAAACTTGTCACTATATCAAGCTTTTTTTGTTAGTTTGATTACTTGGTTGTTCAGATAAATCACTGCAAGAGTGATATATAAATAAAAATAAAACAAAACAAAACGGTTTTTTGAAATATTGCTGATTAAATAGTAAATTTTATTAAAGCCAACCTTGTTAGAATGGAATTCGACTGTATTTTTTTCTGGTCATCGTTCATTCTTAATTCTCATAGATAATGATAAATTTATTAAATAGATACGTATTCATTACAAATGAATTAAAAACACTTAAATGATATCCTTTGCAAAAGAAAAAAGTATTACAAAATATGTATTTTACCATGTACCATGGTATATTTTGATCATGTATTTAATCGCATACATGAATTGTATGTAAGGTGAGAGATGATATTTAATTGTTAATTTAGAAAGGGAACTTTGAATGATGTATGACAAAACTTATCTACATATGTACGTGCATATCTTTGCCTAGAACTACAACAAAATTTTGCAAAAACACCTGGCAATATTTAATTTCAATCATCAAACGAAACATTTGAAACTTTTAGTGAAGAACAGTCCTTATAAATTAATAAAAAAAAGGAATTTTCTCTAAAACTTCTTTCAATTTGTTTACCAATACGCGTTACACAAAAATGAAGGATCGAAATTAATTAAACTCTTCTTTGCTCACCTATCTTCTACGCATTTATGTATATATGTATACTAAAATAATTAATTTGGTAATTTTGTTACAATATGTTGTACAATTTAGCAATACCCTAAATACAATAATATTTTTCTTGATTGATTTTTTTTCAAGTGCTGATTAAATGTTTATGATCAGGATATGACGTAGAAAAATTCATTAGATGAATATATTGGTAAACTGGAAGAAATATAAGCTGTATACATCAATACTTAATTTTTGTGCTCTTTTTTTTTTTGCAGATTAACAATGATTTGAATAGAATTAAATGTTAGAAGTCCTCAAAACTGAATTTATATAGAAATTCAAACACAGGTACACCTCGAATTGCAATACTTTTAAAACAACGAATCCTCATTTACTATTAGGATAACAAGCATGTTTTTAATAAGACTAAACCATCTCATCTCAGAGGACTCTGATGTGAGAACCTACATATATATATATATATACTAATATTATTTTCTAGATCAATCTTGCTCCCAATATTGGCCTTGAAGCCAATCCTTGAAGGTCTTGCTTCTAACTCAGCCCCTTAAAATTTTGGTAATTTCTTCCTCTCAGCCCTTTGAAAGTCTCAATTTTTGCAATGACCAAGACCAAAGCAATTGCATTAACATTTTCCTTTTCTAAGCATGCTCTTCTCTTTTTTTTTTTAATTTCGTATTTAATGAACGGATTTTGACTACAACACTACATGCTACTTTTAACTTCTTTTTTTTTTCCCAACAGCAACAGCTTTATTTATAATTATTGGATGCATAAAAACAAATACATAAAAGGAAAATTGAGTTTTATATAAAAACATAATTCAACATTATAGTTAAAAATTAATTTCCTTCTAAAGACCTAAAAATCAAATACTAATAAAAACAAAACCTCACATAATCACACATACACTATAAGGATATAAAACCGACTAAAAAATGGATAAGGAGACCTTTCCTTAAAGGTAAAAAACATGAAGAAATAAGTCATTACAAACAAGAATGATCAAAAACAATCACTTTACAAGTAATTTTCACTCAACTTAAATTACTTTTGCTATGTTTTTTATATTGTCTTATGATCAAATGTAAGGTCTTGAAATGTTTTCAGAAAGTGATGGATAAAGTTTTACAATATTTGCTGCAAAATCCCAATTTGAGGAATTCTGATAGAAAACATTGCATATCTTGCAGCTGCTAAATCATTATTCCTCTAATATCGTCGGGCTCGATAAATTTTTCTTCCGTTAACTATTGTGCCACATAAGCCTTGACACAACTGATGGCAAAATTCAATGCCTTTACTTCTTCAGAACTATTTACCTGACTACATGTAATGCCGAATAACATTGTATCTCTTAAAAAATTGTACTGCGTTTCTTTCAAATTTAATCTTAAAAACTTACTGACTATCCATAGAGCGGGACAGTCAAAAAAGGCGTGGAGTGTATTATTGAATATTTTCCCACAGTCTTTGCATGTCTTAAAATAACTTATGATATCAGTCGATATCTGTAACTAAGAAGTTAATTTCTTCTCGTCATAGATTCCCTTCATTGAACAAAGTATTTTATTCCCCCATGTTACTAGCAGATCTAGCGATGATAAATACTTTTTACAAATGGACTCCGGTTCTGCAGACTTCACGTACCCATAATGAAGTTTCATATACCATAAGATAAGCAACAGATGTTTTTTCGATGTTCTCTGAAATGCAAACAAGAATCTTCCATTATTAAAAATGGAATCTAGTTTTAGATTTTAACTTATCGTGATTTTAATATTGAGGAGGGAAGTTATCATTGATTCGTGGTCAATTTATTCTTTTTAGTGATAATTTCTTGCTCAATGTTAGTTTTATGACTATTCTCGATGTCAGGACCTTATTGGACAAAGAATAAATATAAAAATATTATAAAAATGTAGTTATAAAGTTGTCAATTAGTATTAATATCGTTTTAACTTGAATATAATCTGTAAAAGAATAAACATCTGTTCCTTCTTTTCCTATGTCTTTGACATATTATACTTTGTAACGAGTTTAAATAGAACCTACCCATTCATATTTAAGTAAAGACAAACACTAATCATGTTCTTTTTTCTTTCTTTTTTTGAACTTTTCATCATTATCCCTCATTACGAATGAGTTGAAAATATCCAAATCATACCCTTTGCAATGAAAAATTGCTACAAAATACACATATAATAAGGAAAAAGTTGACTTTATTTTTTAATTTTCCTAGTAATGTGCTCAAATAAATTGCAAATCAAAAGCTGCTTCGGTATAGAGCAACAAAATAATAAAAACTTTTTCATTCACTCCATTTTTAAAATTCGGCAAAAATATCAGCTAACATTATGTCTCTAGGTGTTACCATATTTAGTTATGACATTATGTTAGGAGTAATTTTTAAATCCACTTGGAGCGTAAAATTATAATAACATCCACCAAATCATATTTAACATATCGAAATCAGTAACTTAAAATTACAATAATGAGGGATTGAAACTTGTATACTAACTATGCTGGAATCACTGCCCACACCTAAACCCATAAGTAAATGCGCATTTGATAGAATAAAAACCGTTGCATTAATGTTTAGTAAAGTTTACTTCTTTACTTAACGTGTTGACAAAGCTTTACATGCGATTAAAAACCCTATGGCTGAACATATGAATAAAAAAAAATGTTACTCATATGTATGTATGTAGGTATAAAAAATAAGTATGCAAATACATACAAATAAACACAAAATGTTTTTGGCAAAGATAAAGAAATTGTATGTATGTCTCTTCTCATAACAAAATAAAGTTATAAATGTATTTTGGTCTATTTTTATTTTTGAAGAGGCAACAAAGACTCAATATAAATGTTTTCAATTTGGTTCTATTTTTATTTGTATTTGTTTTTCCCAGTGATGAATGAATAAAAATAATAGTAAGGACATCACATGGTAAGTTATTACTTTGTTAATTAAGATTTTGGATATTGCAATTGATATTATTTATTTATTTTTTTAATTGAAAAAGACTTTGGACAGTTTGGCAATATTCGAATACTTATTAGATAAATTATTCACATTTACTTATTTTGACTTATAGTTCCTGTCTTATTTCAAACACTCTTGTCTTGGCTGCTTTGTAAATAAGATTTTCTTGTTAAAATTACTTCTTTAATGAATGAGTAAGTTTGTGTATCAAAAAGTAGAATAAAACAATACATCTTTCTAGTAACTTTTTTGTCATAAAAATATATTCTAAATCTTTGTATTATTTCGAATGAAACTTCCTTGGAATGAACTTTCATCAGTATCAAAGGGGGGGGGGGGAAGTGAATTTTAATTAAGTGAAAGAAGTGCAATGAATTTTCTATAAGTAATCTCATTTAAATAAAATACTAACCTTCACATTTCTATCAAGGAGAAAAAGAACTCACAATTAGTTGGTATTTACAACTGTAGGATTATTTCCAATTTAAATAAGAGATTGGCCATTGGATGAAAAAGTTATGAATGAAATTCATTTAATTCTTTTTTTTTTTTGCTACATTGAAAAAAAAAGTTCAAGGATTAATTAAGGTGTCAAATAGGAACTATACAATTTATTTTAAAAAAAGAATATGACAGATATATTTAGATCTCAGGAAATTCTCCCGAGGGAAAAATAAAAACTTTAGTTGAAGGTGTATGCTTTTTAAAAGAAATACAAAAAACAAATTCAAAATATTTTTAACAGATTTAACTGAAATAGAATATTAATCTTCAATAAAAAATTTATAGACTGCCTGCAAAAATAAGTATTTCTCAATTAAAGATGGAGATAGAAATAAAAAAACCAATAATCTAGACTATAAAAGTATGAATATGGTTTCATAAATTTTGGGACCTCATATCATATCAATATTTATTACCTTTTATAAGCATTCTGAAATTTAATTGACCCTGAAAATTATGTTCTGATAGTTTATTTGTTCTAGCACATTTAATAACAAGATTTAGCTGAAGTTTTCTAGAGCGATAGTTCCCAACCCCCAGGCCGTGGACCGTCACTGGTCCATGGATCAATCAGTACCGAGCCGCACAAGAATTAATTAGTTATTTCTGTTTTATCTATTATCCATGTTTGGGACGATAATAAAGGGGGACTTACATCTTCATCTAGAGACTGTAGGAGAAGAAGAAAATATATAGTATCTATATTAGCAAACTACGAAAGATATTCAATTATGCGGGGTAGTTGTTGATTATTTTTGAGTTAATAGTTCTTAATTGACCCATCGAATTTCACGGACAACAAGCTACAATGCTCTTTTGTTATTTACCTACATACTTAATATTTTCTTCTTCTCCTACCAACTGTAGATAGTGTAGTAAGTCCCCCTCAATTATAGTCCCAGTCTATGTCTAGAGGTCTTTTATTTTGAAATAACCCCCTCACTTGCACGCCAAAATTTAGCCCATCTAGCAAAATGAGTTAAAAACTGGCTTCTTTGGAAAGTTTATTTGCGAAAGATAAAAGGCACAATGGAGAAAAGAGCAGCATATGACTTTCAGGAAAAAGAAAATTTCTTGCAGACAGTATCAGGAGTTCTACTTGAAGTATGGATTTATCGCGACAAGTGATTCCCACACACCATACCCGTTCTGCATAATAATTGGTGACCGGCTTTTAAATGATGTAATGATGCCTTCAATACTACTTCTTCAATTAGAGACCAAACAACCAGGAATAAAAGACAAGCCCTCAGATTATTTTGAAAGAAAAAAACATGAACACAAAGAACAGAAGAAATTACTGAGGGCCTCCACATCAGTAAACAAAAATGCACTGAGAGCATCATACTTAGTGTCAAATCGCATTGCTAAAGCTAAAAAGCCATTCCTTATTGGTGAAGAACTGATTCTGTCCTCCGCTAAAGACATTTGCCGTGAACTTCTAGGAGTGAATGCTGTTAAAAAGATAGTACAGGTACTTCTGTTGGCTAACTCAGTGACTCGGTCCATTGAGGAAATAGCAGAAGACATTGAGACACAGCTGTTGGAGAGGATTGATAAATCACCGGGTAGAAGAATACCCGTTCTTAGCTCGTGAATTTGAGAGGTTGACAACACAAGTCCTGGTCTTAAATTATCTTTTTTTATAGAACAAAACTCGTGAATTACTTTTCAATGGATAGCAACAGTGAAAACGTCATCTAAATGGGTTAGTGTAAAAGTTAGTGAGGCTGGGTATTATGATTGATGACTTAGACTTAAAAGCAGGGAGCCATATTGTTTTATTTTTACTATAATTACACAGGTCAACAAATTTGAAATTTCAAAAATCCTAAGGGGTATAAGATTAATAAAAGTTATTGTTTTTTGATGATGATGATGATGGAGGAAGCATCTTCCTCTACAATAATAATTTAAGGAATTTTTCTTATTTAAAAAGTAAGATGATTTTCATATTTAGGAATGTGACTTTTGTATTAAAAAATATTAGTTTTATTATTAGAAAAAAGCAAAAACAATTGGTACTTTTTTTTTTGATGATGATGGAGGAAGCATCTTATCGCCAATTTTGTTATAAATGCATAATAAGGTTATAATATATCTATTAATATAACATTCTCCCTGCATCTAGTGATGTCTATAAATATATAAAGACCTCTCTGGGGCAGACGTACCAATAAATACATCCCCTCCTCACACACACAAAATCATCTAACAGACAGCTGAGGTTAACAAAAGTGTTGTCTAAATAGAGTCATAAGTCTTACTCAAGCCTTCTCCTCCCGCTCTACAAAAGTCACATACCAGAATGTCCCTAGTTATTTTTAATATTTTGCTATTACTCAACATTTAACTAAACCAATTTATCTACATCTTTTTCAATAATTAGAGTAAGCAAAAAGGATTCAATCATTTAAAAATTCGTAGTTACGAATTTTAATGTGAATTTGTGATAAATCTTATTTTCATATAGAATAAAACATTTACATCTTATTATTGTTCACTACTAAATCCTTAAACTTCAACAAAAAATTAAAAAAATAATCTCTAGATGTCGGGAAAAGGTCACGATAACAGGATTATCTCAGAAAATGCTTATATAAGATTAAAAAATGTATTCAGGGAAATTGTAGCACTTATTTCTTTATTTGTCTCATAATACAAATATGGGTAACTAATAATTGCAAAAGAAATAATTGCATTGGGGGTAAGGGAATTTATAAATTAGTACATTTTCATACAAAAAAAACCCTTTCATTCATCTTAATACATACATGTAAAACAGTTGAAAAAAAATTTATAACGCATCTTTTCCTAACTCTTACAAATAAGCATACAAGTCAAAATTAAAATGGTTAAACACAATTTTCAATTTTTGTGACATTTTTTGTGTGTCAATTTTTGTACATCCATTTCTGACAACATGGTCAATAGCATAAAAAAATGTTGAAAGCAAAATGTGCTTAAAATTTGGTTACTATTGAACTGCAGAGCCAATGAAAAACAAAAATTGAAAATTAATAAATGTAAGATACAAGTAACTTTTTAAGACAAATCCTATAATAATTTTAGCATGATTCTACTTAGCACAAATAACTAAGATAAGAACGGTTTTGTGACTAAGCTTTCAAGGCTAATGAGTCTATATTTAAACATACAAAGTCTAAAATTGAAGATGAAGGGATGACAGGTGATGAGACACTCTTCATAAAGACATTCTGGTATGCGACTTTTGTAGAGTGCGAGGAAAAAGCTGGAGTAAGACTTATGACTCTATTGAGACAACACTTTTGTTAACCTCAGCTTTCTGTTAGATGATTTTGTGTGTGTGAGGAGGGGATGTATTTATTGGTATGTCTGCCCCAGAGAGGTTTTTGCTTTTTTCTAATAATAAAACTAATATACAAAAGTCACATTCCTAAATATGAAAATCATCTCACTTTTTAAATAAGAAAAATTCCTCACTTAAAAATTAGCTAAACGATTGATAGAAGCGTTTAAGGAAATTAAGAAAGTTTGTTAACGTATTTAATAATATTCATATATTGTACAGTTCAAACTTTTATATTAGTTAATTATGACATGAGCTCTTTATATGCAAAGCTCTAAGGGGCCTATTTTAATTTTAAATTTTTCATTTCGACAGGTACAAATATCACAGTAATTTATTTTGATCCATTAAGGATACTAAATGTATTGTAATAAATCAGAATGAATAAATTTAAAAAGTATTAAAAATAGTGTTGCGTCGAATTAAGTCACTTGAGTCCATAAATTAGAAAAGGAAAATGTTAAACAGACGCACAACGGTCATTTCCGACTTAAAAGTATCTCATAGTTTGAGTTAAGTCGGACATAGTCAATATAAGACGATGAAAAATAACATAATTAGATTGCTAAGAAATCTATCAATTTATCAGAATTTGTAAATATTTTCTATTTTATGGTCTCAAATAATTACAACTTTTAATTTAATATTTTATACAGCATTCAAAATATATACATTGGTAATGTAGACATCAACAAAAAATTTACTCCTCCATAATTGTATGTACACAAATATGATTTTATAATCTCTCATTGGATACAAAGAACTATTCTTGACTCAGATAATGAAAAGAATGTGTTCTAATAGTCATCAAAATGAGTGCTTCGACAGAGATTTAATGAGTAATCAAAATGAACTAAGAAAGATTAAGCTCTATCAATGAATAAATACGTCAGTTGTCGTGGCTCTCTGGGAGTGAAACTTTATTGTAAGCATTCTTTAGGCATACTAAAATAAAAAGTAGAACAAAGAAAGGCATTATAAATTTCATTATTATTATTATTATATATATGTTATATATATAACAATAATGTTTATCAATATTTTAACGAACAAAATATGTAGAATTCAATTATGGTAAAAAATTTTACATGTAAATGAGCAAGTTAAAGATAAAACATAGCCCCAAAACACTTTTCAAATTATTTTTATTTATTTTATTAATAATTTCACAAATTAAAAAAAAATTTTTTTTTTAGAAATACAAAAATATATATAATTAAGTTACAGGATATTTTGTATCTATTATTTATTAAAATACGGTTTTGGAGACAGTTGCCCTCTTGTAAATTTTCAAGAATACTTATTCTTTCATAAACAAAGATAATTAAACTAGATCTTTTTTAATTAAAGTTGATTGTACATGAATTGTAAACAGAAAGACATAAATATTTGTTCAAAATACATAAATTTGGGTCATTCTGTTTGAAATGTGTATATCACAAATATATTTGATCTTCATGAATAATGCAAGAAACTTAATGTTTTTATATAAGGGCTGGAAAGAGGATGATATTGTTGATGGATGGATCTCAATTATTTGAGGTATTTGAACACGTATTAACTATATTTAGTAAAACCATTTAATATAGACATACATCTGTTGCTTACATCATTTCTTGTTGTTAAGGGCTCTAGATTAAAGCACATAACTTTATGTTCAATTATATTCTTATGAGTAATTTATATGTCTATATGCAATAGAGTCAGACAGACAGACGGCTAAGGGATAAATAGATATGTACGAAAAATGAGAAAAATAATAGAAAAATGCATTCATAAAATCACTTTTTTAAAGTTTAGTCAATTAAAATATTTCATATCTAAAAAAAGCAACGAACAAATATTTAAGGGAAAAAAACAACGAATAAATACACAGGTCAACAAATTTGAAATGTCAAAAATCCTACGGAGTATAACAATAATAGAAATTATTCAGTTTTTTACATTGATTTCAATTCTGTAATTTTTTTTTTCAAAATTCCCACGGTTTTTGAAAAATTGGATCCTACTCTCTTAGCTTTTTTGACCTATTTTCCAACTCAACTTCAACTTAAGCCTAGAAGGATACTCATTTAGGGCTTTAAAAGATAATGATTTGCTAGTGTATTTAATTCAAATTCTATTTTCAGTCTTTGTTTTGATCTAAAGGGACTCCCGATGGCGTAGGGAGAGGAAGTATGACCAAAAGTCGGCCAAATCATTTTTACTTAAATAGTTCCTTGAATATTACATGAAATGGATTAATAAGGAATACATTCAAGAGCTGAGACCCACAGCTTTCAAACGAGATGTCAAGCACTCGATAAGAATCCTTAATTAAGAAGAAATCTTAAATCTAAATGTGTAAATTTTCATTCAATTTCGAGCAAAATTCGATAGAAATCTAAGACTTAGGGTAGAGCTACTTAAGTAGCAGGGCACAGTAGGATTACGAAATCAATTGAAATTCTACTGTGCCTTACTACTTCAGTCTATTGCGCTTGTTTTTTAGAAACTCTTCCGTGAGTCTTTGATTGCTAGTTGATTTTTGCTCGAAATTAAATGAAAATTTACACAATTAGATGGACGATTTCTTCTTAGTTAAGGTTACTTATATAGCGCTTAAAATCTCGTTTGAAAGCTGTGGAGTTCAACTCATTAATGAACTTCTTATCAATCCATTTCATGTAATAATCAACGAGTTATTTAAGCACAAAAGTTTTGATTGACTTTTCGGCCTACTCCCTACTCTCGGTACGCCTCATATTAATGGGCAAAATGTGTAAGCTTTTAGGCTTAAATTGAGGCGGAAGTTAGAAAATAGGCCAAAAAAGATAAAAAAGTAGTGTTCGATTTCTCTAAAACTGTTTGACTCTCGATTTAAAAAAAATACAGATTTGAATAAGCTGAATTATTTTTATTTTACTTAATCCCTTTAGGATTTTTGACTGTTGACCAGTGTTATTACTATTTTAGATTGTTACCAGTTGATATTTAAATACATATAAACATAGATTACATTTATAAAAATTCAAAGAAACATTTTAGCAGACCTCATAAAATCATTTACATGGTTATAGGTAATCTAAGGGTTGTAGTTTGCTCATATTTGGTCTAAATATATATTAATGAATTATTTTTATTTATCATCAAAATATAGACTTATGATATAAGACGATATAATTTTGTAGTTTAGAAAAACAAACACATGAAACAAAGTGCAAGTCTTGCTCTCTGAGATAAACAAACATTATGATGAGCTTTTTTATCCACTCGATAACAACCTCGACTCACAAAAGGGAAAGGAAAAATTTTGAAAAACAACTGGTAGCTGCTCCCCTTCTGTATTTTCCTTGTTGCCAACTTTTTAATATGGGGCAGAGTTATTACTTAGATATACTATAGACTGATAAACTCTACAAATATACAAATATATATATATATACATATATAAACCATAAATAATAATAATACCTTTTTTGAGTTCATAACACGTAGAGTCAGTTGCCTTAAATCAGAAAAATTAACTGATGAAAAAACGGCTGAGAGGAGAATACATTGTATTATTATTTATCCATCCCTTCAGCTGTTTTCATCAGTTGACTCCTCTTTTATTTAAAGTAATAGACTAGAGGTTATGAACTCATAAGGGCATTAATACTTCTTCACTTGTCTAAGGGTACAACAGTATATACATCTTCTTCTTTTCTTTTCTGTTTTGAGACAAATAGAGAGAATCGAGATTGGGATACGACAAAAAGTTAGTCGTACTCATCTTAATTACTGAGCTGTAAATTTTTGTATAATCTAGGGTTTTGTAGTACATTCAATTATAATTTTTTGATTATTTTGTAAATGTATTGAAAGTTATTCGAAAATAAAATTATTTATGTTTAAATGTTTAAAACTTCAAATATTGCTTTGTATTTCATCAGAAATCAGTCAATTTAGATACAAAATTAGAACTAATCATACAAAAAATCATATTTTTCAAGAGTTTTCTAAAGAAATAGCTAAGCTTCGGGGGTTTTATTTTTTCGAGAGTATGAGAGACGTATTGAATAACTTGTAAGTAATACAGTATAGTATATGTAATGATTATCTATAATCATTAAATAGAGATCTTATTACATACATTTATCAACTTTTTCTCATAAAACAAAGACTTCAAATTATATGATATACAAACAGTTGTCGAAACGTCCTACAGCATGCTCAAAAAGCAAATATATATATTTTTCAAATTAATTTTCCTCATGACGAATTGGATACTCTGAACTATATGTTGGGGAAAAGAGTATGATGAACTTTCCATTCACACCTCCGATTAAAGGAAAGTTCAGTTGATGCTCAACTCAACGTGAGGAGAACTAATATTTAAACTATAATTCGCTTGACAATTATTCAGCATTTTCTTAAGTATGAATAAATTTGATTATTTTGTTATGTATGAATAAATTTGATTATTCTGTCTGTCTCATAATTACACTGGTCAACAGTCAAAAATACTAAGGGGATTAAGTATAATAAATATAATTCAGCTTATTCAAATCTGTATTTTTTTTAAATCGAGAGTCAAACAGTTTTAGAGAAATCGAACTCTACTTTTTTAGCTTTTTGGGCCCATTTCCTTACTTCCACCTTAATTTAAGACTAAAAGGTTACTCATTTTGTCCATTAATATGAGGCCTACCGAAAGTAGGGAGTAGGTCAAAAAGTCGACCAAAACTTTTGTACTTAAATAACTCGTTGATTATTACATGAAATGGATTGATAAGGAATGTATTAAAGAGCTGAGCCCCAGAGCTTTCATACGAAATGTCAAGCGCTAGATAAAAATCCTTAATTAAGAAGAAGTGTCCATCTAAATGTGTAAATTTTCATTTAATTTCGAGCAAAAATCCACTAGCAATCAAAGACTCACGAAAGAGCTTCTAAAAAACAAGTGCAATAGACTGAAGTAGTAACGGGAGGAATTCAAAACTTCAAAAAAATTAATATCCGTTAATTTTTTATAGTTTTGTTGATAAATCACCAATAATATTTGTAACTTTAACCCACTTATTAGCGCGAGCATTCGCATCGCGCTCTATATATCTGAATTATTTGCTCTTTCAAACCTTTGTAAAAATTGTTTGGTGAAAATTGGCTCGCGCGTATAGATTGAAACTTTCAATCTTGTTTTGTTTATATATTTCTATCTTTTTTTTCTTCAATTAAATAAGTTTTGAATACAATAACTTTTAAGAATTGCTAATGAATATTGTTCAGACTAAATTTAATTTGGATATTCTAAATATTGTTGAAAATATATTCAACTATTTAAAGTCTGTCTTTCATTGTCATTTTTTTTCATTTATTATTTTATGCTAATTATCTTAATACGTTCGCTACCATGTCACTGATATATGAACGACAATGTATTTTTCAATCGTACAATGTCATTTACATATTAAATATGTAAATATTTTTAGCTATGACTTTTTCAAAAAATATTATGACAAGTTTAAATTTTTGCCCAAAGAATCTTGAAATCTTTTATTCTCTTTCTCAATAAGAAAGGTCTGACAAAAAAAATTGAAATCACTGCAACAATCATTGACAAAGAGCAAATCTTTCATGTATTTTTTTATTTAGTCTTGCCGTAATGAATGGTAGGAACAAAAGGATTTAAAAAGCTTACATTTTCATGGTATTCGATAATAAAGGGCTTTTGTAAAAACAAAGAATAAACATGCCACAATATAAATCTGTATGATATTTCTGGTAAAATTTTTAGATATTGATATCACTCACATGTGAGTGACATAGTACACAAAAAAAAAAAACATGCCTACATATCATGTCATTCATTCTACGAAATGAAATTTTAATTTCAATGCCTTTATTATACATTAAAGTTCAAACAAAAAATCAAGAAAAATTAAAATTCAATGCTGGTATCAATGTGATTTTCTAAGAAAATAGCATGAGCAGCAAATGTGTTAAGCAATGAAAATCAGCATATATAATAAATAATATACATATTAATTAAATTACTTCATAGATTCAATATATTGAATCAAAATTAAAACTGATTAAACTGTACATATAAAGCAAATCCTTTCTTAATTGGCTCATTGTATGTCAACTAAACCAATGGGTCATCACATAATTTCAGCGAGTCAACATTTTTGTAGTGTTTTTAAATCATCCCAAATGTTTTAGCTATTTTTTGCGTGAGTCATTTTTTGAAAATTAGCTTTTGTACCACCAATTATCACATACTCTATTATGGTTAAAAGACAAAGTTATTTGATACATGGATATATGTACATGGAATGTATATAGCAATGAATGAAAAAGAACAATTGAATTATCTTGTAAAATATGCTTATAAGAAAATATAAAAGTACTTGTCTAAGAGTGTAATATGCTATTTTATACAATGACGTCATATCCTTTTTGTACATATATACTTGTATATTTATATATATATATATATATATGATGATTTTTAGCACTTAGATGTATAGATTTTATGAATAAATATGAAATTTCTATAATTCTTAACTATCATTCTGAGTATCCATGCCAAAATTAATGAGAGAAAAGGTAATAACTTAGACACATTTTGTATATAGTTACTTTGATTGAAGTATTTTTGAAGAAAGTTAAAGTTATCTTAGGTAAAGTCCTTCAATTAATTTGCCATGGTTCCTTTTCTATTAAAACTATTCTTCATTAATTTGAAACTTCAAAGTCAGATTTGAGGTTTTTGGCACACTCGAGCTCAAAAGTTTGAAGTTTATTCAATATTTGGATGAATGATCTTGAAGTTGTGTTTGAAATTTGCAAAATTTTAACCTTGCTCCATTATTTTTGAGTGTAAAGAGAGATTCAAATGGGCAAATACGTGGAGCTTGAAGAATTGTATATCATAAAAAAATGGGTCAAAAGAAACAAAAACTACTTGGTATCTTAATGATGTCAAAAACAATGTGGGCAATGATGAGAGACTTGATAACGTTTGAGCTTTTTTTTTTTTTGTTTGTCTTAAAAAAAGATCCAAAAACAATTATAAATTAAGTTACCTAGTACTAACAAGGTTTTGAATTGATCGGCACTGACACATTTTACTAATTATGACTTTTTACTAATCTAATTAATAAAAATGTAAAAACGGATAAAATTCCAGAGAGCTTTAGTTTTACAAAAAGGAGCCTGTCAATTGTTCTTGTTTTTAATAACTATTCCTATCTTTCTTGAAAAATCAACTTATTATTTTATATGATTTAATTTTAATATTAATTATGACTGAATCATATTCTGGGACTCGCCGCTAGGCTTGGACTCTTCTTCTTATTTCTTATGACATCATTACAGGCTTTATTTTTACGCTAGGTGAGATTCAATAAATTTTATGTACATTTCTATTCAAATATTCTACATGTGTATTATCATTATGGTACAGAGATGAAAATGGTCTTTTTTTTGGATTTCAACATTTATTTTATTTTATATATTTATTTTTCTTCCTTGAGAAATGCTTTCACCTGTTGATTCAGTGAGTTCTCTCTCACGTGCTCTCTCTCTCCTTTTTCTTCTCTTTTGCTTTTATTAATCCACAATATATATATATATATATATATATATATATATATACCTATATATGCATAGATCTTTAAAGAAATTAACAACAAAACCAAACATTTACTCCCTTAATTATAGACCAAATAGTTAAATAAAATAAATTCAAATCTATTTAAAACATCCATTTAAAAATAGAAAGAATATTTTGAACTTTTATAAAGTATATCTTTATTTTTGTGTGTTTCCATTTCTTTTTCAAGTAATTATTTACTTTTTTCAACTTGCTTTTTTATAAAGGACGACCAAAAACTCTCTTGCGTTTCTCCAACTTCAATGACGCCCACGCATTTTTCCTTTCTCCATCTTTTATTATTATTATTGTTATTAGTATTTTATTATTATCAACATGATTTTATGTATTTTTCAATTCAGTGTTCCTTATTCCTCCAAAAAGGTAAAAGGAGGTAAAAAAAAATTGTGTAATTCATATTTTTATTTATTTATCTTATAAATAATTCATTTGTCAAAGAGATTCGATTAGACATCCCAGACCAAAAAAATATTGTAAAGGTAAGTTTTTATAATTAACCCTTACAGTGTACTTTATTATTATGATTTTATTTGTGTGATATTTTATTTTTCGAACTTAGGTATATTATGTATGTGTTGCTAAGAAATTTATTTACTCTCATTTTGATTAATCACGGCCCTGACGGCTCTTGTCCCACATGAGATGTTTCATTTTAGCTACTACAACTACAAACTCAATTTGGAGTCAAAATTAAAAGATTTAGACTTTAATCAGTCTTAATACTTTTCTAATTAATTATTATCATTATTTGTGCGTCACTTATTATTTTATATGATTTAATTTTAATATTAATTATGACTGAATCATATTCTGGGACTCGCCGCTAGGCTTGGACTCTTCTTCTGGCACTCAAGTCGAACTAAATTAGAGTTGTCTGATTTAAATTGATTGATTTTTGTATGGACCAATTCTAAGAAAATGAACTTTATAAGTGTTCTAATGTTGTTAATAACCATAGAAGGGTGACTCTTAGCGGTGTAATGTACCTATACATGGACATTTACCAGGGATGTATGTGGATAAAACTTAAAAACTGGGAAGATTATTTTCTATTTATATTATATCTTATTTCAATACAGAGCTAACGAGACATACACGTCATAAGCACTGATTTTATCCGTTATAACGCCATATATTGTTTAAGCTGTGGATTTAAATAGTTATAGGGGTCGATGTTAGTGAAACTTTTATTATTCAAAACACATGTTGGCTTATAAATTTTTTCAAACTGCGATCTCTCAGACTACTGTTTTGATATGAAGGATCTCAGATCAATTTTTCATACACTTGATTACATCCCTTGAATTCTGATTTAACTCCAAAAAAAGAATAACCCTGAATTAAGTAGTACCTTTCAACTTAATCTCTGAGTAAAAAAAAACTCACTACTCGATCTTGATGACTCCAAATTTGACTCAAATTCATACATATGACTCATGTAGAGCTCTGACCTAAATGTAAAATGTCAAAAAAACAAACAAAAAAAAACATACATATGACACCTCGGATTATGAAATACTTTGTTAGCGAGTGTTAAAAACTAAAAGCACCTGTTGTTACTTTATCTAAAAGAACAATTATTCAGCTCCTTTCAAATCCGATCAAAAAGCTGTAAATATTTTATAAATTTTGTTATTTTTTTTGTATACCTGTAAGCACTCTTTTTTTATTTATTTATAATAGAATAAAAAAAAATGGCAAACATGTAAATTATACTACAAAGAGCTATCAATAAAAGCTTGAAAAAAAATCCAAGGTGAGAAATGTACTGAACTACACGACGATGCTATCTTTATTGAATAGAGAAGTTAAAAATAATCAGTTAATTCTTTCTACCTGTTGAACAATAAATATAGTGTTATTACGACAGTAATTATAAATTGTTTGAAGCTTGTTTGAGCCTAACCAATTCACATTCAGAACATTATTAATGAAATAAGAATTGAAAAAATTGGCATCTGACAATAATATACACAATTATTTCCACTAATGGGACGTGCTCTCCAGGTAGAATCTGTGTTTAGTATTTTTGGAGACCATCACTAGTCAAATAAGTCAGTTTTATATAATGCTTGTCATTAAGCTAATGTTTTAATAATTATAATTATATTTAACAATATTCAAAGATGTTCATTATATTATTAAAAAGAGTAATCGTTGATTAGTTTTGTTTGTAATATCAAATCTGGTTTATTCTTCCATATCACAGAGTGTCAAAAATTTTGTACAATTAAATTTAAACAATTAAGTACTGCCTTAAAATTTTTTTTAAGAACAGTTCATTTTCAATTTAAGATTAATTTGAGTTGATATACATATTGAATGATTAATATCCAGATTATTAATTGTATAAATCGACAAAACAAAGGAAAATTTATAATAAAAAAGTTTATACTATTTATCAGCCACAAAGATAAATAAAAAATGGTTTTAAAATAATTTAAAAAATTGCTGAAAATCTAACTTTGACAAGGTCAATTTCAATATTCATAAAAAAAAACCATCAAATATTAAATAGTGAAACAAAACGGAATGGTCATTTTCATGTACGAGTCAGAACTATCTTCAAAATTTGAGCCATCTCTTGTAGTAAGTCCAATTAACCAAGATACTCAATAATAATTTTTAACTAAAAATATTATATGCAAGTTCTCTCTCCCCGACCCCCCCCCCCCCACACACACACAAAGATGATTTATGAAATGCAGTGCTCTTCTCCATATCTAGGAATGTAAATAATATGCAAATGGGGTATGTAAAATAAAAAGAAAGAGACAATCAACCTGATAACTCTGACAATTTGATGAATATTGAGAGGGAAGCAGCTTGAGCTGTCATAACGTTTTACTGAGCTACAAGCTGCTATTCTCCATTATATATACAAATGAAGACATCAATAATAAATAATAACATCATGTATATCATAGATGAGAGGCAGAAAATTAACTGAAATTAATGTCAGGAAATTATTTATTTTTAACTAATAATAATTATATGAGGACTTGAGCCCTTTTTTGTTTACATTTTATTTACTTTATTAACCTTAAAGCATGTATTCCTTCATGCGACATCTTTACTATCAAGTAGATGTTCTCCCCTCAGTAATAAAGGAAAAATGATAACAGCTTTAGAAAACAAAAAGTACTGTTCAAAGAGCCAACTCCACAAAATCTCGCACGCGGCATTTTGCATATTATTTACATTCCTATCCATATCATAGTTTTCTTCTTTTTAGATGTTATTTATTTTAATTACGGTTTGATGACGGCTTTCAGAAAAAAAAAAGAAGTCAGAAAAATACATAATCGAGCTTGCTAATTGAGAATATTTCGGAGTGAAAAACGCTCGCTAAGAAGACTATTTCTTCACAAATCCTATATATTATATTGCAGGTGAATGTAAATAAACACAAAAAATATATACCTACAACACTTTTCTGGGCATTGATAAATATGTTTGTTTGCATTGTTGTGAGGGAAATGTATAAATATAAATAGTATTTACACATATTTGACAAGCTCATTCCATATTGAATTAAAAAGAAAATATATCATCCATTTAGCTACAAAAGGGATTCCCTATTTTCAAAAACCTACATATAAGGCTCAAAACATGCTCCATTTTCCTAAATATGTACATGTGTTCCTGGCCAATTTATAAACGAGACTTTTCCTATTTTTCTTTTGACTATCCTGAAATTGGTTCCCAAAAAAGGGAAAAATTATATAACTTTTATACACTAAATGGCGTCACATAATTGGACCATATATAGCATAGCTAATTGATAGTGAAAAATGGTTTCTGTGTACTCTGGCCAGGGAGTTTGTCAGATAAGAACCAGAAATAAATGTTTGGCAGTTGATGCAGAGCAGGAGGGATATTCTTCTTTGTGTGTTGTTCATTTTTTTCTGATCTGTAGATCTCGAATTATTCATTTCATGATACGTTGTAAATATCTGAATTTGTGTATATTTAGCTTAACCATATAATTAGGGAGTGTTAAATGAATTTTGGGTCAAATTAACCAGTTGTAACAAAAATGGGTAAAACTAACGATATATGAGTAAGTTTTTGGGTGTAGTTCAACACTTGAAAAGAATTTGAGTATAAATAAATAAACTTTTAAAAAAATTCAAAGACGAGTATTAATCTATTCTTGTATTTGACCTTAAGTCATAATTAAATTCTAAAATGACATTCGTAGCTGTTCTAGTGTTAATATTCCAAAAGTAAAACCATGAACATTTACATACGTATCGACAAAAACATACTATATACATAAGATTATTTCATAGTTAAATACAATAAAATAAATTCGATATCCAAATTTTCAGACAACAAACTTGTGTACTCAAGAAAACTCATAGATGAAACATATTTCTGACTTTTATTTGAAATATTAATTGATACAAATATAATTAAGAGCTATGAATGAAGAGGTAGTATGTATCTAATAAGTTTTTTATTGTGTAATTTAAAAAAAAAATTAAAAATCTCTGGGAGAAAAAAAAGAGTTATAAAAAGGTTTTATTGCGTAATTTAAAAAAAAAAAAAAAATAGAACTCTCTAGGAGTAAAAAAAAGGTTATAAATTTTTTTTTTGGAAGGGGGGACAATGAGACAACATCAAATATTTATTTACTGCAATATAATGACATTTCCAAAATCTTTTGAACAATATTACAATTCACCAGATGTTAATTCAAAATATTACTTTATTAGAAAAGGTAGTTTTTAATGAATTTCTTATATTGTAAAAAAATACGAAGGCATGATTTAAATTTATCTTTTAAATGATACATCAAATGGTTATTTGTTGACTTTATCGATTATGTTTTATAGTAAGGCCAATCAGGGCCTGTTTTACAAGTATATATACCTCAGTTAGTTCACCCTTAAATCTATAGAACTTTGGTATCAAAACTGAAGACTAAAGCTTTGCCTTATAAATAAATGAAGATTTTTGGGACTTTTAAGCACCTTTTCTACAATAGGATGACACAATTTATCAGAAAAAAACTGAGAATAAAAAAAACTAATTGAAAATACATTTGTCAAGCATTTTGTATAAGTTATGGAATAAATTTGTTAAGTTTAAAGTAAAATATCTAATTTGAATTTGTTTTATTGGGGTAAATATACCATCCAAATGAGCCTTTGTTAGTCAATAAGGCTATAAAACAGCTTTTTATTTGATATATAGTATATTTATACAGATTATTGTACGTAATATATTGCAAAAAAAAAAAAAAAATAATAGAAAAAGATTCATAAATATATATCAATTCTTCATATTTATATAGTTTTTTTAAAAAAATATTTAATTGTTCTAGAATATAAATTAATTAATAAAATTCATGTTACACCTTAATGATACAAAAGAATTGATTTGTTAAATCAGCGCAGTGGTTCCATTTCTGTACCACTGCGCTATAAGCAGAGCTAAATTGAGGAAATAAAAATTTCTCCTTTACTTACAATCCCTTTGCAAAACTTTAAACAAATTCACTCATATCCAAGGCATATTGCTTTCTGTTGTCCCTGCGTACAATCAGCCAGCTTTGACTAAAAGTTTGAAATAATGAAATATAATTCTGGATTATTTTTTTTAAAACTCTAATAATTAGAACTTAAATCGACTAATGATTAAAGATCAATACTAACACTTATTTTAGACGAAATTAAAGTTTATTTTCAGATTATGTAGTTTTATGAAGCTATAACTCTCCTTAAATACTTAATATCAGTGCTCCCCAATCAAAATTGTCATCTCTACATATCCAATGATTCTACCCATATTTAGATTGTAATTGATATTTGCGTATTGATCGTACTGATATAAAGATTAGGATGTATTTTTATATGTATCTCTCCAACAAAGCTTTTTACAAAGGTACTTTAAGGGGTCTGCCAATTATGTATAGAAAAATTATTATGGGCTAAATTTCAAATATGACACATTTCTAAAAGCATTTATACCATAAGGAGAAGTCATGAACATATTAAATTGTGGTAAATATAGGTATACTTGCTTGATTATTTCTAAAATTCAGTTATGGGTAACTTTATGCCATTGATCAAATAATTTGTCATGAATGTAAGACTCCAGGAATTAAGGAAGTAATTTTTTTTCCCGATTTTATTATTGAATCTATATTTGTATATAACAAGTTTATGCATTTGGAAGGGTTAAGATATGGCAAATTTATACTGAAGGAGACTATGAATTTTATAAGAATCTAGATTTAAATGATTTCAACCGAGTGCTGAATTTTACAATATGATCCCTGTTATGAGGTTGACTTCAACAAAAATATAACAATATTCATATATGCACAAGAAGGAAATCATTTCTACATAAATAAGTTACGTCCTGTGTTAAATTACTAGTAATACTAGTCAATTTATTACGGCTAGCAACTCAAATAGTTAAATAAATATATAATATATCGTTAATTAGATCATTATGTAATTTACTGGTGATGTCATTTGTAGAGTGTGTGAGTTAACATCGTTCATTTATTTAAAGGAATTCTGTGTGAGAGGCAATTCCTAGAAAAAATATATTAAGCTGGGTTCAAGGTACATTGTACAGTGTTCCACAATAATGTCCCACTCAGGATTAAAAAAACTCTGGAATGAATTTATCATATAAATAAAACTTAGAGTTTTACCTACTTACATGATAAAAAAAATATGTATTTTAAAATATTGATAAGAATTATTTGTCAATGATTTTATTAATACTTATTACCTAGGAATATATTATATGTACAGTTAAATAAGAATAAGAATGAACAAATCATGAATTCAGAATTATTGTAGGAGAAGTTCTGGAAATAAAATATTGATTGACAACTAAGCGCATTGTCTATTTATTCAGTATTTTAGCATGCACCTAATATTTATATAGTTTCTTGTCCTATTATCTCGTAGTCTTTCAAAAAAATTTCCCCATTTCTAGCAACTTAGCCTTCCTGTTTCTTATGATACAAATTATTAATGGAAAATATATTTACAGAAATAGTTTTTGATTGTTGTTATCGTCATGACTTATGTACTTTCTAACAGACTAAATGTATGCTTCAATTACTCATAATAAATTAATTATTTATAAACAATAATTTTTGCATAGTTGATCGGAGAAGGGAAAGACGTATTTGGAATTTGAGTTGACCAGTATATGTATGACCTTAATTCCTTCCACTCTGCCCATTTTTCTTCGAGAGGTGTTTATCTCTAGAGCTTTTGACCTCCCTCGGGTGGACTTTTACACCTATACCAGAGGTTTTCAATCTGGGAGACGTACAGTTTTTTTAAGGAAGCCATGACTACGACTCCGATATCAATTTTTTAATTGACAATAAAAAATTAATTAAGCGTTTGAGGACACATAATTGTAGTACGTGTATATGATTGAGTACACAGTTCTCAACTCAGTAGTACACTCTACTTCCGTAAAAGTAATCTTACGTTCGTGCTCCAAGTTGATTCTCTATTTGATTGTTGTGTTTTGTGTTTGAAATAACATTTACAGTTCGTCATGGCTTTGAAAGGGATGAAGAGAAATTTTGACGAAAGTTAAATCAAATTTGTCTTTACAAATTTTCTGAAAATGCTGAAGATGTTTTTCAGTGTTTCAAGACTCTTTCTAATGAAATTCTTCGTCCAAGAAAACTCCTTTGTCACTCACAGAAAAATCACCCAAAAATGTACAAAAAAGGATATGGATTTTTTCAAGAGAAAAAGCTCAAGGTTGGACTCTTCTGGCCCTTATGCCCATTTAAAAACGAGTTCTGTTCGTGCATCATATTTGGTTGCACTTAAAATTACACGTGCCAAAAAGCCAGAAATCATTGGAGAATGATTAGTCTTGCTTTGTTGCTGAGAGATTGTTTAATGGGAAAAAGATGCTCAAAAAGTAATAACTCAATCCTTTGTTTCTCTCAGATTTTACTATTCAACGTCGGATTCAAGAACTGACTGGCAATATCAAAGAAAAAGTGTTGAAGGAAGTCAAAGCTTGTCCATTAAAATTCTATGGTATCTAAGACATTGCCAATTGCCTTAATAGAGGTTTTCGACGATGTAGTCAAGCTATTGAACTTAATCAAATTTAGTGCTCTCAATTTAAGACTTATCAGACTTTTTGCTAAGGATCTCTATGACAAAGAAATGGGGTTTCTTTTTTCTTGCTGGCTTTCTGCCGGCAACATGCTAGGGAGAGTACAAATGCTTGTTCCTGTACTTACTCTATTTTTGAACAATCTTGAAAAATCAAACGATCACCACCGAAAGCTTAAAGATGAACAGTGGCATGGAAAATTGTGGCTCGAATCAACTAGCATAGCACTTCATTCCAATGCAAAAGAACAACTGCGAACAAATTGAAAGCTTTCCCTAATAAAATTGGTCGCGGAAAGGACACTCAACGACTTTTTCTCTTTTCGTCTATATATGATTGTGAACAATCATTTTCATATCTTTTTTATATGAAGAACAAGCAAAGGCCTCGCTTACAACTTGAAGGAGACTTTCGTATTACTGTATCAAAGATGGAACCTAATATTGAGAAAGACATTGATGCTAAACAGATTAAACCATTATATTAAAGGACTTATGGAAGAACATACCTACAGTATACATTTAATGGTTTAAAGAAGGTTGAAAACCTCTGCCTTATACCATCGTAAATATTTTGTCTGGTAATGAAAAAACTTTGTTCTTTATTTGTATGCACTTAGTGAGAAATAGAATAAAAATAGTTGCTAATTTAAAATCATTGAAAGGGTTTAGTGTGTACAAGGAATTTATATTATAATAAGGTTCTATTTTTAGATTATGTCATTCCCTTTATTAATGAGTTTTGATTAGATCATACATCAAAGCTATATTAAGAATAATGTTATTTTATTACCACTTGTGAGATCCACATACTTTTATTTTACTCATTATTATATGTACTCATTATGTAGTATATAAAGGTTCAGACAGCAAAAGTTGTGCAAGGCCATTTTAGCCAGTAAAGACTTGAAATTGTAATGGTAAATTTATAAACACAATTCCTCATCTCTGACACCATTACACCACCAAAAAAAATTACCACTTTTAGGTAATTACCAACTCTGGTAAATACTCAACAGTAAGGAATTTAACAGTGGGTAATTTAAGCACTTTATTGCAACTCCCAATTTCTCCCCCCCCCCCCCCGAGTAAAAAAAAATAAAAAAGACCCCAAATTAGTTGATAATTGCCCAATTATGTCACTCCTTCCAACTGTTATTTCTTTATTAATTGAGATATGGAAACTCTATACATTTAACAAATTTGAATTCTTTTGATTCAGAATCATATCTCTAATAAGAAGCAAAAGCAAGTAAATTACCAGCTAAAAAAAAAAATATACGAGAAATGGATTATGTTTTTGAAGATACCATTGTAGCAGAAACAAAAGGAAAGTTTAAAAAATAAGGATCTTGATTGCATTGTAAGTACCAAGTTCAGTTGTTAGTCAGCTAAACTCCTTATTTTTTTAAACACTTCATTCAACAATGTAAAAGGCGAGAACATTTAAGAGGAAAGAGAGCGGTTGGTTATAGTATAAATTACATATTGAAGCACGATAGAAATATAAACAATAGATATACAGTAATTCTTATTATTAATTTTGTGAATTAATGATATTGTCCGGTTAGCTGATGTTATAAATTTCTTCTAGTATAAATATTTATTTAGATAAGAGTGTCATAATAAAAAAGTGTACAACTAACTTAAAATATAATTTGTAAAATAAAAGAAAGAGCATTAGCTAAAACATACACACATATATTTTAGTTTAAAATTTTTACTCTCAAAAGTATCTTCAAATCAAATAAAAAAAGTCAATAAATAATAAAAATAAAAAATAATGTAATATTTTTTAACATGAAATTTTACTTGTTGGATATTTTCGTTGCTGCTCTTTTATACCTTCAGATCAGGGTCATCCATATCATTTATTCCAAAGGTTTTAGAAGGTGAGATAAGAAGTAGCATTTACATCTCATCTCAACTTTTTCATTCCTTGAAGGATCTGTTCTATCCTCTATTTTTCATCTTGAATTTGTTGCTTATTGAACCTGAATGAATGATATAATGGGAAAAAAGTATATAATCAAAACATGAAAATGGGTAAAGGCCCATACAGCACACTTGATCTTTTATAATAAGGGAGGAAGCACGGAGTTAAGGGCTCATTCATAATCTTGAAAGAATCTTCTTTTATGTGAAATAAGTGAGAATTTGGAGTCGATCCATGGACTAAAAATAAGAAAAATTACCTCTCATTGACTTGCATTAACATAGAGATGATATAAGAGACATCTAGGAGATTTATATCTTAAAACAAGTTGCATATTCTTGTATATTTGTAGAAATTCCATTCACACACAATGACTCAATAGGGATCCATGATCACAACCTAAATCCACATATTATCGACTAATTTACAAAAAATATAAAAGTTGATATCTTATGATCACTTTTGTAAAGGAACAGTCTCTTTATGATACTCACTCACTCTGTATTTGTTATTCTAAAGGCTGCAAACATATTGAACTTCAGTATTTGATTTTGGAGAATCAACAAAGTTCACAAAAAATAGATAGAAAGAATAATTGTGACATTTGTACCCATGCTAAAAAACATTCAAAATAAGAATGTAAATATTTTGGGAAATTTAAAAACAAGAGATTTCTGTAATTGGCATTTATTCATTCAAAGTCAACAATATACAATGTATGTAGTAGATAAGTAATACCCTCATGTTCCTATTACTAAAAATAAATCCTGCAAAAAACTTTATTGATTTATCTATTTTTAGATACATACGTAGGTAGAGAAAATCTTTTTATAGCTCCTCCTTTACTCTCTCAGCAACAAGAATAAGGGTAACAATAAATCCATTTTCTGAACTCTCTCTCTCTCTCTTACATAGAGGTACAATTATTTATTTATTCATTCAATGAATTTTCAATACTTTTTTGTTTCTTTTTCTTTCCTTTTTAAGTTAAAGAAGGATATACTCATACATACTTATAAGTATGTGTAAATACATATATGCAAAATTATATTTATGTATGCCTCAGAATACATTATTTCTACATGACGAACTGTCACATTAATTCATTAACGAAAGGGGAATTATTCAAATTGTTTCCAAGTCATGGGATCCCTCGAAAATGATTACTTTATATCCGTTGATTACAAGGAGTAACGGCGTAAACACGAACTACTATTTGAAAGACATTCCTAAACATAAATTCATTGTTGTCTGGATACAACCATAGCTGACTCTGAACTTGTTGGAAATATATCAAATTTTGATATGTTTCTTTTTTAAGTGGTTGAGCTTAAAATTGATGTGCTCTCCCTTCTATTATTGGAACCTGATCTTCTACGTTGTCCCACATATAAATATATATGGAAACATGTTAAAACTATTGAGACCATAGCTGGAGATTACTTGAAATTTTGAGGCTCTGTGAAGGAATCAGAGGTAATGTAGCAGAATCTCTCTCTCTCTCTTTCAAGGTTTCGTCCTTGAGAACTTCAGATCCGGAATTGAATAGTGGGTATATTGAGACTGAGGGCTATCTTTGGGGAAAAAAATGAAATTCTAGTCTCTTTAAAATTTAAAACTAATTTCAAATATGATTTTATCTTAGTAGTATTATCATTTTATTCTGAAAAATTCGCGGAAAAGGTCCAAAAATTTATTTTTGTATTGAAAAGTTTTTTTTAAAAAAAATAAATAAATAAGTAACACTTGGGCTTTTCATATCTTGATTAACAAAAATGGTTCATTTAAAGTGGAAAAAATGAATTAATTGGTCTTTTATTATAAAAGTAGTATTTGCTTGTAAAAGGGCTAATTCAGCAGTAATTTGATTTGATTAAACAAAAATTGGGACAAAAACTATTGATTATTTTTACATCAATATTTGTACATGACAGGGGCTAAATGAGTGAAAAAATTTTTAAAATACTTTGTTTCAATGAAAAAAAACATATCCAGCACTCTTTTATTAATGCAATAATCAGGTGAAGGTGACCGTTAAACGTTCAAATCTGTTGAAGCAATGGCAAATTTATGTGTAAGAACTTTTCATTTTATGATCCCCAAATCTCAAGATATCTCCATTTCCATTTTTTTAATTCCTGCAACATACATAATTTTTTACGTATGCATTTGGGAGTGCATCATGGCATTTTTTGTTCTATAAACAATAAATATTTTAAGTCATATAATCTCTTAGAGTATTACACAAATAGATTTGTATTGAATAATGTTTTTATGACTCAAGTATTTTTTATTTCAAGAATGGATAAATAATTACTCAGAAAATAAACTTTCAAATAACTTTTTTATACTTCTGGCATTATTGTTCTAATGGGTAATTAGATATAATGGCTCAGAAGAAGAAAAAAAACCGCAGAGCTTTTATTTTTTTAAATGGTTATAAAAATAAAAAAAATCTATCTTTATAAATTAGACTATTCGCTAAATTTGAATGAATCATAATTAATTACTATTATCTGTTAACTAAAGAAATATTTACATTAATGTATAAAATAATATTATATTTACTTGAAGTATAAAAGTTGAGCTGTTTACATAGTGAAGTACAGTGTTTTTTTCTTGTCAGATCTAGGTTTTTCTATTCATTTTCCCTATTCATTCTTCTGAACGTTGATTGGTGAAACTCGAATTAACTTTTGTTTTTTTAGAACACAATAAATATCAATTATATGAAAGGTGGAATAATTTTAAAGTTAAAAAGAAACTAATTATGGGCCTTTGCTCGTTTTTTTTCTCGATGGAAATGTGCTAAATACATTAAAATTAATGAGACTTAAGTCTATCACTTTATACTATTCACGATTGTTTTTTATTAGTCCAGTCTTTGAGCTCGTTTCTAAGTCGTATTTAATTTGTTTAACAGCAATTTTATGTCAAATCTGAAGTCATAGCTTAGTAAAATGTAAACCAGGTTCAAGTCTTGGGATCTACAATAGTTATCTAGAAACTCATGAAAATGTCATCATTACAAAATGTGTTACATTTTTTGGGTCATTCATAACTTTGCGAATTATTGATTTATTCATTAATAGATTTGATTGTATGTAGATAAAAAACATTTTTAAGTCTGTGCAAACTATTAATTTGTTTAGTATATTGCTTGAATCCTTATTTTTTCTTTATTTTTTCATCTAATTAGAACAATAATTATCATCAATATTACCTAACTTCATATATATGTACATATGTATATTACATGCATAAAAACTCTCTCATTTTCCTTTCAAAAAGTGCATTTATTGCACATCAAGTTGAATTTGATTTATTATTCAAATGAGTTATTCGCTAGGTTAACAAAATACTTTCATATATAAAGTAATTTTTAAAGTTAATTCATTTTTAACATTAAATAAATGTAAATAGTTTATATTCTCAGAAGAAAATGTGCATCAATTAAAATTTTCTCATATTGCCTTTTAAAAAATCTAAAAAAGGATGAAATCCCAATGACCTTAATTATAAAAAAAAAGTGTCAATTGGCAACCTGTAGAACATTTTTTATGAAGTTTTTCTGATTTCTTATCAGTTATGAGTATGTACTTCCATAATTTATCAAATAGTTATGTCACACCATTTTAATTAATTTCGAACATTCAAAAACATGCTACTCTAACAGTGTTACAATATGTTTTTCCAAATTATCAATAACGTACTTCTTGTACTTCCCGACATAATACCCTTTTTTATATCTCCATATATGAACTTTCCTTAAATAAATTGAACATAATAAACAGAGTTGCCAATATATATGGATTACAGGTGAGTACTCAACACTCCAAAATTGGTAGTTGGTAATCTGCTATAAATGTATAGTAGGGTGTCCTATTTTTAGGATTATCTCGTCACCAAGGGATTTTCACCAGCGTTTCAATGAAAAATGTTGAACAAGTACTAAGTGCAGATAAAGTAAGAGATCACCCTCAAAATGGGACACCCTAATGAATATGTAGGGATAGTTTTGGTGACAAATACCCCCTTTTTAAGGTACAAAGGTTATAAGGAAATACGCCGTTCCTCATAGATATCTCATCTTTTTTGACATGATCGAGCTAGTAATTTCTTCACATGCAATTAATGCCTCATTGGGCAACTATAACTATAAAGGGTCTCTCAATAGGGATGACGCATTTGTATTTCATTAGGGACAACGAGCTACGTCATATTTTTTTTTGTTTACATTTTTACTCACAAATAGCATACAAATCATCATGGAGCAGAGCAACCTTGATCCACGTTTGCAAATTATCCAAATTTTTTACCAAAATTCATATTCCGTCTTGGCAACTTTAAGAGGAAAAATCATCTTCAGCAACGGAGCTCATTTTTGGCTGAATGGGTTTGTTAATAAGGAAAATATGCGTTATTGTTAGGCAAAAACACACATGTGCTTCATGATACACCATTGCATCCCCAAAAACTAACTGTTTGGTGTGAATTTCATGCCGGTGGTGTTATTGGACCATACTTTTTTGTTGATGATAATAATTGTCACATGAATGTGAATGGAAATCGATATCAAGCCATGATAACGGATTAGTTTTGGTTCCCAATTGGATGGTATGTACTTAAATGGTAGCTGCAACAATGTAGCTGCAACAAGACGGTGCGGTGCTACTTGTTACACAGCAAACAATACAATCGATTTATTTAAGAGCAAATTCGGTGAACGTGTTATTTCCAGAAATGGATCAGTCAATTGGTCGCCTTGCTCATGCGATTTGACGCATTTGGACTATTTTCTACGTGGCTACGTAAAGTTATTGGTGTACACTAACAAGACAGCAACACTAGATGAAACGACAAATTCCTGCAATTTCGGTCGATTTATGAGAAAAAAGTGGTAGAGATCAGGGTTCAACGATTGGATTTCTGCAAACGTGCCCGTGGTGGTCTTGCAAAAGAAATTGAATTCCATACTTAATTGTAATTGAATGAACTTCAATACTAAAACCCTTTTAATTTTGTTTGAAAAAGAAAATGCGTCACATTTATTGAAAAACCCTTAACATTTTTGTACACAGCTTTGAGACATTTTAAGCCATGTACGAAAAATTTAACGACCCAAATAATTTTAACAAAGAACAACTTGTCTAATGACGTTCACCCAAAAAATTCTAATAAATTTTCTCCATTATTGCTTAAGAGATTAATTTACAGTGCTTAACAAAATCTTCATAAGTGGGCACATCAACATTCCGTTAAGTCTATATTCGATCAGTTTGGAACTTGCTTTAGTACGATTTTTTATTTCAAGATCCTTTTAGTACAAAAATACACAATTTACTTACCTACTTGCATAAAAAATAAAAGGGTCTTTTAACATATCAACATAGATATACAAAAAGTTAACTCAACGTAATAACAATAGTCTTTTTTTAAAGTCTATTTTTGTACTATTTTTTTTTTTTTTTGTTATCTTTTGATAGGAAACAAATGTTAAAGATGCGTCCTTTGATTATCTATCCAATTATCTTAATGAATTCATTTCCAAATTCCTATATAAATATTGTTGTTACATGGATACCCAATTATGTAATTATCACCTCTCTTTCTTTCTTTTCTTATTAAAGGAGATTGTTATTCAATTAGAAAACGTTTGAGGATTTCAAACAAAAAAAAAAGAAAAAGAGAACAATGGCTACAAGATATCCATTTTATACTTTTTTTATGAACAATATTGTTCTATTGTTTATGTATAACAGAGAATTAAGTATAATAACTAATTGTCTTGATATAAACCCTTTAATTTAGAAAAATTCACGAAATGCTGAAACTGTTACTAGTTTTGTAGCAACTTATAGATAGCACTTATCTATACAACGTGCTGAAAAAGTGTTCGGAAATGGGTTAGAGAAAGTTTATTTTTCTAAAAAATATAGATTTTACCTTTTTTCATGTAGCACATTGTTATTTCCAAATTTATATATATATATATATATATATATATATATATATATAATATGAGTGCTGTATTATTAATTTGTATTTTACATCTAAGCTTCAACTATATTATGGTCTCTAAAAAACTATTTTACAAACCTGGAGTAGGATTATTGAACGAATAATATCTGGGTAATTTTTACTTTATTTTGTAAAAAAAAAATAGATTACGTTTGATATGAAATATTTTATTACTGAGAATGAGGTACATGTAATTCTTTGAGCATTACTGAATAATCGATATTTTGAAATCATATATTGAACGTAGTTTCAATAATATCAAATATTTCAATATATATATTTTTTTCCTAACTGAGTAATTTGACATATCAAAATATCCAACCATCAGTGATTGGATACACTTCAATTTATAGATCGACCTGATTACCAGTTAATGTCACAATTGACTCTTTTTGCTTGTCCATTGATATTTATTATGTTTCATTATTGGCATTATTGGTGTAGGCTTATAAAATTAGTATTTGAATTATGACTCTAGAAAATAGAATTAACAGTGTCTCAAGGACAAAGTTAATTTTTTCAAGTAAATGTATCGCTTGTAATTGTTTTAGTTTTTGTATTTTGCCTTCCCTTGCAGAATCTTGAGCCTTAGTATTCTGAGCTCCAATCATATCCTGCTATGCTATAAAGAATGAAATATTTAATTAACTATTAAATAGTTTCAAGTCTCTCTTCATTTTCTTTATGATGTAAAATTAGAAAGATGCGTAAAAAATTTCTATGTATGTAATTACCTAAAAAGTTTACATGGAAATAGTTTATTTGCTTTTTTATCTTATACTGCTCAGTCCTACATTTTTCACTGGTTTTTTTTTTTTTTTTCATCAAAAGGATTTGTAGATAAATAAAAGTTACTTGCTGCTCATAGGAAGGATAAAATTAATTCATTAAAATAAATTAAACAAAAAATTTGATACATTGTCTTCCAAAATTAAGTAACTTGGTTATTTTTAAAACCTTCTTTTTAAAAAAAAAAAACTGTAAAGAAAACAGTTTAGTTTCATAATCACAGATTTCTTAAAAATTATGTCCATGGACTTATTATAAAAGAAGTTTGTATTTTAACTATTTATTGATGTCTAAAGGATTGATAAAATGAACTTGAATGACATTTCGAAGATGTACTTGGGTCTATTTCAAATGGTTTTTAGATTTATTTTTATTTTTTAAAAGAAAAGTATATATATGTAGGAAATTATTCAATGTTTCATTTGTAAGATGATTAATTGATAAAAGTTAGAAAAAACAAAAGTAAAATAAATAACAATTTTTTCTTCTCCAAATACTTTGAACTGTAAAATGATAAGAAATACTCAATAATACGACTCTTAAAATACTTGTATTTATTTCAAAATCCTTTTTGTTGAATTTTTTTTAAACCCATTTTCCTAGAATCAATTTTGGCTCCGCCATTTTCGTATTATAAATAATTTTTTTCTAGTTGGATGAATTTTGATTGATACAAAAATAAAGGTTTTCCCCCAATACAAATAGAAAAACATTTTTCGTTACACAATGTAAACTATCTCAATGACAATCCATAGAAATGTTACATTCAATTTCAAATTTTACAATGGTCTGCACAGCATTAAATTTAGTTGTAAGGGTTAAAAATGAAGTGATTAATCTTATTTAACATATGCTTAGTGTCTGTTGTTTTTTAATTCGATCTGATAAAACTGAATTTTGTAATGAAACAGAAATATACAAAGTCTTTTTTTTTTCTTTTCTTCCTTTTTGCTTATAACTTCATTTAAGTTTGTTTCAATATTATCGCCATTATATTGTCTGCTACACTATTCTTGTACTGGTTTTTTAAAAAAAACATGGGTATTTTTGTTAAAAATAACCTGGAATAATTTAAATACTATGCATATTTTTTTGATTAAAATTATATTATTATCACCTATGTAATTTAGAATGAATTTACCTCTTCAGAGTGAAACTGTTTTAATATAAGAGCAACTTTATAGGCTATATGTAAATAATAAATATATTCTTCCATTAAAGTTTTTTTGTTTTGTTTTTTCAAAATATCATTGATATATTTTATATATTTAATTGATTCCAATTTACAGAAGTAAAAAGTGACGTATTTCATGTCAAAGATCATTAAATTGAAATTTATTGAAATTTTTAAAATTTAATATTTGGATATAAATATTTATCTCACATATATAGGAAAGTAATTTGTATAAAAATACTTTTTAATGTCGTATATCCATTATGTTATATGTAACTATGTGTACTCTAAAACATGTTTATATTAGAATTGCAATTCTTGTGAACCCTTCATAATAAATTGCAAAAAAAACAAAAAAAAAACAATGAAAAATAGAAAGTTTGTTCATTTTGCTATAAAGTTTTTACCTCTTAAATATGAATATATTGTGTGTCCTTATTATTAATAATATAGGTACTGCAGGATTAATTTTTTAAACGTGCAAAAGTATACTTTTATCAATTTAATTTAAAAATAGCTTCTACTTTTTAATTAAGTGATAGAAAGATTAAATTGAAAAGACGCATAAAAAGTTTATAATAGTGAAATGTCATTAAAGATAAGTGAAAGATGACAACAAATAGTTGTTGTATGATCTTTGCATGTATAGGTAGCAAGGGGAAGATGTGTATGTATGTATAAGTACACAAAAGATTTATTAGGAAAAAATGTTCTTTTAATGTTAAAGTAGAGTATCTGATTCAGGACAAATATTTAAAAAATAGGTCTTTCATGGATGTGTCTTTTAAGACAGACCATTTTGAACAACAATAGCTAATAAAATACTTATACTTTAAATGAAATTTTTAAACTAAAAGAAAGCCCGTAAAAAAACATTCTTCAAAAAGCAACACAAAGAATCTGGCAGATTAGATTTGTACTAGGGATGTCGGAATCAATTCATTTAAAGTTTTACAAAAATTACGTCACATGTTGATGAGACTCTATACTTAATGGCTCTGGTGCTATGACTTATGACTCCCTGTACTTATTTATTTAAAAAAAAAATATAGCTATAAGTTCACTTTTGATCAGAAACCGTGTCCTTTTTATTTTCCAATTCTCCTTTTTCTACATTGTAAGAGTCGTTATGTATTGAAGAAAAAAAACAGCCATGACCCGATTAGTCTTCATTCAATCAGTTCAATTTTCTCTATAGTTCGACTTTTTACTTAAAAACACTTGTGATGAACTCCACTCCAGACGTACAAAAATAATAAAAAGCAGAGATGACAGTTTCAAACATTACAGAGAGTACGTGGAACAACTAAGAGTCAAGATGGTAATTTTGACTATTTGAAAAAGTAGTGACTTGCATACATACAGAAATGAATTCATCCAGGTCTTTGACTTTTCCTTAAAGTATATTTACTTTTATTAAGCTATGTGTTCAGTTAAATTGAATAAAAAGTTGTAAAATTTCATCAGTTTTGGCCAAGAAGTTATATCTAAATATTCTTGATTTTATTGTTTACAAGGATAACATATAAGTTAAGTGTTTCCCATAGTTAACCTAATTTTGTCTTTTGTTATGGATGATTAGCTACAAGATAATCTTGATAAATGACATGGAAGAAGGAGGAATGAGATTGATGTATCATTAGATAATAAACTATAATAGAAAAAAAATGATATCTGAAAGACAATGGATAAAAGTAAGTAAAGAAAAAGTTAGAGATACTTTGAATCTAGAGCAGAGATAATTGCTATAAAGAAGTACTTTCTTAGGTTGGAATTGTTTGTAAAAAAAAACTTTAAAAAAGATAAATATAAAGGAATAAAATACTTAGCTTAGATACATTGCATCAAAATGACAACCAATTGCTTCTCCAGAATGATAAAAAATCTGATTATTAAAGTGTTCATCTATAGAAACCTTTCGGATTGTTCTTACTATATTTTGGAAGATTCTGTCTACAATTTATTCTGAAGATTATGGCTGAAAAGTCTATTGATATTAGTCTACTTTTAAAAAAAAAAAAATACAAATTATGTAAATGCCAAATATCTTTCCAATATTGTGAAGTTATTCAAGGAGCTACACATTTAAATATAATCTTTTAATCCATACAACATGCAAAAAGAAGCACAATAAATAGAAAATATTATGAGTTTAAAACAATGTGATTCATTTAATAATATATTTTATTAAAATATAATCTTCTTCACATCCTCTTCATTTGTTTTAAAAAGAAGAAAACGTAAAATATGAAAGAGGAAATGAGTAAGGACTTTTCATGAGATGCTTAATAACTGGTTATATAATAATCACAATAAAGTAAAAAGTTACGTATCCTACACTCTATTCTTTCATATCCTGTATGTACACAGATGAACATTTTTTACATCATTCATAGCCCTCATTCTCATAGACAGGTGTCATTAATGAAATTAACTAATTAAGGGGCTTATGTATTTTAAAGTAAAAATACATTATATGCACTTATTAAGGGGAGATCATTGAATAATTATTTAATTAAATTATACGACTCTAACAACTAAAGAGACAGTTCAAACATTTTATTCATTTGTGTATATTATCTTCAAATTAGTTATTATAGTTCAAATTGTTTTAAACATATTTTACAGACGTAGGTTGCATAATTTGACTACAATTTTGAAACAATTTGGTTCGATTTCGATCACAAGATAGACTTCAGCCATATTGACCGATGAATTTATTTGATTTAATAACACTCAACTAGTATACAATCGCAAACGAAGTCTAAAGTCTATTAAAGTCGTCCAGTGACATAAGTAGTTAGATTTTTAGATATTCTGGGATATTGAACTATCATTTATGTAACTATTTTTAATGTAAAGAACTTGGAATAAATTCACGGTTTGTTTTAATCTTCTTGTGTCAAGTTTCTCCATAGGTGACACCAATAAGTGTTATACCCAACATCTGTTCACAACAAGTTTCTACAGGAAATTATACTTCTGGATTACCCTCCTAAAAGTCTTCCCCTGAGGTACCTTCCACGGCAGATCCTAATATTGCCGTTTATTTGCCGATATCAGACTCCCCAAGTTTGATGAGGAGTGTCCGGAATAGAGTTTATTTATAGAGGAAGTTTCTTATAGCTCTCACAAAATCAATGTTGTTGTAGCCTCTATTTCCGCACAAGTTATCAGGGACAAAACTCAGAAGAACTAGTTCAGCCCATACAAAGAGTTCAAGCCAGGGGCAATGATACTTGCCTCAGTTATTTTAACTGAATCAAGGGCACAAGCGTCCATCCTTTTTTTAAACTAGCTAAGTCTAAACCCATACTACTTGTTGTTTTTAGAGTTTATAGAGTCGATCTTATTAAACCCTTTACGTTAAGTTTCGTTGTAGAAGATTGTCATTAAAGTATCAGATACTTCAATTAAATAACAGTTTTATGAGAAGTTGTAAGCTATACTAATGATTCAATAACTAATGAGGTTTTAGAAAAAGAGATAATATTGAATAAAGTTGATTTTAAGAAAAGATAAATAGGCCCTTAGGGATAGTTTTTATTTTTTTTTAAATTATAGAAAATAAAGTATGAGAAATCTTTTAGTTGGTAAAACAAAGAGGAATCATTTTTTAGAACAAATAGGGTGAAGGAAACAAGGGTTAACCTTAAAAACCTATGTTAGGGATATAATCAAAGTGAAGTCTGACAATTTCTTATTTTGGATGAAATACAGAGTCATTGGATACATTTTAACACTTTTTATTCCAGTATACTCTTATAATAAATATAAAGGACCAAGATAAATATATTTTAATTATTATATCTAGGCCCAAGGATTTTTCTTTTTTACATTTTTTATATACAAAATAAATAATTATTTATATATAATGATTCCTATGGTCTAAAGTTAATTTTCTAGGTCAATAAAACTAAAATGATGAAATGGTTGATAAAAATTAAATTGTTTGAAATATACAGAAGATAAAATATCTATATATCCAAAAATAACATAATTTGCTGAGTCCCAGTTAATTCAATTAAAAAGCCATTTTCCAAATGTTCCTCACAGTGAACTTTCATCACGATGAGCATGTCTTGTGGTTAAATATCCTCAAGATGATCGTTTCTCACGGTAAACATTCGACAGGATAAAAGATCGAGGTGGACTTTCCACTTTGTTAGAGATAACTACAAAAAATAACACAGGTCAACAAATTTGAACTTTCAAAAATCCTAAGGGGTACAAGGATACTCATTTTGTACATTAAAAAATAATGATCCACTAGGAATTCCTGGAGGCACGGGCAGCGGGAGTAGACCCAAAAATCGGCCAAAACGTTTGTACTTAAATAATTTCTTGAATATTACATGAAAGGAATGCATTAAAGAGCTGAGATCCACAGCTTTCTAACAAGATGGCAAGTGCAAATGCTCTTTAATGCATTTATTATTCTTATACCCCTTAGGATATTTGACTGTTGACCAGTGTAGTCGTCTACTTTTCAGACTAAAACCGACGTCTCTACATACGACTCACGATTTTCTTAATAGAATAAAATCGTTTTAATGAATACCAATTCAAAAGTATTCATATTATATAATACATATATTGAATTTGAGAAAAATTTAAACATGTTTGTAGGATAAGGCTAGCCAAGTCCTATACAAGTCAGGGCTATACAATATTGCATACCCGAGGAAAAACGCATGTTCACTACACATGAGTATAACATACACTTAATTCCAAATAAAACGTGTTTTTACGTGCTTTTTACGGGTTGATTCTTGATTTTTATTTGAATAGTACTTTCTTTAGCATGCTTTCTGAATTATCGGAAATTGAACTACTTATAATTCTAATATGTTGCCACTTCAACATCAATACTTCACATATCGATTATTATGAACCGACTATGAATTACTTTTTGTGCTCAAGAGCGAAATGCCGAATTAGGATTACGCAAGCATGCTCTATGTCAAGGCTGGGATAAGGTTGTTCAAGAAGTTTTAGTAATACATACAATTAGAGAGCGAAAATTAGCTTCCCCTTCCTATCAAAATGATGTTTACAGTTTGTTTGTTTTTTACGTAATTGATATGAGTGCTTTTAATAAATGGTCTTGAAATGATGTGAAACTACCTGTATATTATGTAGTTATATTATTTGTTAATTGCTTCCTTACTTCTGAATGAATCTTTATGTTGTTTGATATTATTTGGATGAATCAAATTGACGAAAGCCTTGAATGATTAAAAAAAAAGTAATCAATACAATTTAAAAGTTATATCGATTAATATTCAATAAAAACAACATAAAATTCGAGTACATCAATTTAAAGCTTTTTTTAATGAAACAACTATGATAGATTAATCAATTATTCATCAAAAATATTTTTATGACACCTCTCTACAGTCTCTACAGTTTAGCTTTAAGCTGTATTAATTGTATCTAAATTTTTTCCATTCGTCTTGGCTTTGTCTTATTTCGTCACATTTCGTGTTTGTCTCGTTTTGTCATGTTTCATATAGCTCTAAGTTTTTGATATTAAGTTTATGATAATCCATTGTTTATTCAGAAACAAAAACAACTCAATATATGTAAGTAAACTGAAGATTTAAATATTCTCTATATCTTTGTGGTAATTTTATTCTTATATTTGTACAGTAAAAGCTAACAAAAACCTGACGTATATATATCAACTTTTTTTGAATAAATATTTTGTGTTTGATAAAATATCAGTAATATATATTCAGTAGAGTGTGAGCTATCAAACCAATTTAAGCAAATCCTAAAATCACTACTTGAGGTTAATAATTTTACGAATATACTGGAGTTATGAAGTAAAAATTCGGTTAAAACTTCTGATCACAGCTAAATTCCCTTTAAAAGAACTTGAAGTTTGGTGATAAAATATACCTAAAGTGACCGTTAGTAGTCCTTTGAATTATTACTCCACAAAAAAAATATTTCAGGATATTCTTACCATTACCAAATTGTGCTTGTAATGAATTTGGATTGGCTTAAGTTGGTTTCATAGCACACATTCTATTGTACAATTGATTTTCTTTCTAAACAAAATTTGCTAAGTAACGAGAAATATATAAAGTTCTTTGTGTTTAATAGTTGTTTTATCATTTATACAGTTCACTTGCAATTACTGAAGTACTGAAGATCGAGATAATCAGGCTAGCCAGCTATAAAATGTTTTTATTGAGTAAAAAGCTTAGTTTTGCCGCTAACATCAGGTTTTTATACTTTTAACCAAATTTCTTAGATAGAAGGAGAACAAAAAAGAAAGCTAAATAGCAACTGTGGTTAAGATCACAACCAATCAATGTAATTTTCATGCTTTCATCTCATTTTTATATTACTTTTTATTGAAAATGAACTCCCAGAAGTAAATACTATGCTACCAAAGTAATAATGTTGATTCTAACAAGAAACAACTAACGAGGTTAGTCCTAAATTAATCACCTTCGCTCTTGTAAGACTTTACCTGTAAGGATAAAAAATGTGAGGATGGTTTATTCAAAAGGGAGTCCAAATATCTCTATTGAAGTCATTTATCATATTAATATAAATATGATTTTAATTTAGAAGAAGTTGACTTCTCTTAAAGAAAAAAAAAAACATTTATAGACTGATTCTATAAAGTAAGGAATTGGATTTGATTTCTTATACCACCTTAAAATTAATATTGTTTTAAAATAAATTTCATTTATCAATAAAATAATATGGTAAATATTATTTTATCTTAAATCATCTGAACATGATGCAATCATCAGAGATTTCTACTATGACTTTTGACTATTAAAATATTTTTATATTTTTATTTTAATCATTGAGTATGTGATTCAGGGGTTTCAAAATAATTTTATAAGGATATTTTAGAATACTCTGTACAAAGGGTTTTTTTTTAAAGACAATTATCATAATCATTCATGTGATAAATACAATGTTATCTTGTAAATAAAAGAATATCCAAGTAATTTTTATCATGTCCTCTTCGAATCTCTTTATTTCTCATTTATAATTGTTCTGAACTTTGATTTGAATCTGAACTCAAATTATATTTTTCCGAGCACTGAATATGTTATGTGTAGTTGATAGTACTGATGAGAATACCTTGAGATGTTTACGCATTAACACCTGAATATTCAAAAATCACGCAGTTGATAAATATAATAAAACATTGTAATATTACAATCATCACAAGTAACGTACTGGGACAATTTTTTATTTAAATGTTTCATCTCATTTTTTGGTTGCAACTTGTACATACACTCTACTTGTTCAAGTTACAACCCATATCTTTTCATTCAATACAACTGCATAACCCTCGATGTATGAATTTATGTATAATAAATGAGTCGAAATAATTTAATAGAAAACGAGTAATGTTTGCAATATTAAGCTTAATTATGTTCCTATTCCTGTTCTTCTTGCATTAAAAAGAGCTTAAACAATAATATTAATCTTGTAATGGAATGAATAATGTTTTAGTAACAAAAGTACTTTCTAATAAAGTAAAAGAAAGGTCTTACAACATTTTACCTTTGACTTTTAACCTTTAACATACATAATATTTTTTTTTTCTTTTCCACATCTCATTTTCAACATTTAGTTTTTATGTATATATACAGTACATATATATAGTTGTGTAAAAGGAGCAAGAGAAATACATTTTAACTTTCTATGTATGTACCTGTATTAGTAGTTGAAATTAATGCATTACTAATAAAAGTATTGTAATGAGTCCAATCTTAAGAGTGATTGACTGAGAGAGAGGGCATGTGGAAATATTCTCCTCAACCCCTAGACAACAGACAATGGCGTAGCTAGATTTTTAGACCCAGTGGACTACCTATTAAGGTTTTCTATGTTTTTATGAGACATCAAAATTACACAGTTTTTTCGTAAATTTATTTGCACTTTTAAATTTTATAATTTGAATTGCAGAATTACAAATAATAGAGATTCTGCCAAGTTATCAACTTCAATCACCAACGATAATAAGTGCATTATATTTAATGGGGAAAAAAAGACTTTTGTAAAAATTATTAACCAAATCTACCACGTTCAACTGTGTATTCAATACACAATGTATATAAATGAATCAATTGCACTCAGATAACATAAAATATATAGTAAATCATTTGGTAATTTATGGGTTAAAGGTGTTAAAACATTATGACATCTGTACTATAAAATTCAAGATTTGGAACACCATTTAAACCTTTATTTACTCTTTTAGTATAAAGCTCAATCATTTTTTAAGCATTTGAGCTCTTCTTACAATAACTTTGTTGAAAAATTGATTCCAAACGAGGGAAAATGTTTGACTACACGATATGAAATATTTTTATAAAGAACTTTGAAACCTCTAATTAATTTTCATCTTATTTAAAGAAAATGAATTTGTTTTTGTTTTTTTGAGCAAGTCTCATTTCAGTGATTTTGTTTTATATAAAGAATTGTTAGACAAGATCAATGACTTCCTCTTTATAAAATATAAACAAAACTTTTTATGAACATTGTATGAAAGCCTTTATCATCAAAGCCTGCCTCGTCAGTATCTAGTGCATCTATCAAGATATAGATATTTACTGAAGCCTCATACATTCTCTTTGAATTATTTTCGAATAGAGAATGTCTTGCGCACTTGAAAGATGATCAAATGTATATCTTAACAGAAACTCAAAGTTACATAACATTTAAATATTTTAACTTAAATATGGTATATATTTAGCTCATTTATGAAACTATACACCAAAGTTTTTTTGAACCATCAAGTCCACTTTATGCACATTGAATACAATATGGAGTATTGGAAATACATACATTTGCTTATAAGGGATATTAGCTTTAACCATAGTTACAGGGAAAAAAAGTTGACAGTCTTAAATTATTGTAAAGTCAATGTTTCATTCGTATAATTTTTTTGTAAACATCAAATCCCAATTTTCAGAATTTGTAATCTTATTGAATTAAATCAGAACGTATGAAATCAGAATTTTTGGAGCTCTTAATAGAGTTTCAATAGAATTTTCTGTAGTAACCAACTCTAAGGGATCACATTTTAAAAAAGGGGTTGATAACCTTTTTGTTTGAACTACAATACAAATATAACGAACATTAATCCGTATAAATACTTGAATCTATTACTGATACAATATTTGGCATCTGACAGGTATATGGGTCATTAATATCCGATACTTGAGAGTTTTGTATATAAATGATTAATCTATCAAATAGTAAATTGTCTTCCTATGTTTCCTAAGATCCCTCCACTTGAATGCTTGCTTCAAATAATGAATTTCATATTCGTAGTAAAAACAACTTCAATGATGAAACTTGTTCATTTCATTTTCTTAAATTTTTGAACAATTCTATACTTTTTAAAATATTGAACTTGAATTTATGATCCTATTGACAACTGAAATTAAAGAATTAGTTTATTCTGTATTAATTTTGAATATATTTTGGTACGAATTACAAATTTATAAACTCCTTCTTCTAATTTTATGTATTATAATTGTTAGAAGTTCTTTACTGCTTTAGATCCAAAGAAACATTTAAATTTGAAACAATTTGAAGAAAATATATATTTTAATAATTTAAGAATACATTAAATAAAATAGAATTTAATTTTTGTATGTCAATGTATAGTTTTTAACTTTTTTCATACCCATGTTTAATATATCTTCATAAAAAGAACTTATTAAGAAAGTTTATATATGACGGTGATATTAATAGATTTCATTTAAATTTATGTGGTTCAAGATATTTAATACTTAAAAATATATATTTAAGTTAAAGTTCTTAAGAATTGTACTCACTTAAAGTAATAAATTATAGCGTAGAACTCTTTATTTGCAAACTTTTAATGATTACCTTGAAGTAATAACATTGGAGGTATATTGACGTCATTTTTTTCTCTTAAAGCTTTCATTTATTTATTTATAAATTGCTAAAAATAGTTTCAGATGTACAATGGAAGAAATTAGTGCAAAAAACATTGAAGGAGTGAAGATTTTTTTTAGATACCAAGATTGATGTAGGAATTTAATTTTAAAAGAAATAGTAATTATTTAATAACATAAAGCTTTCTCTACATATTATTTAAATGTTTTAATAAATAAATTTGTAAATATGACCGAACATGCTTTCCATGGTCGATTTTGAACAAGTGAGCTCTATTGACTTTTTAAAATATATGTATATTGCCAAATTTATTTAATATGTTAAGTTATGAAAGGAAATTTAAAGTAGAATTACGCCAATACTTGACAATAGGGTCATCCTGACCCTATTGTCCAGTTTTTATTTTAAAATCATTTGAAAACAACATTACTCATATCCTAACTTATTTGAAAATAATGAGATATTAATTAATAGAACTTATAGCCTTCAAAAGTCGAGATTAAAACAGTCTAGTACATAACTACTTTCCTGGACTGTTTGAAGTTTATCTGTAGTCATTTATTTTTAGTGTTCACTATGTTCTTAATTTTAAGAAATGAATAAACTATTGCAAAAAAATGAATAAATAGACAATGAGTGGGCAACTATCTGAAAGAATTTATTCCACTATTAAACCCTGATAGCACAGCCTTTTTTTATGTAATATGGTTTTTCGAACTAGGCAATTCGAGGATTCTACATTTATTGACCATGTCAGCATCTTCTGTAAAAAAATACTGTTACGATTTAGTTTTTTTCGCTCATCAAAAATGTGTACCTCTTTGGGAGCTTTTAATTTTTATATAAATACTTCTATTGATTTTATCCTAATTAAGCAGCCTGATATATAATTTTGTCCAGTATGATGTGTCATCATACAACTTTCCTGGTAGGTAAATATTGCATAGAATAAGTCACGACTTGACTCAATTTGAAAAAGAAAGGCCATGCATCGATAAATAGTTAATGATATTCCTTTACAATTTAGATATATATAAAATTTTGATATTTATTTTTTAAAAAAACACTGTACGTCTCTTGAAAATATTAAATGAGGGCCACTCGTGGGCTATCCCTTCGTTAAATATCTTTTATCAATCTTCATTTGCATTTTCTTTAGCATGATTTCATATTATTAAGTATTATTTACAATTATTAATAAAGTGAAACAACAAAGCATTATTACTCGACATGCTGAGTATAGTTTATTTGTTTTTTTCTCCATCAAATCAGATTTTTATTCAATATCCATAATTACTTATCGATTACTTTGTTAGAAATTAGACATTCTTTAAAGATAACAAAACTCAGAATAATAACTTGTAAGATGCAATGATATTAATTTAATATATGTCAATTAACTTTAAGCAACTCAATTCTTATTAAAAATCAAAGTTAATATACAAAAATTAACTATATTTAATGATTTTCCATGAAAAGAATAAGTATTCTTCTTTGTTTTTTTTAAGAACAAAAGGGTCTCGTTTGAATTATAAATAACTCCATTTTAATCTAAAAAGTGGAGTATTACTTTTTATATCATAATTTACAAACACATTTGTAAATATATACGTTTATACTGCAGTACAAAATTGATATATGGTTCTGATTTTTTTATTATCTTCTTTAAGAAAAGATGTTTCGATTATATTATATAATTAAGTAATAATAGATTGTTCAGTCACCTAACAATAAATTGAATATTAATTAATCAATTTTAGTAATTATGTCAATTTGTAAGACGTTAATGTATATTAATTATAGTGATTAACTTAATTGTTACCAGTTCTTTTTATTACTGTCTTCCCCGGAAATTAACTTTTAATTAGAATTGAGCGGGAAAAAAGTAAAGGCTACTCTTGTCTGAAATCAACATATCTAGTAATCTTTTGTAGATTATTTGGATTAAAGAGAACTTCTTTTGAATAAACAAAAATATAATTAGATATGAAAGTAATTATATCAAAGGTTTCTTATGACGCATAACCTAGGGTACGATCAATATGAATGTATTGGAGTTAATAGCTAAGGAATTGGATGTAAAGAAGCTCTCAGATTTTGAGTGCTATTTATTATTGAGATGATCAATTAATAAACGTTAGAACTATTCAACACTATTTCTACAATATCAAAGGGCAATTATTTCTGAGTAATAATGAAATACATGAATGACAAATAGAAATCTTAACTCATGTCAAGGTACGTCTAATAATATCATTTTGCAGTAACAAATTAAGACGCAATTTAGGAAATATAACTAATGAGAATAATAATGTCAAAATCAAAACGAATTCTTTATTCCGAAATTTGTGCAATTCAAATAAATGAAATGAAATGATTTTTCTCAGTAATTATCGTGAAGGGTTGTATGTACAAAGAATATACATATCAACATCTCCATCCGATACTATTGGTTAACATGAATCTTACCATCATGGCAGAATATATTAACTGATGCATTGAATTCTACTTTTTAATTGCCACAATTTGATGAATCAGTTAATTTATATCGGCATTTATACCTGATAAGGTGCAGTGATATTGTGGTTATTCTACTAGAGTGCCGGAATTATTCATGGTGTTATTAATATGTAACGTCATTTTTGTAAAAGAGCCCCCCCCCCCTTCTGACACTTAAAGTAAAGAGAAATTAGGACATCAACTTGAGTTGAAAATCGTAAATATGTATATACAGTTTGCATTAAGTGAAACATAGGAACATGTATTTAAGAGTATTCCTATATCATCCTTTTGCAAAAATGAAATTATATCTAATTGAATGACGTTTTTATACTGAAACATGCATATGTACCTATTTTCGAGCAAATATATATATATGTATATATATATATATATATATATATTTACTAAGATCTTTCATTTATGTATATCAACATAAGTCCATTACAGACAAAAATAAAAGTTATCAAATAAAAAAAAATATAAATTGGGTAATTAGTTCCCTTTTCGTATTTTTTCAATACATTTTATACAAACTTTTGAGATTTATAGTTTCATTATAAATAGAGCTTGTTTATGATACATATATCTTGTACATTAATATGTAAATATTTTTGGTCATATTCTCCAGCTGTTTATCTAAAAAAAAAATCATAATCTGTTCGTTCATCACAGAGGTTTTGTCTCACTCAAATTCCAAACTGAGGGTATCCACTACGAAGCTATTTTTTAACATTACTTATCATAGGTATGAACAAAGGTAATTTTGAGTTTACATTTTCTGTACTGCCAACTCAGTACAACCAGACAAAGAGTTCAGAGTACTTTTATAATGTAAAATCGACCAGAGATGATCATTTCATAATTTTGACTGTATTTGTATTTGTATAAACAAAAACATTATTGTCTCTTTTTTTATTAAAATGTATACAATTCAGTCGAAATGATGTTCTTAACATATTCAAAAGGGTAATTTCTTCACATGCCGGTGTTCTTCTTATTTGACAACTTTATGCATAAAACATTATAAAGCTTAATTGTTGCAAATGACTTGTAAGGAAAGACAGCTCTACAGAAATTTGTACATAAATCTTATTTATTTATTGTGACACTCAAATTTTTGTTGCTTTCAACAATCAACTGGCACAAAACTATTATTATTATTATAAGTCTACACAGAGTACCGTCTATCCAATAAATATCAAAAAACCTCAACATAATTTTAATACATTATGTTTTCTAAATTATAAAAATCGTTATTATTTAAAAAAAAAAAGATTTTTGAAATAAGTTTTTTTAATTTATTTCAGATATATAACTTTTATTTCATTACCTAAAAATAGTTTATTTTTAGCATCAAATATAAAAAAAATATTAAGCTCAAAAAAGATTAATAATTTTGTCTTAATTTTTCAGCATTTATTATGAATTTTCTCAAATATCAAAAGAGATACAGAAATAATCATTATTTTTTATAAAATTTCAAGATATTTATTTACAATAAACTTTAATACTTGTTAAAAATGATTTAGTTAAAATGATTCTGTGGTCACAAAAATAAACTTATTGAGCTAAACTTTCAATCTTTGTGTTTTTGAGCATAAAAGGGATCAGCATTAAAACCCGTGATCAAAAAAAAAAATGGAAATTTTGTGGACTAGTGTTATCATCATAAGATAAAAATGCAACTGACCTTACACATATTTTTGTCTTTGTAAAAATACTGTATGTTTCATGTTCAAGACCAAGACTAGAGGAACTGTAGTAAAAAGTTTATTTTCTACAAAATTAACATCCGTTTTTTTTCTTGGTCTTGGGTAAATGGGCAAATTGAACACAATGATATCTACAAATAAGTAAATGTATGATTATAGAGAAATATACTTAATTTCACATTCTCAATTAAATACATATATGTGTAGAAACTACATGTATCTGTTTGCAATCTTTAATATTTTTCATTTTTATAATGACAATTCTTGTATAAGTTAATTTGGTATTTATTTACAAAGTTAACTTTTTTTTCTATTTCTAGGCTTATAATTTACTTCATGGCCTCTTCTTGTACTGGTTATGACTCCGTACAATTAATTTCATCCTCTACCTTTCATTCCTCTGATGATATCATAAACAATCCTAATATCGATATAAGACCAAAAAGAACCCCTGGCTTGTATCAACGAGTAAGACAATGGCTCGACAAACGCTTAACCATTCACTCACTTGCACATTCGAGCACATCAGGGATCATAAGTCCTCACATTCCAAGGAAGTCATCATGTGTTCATACTGCAATAAGTACAGAAGAGCATTCAAAACGAAGGTTCAGTACAAAGAGAGAGGACATTCCTGACATAAAAGTTCTACTTCAAGAGGGAAATTATAGTGGTTCAACATCACGTTGTGTGAATGAGTCTTGGGCTGATCTCAGTTGCTCTTCAATGAGTAGTCCAAGAACATCATTGACCGGAACTTCCCCACCTTACAAATCATCCGATGAAATAGCTTCTTCTTCCTCAACTCCTTCCACTCCATCTAAATTTCATCAGATTCGAAGATCCCATTTTAGAAAGTCCGTTTCCGAAAATGTCGATAACAATAATAAAAAATCCCTCCGACGCTTGCTAATGGTACGAGCCAAATGGAAAAGTGATGAACCTCATACTCAGGAATATATCATGCCCAAATCACAGTCTTCAACAGTTCAAGAAAGGCGTAGAAACTTTGCGTCATCGAGAAAGAAGCAGGTTCTTATTCCAGACGAAGACTCTGTTAGGAATTCCTTGGGGGAGTGGTACATACCTTTTGAAGAACTAGAGTTTAAAAAACAAATTGCGTTCTCTGAGGATATTCAAATATTTTCTGGCCGTTGGCATGGGGATATTGTAGTCCACGAATTTAAATTTTATAAGTCATTCAATGATCATATTCACAATTTACTTCAAATACGACATGAGAATATCATTTTGTACATGGGGGCAAGCATTGCCTCCAGAGAGAACGCTCCATCCTATTTGATAGTCACAAATGATCATGGAGGAACATCCTTATATAACAGACTGAAAACAGGATCTTCAGACCTAGATAAATTAAATAGACTTGATGTGGCAAAGAAAGTAGCTAGTGCTATGGGATACCTACATGCTAAAGACATTATTCATGGACAACTAACACACAAAAATGTTTTTATATCCAATAACAAAATGGTTTATCTATCTCTACTCGACTATTCCGTCTCAGAGACTGGACAAATACTTTTAACTCCAGAGTATATTTTATATAATGATGTGAATCCATCCAAAGAAAGTGACATTTTTGCTTTTGGGACTCTGTTATTCGAACTCTTTGCTCACCCCTTAGACTTTTCACACGAACTAATACTCCATGATAAACTTCATCAGGAGCTGAACTCTGTGATCTGTACAGATAAACTTAAAAAAATTATTCAACAATGCTGGAGCTATAAACCCTCTGATCGTCCATCCTTTATTAAAATGGTACATCTCTTTGAGCCAGAAGGATGTCTAGTACGACGCTTTAGCACCTCTGAGCCTGGATTAGATCAAATAACTTAAGGAAGAGGATTTTATCCAAAATCAGACAATTATATAAACTTTATTTTTATATTCACAAAACAAATTATTCATGTTTCTCATTATATATACGCACATGTAAATATAAATAGGAGCATATGTTCCTATGTATATACATTTTGAGAGTTTTTTCGCTAAAACATATATATTGTCCATGCATCTACATATGAAGAAAATAGTCAAATTTAAGTTCATATTAGTAAATTGCAACTTATTATTTTTTTTGCACGTACCCCCCCTACCCAATTTTGATCCATACCTTTATGTATGTATGTTTGTAAAGATATATATTTACAGGAACTCCTTAGAGAGCGCCATTATTTGGTATAAAGTAATACCAGAAGAATGCAAAACCATTTAGTGTTTGTTCATTTGTAATTTGAAGTATTTTAGGTATACATGATGTTGTAGTGGAGGGGGGATGTGGGAGCCATGCTGTGTATTTATTCTTAGCTCACTACCTACGATCACACTCGAATATTTATTAAATACTTGAAAGAAAGAAGCAAATAGTTCCTTGAGAATACTTTTGAGCTATTTCGTTTATTCAACAAGCATCTATGAAATCAAAACGTCTTGGTATTGTTTGAAGACTAATTAAATTTATAAAATAACTAACCAAGTTCATGAATTGACAAATCAAATTCGTGTTCTAACTTATTTCACAAGGAATTAGTCGAACTCAAATTCATGATATTTATATGATATATCGTTACTCCTACAAATGACATCATTGCTTCAGAGCCTATGAATTGCATGACATTTGTTCACTCGAAACATCGTCACTAAAACATTACTTTTTTTGGTGATTGTTATTGTTATATTGTATTAACAATTTGGATTATGATAAAAAGTAATTAAATCTTTATCAAACCTCATGTGGTGGATGAAGCACAAAAATTAAAATTGAACATTCATTACTAGTTTTTATATATGAAGTTTCCCAAATATCTGACGTAATTGACAATTAAACAATGGCGTATTTGGAAGTATAAAAAAGGTCTTATTAATGTGTAGGAAATCAATGAAATACATCAAAAATATTTTCAATTATATTCTAATTTATTTCAAGTATTTGACATAATTTATCACTTGCAATTAAAAAGTACTACAATACAATCAGTCATTTTAATTGGTATTATCATTTTTTTTAACTGACTACCTAAGTTTACAATATTTTAAAGTATGCTATAGATATACAAATATGTCATCACTAAAGAAGTTTACCCTTACTAACTTACCAAACATGTAATGAATTTCCATCAATTCAATAACCTCCACACAAAAAAATTTAAATGCTCCCTTTAAAGCAGTCCATTTCATTTTCTCAAAGTTCAACATGTTTATATAATTGTAGAAGAAGAACAAAAAAAAAATATGATACAAAATGACTCTTGAACTTTTTTTAACCTAAACTATGCCCTTACGCATATATTTATGTATGTGTACCTATATTTGTGTATATACGTACTTTTATACTTTACATAAGAGTCCTTTGTTGAATACATTTATTGTCCTTAATCTTAAAGAAAGGTTAAAGTAGTTAAATACATTTTTAAATATTTCATATAAAAGTCATAACTTTTTATCGTTAGTTTTGACTTAGAAAATTCTTAGAAAAAACTACGTTCGAAAAGATAAATCATATTGTATTTGATAAATTTGTTTGTAGGCTCGTGTTTAACTTATCAGTGTTCTTGTTTATTACTCATAAAGAATTATAGTTCAAGGACAAAAATTATTGCCTATTCAATTCATTTATTACCTCTCTCAACTTTCTTTCAAAAATAGGCAAAAAAAACATCAGAAATGATATGGGAGTTAGCCAGTTATTGGGCTATTCTTTTTTTTATCCACAAATTAGCGAGAAATAATTTAAGTTCAACAAATACGCTCAGAGCATTAATTAACAGCTGTGGCGTCCGGATGGAACAGCAGAATAGTAGCACACACAAATGTTTTCATGGATAATTAAAAATGAAGAGTTCATAAATTAATCGATTAATTTATAAAAATGTATGATTATTTAGATTTGTTCACTCATATAACATTTGTGTGACTTCATATAAAAGGGGGACAAAAAATTAAGTTTTGATACTTACCACCTCAGATTTTGACCAAATATGAATTAATTGTTTATTTATACAAGATATGCATCATTGCAAAATTTAAGCTATAGATTTCAAGTCCTTTAAAAGTATTGGTGGTTATAAGATTAGTCGTTCTACTTTACACTTTTTGCATTGTGTAGCCTTCAATACAGATATTGTAAGAAAATATATTTAGCTATATTTTTTGAACTAATGAACAAATCTAGTTGATTATTGGAATGTAAATCCATTTTAAATAGGTTAATTCAAAATTACATTAAAAAAATATTTGATTCTCAATGGAAAAATACTTGTTTTTAAATTTAAATGTCAAGTCGTTTCAGTATCACTTCGTGTTATATTGTTTTCTGTTTTGTTTTTTTCGATCTTGGATAAAACTGCATATATGGTAAAGAGAAGAAAATGAAGAAACCGTTCTATCTGGAACAGCAGAAATATAAGTGCGTTAGCTCATTTTCTATACTTAAGCGGGCGGATTTTATTAACTTGATTCCCTCTAATTAATTTAAATAAATCTCTCGGCTTCATGACCGTTTTCTACTTTACGATCAATCTCATCGTATTTTTTTAAGCCTATACACGTACCAATGGGACTACCCTTTTGATTCTGTTGTATACTGGATTTTGTGATGGAAATGGACCCGTTATTAAGAGCAAGTGAAAGGTCGATTTTATTCATTGGAATTCGGAAGACATATCAGGTGTAGGAATTTAATAGAATTATTCTGTGATTATATAAAGGAAGAATTGTTCCTCTAATGAACAATAGGAAACTATAAGAATTCAACAGCAATCAAGTTATCTTCTTCCCTCTTCGTAGAGCAATGGAGAATACGAACTCCTTCCTTTATATTTCATACTTCTAAAGATATTTTCGTCATATGCTGGGATACACAATTTATTAGCATTTACCCTGGCTCTTAGTATCATATCATAATCGTGAAATTTAGTAATATAATAGCATCGTCTTTTATTACTATTTATTTGATATTTTCATTTGCCATCTTTTTTCTTATCCAACATTTGTCCTTGCATTTAAATTTATATTTATATTTGAATGTTCTGAACACAATTTATATTTTTCTTTGAAAAATTGCTCATCTTTAATGTACAAAATGTGTATTTTATATAAATACCTATTTGTGTATGACTTAACAGTTGAGGAAAAAATCAGATTTAAGATAAATGGATGAAATAACTTTTAATCGTAAACCAATTTTTAAGGTCGTGCATCTAAATCTATACGGATGTGAGAAAAGATTGTGTTAATAACACAATTTTTGGCTTGAGTCTGTCTATCGAGATTGTTTCCTCCTTTCCTAAGTAGTCGATGACATAGATTTTCTCGTTCCCCCTTGAGTACTTTGTACGGACCGACGTATGGGGTTTGTTACGGATTCTTGTGGTTGTCTCGTCTTACGAAAACGTATCAGGGTCCAGTCAGTCAATGGGGAATGAAGGGCGTTACCAGACCATGCTGTGAGGTCAAAACAGAGACTAGGGCGTTTGCAAAATTTCGTAAATGTCTTAATCTTTGACTTGAGGAGGATCGATGACTTGATAGTAGAGGAAATATCCAGGAATTGTGAGTACACAATCTCCGCCAAGGTACACCCTAAGTCTTTTTTCGGGGCAGTCCTGATGCCTAGCAACATCCATGGGAATTTGTGGATCCAGTTAGGATTCTTCAACCTAGCACGCAGAGAGGATTTCAAGTGTCTGTGAAAGCGTTCCACTAATCAATTTGTTTGTGAATGACAAGTAATTGTCCTGTGAATCTTGATGCCATGTAGTTCGTAAAGGAGGACCAAAGCTGCGGTGTGTTTTGGACACCTTGATCGGACGTGATATCTTGAGGGAGGCCTAATTGGGCGACCCAGTTGTTAAGGAAAGCTCTGGTGCATTTCTTCACGTCTATGCTTGAGAGAAGCATGACTTCTGACCATCTAGTGTATCTGTCGACTACTGTGAGGAGATAAGTGTATCCTTACGATTGAGGTAACGATCTCATTAAATCCATGTGTACATATAAACGTGTTCAAAGCGATAGGATGGAGCTCCTATGGGGGTAAACGGGGATTTTGTGTGGATCTGAACCTTGACCCCTTGATTACTTAAGCTAGTTTTGTTCCATTGCCTGACTTACTTGGGTAGCCAATACCGGACAAACTTGGACGCGATCATTATACCTGTGTTTCTGATGGATGGGTGTGATAAGCCGTATACAATTTCGACACTTGATGTCACCAAGGTTGTGGTTCGACCGGTCTCCGTCTACCGGTAGAGACATCTTACAATAACGTTATGTTTGTCACTTCTATGGGAACGTCCTGAACACGTAACCATATAATGCCGGTGTGGTAAGCTTGAACTGCTGGTTCCGTCTTTTGATCTTTCGCCATCTCTTGGTAGTCTACTCCATTTTGCAAGCTAATGATGACTGAACGTGGAAGTGTGTTCACGATATTGTTGTCTTCTTCTGCCACATGACGAATATCAGCTGTGTATCCCGATATATAACTGAGTTGGCGTTACTGCTTAGCTAACCGCTAATCGGAGATCGTTGACATAGCGTGTGTTAAAGGACGATGATCGGTATAAAATAAATGGGCGACCTTCTAAGAAGTGTAATAAAAAAGCTCCTTATCGTAGGTACTGTTCCTTTTCCTACGCTTTCCTGAGTTGTCGACTGGAAATGCTATGAGCTTCACTGCTCGACCCGTAGGTTGCTGCAGAGTCACCTTCAGACCTTCATCTGAGCCATTCGTGGTTAGGTTAATTGGCAATTCGGGCCTAGGGTGAATCGTAAAGTTAGCATTGGCCAGAATAGTTTTGGAATCCTCGAAAGCTCTCGTTATTTCTTCTGACCAATTGAGGGTCTTTGCTGTTGGCTTTCCAGATAGTGCCTGGTAAAGTGGCCCTAATGTTTTGGCCGCTCCTGGAAGGAATCGATGATAGAAATTTATCAACCCTACAAACTCTTGCAACTTCTTGACGATTCCTGGGCGTGGGAAAAGGGTAACCACCTCAACCTTAGAAGCAACTGAATATAACCTTAGCTTGAGACTTGATGGCCCAGGCAAAATCGATCTAGCTTTTTTCGAATACACATTTCTTTTTTTTTTGATAACCGTACCGTGTTCAGCAAGCAACGTGAAGAAGATACGTAAATTTTTAGCTTCCGGTCCCTGCTGTCGACAAGTAAATATATTATCTAAGTAAATGAATACACACCCAAGCTTATAGAAAATCGAATCCATCATTCATTGGAATACTCGAGCTGCATTTTGAAATCCAAACAGGACTCCTAAGAACTCGCACAACTCAAAAGACGTCGTTATAGTCTTGTGGATGTCCTCAGGAGACACTGGGATTTGATGGTAGCCCCTCATTAAATCGACTTTGGAAAATATAGTTTTACCGGCTAGTTCCGTCGAAAAATCTTGAATGTGTGGCACAGAATAGCGATCGGGGTCATAAAGTCGTGTAACCACCAGTAATTACCTAATGGTCGCCTTCTTCCATCTGCCTTGTCGACAAGACGAAAATGACTGGACCAGTACCTCATCAATCTTCGAATAATTCCCATATCTTCCATTTTCCAGAGCTCTGTTCTGGCAATTGCTGGGGATAAGCGGCGTGCTCTTGCGCGTACTGAAGGACCTGTTACAGGAATGTGGAGCTCTACTCCATGTTTGGTGGACGGATCGGAAAATTTGGGGGTGTAGTGAGCGTGGGGAACTCTGCTAGCAATTCGGCGTGGCGGTCCCATTTGTCGCCTGCGAGTTTGAGGCCATGAGTGTGGTTGCTGCTGGCAGTTCGTAGACATCAATCTTTCGGGGTTGAGCAGTTGATTCTTCTTGACATCTCTAAAGAGACCGGTGTGCCCTTTCCCTTGATTTATGACAATTCAAATTCGCTTCAGTCCTCTCAGTTTTTATAAATTATTGGTTGAGTATTGTTTAATATGGTCAAATAACAATCAGTCGTAAAATGCAGAGGTACCAGATAGTGATTGTAGTCACCTCATTCACCTCAACAAAATGTCAATCCCTACTTATGGCGTTTGTTAGTCTTCTTGCAATATTGATGCAACATTAGTTCTACTGAACAAACATCACTTCTAATTTAACTGTAAATTAGAACTTCACCAATAAAATAATTACAATTCCAGCTACTTTTCATTTTATCTAATTAGCCTGTATATTTGTAGGTACATTTGTGGAGTAGCAATTGCTACCACTTTTTTTTGTGACAAAATAATTTAGCCAGACATTTGCATCTATAAGTGCATATTTATTTCAATTTGAAATTCATGGATAATTTTTATTATTTTTTAGTCATTTTATATCAGTTTCAATCGCAATTGCAGGGGCACTATTATAATACAATGAAGCATCAACGGATCAAGATTAGTTACTCATGTTCCCTGAAGATGAGCTATACACAAACCTGGTATGCTATATTCTCTACCCTAATAGTCATTGTAACAAATTCATGATAAATTTGTACGTCTTATCTTTGCTCGACTGCACCTTCAATCTTCGATGCAGAACACCTTCAATGTTCGATAAATTCTGTTGGGTACGGATACGACAGTAAATGGGAGTAAGTTTACTTTACATCTGACTTTATTATTATCCCTATAGGATTTTATATAGCTATAATAATTAAGCAGTACTTGTACGTGTCCTTGAATATAGTTGTGATTAATTTTATCATTTATCAATATCAGTCTCTTGTGACCTTATATATATATCTACAAACAAGTAAGTAGAGTATTAAAAAGTCCAGCCACACTTTGGAGCAAACATGAGTTTATATCCTTCAGGACAGTCCAAAGCAAAGCATAGAGACATTCATGATTTAGTAATGTGCAAAATATTGAAATAGTGTTAAGGAAGGAAATAGAAATATCAGTTGGTACCTTGATAATCAATTTGAAGTCAATTTTCTCTGTATTGTTGAAGCGACAACTAGCTACAATTATAAGAAATTCAAATACAGATTATTAAGAAAAAATGGCAAAAAAATGTGTGTCCTTCACCTCAATATTTGACAAATTGAATTCCCTTTATTCCTTTCATTTCCTATGAGTTATCAAGTATTATTAAATATTGTCAACAAAAAAATCAGCTGTTAAAATGCCGAGCTACGTGATAGTAAATGCAGACATTCTAATACTCATCTCAAACAACTGCGCATTCATAAAGATTATATAATACACTACCGATCGGAAAAATATTTTTTGAATAACAATATATAATTTATAAAAAAGAGTGGAAACGACACTACTAATCTAAATACTCCTTTCCAGGTAAGATTCATACAAATAAATTACGCATTTCTAGAATATTAGTTCAGCGACTCTATATAGAACGCTGTTCATTATTGCGTAATTTATTTCTATACACAGAATATTTTTATAACATTAATTACAAGTGGAAATCAAGTGATGTTTTTCATTATAATCATAGCCACATTTGTGATTTTCTCTAAACTTTACTTTTATTTGAATCGTCGTCATGGATATTTAGAGAAGTTGCCTTTTCCACAAGAAAAACCCTTCCTTTGCTTTGGAAGTTCACCTTTCTTTTGGCATAAATATGTTCATCATGAATATTTTATGGAGGCCTTCAAACGCTTTAAACAGCTTAAAAAGTAGGGTTCGATTTTTCAAAACCGTCGTACTCTCGAAATTTTTTTTTTACGGATTTAAAATCAGTGTGCAAAACTGAATAACTTTTATTCTACTTATGATTTTTGACATTTCAAATTGGTTGACCTGTGTTGTTAGTTTACGACTTATTAACTAAAAATATATAACTCTTTGATATATTAACTTGAGTTTATTTTCTGCCTCTCTCATCTACAGTAGATACATTTTGTATTAAAATCTATTATATAGATGTTTTCATTTATAAATATAAAGGAAAATATTAGCTTGCAGCTTAGTAAAAGGCCATGACAGCTGAAGCTGTTTCCCTTTGAACCATTCATCAAATTTTCATGGTTACCCGGTTGATTTTATCTTTCTTTCTTTTTTACATACCAAAAGAACATATTAGATGTTTACAATCATTCATAATGTTAATGCTAATGCACTACAGGCAGCTGAAATATTTTTTGAATAATAAGATGTAACTTATCATTAGGAATGTAAATAATATGCAAAATACCACGTGCGAGAATTTGTGGAGTTGGCTTTTCGAACAGTACACTTTGTTTTTCAGAGCTGTTATCATTTTTTCTTTAGTACTGAGGGGAGAACATCTACCTGATAGTAAAGATCTCACATGAAGGAATACATGCATTAAAGTTAATAAAGTAAATAAAATGTAAACAAAATGGGCTCAAGTCCTCGTATAATTATTATTAGTTAAAAATATATAACTTCCTGACATTAATTTCAGTTAATTTTTTACCTTTCATCTATGGTATACATAATGTTATTATTTATTATTGATGTCTTCGTTTGTATATATAAAGTAGAATAGCAGCTTGTAGTTCACTAAAACATCATGACACCTCAAGGTGCTTCCCTCCACGACGAGCTTTTTGGGATAAACAAAAACACACTGTATTCTCCCTTCAGCTGATTTTCATCATTTGACTCCTTTGATTTAAAGCAGCTGACCCTACGAATTATGAACTCTAAAAGGGTATTATTATTATTTCTGATGTTGATGCATACAAAATATATTAAATCCATAATTGCGCGCCCTTTTTTTGAATTTTGTATATATTAGGAGTAGTAACGATTGGTTTATGATTGGTAAAATTTATAAATATATAGTATATCTAAATAATAAATTCTGCCAAATATTAACAAGTTGGCAACATGGAAAATACAGAAGAGTAGCTACCAGTTGTTTTTCCAAATTTTTCCTTTCCCTTTTGTGAGTCGAGGTTGCGAGTGGCCAAAAAAGCTCGACGTGCTCTCAACATTCATCGAATTATCAGGGTTACCAGGTTGGTTTTCTCTTTCTTTTTATTTTACACACCCTATTTGCATGTTATTTACATTCCTACTTATTATTCAAAAAAAATGGGCACTCCTTCTCTAAACGCTTCTCTAGACTCTGTATTAGTTATACAGACATTGTATAGGGAGAGTGATAACTGATAAACGTCCTGGAGTCACTAAACTAAAATTCTTTAAATGCGTAATTTATTTTCTATACATCGAATATTTTTATAACATTAATTACAAGTGGAAATCAAGTGATGTTTTTCATTATAATCATAGCCATAGTTGTGATTTTCTCTACACTTTACTTTTATTTGAATCGTCGTCATGGATATTTAGAGAAGTTGCCTTTTCCACAAGAAAAACCCTTCCTTTGCTTTGGAAGTCCACCTTTCTTTTGGCATAAATATGTTCATCATGAATATTTTATGGAGGCCTTCAAACGCTTAAAATCTAAAACATTTACCAGATACAACGGATCCACTCCAACTATTACCACCATTGATCCCAATATCATAAAACAAGTTACAATAAAACAATTTAACAATTTCCATATGACATTTTATGCTGGTAAGTATTTGGTTAAATTTTCAAATATTTTAAAGCAAAGAGGATCCAGGGATTATGAAAACAAAAATTTGATTTTTTTCTAGCTTTGTTATTTTAACACCTTTAACTGTCAAATTCTTTTAGATTTAATCATGAAAAATAGGTGTGTATGTATCAATTTGGTGGATTATTTCTAATATTAATCATAATTGCTTAGTATATGGTTAATTTTAGATAATATAATGTCTCTTATTACGGAATAAAGACCCATTCTAGTCAAGAGACGGACCATGGACTTCTATATAATTCAAAATGTTCTTTATAGGGAACAGTATTTGCAATGTACTTAATATGTGCTTCTGCTTTTACATTTACAATTAAGTATAAAGTCCAAGAACATCATGTTTTAGCGACATTATACTGCAAACATATGTTTGTGAGTAACATTCATAGTTTCCATTTAACTATAATGTCCATAATCCCCTTGGTAGTTTCATCCACTTAATATATATTAAATGTACATAATTAACAATATTTCTATTTATTGTAGATGTAAAAGATAAGAATATGTCATTGGATATATCTCATGGAGCTCTATGGAAACTTCTTCGTAAAGAACTGACACCTGTATTTACATCTGGAAAGTTAAAGGGGATGATGGAACCTGTATCAGAAATTGGAGATCAATTTGTATCCTACATTGATGACCAATCATCTACAGGGAAGTCAATCAAAATTAAAGAAAAGTTTGAAGGATTAACTTTAGATGTAATTAATGCATGTGCATATGGAATTAAGACCAATTCGAGTCAAGACCCAGATCATGAACTCCTAAAGAATTCAAAAAATTTTATAGAAAATTTTTTAGTAATGAAGAATATTCCAGCATGCATGTTTCTTTTACTCTTTAATCTTCTTCCTGGAATGATTGAGTACATGAATAAATTTGGAAAGGCATATGATAATATGATCGAAATAGCAAACTCCATCATTCATAACCGTGAATCAAAAAACATTAAAAAGAAAGATTTTATCAATGTATTGCTTGAAATGCGTAAGAATAATCTTGAAAATCCAAATGAACTCTTAAACGAAGAAATTATAACTGCTCAAGCCGTCATTTTTTTTGTAGCAGGCTATGCTACAACGTCCATGACATTATGTAGCTTGATTTATGTCTTGGCGACTGATCCAGAAGTTCAAGAAAGACTTTATCAAGAAGCTATGTCTTCCAAAGACCAAGATTTTGATGAGCATTCTTACACATCAGCTGTAATAAAAGAAACACTTCGAATGTATCCACCGGCGACATTACATGTAAGAATGTGTACTAACGACACTGAAGTTGAAGGAATTTTTATAAAAAAGGGAACCATAATTGAAATGCCAATTTATGCCTCACATTTTAATCCAGAGTTCTTTCCGAACCCAGAAGAGTTCAAACCTGAAAGATTTTTAAAGGAAAACAGTTCAGAGATTATACAGAATACGTTTCGGCCGTTTGGCGATGGAAATCGAAGTTGTATTGCATATCGATTTGCAATGATGGAGTTACAAATCATAATAGAGAAATTGGTCAAGAAGTTCAAAATTCTTCCCACACATGAAACCAAAATGATACCAACTAAAGGAGTAATGTTTATGTTTAACATAAATGACATTGGAGTTCAATTTAAAGCAAGAGATAAGTAAAAAATTTGACTTACATTTTTTTTATAAAATGAACTTTATTTACAGATATGCAATAATAATTTTAATAAAATATCTATTTTCTTATCAAATTACAGATATTACATATCAATTCGGTTTTACATAATATGTACAAATACCTAAGTCATTTATTTAATAATGTCACAAAAGTTTTGTATATTTATTCAAGTGTATCATGTTATGCCTTGATGAAGGAATGTTAAAAAAATCTTTGAATAATTTCCTGCTTCTTTATATTTATAAAGTTGGTAAGATTCGTTTATTATTACAAATACTAAAGTTGTTTATTTATTTATTTTCCAAAACTTTTTTATCTTTGTCCATGTGTATCATGTTTATTTTTGTTTAAATATATTGAACGATTGCATTTACCTGGTTCGATTAATTGGAATATACTTGATTAGTGTTATATATGGTACCATTTTCTAAAATTACTATTGAGCTCTTATATACAAAGAAGATAGCAGATAGTTAACTATATCCAAAACTTTTAACCAAGGGATACTTTTTTCCCCTGCAAGATATCGCTTGTAAGTAGATTTATTTGTATACTTGTTTTTCTTATATATATTTCAACAGGTCAATTCATGAAAGTTGAGCAGTTAGATATGGAGTAATTCATGATATCTTCAGTACACCCTTGTGGAAAATACAAAATGCCTTTTCGCTAAGTAAATTTTAACAAAAATGGTAACTGTAGTCATCTTTTTGACCCTTTATTATTGCTTCGAATATATCTAACCAACTCAATGACAATGGAAACAACAGAACAGTCGATACATGTACATATATATTTTGTGATTATAAATTTTACCCCAATCTTTACAAGGATAAGCAAACGAATCGTTTGCTCTTGATATTTGAACACGTCGTATACATGACACAAATTGAAGTCACACTAAGCTGTGATCTCTATCCTGGGTTTATTTTTAAACGCCAGGGGACAAATGGTATGTTCTTGCTAAGTGTCTTCTAAAAGGAGAAGTAAAATCTTTCCCTGCTAAAAATCGACTTGAGTTTAATATCTTGAATTTTGAAAATATTTTCACTCATAACAATGATTGACCATGTTTTTTGAAGAAAAATTATCAATCTATGTTGTTGTTTTGGATGATCTCTTAGTTTGTATGTATAATTTGCATTTTATTTGATATGTATGTGTGTACAGTGTTATTATATTTTTCTTTTCTTCTAATAGTTTAAAATAATATTTTGTTCTCTTTGAAATAAATCCTGGAAGAAGAAACATATTGTTAATATTGAGGTATTATTAAATCTCCTAATAGAAAATGGGGGCATATGGATGTCGATTGTACACGTTTTGACGTATAATGTCTACAGTGCTATTTCAGGAAAAACATTGAGATTTAGTCCATAAGATTATCTGTGGTGACACCCATTCCTCCAAAAACACAGTCACAAGATCATTTGAGAGATTGGATCCAACCATAATGAATGAATAAATCGAAAACATCGTCAACTCACATCTACATTCCCACTTTGGTCTTTTTCTAAAATCAATATAAAATTTATTTCAAATCTTTGGTAAAATACTTGATAAGCAAAAGAGGCCATCTCCGAATAGAGAACGAGGTTTCCCCAATGCAAGGATATATCGCTGATGAAATAAAACTACCAACAATCTGTTTTTACTCAATTACATTCTCATCACAAGAATGAACTGCATTTACAATATAAATAGTTTGGGAAACCAACTTCATACTATAGAGATCAATCCTCAGATATAATTGGTAATTTATCCACTCATAGCACCAATTGAAAATCATAGAGTGTAACTCCACTTTGATTTGGAAGCTCCTCTACTTTCCCAATAAATTGACTATCTTTCAATCTACAGTCTGTTATTATAAAGGAAGACAAAGGACATCATTCAAATTGATTTAAAGGCCTGAATTCTCCAAAAAAAAAAGAAAAAAAGAACTATAATAATCTTAATTCTTCATATAATTTTTTATAATATATCAATGAGTTTCCTTCAACAACAAATCTCCAAACATATTTAAAATGAATGGTTACAGTACGAGTACTTCTTTAATCCCAAAAAATGGTAAGCTAAATGGTTGAATGCCTCTAACCATTCAAAGTGAGGTCAAACGAATCTTGAGGGTTATAATATCTAAAGAAGTTGAGTTCATTCTTAATAGATCGTTAGGCTCAGAAGAGAAGGGATTCTTGAGAAATCGGGAGATACACAAATGCCAAATATACAAGCTGGAATAGATCATGAGAAGAAAGACAAACATGAAGCTGTTATGGCTATTGGCTTTACATTAGCACTGGACTCTCTTGCACATAGTTTTATACTTCACACCGTCAAAATATATCACTGGTCACTTTTTTAACCCAATCAGAGTTTTTTTATATAACAAAACTTCAATGATTGAGATTGATGGCATACAAAGTGATCCTGTCATATTGGGTAAGAGTTATGCAAGTAACCCATCAAAATTATTTATTTTTTTATATCCACAAATCCAATAAACACGAGACGGAAAAAAGTTATGGCGTAGATTGTACAGCAAATAATGAAGGGAAATCAAAGGATAGCTGCTCTTTTCCACGAACATCAAAAAAGTTGTACTCACAATAATTTTGTCCATAGTCCTAATATGATGAGGATTATTGACAAAATATTCAAATATTTTAGTCAACTTTTTTTAAATATTTTTTGTCAAAACATATTTCGGGGGTAAATATAAATATCTTGAAATATCAATAATTTTGTGATATTGGAGTCAATTTTTAGTAGTTGATCTCATCTTTTTTAATTTTTGATATCTACTTTTTAGATTGATCAAAAATTATAATAATATAATTAGATGCCAATGATTAGGATTTTTTTCTTATGTTAACTCGTCAGTTACCATTTCAAGAATATTATAAAGATGATATTTTTTTGACAATGACAATCATTCATAATGTTAATGCTAATGCACTACAGGTAGCTGAAATATTTTTTGAATAACAAGATGTAACTTATCGTTAGGAATGTAAATAATATGCAAAATACCACGTGCGAGAATTTCTGGAGTTGGCTCTTCGAACAGTATTTTTTGTTTCTCAGAGCTGTTATCATTTTTTCTTCATTACTGATGGGAAAACATCTACCTGATAGTAAAGATCTCACATGAAGGAATACATGCATTAAAGTTAATAAAGTAAATAAAATGTAAACAAAATGGGCTCAAGTATATGGCCTCGTATAATTATTACTTAAAAATATATAACTTTCTGACATTAATTTCAGTTAATTTTTTACCTTTCATCTATGATATACATAATGTTATTATTTGTTATTGATGTCTTCATTTGTATATATTCTATAGATTTTTGCCAATTTCCTGTTTGACTTTGGAAATCACAACTTGTCTTTATATCTCCAATGATAAGTTTATGAAAAAGAACGAGACAAAACAGATTCTTTTATTGTATTTTTCCATATAGGTGACAAAATTCGAATATTTAACAACTGAGAAGTGGCAATTTACATGGAACAATGCCTAGTTCAATCACTTTTTTATACACATTTTTATAAAATAAAAAAAGCAACCATTCAAAATTCAATTAGGAAAAACACCTTCAAGTGTATTTATGGTACTTTATAAATCAATAGAAATAGAATTTGAAAAAGTAATATATATATATATATATATATGTACATATATATAAATTGTTGTCAATTTTCCGTACATAATAAAATGAATTCAATGGTACATAAAAGACTGGAACAGGTGCAAGTCATTAGTTTTAGCGTTACTGCTTAGCTAACCGCTAATCGGAGATCTTTGACATATATGATCGGTATAAAATAAATGGGCGACCTTCTAAAAAGTGTAATAAAAAAGCTCCTTATCGTAGGTACTGTTCCTTTTCCTACGCTTTCCTGAGTTGTCGACTGGAAATGCTATGAGCTAATCAATTTGTTTGTGAATGACAAGTAATTGTCCTGTGAATCTTGATGCCATGTAGTTCGTAAAGGAGGACCAAAGCTGCGGTGTGTTTTGGACACCTTGATCGGACGTGATATCTTGAGGGAGGCCTAATTGGGCGACCCAGTTGTTAAGGAAAGCTCTGGTGCATTTCTTCACGTCTATGCTTGAGAGAAGCATGACTTCTGACCATCTAGTGTATCTGTCGACTACTGTGAGGAGATAAGTGTATCCTTACGATTGAGGTAACGATCTCATTAAATCCATGTGTACATATAAACGTGTTCAAAGCGATAGGATGGAGCTCCTATGGGGGTAAACGGGGATTTTGTGTGGATCTGAACCTTGACCCCTTGATTACTTAAGCTAGTTTTGTTCCATTGCCTGACTTACTTGGGTAGCCAATACCGGACAAACTTGGACGCGATCATTATGCCTGTGTTTCTGATTGATGGGTGTGATAAGCCGTGTACAATTTCGACACTTGATGTCACCAAGGTTGTGGTTCGACCGGTCTCCGTCTACCGGTAGAGACATCTTACAATAACGTTATGTTTGTCACTTCTATGGGAACGTCCTGAACACGTAACCATATAATGCCGGTGTGGTAAGCTTGAACTGCTGGTTCCGTCTTTTGATCTTTCGCCATCTCTTGGTAGTCTACTCCATTTTGCAAGCTAATGATGACTGAACGTGGAAGTGTGTTCACGATATTGTTGTCTTCTTCTGCCACATGACGAATATCAACTGTGTATTCCGATATATAACTGAGTTGGCGTTACTGCTTAGCTAACCGCTAATCGGAGATCATTGAGATAGCGTGTGTTAAAGGACGATGATCGGTATAAAATAAATGGGCGACCTTCTAAGAAGTGTACTAAAAAGCTCCTTATCGTAGGTACTGTTCCTTTTCCTACGCTTTCCTGAGTTGTCGACTGGAAATGCTATGAGCTTCACTGCTCGACCCGTAGGTTGCTGCAGAGTCACCTTCAGACCTTCATCTGAGCCATCCGTGGTTAGGTTAATTGGCAATTCGGGCCTAGGGTGAATCGTAAAGTTAGCATTGGCCAGAATAGTTTTGGAATCCTCGAAAGCTCTCGTTATTTCTTCTGACCAATTGAGGGTCTTTGCTGTTGGCTTTCCAGATAGTGCCTGGTAAAGTGGCCCTAATGTTTTGGCCGCTCCTGGAAGGAATCGATGATAGAAATTTATCAACCCTACAAACTCTTGCAACTTCTTGACGATTCCTGGGCGTGGGAAAAGGGTGACCACCTCAACCTTAGAAGCAACTGAATATAACCTTAGCTTGAGACTTGATGGCCCAGGCAAAATCGATCTAGCTTTTTTCGAATACACATTTCTTTTTTTTTGATAACCGTACCGTGTTCAGCAAGCAACGTGAAGAAGATACGTAAATTTTTAGCTTCCGATCCCTGCTGTCGACAAGTAAATATATTATCTAAGTAAATGAATACACACCCAAGCTTATAGAAAATCGAATCCATCATTCATTGGAATACTCGAGCTGCATTTTGAAATCCAAACAGGACTCCTAAGAACTCGCACAACTCAAAAGACGTCGTTATTGCAGTCTTGTGGATGTCCTCAGGAGACACTGGGATTTGATGGTAGCCCCTCATTAAATCGACTTTGGAAAATATAGTTTTACCGGCTAGTTCCGTCGAAAAATCTTGAATGTGTGGCACAGAATAGCGATCGGGGTCATAAAGTCGTGTAACCACCAGTAATTACCTAATGGTCGCCTTCTTCCATCTGCCTTGTCGACAAGACGAAAATGACTGGACCAGTACCTCATCAATCTTCGAATAATTCCCATATCTTCCATTTTCCTAGAGCTCTGTTCTGGCAATTGCTGGGGATAAGCGGCGTGCTCTTGCGCGTACTGAAGGACCTGTTGCAGGAATGTGGAGCTCTACTCCATGTTTGGCGGACGGATCGGAAAATTTGGGGCTGTAGTGAGCGTGGGGAACTCTGCTAGCAATTCGGCGTGGCGGTCCCATTTGTCGCCTGCGAGTTTGAGGCCATGAGTGTGGTTGCTGCTGGCAGTTCGTAGACATCAATCTTTCGGGGTTGAGCAATTGATTCTTCTTGACATCTCTAAAGAGACCGGTGTGCCCTTTCCCTTGATTTATGACAATTCAAATTCGCTTCAGTCCTCTCAGTTTTTATCAATTATTGGTTGAGTATTGTTTAATATGGTCAAATAACAATCAGTCGTAAAATGCAGAGGTACCAGATAGTGATTGTAGTCACCTCATTCACCTCAACAAAATGTCAATCCCTACTTATGGCGTTTGTTAGTCTTCTTGCAATATTGATGCAACATTAGTTCTACTGAACAAACATCACTTCTAATTTAACTGTAAATTAGAACTTCACCAATAAAATAATTACAATTCCAGCTACTTTTCATTTTATCTAATTAGCCTGTATATTTGCTGGTACTTTTGTGGAGTAGCCATTGCTACCACTTTATTTTGTGACAAAATAATTTAGCCAGACATTTGCATCTATAAGTGCATGTTTATTTCAATTTGAAATTGATGGATAATTTTTATTATTTTTTAGTCATTTTATATCAGTTTCAATCGCAATTGCAGGGGCACTATTATAATACAATGAAGCATCAACGGATCAAGATTAGCTACTCATGTTCCCTGAAGATGAGCTATACACAAACCTGGTATGCTATATTCTCTACCCTAATAATAAATTTGATTTTTTTCTAGCTTGGTTATTTTACCACCTGCAATTGTCAAATTCTTTTAGATGTGAACATGAAAAATGGGTGTGTACGTATCAATTTGGTGGATTATTTCTAATATTAATCATAATTGTTTAGTATATGGTTAATTTTAAATAATATAATGTCTCCTATTATAAAATAAAGACCCATTCTAGTCAAGAGACGGACCATGGACCTCTATATAATTCAAAAAATTCTTTATAGGGAACAGTATTTGCAATGTACTTAATAAAATCTTCTCAATATCACTGTTAAGCTTTTATGATATGTTAAAATAAGAACATATTGACTATCTGACTGCTCAGTCTATAAATTCAACATATACATTTACAATTAAGTATAAAGTCCAAGAACATCATGTTTAAGCAACATTATACAGCAAAAATATGTTTTCAAGTAACATTCATAGTTTCCATTTGACTATAATGTCCATAATCCCCTTGGTAGTTTCATCCACTTAATATATATTAAATGTACATAATTAACAATTTTTCTATTTATTGTAGGTGTAAAAGATAAGAATATGTCATTGGATATATCTCATGGAGCTCTATGGAAACTTCTTTGTAAAGAGCTGACACCTGTATTTACATCTGGAAAGTTAAAGGGGATGATGGAACCTGTATCAGAAATTGGAGATCAATTTGTATCCTACATTGATGACCAATCATCTACAAGAAAGTCAATCATCAAAATTAAAGAAAAGGTTGAAGGATTAACTTTAGATGTAATTAATGCATGTGCATATGGAATTAAGACCAATTCGAGTCAAGACCCAGATCATGAACTCCTAAAGAATTCAAAAAGTTTTATAGAAAATTTTTTAGTAATGAAAAATATTCCACCATGCTTTTTTTGTAATTATATATATGGATTCATATGGGATGATCCAATTCTACAAAGATGCAATATGAAGGTTAAGAAATCTACTTTTTTATGTGTTCCGTCTCAGTTTTTATTAATTATAAAACAATTGAGATTTATTTAATGAATGAAAAACTGGTTAATTAATTATTTTTAAAACAGTCTTTATTGTATCCATTAACTTTTCTTTCAAAAAGAAGGGGAAAAGTCAAAATCAATGAGTAGTTAACAAATTAGGTACGTCATTCTCTCCAACTATTGGACTATTATCTAACTAGTTTTATCTATTAGTATGAATATTCACAACTTTATAGGGTATAATTTGAGCTCAACAACTCAACGGTCAGTTGAGACAAAAGTTATAGAAAAATGAATGCAGACAAAATAATATAATGGAGCTCTTGATGTTTTGTGGGAACTCCAGTAATTCTCATATCTTTAGTGTGGGCCATATTAAAATGAAATTGATAGTATTTAGAGATTTAAATCTGTATTGACAGGCTACCACAGTCTTTTATTTTATGCACAAATCAGGAAAATGGTCATATTTGATTTGTTTCGTATCTTTGCAGGAAGAAGGAGGTCATCAACATTTTGAGTCTAATATTTAGCAACTCAAAGTCTCCAAATGACATCACACCTGTATGTTACTGATAAAAATAGTAATTTTTTCTTTCAAAAAAGTTATAGCTATGCCATGTCCTTGTTGCCAATCTCATTTTCATTGGACATCCTATTGTGGAGTAGTTTAGTTAGTGTGATCAACGCAAGAGTTCTTCGTGTGTCCTGTTTTGTGCGTTAGTTTTACTAATATAACACTCTAGAAGGGCCTTCAAAAAAGTACTTTTTTTTTTTTTTAAATGGCCAGATGCTAGAGGGAAAGAAAATAAAACTAATACTATTGAATTCAGTGAACTCTGTCGAATAGGTCAATGTGTATCCACTTTCCAATTTCTTTGTTTGTTTTTGTGTTGTATTTTTATTACAATTGCTAATGAATTTTTGATGTTATTGCTGATGAGTGCTTGTTTGCGTCGAATGGTTAGTGACAGAAAGCAATAATTCAAGTCAATTCTGTTCTTTTATTTTGTAAATATAAAAGAAAGTTGCGTAGTAGTCTTGAAAATATTAGCATTGCCGTGATAGGTGTTATAAAATTACGTGATTTTTGTTTTTTGTTTTGTTGAATAATCTATGAAAAATCATTCATTTTCTCTGTTCTATCGTCATACGTCATAACGTCTATCGATTTTGGGTTTTTTTTTTTCCACGAAGTAGATAGAAAAAACACTTTTTACTTTAGCATAAGCCATCAATATTTAACGAGCAAAAAGATATCGAATTTCTGAATCATTTCAAATTTATGTTTTGTGATCGTTTTTTTACATTTTTTTAAGTGTATATGTATAATTTCACCAAGTGTGAATTTTTAAAGATGTCAAGTCTTCAGAAAAACAAAACAAAAAAAAAACAAACATTTTAGCACAGTAAAAATAAATTATTCATAACATTATCATGAGTAACACAAAGTAATGTAGGCTTTGGACTACGGGCATATGCTTAATTTTTTTTTTTTTTCACAGTGTTATTTTATCGAAAAAAAAAAAGAACTTTGAAAGAGTTGAATAAAAAATCTAGAACAATATTGGTAGCAAGGTTCCTCCTCTTGATTCCATTTGTCAATTTAAAAAATAAAAAAAAAATTGTATTTGGATATCAATCATTTAGATCTTGAACACAGATATGACTAATACTCTTAGGGAAGATAGTAAAAGCAAAATCGTAGATTAAATCGTTGTAAAAGATGCAATATACGTAAATGTAGATATTATTAAATATGGATGTTATTAAAAGTGTCATTTAAAATGATTAATTAATAAAAAATGCAACATGTCTACCCTACAGAAGTACTAGGATCTTTTACAAATTTAAGGGTAAGAATTTGCTGGATTTACGAATTAAAATTTATCCGAAAAAAATAGTGAAAACTATTTACGACAAGCTTTTTAGGATAAACAAAAACACTCTGTATTCTCCCTTCAGCTGATTTTCATCATTTGACTCTTTTGATTTAAAGGAGCTGACTCTACGTGTTATGAGCTCAAAAAGAGTATACTTATTTATTAAGATTTTTATATATACATAATATATAGAATCAAGGATTGCGCGCCCTTTTTTTGAATTTGTGAATATTATACAAGTATTAACGATTGATTTGTATAATGATGGAATTTATAAATGTATAGTATATCTAAATAATAACTCTGCCCAATATTAAAAAGTTGGCAACAAGGAAAATACAGAAGAGTAGCCACGAGTTGTTTTTCCAAATTTTCCATTTCCCTTTTGTGAGTCGAGGTTGAGAGTGGACAAAAATGCTCGACGTGGTTTTATTAAGATATTGTTTCTAAAATCAAAAAATATTTTTTTTAAATTTGTTCATTCTAGGATAATGAAATGAAGTAATTCCTTATGAATGGGATTGTTAAAATCATATAAAATTAATTGCTTCCCTGTCATCTTTTATTTGAACCAGTTATTTTATTGAGCCGCTTGACATATTCATATTTATTTTTGACATGAATTTCAAAAAAGCAACCCACAGCTACTTTGTTAGAATTCTTTTGTGTATTATGACTTATTTCCTGCAAGATATTTAAGTTGTTTTCCTGCAAACTTGGTTCAGTTCTAATTCTTGCAACCATCTTTCTGTGGTCCTTTTTTATTGGGAAAATCAAGATATTTTTGGACACTTTTAAAACATATAATAATACTTTACCATTTAAGAACAATACTCATAGTTTCATCATTTGTATCATGATGTACCAAATTTAGTGTTAGGATTCATAGTTTCAAATTCATATTATGAGTAAACTCTTTGATCTGTTTTTTGATCCGTTTTTGATTTTAGCGCTCATATTTTTTTTCTAGCAATTCTAGAATGTTGTCTGTGGATTCCATTAAATATAATTAATATTTTTTTTGTTGTTACCTGTCTGTGGTGTTGTTTGATGATAAACATATGACCTATCGAGTCAAATGTAGAAATATCCTCCATCAAACATGTTTCACAAATCCTTTCTGCTCTTGAGGGATGAGAAGAGAGAAAAATTCCACAATTCTGTAATTGAAAATACCAAACAGTATTTTATGGGAAGTATTTAATAGATAATTTGTTTTATAACTTTTTATGTGTAATGGGAGTTGTCTTTTTTCCATTAGTAAAGACAGTATTCCGTTACACATAAATTCTGGATCAAAAACTTTTTTGAATACTTTATCGATAACATCCATATAAACAGGAGACAGTTATGTGTCTAAAGTTGTATAAAAAGACTTGAGGAATTAGGTTTTATATATTTCTAGTTATATTCACGGATGAAACTTAAGATTTACTCTTGCTAAATCGGTATGTTCAATTCTTTTAAATAATCTCTTACCTCTATACTCACAACATTTTTGGGTTAGCAATTAAGGCAGCAAACAGTCTTTGAGTAAAAGTTTTACTCACTTTCCTTGATATTTCAAATGCTATACAACATTATAAATTCATACTAAAATGCAACATTTTATAAAAATAAAATGAGTGATTTCATGTTCAGCACTCAATATGTGGGATTTACAATTTTAATCCTTATCTAAACATGAAGTTTAATTGGTAAAACTGACATGACGTCAGTTTTGTACCTTATGCTTCATGTTTTGATTCAATCAAACATGATTTATACAATATAAAATAAACTTAAATACTTTTTTTTTTGACAAGGGTATTATTTCCAAGTTGATAGCAATATGATTATGAAATGAATAATCTTCCAACTCATTGATTAATTATCGACAATCCATTTTTCAATGTTATAAAAAACATAATGCATTATAATTATGTTGAGGTTTTGTGATACTTATTTATACAAACTTCCGAGAACTAATGTTTTGATTGATGCAAATACTAATATGTATTAACCAAATAATAAGATTATAATAATAAGAATATAATTTATGAGTAAACTTGAAAATTTCAAAACAATAATAAGATGTCAAGAATATATTGCACATATTGTATTCACATCTTAACAGCTTAAAGATAATATGGGACCATATTTCGAGGAACATGGAGAAGCGCTTTCACCAAGAAAGTTCGAAAAGAGTTACCAGGGAACGAACAATGATCATTTATTCAATAAATTGGTTCAATAAATATCAGAAAATCTCAACATAGTTTTAATACATTATGTTTTCTAAATTATAAAAATCGTTATTATTTAAAAAAAAAAGATTTTTGAAATAAGTTTTTTTAATTTATTTCAGATATATAACTTTTATTTCATTACCTAAAAATAGTTTATTTTTAGCATCAAATATAAAAAAAATATTAAGCTCAAAAAAGATTAATAATTTTGTCTTAATTTTTCAGCATTTATTATGAATTTTCTCAAATATCAAAAGAGATACAGAAATAATCATTATTTTTTATAAAATTTCAAGATATTTATTTACAATAAACTTTATTACTTGTTAAAAATGATTTAGTTAAAATGATTCTGTGGTCACAAAAATAAACTTATTGAGCTAAACTTTCAATCTTTGTGTTTTTGAGCATAAAAGAGATCAACATTAAAACCCGTAATAAAAAAAAAATGGAAATTTTGTGGACTAGTGTTATCATCATAAGATAAAAATGCAACTGACCTTACACATATTTTTGTCTTTGTAAAAATACTGTATGTTTCATGTTCAAGACCAAGACTAGAGGAACTGTATTAAAAAGTTTATTTTCTACAAAATTAACATCCGTTTTTTTTCTTGGTCTTGGGTAAATGGGCAAATTGAACACAATGATATCTACAAATAAGTAAATGTATGATTATAGAGAAATATACTTAATTTCACATTCTCAATTAAATACATATATGTGTAGAAACTACATGTATCTGTTTGCAATCTTTAATATTTTTCATTTTTATAATGACAATTCTTGTATAAGTTAATTTGGTATTTATTTACAAAGTTATTTTTTTTTCTATTTCTAGGCTTATAATTTACTTCATGGCCTCTTCTTGTACTGGTTATGACTCCGTACAATTAATTTCATCCTCTACTTTTCATTCCTCTGATGATATCATAAACAATCCTAATATCGATATAAGACCAAAAAGAACCCCTGTCAAAAGTTTCAGAAAATTGTCAATTTAGGGAGTTTTGGTAAGTCACTTAAGGTTGCTGGAGACTGGTCAAACAAACGAACGAACAAAGAAAATCGCGTTATAGATGTTGATTATATAATTTGGGCTTTTTTAGCATTAAAACGGCGTGTTGTAGGCCGCTATTTTCAGATAAGTAATTAATAAAAATGTCAGATCTTTGGGTTTATCTGTTACACTGGATATATGAAAATGGATTTCCGAAAAATTAAGAGGTTGTGTGATTAAAAATTATTTTCTTACTTCATCTCTCACTCATCCTTCTTTTTTTAAAAATGCTCAACACCCTGGGTATTATGAAATATCCAGAATTAATTTTCCAGAAAAACTAGACCAGAAATGGTCTAGTAAATCGAAATCTTAAAAATCTTCTAGAGCTTCTTCAGATATTGATACAGTTTGGTGTCCATTTTCTATACTTTTTTTGACTGTTTTGTAGAGGATGTCACTCCATGTTGGTAACAAGTTTGATATAAACTATTGATTGTGCCCCAAACATTGTCATTATCTTTGCACCATCACATTTATCAAAAACAATATCTCTATCTGGGTCAAGATCAATAGATTTTTGATTACCTCATGCAATTCATTAAGTTTCTCAACGACTCCAGACTTCAAAATTAGTTACATTCCCAATGCTTTTAACCATCTTTATCCATAAATATCATTTCCTACAAATATACACTATATAAAGATTGAACTAAAATTTTTATCATTGTCAACTCTAGCCTCTATTTATTTATTTTTTTCGTAGCTCTTAGTTCACTAGCAAAACAATTCATTTAAATTTTGTAACTTGTTCCAGTATTAAGGACATTCAATTCCCTAGCGTCATATCTTGTCCTTGTATCTAGGCATGTTGATGTATTGTTGAATGAATTATTTCTGAGACTAGCCATTCACGAGACAACAAATCTTGGGGTCATCTATGAAAACTGGAGAAAACATTGTATTTATTTTCAGCTGTAATTTTGACTTATCTTTATCTTTTATCCCTTGATCTTCAACCTTCATTTGATGAACATGAATGAGATGATAATTGAAGGAGAAAGTAGATGTATTCTGCTTAAACCTAGCAATTTTACTTGTATGGCATAAAGTACATTTTTAAAGCTTGTTATTTGTCGCAAAAAACTTACAAACTTGACTTCTACAATGATCATTGCAATTGTCATTCTACGAGTCTTGATTGTAGTAAGGGACTCCGTGGACACTTGGATAAAAAAAATTGGCTTTTGAAATAACTATCTCAGTTTTTAAATTTTTACAACCTTGCATGAAATTTATAACCTCATAATGAAAGAAAAATGCTAATGCAAACGTCATAAGATCACAAAATATATAATTATCTTCTAGAAGAGACACATTGGAGTATATAAGAAGCTTTCAAGAAAGCCAAGATGAAGAGACTCGAACCATTTGAAGAAAATGATATATTTTTCAATAAAATATCTTTTTTCCTTCATCGAGAAAATGGATGGAAAGAAAATTTGGCTGAAATAGATTTTAAAAATAGGGAAATCGGTCCGAGAGACTGTTTTGAAAGCTATGTTAAAGGAATAAGGTACATATTTTTTCGAGAACTGTTGGTAAAAGATAATAAAATATACTTTTCATGACTGATGGAAAGAGGGATTGAATGACTTCGACTAAAGTCCAAGGCAGTAGATGTACTTAGGAGTTGCAATAGTTACTACTTTGATTTATACTTTACATTGACTAAAATGCAGCAATGTTAATAATACTCTTTTCAATTTTCATAGAAGAACACACCATCCTAGACTGTGCTATAAATAGATGGGAGGTATTAATTTGAACATTGAAGAGTTTCTACATGTTACACTAATGTCTTTATCTCCCTCCTTTGTGTCCCATCCCCTACACATTCGAATATAACAAATTGTAGGGAATTTATTAAATAAGAAACTAGTCAAGTCTCTGCCACTAGGGCTCTAAGAGCTTCAGCTTAAATTTTGGCTAAGACATGTCAATCAATTATCTTCACATTAAAAAAAGTTTTTCTTGTCACAGATAATAAATGAAATTAAACAGTAATATCACATCCTCCCACCATCTTTATCCTCATTTAACTATATGTTCTCTTTTGAAACTTCTTGAGACAGCTCTAGGATCAGACTTTGTCACCTGACACCTATATCTCTTTTCTTCATTTTTTATTATTTACTTTTTTCAATGTTATTCTTTAGTTTTTGTTCTTTTAATTTAAAAAAAAAATCTCCAGTACACAGGGATCTGATTTAAACATATTAAGAGATAACTTATACCCGGTCAGATAAAACACTGAACGGCTTTTATACTCGAATTCTCTATTTGCCTCCGTTTGAGCCCTGTACAATCAATTGCAACAGACGAATCTTGCCGATTTTATAATTATAAAGAAGATGGAAATTATTCAAAAAAAAAATTAATATTCCTTCATCGAAGCATAACATGATACACATGAATAAATATACAAAACTTTTGTGATATTATTAAATAAATGACTTAGGTATTTGTACATATTATGTAAAACCGAATTGATATGTAATATCTGTAATTTGATAAGAAAATAGATATTTTATTAAAATTATTATTGCATATCTGTAAATAAAGTTCATTTTATAAAAAAAATGTAAGTCAAATTTTTTACTCATCTCTTGCTTTAAATTGAACTCCAATGTCATTTATGTTAAACATAAACATTGCTCCTTTAGTCGGTATCATTTTGGTTTCATGTGTGGGAAGAATTTTAAACTTCTTGACCAATTTCTCTATTATGATTTGTAACTCCATCATTGCAAATCGATATGCAATACAAATTCGATTTCCATCGCCAAACGGCCGAAACGTATTCTGTATAATCTCTGAACTGTTTTCCTTTAAAAATCTTTCAGGTTTGAACTCTTCTGGGTTCGGAAAGAACTCTGGATTAAAATGTGAGGCATAAATTGGCATTTCAATCATGGTTCCCTTTTTTATAAAAATTCCTTCAACTTCAGTGTCGTTAGTACATACTCTTGCATGCAATGTCGCCGGTGGATACATTCGAAGTGTTTCTTTTATTACAGCTGATGTATAAGAATGCTCATCAAAATCTTGGTCTTTGGAAGACATAGCTTCTTGATAAAGTCTTTCTTGAACTTCTGGATCAGTCGCCAAGACATAAATCAAGCTACATAATGTCATGGACGTTGTAGCATAGCCTGCTACAAAAAAAATGACGGCTTGAGCAGTTATAATTTCTTCATTTAAGAGTTCATTTGGATTTTCAAGATTATTCTTACGCATTTCAAGCAATACATTGATAAAATCTTTCTTTTTAATGTTTTTTGATTCACGGTTATGAATGATGGAGTTTGCTATTTCGATCATATTATCATATGCCTTTCCAAATATATTCATGTACTCAATCATTCCAGGAAGAAGATTAAAGAGTAAAAGAAACATGCATGCTGGAATATTCTTCATGATTATAGCGTTTTCTATCAACATTTTTGAATTCTTTAGGAGTTCATGATCTGGGTCTTGACTCGAATTGGTCTTAATTCCATATGCACATGCATTAATTACATCTAAAGTTAATCCTTCAAACTTTTCTTTAATTTTGACTGACTTTCCTGTAGATGATAGGTCATCAATGTAAGATAGAAATTGATCTCCAATTTCTGATACAGGTTCCATCATCCCCTTTAACTTTCCAGATGTAAATACAGGTGTCAGCTCTTTACGAAGAAGTTTCCATAGAGCTCCATGAGATATATCCAATGACATATTCTTATCTTTTACATCTACAATAAATAGAAATATTTTTAATCATGTACATTTAATATATATTAAGTGGATGAAACTACCAAGGGGATTATGGACATTATAGTTAAATGGAAACTATGAATGTTACTCACAAACATATGTTTGCAGTATAATGTTGCTTAAACATGATGTTCTTGGACTTTATTCTTAATTGTAAATGTAAAAGCAGAAGCACATATTAAGTACATTGCAAATACTGTTCCCTATAAAGAACATTTTGAATTATATAGAAGTCCATGGTCCGTCTCTTGACTAGAATGGGTCTTTATTCCATAATAAGAGACATTATATTATCTAAAATTAACCATATACTAAGCAATTATGATTAATATTAGAAATAATCCACGAAATTGATACATACACACCCATTTTTCATGTTCAAATCTAAAAGAATTTGACAATTGCAGGTGGTAAAATAACCAAGCTAGAAAAAAATCAAATTTTTGTTTTCATAATCCCTGGATCCTCTTTGCTTTAAAATATTTGAAAATTTAACCAAATACTTACCAGCATAAAATGTCATATGGAAGTTATTAAATTGTTTTATTGTAACTTGTTTTATGATATTGGGATCAATGGTGGTAATAGTTGGAACGGATCCGTTGTATCTGGTAAATGTTTTAGATTTGAAGCGTTTGAAGGCCTCCACAAAATATTCATGATGAACATATTTATGCCAAAAGAAAGGTGGACTTCCAAAGCAAAGGAACGGTTTTTCTTGTGGAAAAGGCAACTTCTCTAAATATCCATGACGACGATTCAAGTAAAAGTAAAGTGTAGAGAAAATCACTACTAAGGCTATGATTATAATGAAAAACATCACTTGATTTCCACTTGTAACTAATGTTATAAAAATATTCTATGTATAGAAAATAAATTACGCATTTAAAGAATATTAGTTTAGTGACTCCAGGACGTTTTTCACTCTCCCTGAACGATGTCTGTATAACTAATAAAGAGTCTAGAGAAGCGTTTAGAGAAGGAGTGCCCACTTTTTTTGATAAGTTACATCTTGTTATTCAAAAAATGTTTTACCTGCCTGTAGTGCATTAGCATTAACATTAAGAATGATTGTAAACATCTAATATGTTCTTTTGGTATGTAAAAAAGAAAGAAAGATAAAATCAACCGGGTAACCATGAAAATTTGATGAATGGTTCAAAGGGAAACAGCTTCAGCAGTCATGGCCTTTTACTAAGCTGCATGCTAATATTTTCCTTTATATTTTTATATGAAAACATCTATATAATAGATTTTAATACAAAATGTATATACTGTAGATAAGAGAGGCAGAAAATAAACTCAAGTTAATATATCAAATAGTTATATATTTTTAGCTAATAAGTCGTAGACTAACAACACAGGTCAACCAATTTGAAATGTCAAAAATCATAAGGGTTATAAGTAGAATAAATGTTATTCAGATTTGCACACTGATTTCAAATCTGTAAAAAAATTTAGTGAGATTTTGAAAAATCGGACCCTACTTTTAAGCTTTTTTGGCCCATTTTCCAACTTCAACTCCAATTTAAGTCTAAAAGGACACTCATTTTGTGCACTAAAAAATAATGATTCGCCAGTATATTTAATTCAAATTCCGTTCCTAGACTTTGCTTTGACCTAAAGGGACTCCTTTTAAACATTATTTATTGTACTTTTTAGAACTCTACTTTTTTTCAGTTGTGTAAAAGAAAACAAAGTTGTGATTCCTGGACTTGATTTCGTGACTTTGAAAAGAATTGTGTGGAAGTGTTGTATCCTTGGATGCTGGCAAGACTATGACTGTATTCCTAAAAAACCCTTACATACTCTACCATAAAATATAAGACTTCAATATGTCCCTCCCCCCCCCCCCCCCCCCAGAAAAAAAATAAATAAATAAATCAAGTGCTTGAATCAAAGAAGAACAGGATCAAAAGTTGAGAAAAAACCAAATAGAACATACAAATTCAAGAATGTACAACTTACATTTGTAGTCTCCTATTGTCTATGCACAAAATCACTGGATATAGTCAAATCAGTTATAGAAGTAGTCAAGATTGTTGTATATCGAGGATCGAAGAAGCAGTCGATCATATATAAGACGTATAAATTCATCATGAACCTGTTGCACAGACTACTAGAATCCCCAGAATCTTGGTGCCAGCTTAGGTATCAAGGCTGTCTTCTTTCATCATGGAACATATATCTCTAAAAATGAAAGTTTAGCACACCTCGTGTATATTGGCCTCCATAAACATTATTATTATTTCATTTTTATACAATATTTCTTGATTTACTTATATTGACTGACTCACTATTGTAGTCACTATATCGACTTAATTGAAGTAGTTAATTTAAATGTGCATTTGCCTGTGTTATCAATTCAAATCAATATAAATTTTATTTATTTTTTTGTTTGATTATTAAAACTTAACATGTACTCAAACTCTCTTTCGGAATCAATGTTCAGTTTTTCTGATATAACTATGTATGTATATACGCAATTAAGATAATAATATGTTATCTTGTTTGTCTTATTTCATTTTTTGTTATATAGAAAAAATAAATCGAACACAAAATGTGTTGCTTTTGATTGTTTGAAGTTGCTATGATAATAACAATGATAATATTTACATAAACAAAAATAGATACTAGAGGAGATGATGATTAGAAAAAAATATTTTATTTATGTATTTCTTTAATCTGTAGTCCTATGTTATTATTCTTGAGCTTTCTCTCATAATAAGTAATACTGAAATTTATCTTTGTTGATTGAAAAAATACTATTAAGTTTAAAATGCTTTCACATAGTATACATATATATTGAGAAGAAAGAAGGTGAGTTTATTTATTATTGCTGACTGCCCTATCAGCCACACTTTAAATTGCACATTTTTCAGTCTGCTGTTCATACAAAGCATAGGGTCTAAATATCAGTCATTTGTATTACTCATATAATGGGGAGAGGGAGAATCTATGCATTATTTTAGGCATTTCAACTATGTGAAGGAGCCAAAACATAAACATTTAAAACAATATTTTCAGAAGGAACATTATAATTATATTTATATAAAAAAATTATCATATATTAGTAATAAAATCTACAAGTAATATTCAAGAGAATCTTTAGAGATCGATGAACGATACTTCTTCCTCAATAGTCCAATAAAAAAAGAGCAAGACTACCAAGCCATTTTCCTTTTCAAAACACAAAATTGTCTTTTTTCTGAGTTATTTACGAGTAACTACAAGTAACTATGTTACTATATTCATCAGAAGGCTTATGTTGGGTAAAATAGAAGCAATAAAGTGTCATTCTTAGTATAATATTTTTGGGAGAGATGTGAGGAGCTGACAAACATGGTGTCCCAGCCTCTAGGGTGGAGAATATTATATTCGAAGCCTTTTTTATGACATATCTGTAGGGGATATGGGTAGCTCATTCTGATCAGGGAATGCTCCATTGTGCTTTAATGGTATCCCTAAAATTGCAATTAAAACTGACATATAATGACTTGAGGCTGCAATATAACTTTTATAAAAATTATCCATGAATTGACAATTGATGAAAAGGTTATTTTGTATCTATTGTTCATCAGTTTGGGGTGATCAGATGACCAATGAAAGCACATTTTAGTCATACTCAAACTCTTAAAAAGATGATAATCACTATGTCCATTCTAATAAAAGCTTTTCTTACTAAATAACTTATTAAAAGGTAATTTTTATTAACCTTTTTTTATGATTTCATGATGTCATCCAACTAATCCAACATTTCTTGATATGTAATACAATTGCAATTACCAACAATATATGATTTTTAATAAATAAACTAGTTTTTTATTCATAATTTGTTATTTCTATAAATTCAATAATTGAACATAGTAAAAAATATTTATAATAATTTTTTGGGAATTTGTAAAATTTTCTTTTTACTAAAAAAAAATAATAGATATAAATAGATATATTAATTTAATTTCTAAAGGATGAACTACTCTCTTAAGAAAATAAAGAGAGATTTAATACATAGTACATATTTTCTTACATTGTAAGTTACTTTAAAAACAATTCAAAAATGTAATTTCTTAAATCATGTTTTATATAATTTTCGTTTCCTTGTAACAGAAAAATATAGTAATTAAAAAGCTTAAACTAGACATTTATAAATCCATGCAATTAAGACTTCCTAGAAGGTGAGTGTCTACAATTTGAGCAGGATGGGGGGGGGGGGGGGTATAAGGAGACATATAAAATATAAAGAATACATAGTTTATATTGGACAAGAAATAAAACAACTTGGTTTATCACGTGTTAAGGATAACAACCGTCATTTCTTGAGGAGACGTTAGACCACATTGAGATTCACGATGCACCAAAAAACACAAAATATATTTCGAAGTAAAATAAAAACTCCCCATTATGGCATAAAAAAGGTTGAGTATGGAAGAAAATGTCTCTGGACTCTGAAGAGCAATAAAAAAATGTCTATTTTTTCCTATAGTAATTTGAGGTATCTTCATTTGCATTGAAACATTTTCCTCGGATACATATCCGAGATTGAACAGAGACTTCAGTAGCTGTAGATACACCCAAAATTGATCTTTCAAACTCTGCTTGACTCAAAGAATTCCCTCCCCAGTTCTTAAATACCTTTGTATTTGAACCCTTGGGATAGCGAGGCTTCTCTTTTGAGATATTATTGACAGAGTTAAAAAAATTATTTTTAACACGTTGATGCGATAACTTTTCGTAGAATTTTAACTTGCTGGGATTGTAGTCGGACACGGATCCTAGTTCGTTATTCTCTGTGGGATATTGTCCTGAAAATAAGTCTTCTTGACTTGGAGCTGAGGACTCAGGTGGGCTAGTACTAATGAGAAGAGTTGAAGTAGGAGTAGTTGTTGATGTACTGCTACTTGCAGTAGAGGGCCCTATGCTCTCAGACTGTGAAGGGAATCTGAATGGAATGACAGTGGGTGCAAAAGGAAGGGACTGATATTCTAAAGGCCTAGCAGAGGGGGATTTATATCGATTTTGATATTTTCGTCGAACCCAATTTGGTCTAAATGCGACTTTTTTACTTGATGGCTCAAAGCCATAAATGGCTTTGGGCTGTGCGTTATTGTAAATGGATTTGAAGATAAGTGCTGGATCAGGTGTGGTTAGAGGAGCTTCTGTAGTAGTAGTTGTTGTTGTGGTGGTGATAATTGTTGTTGTTGTTGTCGTTATTACAGTGGTTGTGATTGTTGTGACTACCGTTGTTTCTAGAGGTACATAAGGAGTTGTAGTTTCTTTGAAGGCCTCTGTTGTAACAATTTCTGGTTGAGTGCTTATTTCAGGTTGAGTTGCTTCAGTTGTGGTGGTCACATCCTCTTTGACATTAATAGGTGTGGTATTGATTGTCGTCGTCTCAAAGGTACTAGCAAATGTGGTCGTTTGTTGCTCCTGGTCACGGATTCCTACCGTGCTTAAGGACTCTGTCGTTTCAAGAGGGATTGAAAATTCTTGGTCCAAATTTTCACTAATAGCATGAAGTCCCTCATCAACTTCTCTCCCTGGATAGTTTTTATTAAATCCAGAAAAACCAGCAGACTTAAAATCATCAAATGACTCAATGTGTGTTGTTGTTTCTACATTTTTAATTGAGTCAGTAGTGAGGGGTTCAAGGTTTATGCTTATTTCTGGACTGAATGTAGTTTCAGTCGGCACCCATTTCTCTGTTGTAGATGTTACTTCTTCAAGGGTTGTAGACACTTGATCAGGACTGAGGGTAGTTGTAACAACGTATTTAGCCGTAGTTGTGGTAGATGGCTCTTCAGTCGTTGTAATAGCGGGAGGTGTCGTCTCTGTGTTTAAATACTCAGATGTAGTGGTTTCCGGCAATGTGGTCGTAGGACCATAATGAGTAGTCTCAACTGTTTTTTGCTGTGTTGTGCTAGGCTCTGAAGTAGTCGTCGTTGTCTCAGTGGCTAAGAATTCAGTAGTTGATGCTACTTTTTCTTGCGTGGTAGCCGTTGACTTCGATCCTTCAAATCTAAAAGCAACAGGGATATTAAAGATCCCCCCATGCTTATCTATATCCTCCTTTGTAATTATGGTAGGCTCTACCAGTCTCTCATTTGAAGGTGCTTCAGTTCTCACAAGCTCAACATAAGAAGGAATAGGTGTCCAATCTGAATTGGATGCTTCGAAATGAAGTGTATTGTGATTTTGTTGACTGTGCTCATTAATTATGTTTTCTGTTACGAAGGAACTTTGAACATCGTGCCTCTCAGCGAGTTCATCCACCAAAGAAATAGGTTTTTTATAAGATGAGAGACGTTGAGAAATTGGGGTTTGAGTCGAAACTTCCTCAAAAACCACTACTTCAGGTTGTTTAACAGGTACATTAATGATTCTCAATTCTGATTCTCCATTCAAAGATCCCTCAGATCTTTCCTGTACCTCAGCAATCAAGGAATCATCATGAACATTCTTAAACACAACAACATTAGGCTCACTTTCTTTAAGAACCAATGATGGATAAGCATTGTCAGATCCCTCAACTTGATCCACACTCTCCAGATCTATATGATGGTTAACATTTAAATTTTGTTCGTTCTTTTGAAATAGTGTATCTGTGGGATAAGAGTCGTATTCAGGATCATCTTCCTCTTCAAAATTTTTATGAGTTTGAGATGAGACGTCATTCCATAAAGTTTGAACCTTCTGGGATTCCCCAAATTCAAGTTCGTCTCCATCTATGAGTCCGTTAGAATGGATTTCTTGGACAGCTGAAGGCAAAGTAGTATCAGGGATTAACTCCTCGGTTTTGATTTCATGGACATTTGAGGGATAGAGTGGAAGACGAGAGAAGTCAAATAAAGAAGCAGAGATTGTCGTGCCTTCTTTTTCGGTTGATGCTGCCTCTGTTGTGGATGGGATCTCAGAAACAAATATATCCCGTCTAGGTATGAGGGGAATCTCAGTAGTTGTGGTCTTTTGGCTTATTCTTGCTCTAGACTTTGGATGAACTTCGTATATTTCAGCTGCAATAGTAGGATTGAAAGGAGATGAAGTTGGTCGTCTTTTTTTGCTCCAAATGTTTCTGGGTCTAATGTAAGATGATGTCTTTCGAGAGGGTTGATCATTAAGGGAATCGTATAATTGATCAAAGAATGGACGATATCTCTTCTTATAGGAGTCTGGTTTTGCTGTGGTTAGAGGAGCACTTTGTGTGGTGGTTACTCTTTTGGATGTAGAAGTTGTGGTGGTAGAGGTCCGATGTTGATACTTGGACGCCCAGAATGTGGGTCGCTTTCGTGCTCTTAGTCTTTGACCATAGCCAGTATTTGTCCCTTCGCCGTTAGATTGTCTTTGATTATTTCCGTTATAGTTAAACTTACGAAATTTGAATCTATTGAATGCATTGTGTTTCTCATTCTGCTCTGAATTTTGTGTCGAGACGGTAGTTGTGGTGGATGTAGTTGTTGTTGTCGAGGAAGTTGTGGAGTGAATGAAATCTCTATGATCTCTATACAAAATCGGCTTTCTCACCTTCTTCTTCTTTTTCCGCTTCAGTACATCCAAATTAGGCCGGATAAAATGACTGAAAGGAGTTGGGTGATAGCTACTACCAGGGGTTGACTCTGTAATAGGCTCAGGTGTTGTGGTTGTAGATGTTGTAGTAGAAGTAGTAGTTGTGGTGGTAGTAGTGGTGGTGGTAGTAGTGGTTGTCGTTGTGGTAGTGGTTGTCGTAGTTGTTGTTGTAGTAGTAGTTGTTACAGTGGTAGTGGTAGTTGTTGTAGTTGTAGTGGTGGTGGTGGTGCTTGTAGTAGTTGTAGCTGTTGTAGTCGTAGTTGCAGGAGTTGTTGTAGTAACTGGAACTAAAGTTGCCTCTTCAAATAATGAGTCATGTCTTCTGATTTCTTGACCATGATTAACAACACTACTGCTACTGAACAGGCTCTCCTCAGTCTTTGAGGTAAATTGAGTTGTTGGTTGAGATGGCAAGGTGATTGTTAGGGTTGTGGTTTTAGCCTTTGCGTTGGCAAGGCGTTGAAATTTTGAAGCCTGTGAGGAAAAGTATTGACGGTTGAAATTGATGGGCTTTCGTACTATCTTGGTGAGGATTCTCTTTTTCTGTCTCGTTTTAGCTTCAAAGCTTTCAGCATTTTTAGCTTTATTCCTGTAGAATGTCTCCAGAGATGGCCTCTGTCTAGCTAATTTGATTTTATTAAAGAGAGAGGACTTGGTTGGAACAGTGGTAGTCGTGGTTGTTGTTGTAGTAGTTGTGGTTGTCGTGGTCGTCGTGGTCGTTGTTGTATGTACAATGGGTGACCTTGATACATACTGATGCCTTACATATTTATCATCCTTCACCAATGGATCATAGGGCAGTGGATGACCAGCAAATCCATGTGGAATATCAAATCCAAGAGGTGCAACAAATACCGAGGGCAACGAATCTATATCGCCATTATGATTGTCAATAAAAGGGACATTGATTTGATTCTGAACCTGGTCACTTTGCACAGAGAACGAGGAAGATCCGGGTCTCTTATCATTCTTAGTCGTCCAAACATTATTCGTCAAACTCAAAGTCTTTGAACCATCCACAACTACAGGGAATTCCTTTGAATGTGAGACTTTACTTGATGAACCTTGATTGGTAATGAATTCATTTTCCTGTGTTGCAGGCCTGACTTCATTATAAACACGAGTGTGTTGGAAGGATGGACTGAGTTGTTGCTGCTCAAATTCTTGGGCATGAACCTGAATATGAGTGCTATGATCCTCAACGTTTCTAATACTTTGAGGTTGTCTCTGATTTTCATCATTGTGGATATTAGGTTGATCCTGATTTCTTTGATCTTGGTTATTTTGACTATTTAGTTGTTGGTGATTTCTTTGTGCTTGGATCTTTTGGCGAAGATGCTCTGCAAAGGATCTTAGATCCTTAGGTGTATGGATTCCCTTGATATTAGTATAACTTTGAAGCTGCTGGCGTGTATTAATATTATTTTGTTCCTGAGGTTGAGTTTTTTGAAATTCATTTTGAACTCTTTGTGTTTGAGAGTTTCTGAAATTCTGACTATCAAAATTATAAGGATTTGTATTAAATGTATTAACAACTGATTGCCGTTGAGGTTGCACCTTCTGAGTTTGTGCATTTTGGGCATTCTGAGCCAATGGTTGTGTATTTACAATATGATGTTGTTGTGCATTTTGGAAATTCTGAGCCAATGTCTCTTCATTCACGATACGATGATTTTGTGCAATTTGGACATTCTGAGGCAATAGTTGTTCATTCACGATACGATTATTGTGAGCATTTTGGTTATTCTGAGCCAATGTTTGTTCATTCACGATACGATGATTTTGAGCATTTTGGATAATCTGAGCCAATGTTTGTTCATTCACGACACGATTATTGTGAGCATTTTGGATATTCTGAGCCAATTTTTGTTCATTCACGATACGATGATTTTGAGCATTTTGGATATTCTGAGCCAATGTTTGTTCATTCACGATACGATTATTGTGAGCATTTTGGATATTCTGAGCCAATGTTTGTTCATTCACAATACGATGATTGTGAACATTTTGGATATTCTGAGCCAATGTTTGTTCATTCACGATACGATGATTGTGAGCATTTTGGATATTCTGAGCCAATGTTTGTTCATTCACGACATGATGTTCTTGAGCATTTTTGTGAGTTTGAGATCCACTCCTATGCTCATCGATAACACTGTGTCCTTGATGATGAGTTCTTTGATTTTGTGGTGTATGGATTACCTTTTGTTCATGAACTAAATTCTCACCCTTATGAAATCTTTTATCTGCTTGACCATGTTGAATACCGTGGAAGTGTTTTTGTTCGTTGACTATGTTGTGTTCCTGGTGATGAATCCTTTGATTTTGAGGATGATGAATAATTTGTCGCTCATTAGTAACAACACGAACTTCAGGTTGCCTCTGTTCGTGGCTAAGGTGATAGCTTTGAATGTTCTTGTGTTCATTGAGTGGTCTGGGCTCGGAAGGAGTTATTTGTTGTTGATGTTGTTCATTCTCTTGAATAATTCTATGTTCTTGACTGTTGATTTGATTGTGAAATCGTTCATTGATGTGTCTTTGAGCTTGATTGTTATGGATCTGCTCGTTTTTTGACCTATGACCTTGATGAATATGACGAACTTTTCCACTGGTCTTGTAGTTTAGGGATTTAGGCTCCTTGTTATTGATAGTGAAGTGAACAACAGAATCTCCGTTCACAATTATGTCTTGATTATCTTGTATATTTCTCAAAAATGGATTATTTGGTTCCCCTCTGATTTCATCGTCTTCATCCCGTATAAAAACTTTCGTATCACCTCTATCCTGAACGCCTTTGATCTGAATGATTGGAGATGTTATGATCTGAGGTTGTTTGCGGGTAGGTGGATTTGGAGCAATTACTAAAGGAGGTGGAGGTTTCTTATGTACTCCTTTCAACAATGGATTCTCATTTGCAGTGACTCGCGTTCCCGTAGCTTTCCATTGATCTGGTGAAGGGGTTATAATCAAATCTGTCTGAGGATATTTAATAATAAAGTCCCGATTATTTGCATTTAATTCTTCAATTTCTTCCTCTACAATCAAGCTAGGCTTTTCCTATTTTAGCGTCAATATAAAACTTAATGTTAATCATAAAATATTTATAAAAAAAAATAATACCTTTGTGAGATCAGGTGCTCTTAGAGTTTTGATAATTGGAGGGGGAAGGAAGTTTGTTGCCGTTTCACCAGTAATAATGGAGGCAGTTTGAGGAGGAACAAAGGGTTTGTTTGGGGAGACTACTACCTTGAAGTTATTTGTTGGTTCTTCAAAATTACTTTCGGGACGAAGAGTTATGATTTCAGGTTCGGGCTCAATATGCTTATGACCACCCTGCCCTTGAAAATTCGTTTGGAAAGGACTGAAATTTGGGGCTCGTCCTCCAAATATTTTCCTATCTCGTCGATGACCTCCTCTTGATCCTCCTGAAGTATCGATTCTTTCAACTCGAGTTCGTCGGTCACCATTAGCAAAAAAAGAATTAGCAACAGATTGTATCGTATCTTGTGCTTGATTTAAAGGAACCCAGTCACCAAATTGAACAGGGATACCATAAAAGCGGCCTTCTCGGTTTTGGGAGACTTTGAGATTCCAACCCTCTTCATTTCCAGCAACAAGGAAAACCATTCCCAGGATATAGAGTAGCGTCTTCATTTTCGTCTATATAATCTTAGTATATATGTATATCTTTGTAAATCTTCTTTTTTTGAACAAGTGATAAAGAATTCCTAGATGTAGAAAATCATAATTAGTTCTTATTTTTTCAAATATATCCCCAGAAATTATAAAATGTTAGCTTATAAATAAATGTATGTAAAAGTCTCGATAAAACATAAAAATACAAAAAAAAAAGTCATAAGTATGTTTGAAAAAAAAAAAAACGAATTTGACAAAAAAAAAGAAAAAAAAAGGAATTAGTAGAAATTCCTCCACCAAAAGTGCTATAAAATTTCAAAATAATAATAGAAGAATCATCTTAGAAAAACAGTCGATTGTTTCAAGTAAAAAAAGAGTAAGTTTTGTCCGTTGTCTTGAGACGTCGAAGTTCCGTGATCGTCGTTTATTGAGTAGTAGTTTCAAGAGAAGTGGATTTCGTTACCTAAAAAGAAAAAAAAAAACAATATAAAAAATAGAATATTGCAATAAAATATATATCTATGTATATTATTTTATTTTACAAATAGTTGATTTGTATTCATGCTCGAATATGCATTAAAAAATGACGGAACAATGATTACTTGTATTATACTACATTCACGCAACCCATCAAGCAACCTTGAGGAGTAAAAAAGTTTTCTAATTTTTTTATAAGTATAAATAATTTTTTTTCCTTATGTGTGCGTATATATACGCCAAGGAAGGTCAAAAATCTTGACATTTTCTTTAACCTATGTATATATCATTTCGTAATCATTGAATATATATATATATATATATATATATATATATATATATATGAATGAAATAACTATATGTATACAGTTATGTGTTTTATTCTGAGGAAATACAATTCTTTCTTAGTGTATTACCGACATTTATTTTGTTTTATGACATTTTTTCCCCTCCAAATGAAGTATGGATGTGACGTGACCCTCTCTACAATTTAAATGTGAATCAACTTTCTTAGAAAGTACATGGAGTCCGTAGCAAATAAAGAAAATACTTTTAAGAGGCCTATTTAAATTATAGTATATTATATATTTTTTTGCAAATGACAATAAAATAAATAAATTCACCCTTTATGCTCCATCTTATCAGAGGGAAATAATTACTACTACAAACATCTTAAAATCACGTACTGAAGAGATACGTGACTGATTTTAAAAGCATGGATCGAGCGTTTAAACATATTCAATGTGCCTACAACTACAAGGAAATTGTAAAAAATATATATGCTATTTCATATGTTTACAGCAGATGTATCCTATAGAGTCATTGCTCCTCTTATGTATTTATTAAACTTCAAATTTACCTTTGTCTATATAGAATAGATACATAGTAAAGAAAGGTATAACAAAGCTCTTTTAACCCAAGTCTCCTTTACAACCCCCTTTAGCATCTCATTGTAACTTTCTTCTCTAAAATACTCTAAAATATATTTTAAAAGACTCAAATCCCATCTTCATTGCATATTTTTCCTAGCAAAGAGTGAAATAAATAGGATCTGAAATGAAGTGGTACTTGACCAAATGATGTATGTCATTATCTCCAACTGTTGGACCATTATCTTTTAAAGTATGTCGATTTACTCCTCTATTGGCTTAAATACATATTAAATGTTATCTTTAATATAAAAAAGTAAATAAATCAGTAGCTGACAAAAAAAATAAAAATAAAGGACGAGTCTTTATTTTACCGGGATATTATCCTGATAAAAAATCAAGCTACAAAAAATTTACGAGGTAACACAGGAACTAAATGAAATTTTAGAATTTAAGGCTTCAACGTTAACCATTTCCATAAAGGGTATTAAATATTTATTTAATTAAAGACAAAGGAGTAACTTAGAGGGTAAACATCATTTTAATAGAGTTCATCTTCTTCCTACCCAGGAATTAAAGTTAAACCCACTTGATTTTTTTTTTTTAAATACACACACCTGGATGTGTAATAATAATTAAAATGAAACATTGGTGCTTATTCATATGTATGTATATTCATAACTGCTCTTAGAAATTATTATTATTATTAATAATAATAACCATCCACCCGCCCTTTGGGCGCGACTACCAATTAAAATGCTTTATTTTTTATTTTTATAAAAGAGATCATTAGAATACCTACACGTTCGTCATATTTTCACTTTTTAATGAATGCCCTAGAATGAAATGAATCGTTGGTTCCGGACTCACTCTCCTTAATGAATGACTACTTATGACAAAGGATTGGTCGTTTAGGGGGATAAGGGGGAGGGGAAGGAGGGAGTTAAGTCCTATACTGAGATCTGATGACTCGGACTCGAGTCGAAATTAAGTCTAATATAACTTTGACGTCAGATTGGACTCGGACTAGCAGTTAAAAACTGTAGACTACATTTGTAATCGAGGTCAAAGATTTAAAACTTGACTCATACTCGTTAAAAATAATTCATAAGAAGCTTTATAGCTTTTCTGGCAAAATTAATGATAGTAACGAAAATTTCAGCTCCGAATTTGTTAACTACCAACAAGAACAACAACAACAACAGTTGATTGCAGTTTCTTTGTTTCACAATATGGTTAAAAATGTTAACTTTTCTTATAACAGACGTGATTAGTAACATTTTTATGGCTTTGAGAATTGTTTTTATAGTTCCCAATTCCAATACCATTATTATTTCAAAAATACTGGGGTTTTTTTCCAGCATTTTATTAAATTTATTTTTAATCAGTCTTCAAATAATGTTTTGTTATCTTTTCTTCAAAATATGATGTAGTTTCAAACAACAAGCTACCATTTCAGCATCTAAATTTATTCACAATTAATGTTAACCCTCGTATTATCCTCAAATATTACTAACACATTTTACCCTTGGGGTCAATTTGACCCCAGGTATATTTGCCTCCAGAAAATGATTTACAGAAAATTGTTTCCCCCCATTATGTATCAACTCAAAAGTATCAACTCTGCACCTGCAGGTGTGGGGATGTTACGCCACACACACAGACAGACAAGTTTTACACAGCTAAAACAGCTACGGGTCAAATTGATCCCAGAGGAACACCGATGCGTGGAATATGCGTTCAGCACATTCAAAAAATATTATCATGATAATTTTACGCTTAATCAGTTGTCCCCATCAAATTAGGAAAAGTCATGAAATATGGAGCAAAAAAAAAAAGAAGCCAACTATTGTTTTTTGAATGATAAACATTGATTGGGGTCAAATTGACCCCAAGGATAATAGGAGGGTTAAAAAATGACGTCAAGTATAATAATAGAAGATATTGAAATTTCATTCCCATGTGTCGGCAGCTAAAAACGACCTCCAATTTTTTAATTGATTTCGATTAATAGATATCAGTGAAATGTAACTTGCATTACTATGCCATTTTTAATTATTTCATTTTTGGACCACCTTCACTGCTTATGATACATTATGAACTATGCACATCCATGCTGCAGAAATGACTTTTGTCCTTTCTTAGAAGAAAAAAAAGAAAATAGTAGATGGAAAATGAAGAAATATGTACATATATGATATTGAAATGTCAATTTTTACTCTCTGCATTTTTGCGTAACATTATGGACTTGTATATACCATCAAGTACAGACCCGGATCTTCGTATCCATGCACCTATGTATGCACATATAAATATATCATGGAACATGCATACATTTAATGACTGACGAGTAAATTCTATACGTACATTGTATATGAGTATACAAATTGCATCCCTACTGTGAAGTTCTTTGTAAAAAATTATATACATACATATATATATATTTTTTACGATGAGTAACGTTTAAAGCCAGGGTTTTATTTTTTTTTATTTTTGGAAGAATATCTTTATTATATTCATATTTTTTTTAAAGAGATGGGAAAGGAATCCTCAACAACAAAAAAAAAAAACCTCTAATAATAATGATTTTCCCCCCTAATATGTACATACATTCATAAACCCATTTGCTTAGCCTTTGTGGAAAAAGGAGTTAAAGGCCGTTAAAGTAGGTATTTTTCATATATTTTTTTAGACGAAAACATTACACAAAAGAAAGAAGAAATTGTAATGATTTTATGGTCATAGTTGGGCGTAGAGATATGAATATGACCAATAATAGATAAATAAGACGAACATTAAGAATCACCGTAACGGCTATACATAGGTATATATGTTTATTCCGTATGTGAAGATATGCTGAGCGCTGTTAGTTTCTTCAAAGTTAATTTACAACCATGTAGTCTCTAGAGACTAATTCTCCTTGCATTTATATCCTCTTAGATGAGTTTGTTTGGAGTACATAAATAGAGAAATTAAATTGGCTATGAGTCCTAAACATCTCTTATAATCTAAATAACAAAATGGGCTCTCGAGGCCTTCACTCTTTAACTAAATTTCTTGCAATTTAAGTTATGCTACATTATGATATGTACATTTTTAAAGTTAGGTGTGTACACAAAATAGACGACCAGGTTTCAAAAAATTGCAATGAAAATCTATTTGAAATCTTTGTTTGACTAACACATTATTGCAATCCTTAATGCACTTCTCAATCTTTCCTCGAAAAAGATATAGAAAAAAGATCCGGAATGATAGGATAACTAGTCAATTTTTCTATTTCCCTCAACACTTGAATAATACATAACTTAACTATAATTAGTTTGAGCTCAAGAAATCAACATTTAAAACACATATGAGGGGGATGATTTTACATATATTTACAAATAAGTCTTTGATGTTTAGAAACTTCATCACTGATCTAGCATTAAAACCCATAATTCCCAAGTCTCATTTTATTGTTTTTACTTTAAGTTTAATAATTATATCAAAAAATCGGAACGAACATTTTAAATTTTTACATCTATCAGTATCACCCCATAACAAAAAATATTTAGAGTGATTCTTATATCTTGATCAAATCTCTGCAATCCACCAGTTGAGAAACACTGCTTTAGGGAACCTTGAGCTTGTCTTAGAACTTGTATCAACGTTCATGGTATATAAAAAAAAATATAAGCATTCAGTTTTGTATGGTTTACATTCATACATATATGGTAATAATTTACAGCTTGAAGCAATTCCATTTATTTTCAAATTAAGGAAAGATTAAAGTTCTTAGGATGTTGTATTTTTTTTAAAGCATTAATGGCTACCAATTACAGAAATAATAACAATAAATTGAGCTTGTCTTACACAATAATTCTCTGTTATTATTACTTATTATTAGAGCTATTCCTCAAAGTCACTTTCTCCTCCTTCAAATTCATTTTGATAACTTCCATAAATCAATTTTTTTTGGTAAAACTGTATATTAATAAAACATCATCTTATATCAAAGTCGAAGAGACTTGTCTCTCTCAAGTAAGACATTATAAAATATGCACTTGGTTGCAAAATATATATATAAATATATATTATTGATATGAGAAGTTTAAAAATCTACGGGAGTCGTCGACCACCCAAGGATCGTCGTGAAAGTTTCACGTCTTTAATAATAGTACTAAAATAAGAGGTTTTAAAATAACGGGGAAAAACGACAGGGTAAAATATAAGAGTTAATTATGTTCTTAAAAAGGCTTTAGATTGTTATTACTGAATAAGAAGAAGTAATGAAGACATCACTTATAGAGTGATTAGAAATGAGGAGCTAATGATGTTCGTTACTCTCTCTCTCTCTCTCTCTCTCTCTCTCTATATATATATATATATATATATATATATATATATTTACGAGAGTTTGAATGAGACCTCTCAAGGTTTCTTTTAAACGAGACAAGATTAGCATAAAGCATATTCTACTTTATTCTCCCTTGTGATAGTCCTTTGGAGTCGTTCCATTTATAGAACCTTTTCACTAACGTTGCAAATTGCAACTGAATGTAACACCATATTGGAAGCAGAGTTCTTGATGTAGCAATGAAACACAACTGACAGATTTACAAAAAAAAAAAATCTTTCAGAAAACTGCATCTAATGCACATAGTAATTTTCATTCTATCTCTTAAAATTTCCTCCTCCAAAAAGAGGTTCAAAATTTATTTATAAGTTGCCAACTCTTTCCAACTTATTGAGGTTATTCTATATGTCATACTAATAGCCAATTCAAGTTAGTCAATCTACATTCAAACCACCTCATAAGGAGATATGAAATAGATAAACGACAGTTACAAAAAAAAAAAAAAAAAAATAGGAGTTGGTAGTGCATATTTTATTCAACTAACTTTCAAACTAAGCAACAACAAAAAAGAAACAAATAGTTGCATAGGAGCAAGGTATTTTATCGTATGAAATTTGCTTGTGTATGCCTCCACCAAAATGGCCACATAATGACGCTATTTGAGAAGTTTACTGCTTCCTTTGGTTTTTTATAATCATGGCCTTTAACAAAAACTTTTACAATTAATTTTCTGATGACAAATAGATTTGAACACAATGACTCTATCCCATATCTATTCTCAAATGTTTTTGGGCAAATTAATTAACTAAATATTAAAATTATTCATATATATATATATATATGTCTACATATAGTTAGATACTTTGATATGAAATGATGTCATTACTGTCTTATTTAGTAGTAGTAATAATAATAGTTTGTACATAAAGTCTTGTTTTCACTGATGGAAATAACTATTAATTCGTATAGTTTCTACCTTTTCATTTTCAAGTAGATCGTGAGATATATGTGAAGTGTATATATATATATATATATATATATATATATATATATATATATGTATATGTGTGTCTACATATATAAAAGTTTCATTTATATATATGTATATATATATATATATATATATATATATTTCATCCAACCTTAGAGTTATTTAAGAATAAATAAATACGATGTTGAAAACATGAAGTTAAAAAGAAATTACATATTATGTGTACGAAGAGTAAGTGAGAGAGAATTCAATACAGGATATGAATGTATGTACGTACATATTACTTTTATTTTCTTCTCTATGTGCACGTCTTCTCTTCTTGTGTAATACCTACTTTTCTTAGTTTAGTAGTGGGGATATTAAAAATTTGAATCATTCAGCAAAATTATACCATAAAATAATAAACAAATCGGAACATTTGTCAATCAATGACCTACTCACAAAAACCTATTTTATATATCCATAAAAACGTTTGCAAAATTTTAATCACATTTTCTCTCTCTCTTTCTCTCTCTCTATATATATATGTACATCTACATATACGATTACGTGTAGTGACTTGCTCAATGACCATATTTATTTAATAGTATTTTCGTGTTTAAAATATTATGTAGTTAAAACATCAAGGTTAGTAGTGAAGAAAAGTTACTTCATAATTCAAATAATAATTGTATGCCACTGTAACTAAATTAAATTCTCTTTTATAAAAGCAATGGACTAAATCCTTATAATTGTATATTTTTGAATCCTCCCCCCCCCCTCTTACCTTCTCTGCAGGAGGGCAAAGAAGTTGCGTGAGTTTAATAATGGGAATATTTCTACGATTATTTTACATTTTGATACCTTTTTTTTTAATTAATTAATTAATATAAATATGTACATACATGTACTTAATATGAGCCTCATTGTGTAGACATTATGATACATTTTAATAAGTCTTTGACATTACACTGCCCTTGAACTTGTAATAAAGTAAGGCTCTTCTTTCCCCCCCCCCCTCGTCCTGTGAGAAAATTTCACATGACAATGAATATCAATTACAATGTCTAATTAACAGTCAACTATGACTACTATTGTTGTAGGCAGTACATTAAATATATTAATGCAATATTTTAATTTAGAATGGGGATTTGACGAGATAATATTTTATTTAATAAACGTTTTTATTTCGTTTTGAATGAATGAAGTTATATTTTTTTCCTGAAAGAAATCTCCTCTCAAGGATCAATCCCTGAGAGAACGACGTAATCGTGATGCAATCATCATTTATTATTCATAATTGCATTTATTTTGCAATATTTTTTAATTTTATTTTTTTTGCACATCAATCAACTTTCTTCATATTTTTATCGTTATTTCTGTATTTCCTTTTTCATATCTGACGCAGAGTTTGCGTAGGAATAGATGTATGTGTGTGAGTGGGGGGGGGGGACTTTTACTTTTTTTACATAAGATAAATTGATGTCGTCATAACATAAATAAATCAACCACAGCTCAAAATAAGTTCTTGTCCATTTAAAAGAAAGTTTATCATCAAATTTCTTTAAAAAAAAAAAAGAGAAAAGTGGACGACCTTAAAATAAAAAAAAGTGAGATGAAAGAAATATAACAAAAATAACTGCCCCTTACCGCGCCCTTATTTTTTTTTGTACGATTAAATTTTTATTATCAGTCAAAAAATTAAAGTATTTTTTTTTTCACAGGTATGGGGGGGGGTGATTTTGGGTTAACATCAAAAATGTATTTTTAATATATGTTTAAACGAATTACAACTCCAAAAAAAAAAATCAATTTCCTATCAAAAATAAATAAAACCACAACATGTTAAAAAACATGTGTATCTATTTACATAAATAAATTTGCATTGCTTTACTCTATCAAACAAGCAACTTTCACATTTAACCAAACAAGAAACAAAAATGATATACATACAAATATTATCATTTTTTTTCTCATTTATAACCAAAATGATAATTGAAGTAAGTACAAAAAAAAAAGTTAATTTAACATTCAAATGAATTTGTGTGTACATATTTATAAATATGTAGGTACTTTTGTAGTGAAAGTTTCACATAAGAATATAGTTAAAGAGGTCAGAATATTGAATATTACAAACACTGATGCGGTTGCTTTAATTATTTAATATAAATATTGATAAAATACTTTGGGACACTTTCACTCTTCTTTTTTTTTTACCCACTCCTCTCTAATATGACATATCCCTTGTACCTTAGAATAATAAAAGTTACCTAAGGCATTTAATCCTTGAGGCATTGTGATGGATGCTTAAAGATTATTCATATATAATCCTTATGATAGTTATCAAACAACTTTACTCCCTATTTAAATTGTCAAAATTGAAGAAATCTTGTATTTCTAAAAAATTGATTTATTTTAAGAAATAAGAACATTATTAATTCTTAAAGAAATAAAGAAATATTAATCTATTTTAGGTATAATTGTAGGTCAAAATTCCAATTTCCTATCATCAACTTAATTTTGTATAAAATACTTCAAAAAATTATTGTTTTAAGAAAAAACAAAATTCTACAATTAATCTTCATAGTGGTTAAATATTTTTCAATTCAAATATAAAATTCATTAATTTTCTTAATAAAAAAACTAGATTATTAAACAAAATTTCCCTTATAATTCAGAAAAATCATACAATTTTTTAATATTTCATCAAATATGTAAGAATATAGTTTAAAAAAGTTTTTAAGAAAAAACAGAATGTCTTGATTTGTATTTGGATTTGTAAAAAAGAATATTTGATTTCTTTTTTCAAGTTGGTAATTTTAATCTTGGGAAAAATAATTTAACTCCTTATTAATTTATTAAAATGGCTTGTAGTGTTATAAAAGAGTATAGTTTTTAATATTAACATATATTAGAATTCATGAAAAAATTTGTTAAATATTTTTATGGCGTCCGTAATTCTGAATGAGCATATTTATACTATGATCAACTATTTATTCTTTTATCATTGTATAAAAAGAACACTTACCCTAATGAAGTTGGCCCAAAATATAGGTCTTAGTGTCTTGGTGTAAAATTACAGTAGTATTTTCAAAAGTTGTTTTTTTTTCCAAATGTTGTGTATAAATCTCTCGGGATTGAGAATCGTTCTCACATATTGTGTAACGTAATATTTCTACATATAAATCTATACTACATACAAAAGGCACTTTCAATTCGTTCCTACTTGATCAAGAAGAGACCGGTAACTGAGAGAGGAAGGAAATTAAAGTTTCAGGCTTCTCCAAAACGAAAAAAAAAACGAAAAAAAACCAAGCATGGTAGGGAGACACACACACAAAAATCATACATATAAAATATTTTTTTTTATTTTATTTTTATCCTGATTCCAATTTCATGAGGTCAAATCTTTCTCTTCGCTTCTCAGTGGTATATACCATGAACCAGGAATAGCGAGAGTGTGGAATGCGTTCCTGAAGAAATCTTTCAAAGAAGAAGAAGAAAAAAATATATATGCAGCCCCTCTCCCCCCGTGGTCCTAAAAGCTATGAGCATACATATTTAGTGAATACTATTAATTTGAATAACTATTATCAAACCATTTACTACCAAAATGGTAAATTGTAATTTATCTGAAACTCAATTATATTTCTTGAAATTCCCTTCATAATTTTTTTGTGGCAGGAATTTGAGTTATGGAAGAGGGAGCCACTTTTACTTTCTTTTGTTGTTAAAAGTAGTGGTTTTTTTTTGGGGGGGGGGGGGATGAAAGGGAAACAGAGCAGCTGTTGCCTCTGCTTTGTTGCTGTACTTCAAGTTCACTTTCCGTTTACATACCTTAATCTATCTTTCTATGTATGCTCTTCTGTTAAAGACATATTTGTCCTTTTATTGGAATTAAACAAAAACCTCTTTAAGGCGGGACCAAAGTTATCATGGGAAGATATATATATGTATGTACTGAGAGCCAGGTGCAATGCATCCTGTTTTTCATTCATATCTTTTATTAAAAATGATACATATGTATACTATTAAAAGGAGGTCAGCTAGAATGCCTCTGGCTGGACAGTGTCTGGTCGTGATCTCTGCCATGAGCATGATTTATCTTCATAGTAGTATTTACTTCCATACACTTTATTTAGGAATAGTTTTATTGTTAGGAAGAATAAAGTACATAATTAGCTCACTACCAACAGATTTGAAGCCATTATAGCATAAAAGTATTATAGCCCTTCATTACCACCTCTTCAAAATTGTACTTGTTTATTAAAGTACATTTTGTATCACATACATTTTCTTTAAAACAATTTATTTTAATAGATTATGTATCTGATTGTGGGCATTTTGGACATTGATTTTAAACTTATTTACCTTATATATAACTTGAAAAACTTTTGTTTTTATCGATTGCTGCCGTTACCTTATTTGATTCGAGTATAATCTACAAATTTTAATTTTTAGTACTTAAGAAATAGTGAATATTTTATTGAATATCCTGTACAATCATTTCATTTTACAAAATACCCTCTAATTTTGAATTTCTGAGAATAAATTTTACTTCAACAAATGAAAAAGCAGAATTTAAGAAAAATAATTTCATGAATTATTACATTAACTTTTTTGCAAGGTAATGATAGGTTAGGAGATTAATTCAAAGAAGAGTCAAAAATACGAAACTAAAAGGAATTAGAGACAATTTTATGATTTGCTTGGTAAAATTTACCCAAGGGGACTAACAAAGGGTTAAAAGATCCAATGAATATCGATATTCAATAATGAATTGATCTGGGCTGACTATAAATTTGGAATGAATGAATCCAAATTAATGCAGATATTTTGTCCTTTTTTTCACTAATTGAGTCACTTACTGTTGTAAATTTGAAAAAGACATTATATGATATTCATAAAACTTCTCAAAAATAAAAATAAGCTCCTACGAAATTTTGTCTAAATTTCATGGCTATATATTTCTTAAATAATCGGTCAGATTCTAAGCAAAAGAGTCGAGAAGATTAAAAATTTATTTATTTTGTTGAAAGGTTTACTCCAAGGATAAATGATATCATGATTTCTTCTCCCTTTATGGACAAAATAAACTCAATTGAATCTTAAATGATTAATTTTTTTTTTTAAAGAGACTTATTTTATAAGAAATATTAATTAATTTATTGTTTTTTGAAAGAGAAAAAGGGATTTGTGTTTGACTCCTGAATTCACATTGCCTCCATAGACATTAATGATACTTTTTTAAGAGGTAATAAAGTAATTATAAATTAAAATTAGCAAACTATTGTTCATATAATTATTCATACACTGCTTATTGGTGATGAATTTTAAGTTTAAAAATCATAATTAGATTAAGTTTTAGAATGATTTTTTAAATCTTTCCCTCCGATCAATGATCTGAGGAAGTGGAATTACATTTTAAACCTTCTTTGCACAATCAACAATCAACAACAAAGACTTCCTTCAAATCATTTCCAGTCTTTGATCAAAAAAAGAAAAAAGGTAAATAAATAAAAAAAAAAATTAGCCAAAATCTTTTATTTCTCTTTTTATTTTTTAAATTTTTTCATTTCCTTCAATTTTCTATGCTTGAGAGAACATCTTCTTCACATGTACATATAAATAAATTAGTAGTTTAAAACATGTATACATACATGCATATTCAAAAATGCATTTTATATGACCTTCATTTGGCCAGGATATGCAATTGAATTCAAATTTATCTCATTTAATTTTTACTCCCGGATCTATTTTAAAAATTTAATTTATTTTTTGAATATATAAATCTTTGAAAATCTATGGATTAGTGTAAAAAAATAATATAAAACCTTTATATAATTCATTCAAATTAACAAAAATACGTACATTTATTCTGGATTTTTTCTCTAAGTACTTTTATTCTGACTCTTGAACTATTTTCTCTATATAAAATCTCCTTCTTCTTTGTTTTGTTTTTGAAATGCTTATAATAGAATTTAACCCTAAGGGCATCTTGTCATAATTTTAACCCAAATTATCTTTTGAGAAAAAAAAAAAGAATTTTATTACGTTTGAAGAGGCCCCATAAAAAACTCAATTGAAACTATTAGCAAATAATTATGCTGAGTAAAAGTTTTATGTAGTTAAAGACCGAATTTCTGATTTAATGACGTATTGAAATTCATTTTGGTTAAGAAAAAAAGTCAAACAAAAAAAAGTTGTAAGAAATAAATAATTTTATCGATAATAATAATCAGAGGGATGAACTCTGAAGGTCGAAGAAACTTCGTCTTTTAGCCTTTTTCTTCTTTTTTTTTACTATACGAGTCAGTACAATTTCATACATTCAGTTTTTAAGGTAAAGAAAAAGAAGAAAAAAAAGAAGAAAAAATGCAGAGAACTGGTAGATTTTTTTTAACATTTTTTATTGCCAAATGAAAGTTCATTTTCTTTAAGGGCATTCATAGGAAATGAAATGTCTGATTGGTATGTTTGTAAAGAAAATTAATGCTGAAATGTTCATTCGGCTTAGAAAAATATGATTGGATAATTATTTGAAGAAAAATAATCAAACAAAAATTTTAAAAAAACATGTCAAAATTCAATAGCTTTATATTAACAAATGCTTATGGCTACTTTATACATCCTTTTAGAAAAATTAAGTAATAACACATTGCTATCTTCATACATAAAAATAAAATGAAAATACGATTGTTTCTGTGTCTTGAGTTAAAGTCTCTCTTTTTGTTATTCATCCTTTAATGTATTACAAACAACATTTGTGTCAAATGATCAAGAGTTTACAACTTATAGTTATGTTAACTTCCACGGGGTAGTAAGGATCAAATGTATAGCCACAAGAACCTCATTCTTTTTTGTTTTCTGGCCTATTCGTAGTCAGTATAGAAAAAAAAATTTAAAAAATTATTTACCTATAGTATATCTCATTATCAAAATTAAAAACAGGTACAGTTATATTTTACATTTGCTCTGCTCGTACAAAAAAAAAAAAACTAACTCAGAGCTTGTGTTTTAAAACTGAATTGACTATATCATTGGTAGGTAATTATTATCGATGTGATTGGTTACAAAAAAACCAAATGGTTGAATGGCTAGCTCCCTTTGAAGGAGTCACAAAAAATCATGTAGCAAGCTATCTTTTCAAAACATACATAGGTACAAATATACTTCATTATCCAAATTGAAAAGGTACTATAAACGGGTTTCAAGCTGCTCGTCAACCAAAGTTGTCTCACAACTTACTCCTCGTATATTTTCATGTTATTACAATGGGAGTGGAGTAATTAGTGAAGTGCTTTGAAAACAACCTGCCTTTCTGGATGAGCTTTGCCCTCTTTATACACATGCATGTGGAACATCGATAATGAATGACTTCCGAGAGAAAGAAGAATTATCATGTTGTTATGCATACATATGTATGTGTGTCTATAATTGAAAGATTCGTGGTGGGTAATTTTCTCTTCATGCTCATCTTTTTTCTGAATGCAAGACTCTACCTACATATTCTCAAGCAAACAAACAATAACCAAAAAGGAATGCAACATATACATACATACATAATTTCAATTTTATTCCAATTAAGCATGTAATATCATTCATTTTCTTCCAAATACTATCTATTTTAAGACTCTCAAAAAGAGTGCTTGAATAGCCTTTTACCCATGTACCATGTGAATCCTTACGATCCATACATATACGTTCCCTTCAAATAGAGACATTTTCATTCCACATATGGTATGTAGTAAGACTAGCAAGCAGCATCAACCCTTGCTCATGCAACGCAGAGTATGTCATTAGGCCATAAATAATTTGCTCTTTTTCTTGTAATTATGTTACAATGTGCATTTCGAACATATATTGATATTTCTATTCAATCATGAATTATGCTATTTTTATGGGGCAGCTGTTGATTATACTTCTGATCCTATTCGTGTTTTGAAAAGATATTATATTAATATTTTAATTATATCTTTCGAAGTTGTGAGTACTCCTAAATATTCAAAAAAGTATATTCCAACATTATAGAAGAATGACGTAATTGACTATCAACCCACTGTTTTTTAGCCTTCTCTCTCTCTCTCTCTCTCCTTATGAAAATATCACTAAAATCACTACATAATAATATGTAGAAAAGCCAAATACAATGTCCTTACTATGTATAGTTGAGACTTGGGGAAGGGGTCTAATCGGGGAAAAGAGTCATTTGTTGTCAGATAATATCCGTTACTCACGATACGTATCTAGGAATACATTTAACCAATGATTGAAGAGGCCTTGTTTTTATCTCACTCTGACTCCAGGAAATCCCAATCTTTCTGACATACCTTGTCCTCTGAGCGTGAAATGTTTGAAACTCACCTGGATGTTTTGTAGCTCTGGATCGTGTTTTGGTTTCTTCCTGATTTTGATCGTTATAAGGACATTATGTGACTGCACTCCAATTATTGGAGCAGATATTTTCGTCTTTACATCACGTTAGATGGCGTGACATCATTTCATTTCTAACAAATTCCCAGACAAAAAGAGCACAACGAATAATAATTATATTAATTAATATAAAAAAAAAACACCAGCAACTGTATTCATTAAATCCATAAAATGTAATAGAAGCCCACAGAAACATTGCAGCTCTCTCACACTTAATTTGTCCCCTCAAGACTTGTGAATTACCTTCACACCAAAAAAAAAAAAAAAAACTGTGACAACTTCCCTGAATTTGAGCATTTATAACTTATTTTTCTAAGGGGTTAAAATTTTTTTGTTGAACAAATGCTACTACACATTAGAATTTGTCATACCCTTATATTCATGCAGACATAATAAGTATTTAAACGAGACTCAAAAGGCCTTAAGTGAGTTTCTTCATTCCTTGAACATACAAGGCATGCAAAAAAATAGCCTCTAGGACCCCTTTGCAAATTGTAATTTATGCTAATTGAATAGAAAAAAAAAAGAGGAAATTCAATGGTTTTTTTTTTTTTGGTTTGGTTTTTTGTATATATTTTACCCTTCATTGGATTTGGAATTCTGTACAGAGATTGTCCCCGAGGCAGGCTTTGACATTGAGAAAAAAAAAAAACTTTTTACATCCAGATGAAAAACTCGTATATTTTCTCTTTGAAGAGAAAGAAAAAGAAACTGGATTCCGTCCCTTACAAACATGGGTATGCATACATACATAGGTACATAGCAGTCGATGTCATTATATTCAAAAATAAGCCCAAAAAGTAGGTATATGAAAAAAAAAAACAAAAAAAAAAAAAAAAAAAACTTAGTAATTTGAGTAACTCATAATAAACATTTGTGAATTGTGTGGCTACGAAAGATGAAGAAAAAAATTCCTTTGGCCCAAGATGTGACACTACTTCGTTTCAACTCATTGATTGCATTCTTCGTATGACTTGTATGTACTTACTTAAATAAGTACGTACATATATAGGTATACATATATTTAAGTAATAATGGGGTAGGTAAAAGGTACATAAGAGAAATCACGAATCCTCTCGAGGGGGAAATGTCGTTTTGAAGGTCACTTCATCGGGTTTTTTTTTTCTATTTTTTTTCTTCCTCTCATATCATATGTACATACCTAAATAATTTGCTCTTCATGTAGCATACTTGGCAAATAACCCTATAATATGTATGTAGGCATCAAACTCTTTGCGTCAAGTATGAAAACAAAAGAAGTTTAAGCGGACGCATAATCCACTGCGTATCCCTCCAAAAAGTAGGTATGAGCATACCCAGTAGAAGTAGAAGTAGTAGTAGTCGTGGTGGTAACCATTTTAATTTAAAATAACAATAATAATAATAGTTTTCCGTCAGTTCCGGATTCTTCAGGTTTATTTCTTTTACCTTTGTACATATATATGTATGATTTCCCAATATTTAATATGAATAAAGTTGAATCATTTATGAAGGGTCGCTTATAAAATGCTATAGATACATAAGTAAATATATATATATTGATGTTAATTCTTTTTTTCTTTGCCCATCGGAGGAAATCCCCTACTCACATTTATGGTAAATAAGAACTCTTGAATTCCAACTTTTTCAAACACACTTTTTTTAATGTGTTAAATAAGGGTGTTTTGTTTTTTTGTTTTTTTCATACATGTGTATCTATATAAACAAACTGGTATAAATCCTATGAATAAATATTATATATTCTCACACCTTTTTCTATGGGTTTATCTAACATTTAAAAATAAATGTATCTCATCACTAAAGATAAATGTAAAAAAATGCATAAAAAAAACTCTCAGAGGATGAAAGTTTCGTGGTTATTTTTATCATTATTTTGTTTTCATTCTCATGCATTCTTCACCCCTCCCCACCTCAAAAGGTAAATAATAATAATAATACACATATGTACATAGGTGATTTTATTTATTGTATAATTTATCAAAGGTACTATGTTTGATAATAATAATTATATTAAAGCGACAACTAAAAGTCTAAATGTTGATTGAATTAATATAAAAGATATGATGAGTAACATTATACCTAGGTAAAGTTTTGACTGACAAGTCATTCAGGTGGGAATGGAATGTGGCTTTTTTGAGTGTAAATGATGGAATGCTATCACATTGTATGAAACATGACGGAATTAATTGAATTATTGTTATAATTACGGTGGTGGCTCCTTGCCTATTCAAAAGGATCACAGGTTTTATCAAAGTGATTATAACTATTATCAACATATTTCATTCAATATATTTCTAGTATAATTTGTTCCAAGATCGTTAGTGAAAAAGTATTATAATCGTTTTAACGATAATTTTCAAATCTGGAATTATTGGTAAGATAAGATACAAACACAGAGACGCAAGAAAAATAAATTGAAAAAAAAATTCATTATGAGATCGAAAAGAAACTGCTTCGTTTGTCCATGACTATATATTAATTGTGACTGCGTCACAATTAATACATGAAATTGAATAGATATAGATCAGGCTCATTAAAATAGTATCGATTTCTGAATTGTGCTTCCAGAAGATAAAAAAGCCCTAAGCAAATAGTTTTATAGGTTGTAACCCATTCGACTGAATTATGTATAACTATACATAAACAATGCTATAAATCAGTTGGTGATGTGAGCATGGCAACTACTCCGAGTTCTATTGTGCATATGGTGACCCTGCAATTCATGTATGGATCTACTGTTTATGTATATCAATTACAAATAATAGATACCACATCAAGTTCTCTGAAGGTCATTTTTTTGTTTTCATATTTTAAGTGTCTTTTTGTAATTTTTTGTCAGTTGTTTATTTTCTACTTCTCTGGCCTCTTAAAAGTGTTGAGACCGGGGATTAGTTTAAATTGAATCTCCTTTAGTTAAATAGAGAAGGATTCTCTACTATGAAATGAAGAATTGTCTTATTGTTGAAAAGAATTGGCTAACCACAAGTTAATTTACTTTTTCCTTTTTTCTGTAGGAGTTGAGATTGAGAGATGCATTAAAGATTGTTATACGTCTGAAAGTTTTCTCAGATGTCATGTCAACAATCACATAAGAGTTGAATATGAATTGGTTTAGTTAATTTTTGGTCTTAATACCTCCTTCAAATATATATCTATACTTATGAGAGTCTGTAAGTAAAATAATACAAATGAAAAAATGTGAGTAAGTTCAACCTTGACATCAGCTTCTACACACAATCTCGTATTATATTTTATACCTTTGTAGGTAGGTTGTTTTTTGTGCAAAAATAGAGAGAGAGAAAGTACCCAAAGATTCGGAAATAGAAGGTTTTCTGCACCCTCTTACCATGGTACAAAGTATACTGCTAAATCGTAGGTAAATATTGCATGCATGTTTGCTAACTACCTGTTCAGAGCAAGTTGCTTCCCTTCTCTTCTACTTCTAGGTTGATTATTAAGTATAAATATTCTGATACTACAAAAGAAGAAATATTGTCTTTTTACTTACATCTATAACAACTCTTTTTTTACTTAAAATGTTGAAAACACAAAAGTTTCATTTAGCACGGTAAAGATTTTACAGAAGAATTGAAACTATCATTCTTGCAGATTTTCATCCTAAAATAATACTTTATTCCTTATCTTTCATTTTCATAAACATCTATGGGCCGTGTTTTGTGGTATTAAGCGTATTTTATATGTACTCCTATATGATGTTTGAAATGTAAATGTTAAAAATGGCTGCCAATATGTAGAGGGCATAAGTTATATAAAATGTCACTGTATTTCCATGAATTTGTTGTTATGAGATGCCACTGGAAATAATTTAACAGACGGGTTCTCAAAGTACTTTGTGCAGAGCTGTTCTAAGACATTTTCTTGTCTATATAAGTCGCTTGTCAAATAATTGACATGCAATTAGAAATTTTAATACCGGTATATCTATATTTGTACAAATATAGCTCGAAACATGAAATAAGAGAAATACCAAAAAATAAGAAAAAAAATGTTTCACCTAGTGACCGTGACCTTTACGCTGGAAAATACCTCCATGACCTATTTATTCTTTATTTGAAAAGGTTAGAAAATTTTTTAACCAATGATGATTACGGCTCCAAGAAAACATAAAGTATTCGAATAAAGTTTCATTTCAATTTGATAATTATGAATCTATGCATATTTGAGAGACTATACAATTTTTTATTGTTTTGGAAGTAGTTTTAATTTCAATTTAAAAAAGTTAGAAAAATATATACAAAAAAGGATAACTTTTTATTTGATAAACCTTCTCAAACCGTCCAATGATGAGTTCATTCCAGTTCGTTCAATTTTCTATTAAATTTACTTAACTTATTAAAAAAAAACATCTACTTTGCAATTGTTGTAAGCAACATATAGAATATAATATTTGAATTCCTTTTGAGCATGATAAATGGGGCATAAAAAGGTCTAAAATAAGTTTGAAAGTCAACACTTGAATATAAATTGAAAAAAAATATAATATTTTCTACAATCCCAAAAATCTTTATTTGACAAAAAAAAATGAGAATATCACAATTTGGTTACTCCTTCAATAATGCTAAAAAAATAAACAAAAAGAAACAAAAACAAAATAGTTGTCATTTCTTTTTGCTCCATTCAAAGATTGAAAATCCTTTGTAGGCTCTTTCAAATAATCGTTTTTACGTACTAATTAATGCAATAAATTACAAATATATTTTCGCTCCAGGTTAGTAAATAAACAATTCAATATAAATCTTGTGAAAATAAAGAAATTCTTATTGTATATATCCATTAATAATTACACATTATGATTTATATTTTATGTTACAATTTAAAAATAGAGTTTTAAAAAGAGACTTAAGGTAAACTTTTATACAGAAAGAAGGAAAAGATAAATCGTTTACCTAACGATACAAACCTAGATACATAAATACATATATTAAACAGAGACGATTAGATTCATAATGGAATCAATAGTAATATAAAAAGAAATTGATAAAATATATATCATACGATCTGATACAGCATGGAAATAGTAATTCTATATGATCTACTTCTCAACAGGTGAAAAATGTACAATCTTTAAAAACATCAGAACATTCTACCTGTTGGCGTTTTGTACTTCTCTTTTGTATGTAAATTATAATAATTGGAGTGTATAAACAGACTTGGGTAGATATGGCAAATAAATAGGCAAATATTATTGGTCAACTATGGAAATGCGTTGAAATTATTGACACTCAACCTTGAGACGTTCATTTGTACAAAAAAAACATTGCAAACATATCATTATATATAGTGTAATTGACCCAGAGGATACTTTTCGTAATCAAAATATCAATTATATATGTATCCTTCAAATTAGTCCCTTGCATTATATTTACATTAGTGTGGTGTAACATTGTCAGTTTTCGAAATAATCCATTTCCAAATTGAAAGGATAAAGCTACAAACGCTCTGCCATTTAGTTTTTGAGAAATTTTAAGATATATTTTCAATTTTTCACGCTGTTTAAAAATGGTTTTTTTAAACCAAAATCCAAGAGGACATAAGTTTTTTTCAAAAGTTCTCCATTTTTACGATATCAAAAGAAACATTAGACACTTAAAGTATTTGTTGAAAAATTTGATCTATCCTCTCCTTCGATGTACATTTTTAATTCAAAAAAACAAGTTGGTTTTTTTTTATGAAAAAATTTAAGGATCTATAACAATATGTATATAAAACAACCCAATGCGTTATTCATTCTAAAATGTGACCAATTTAAATGAGAATTGAGGATTTAAAAGGTACTTACAAGTATGGAAGTATATTTGTAAATTACTTCCAGAACTATTTTAGCCAAATATAAATATATAAAATCTATTTTAATAAACGTGTAAATTATGTATAAGGAAATTAGTTGTAAAGCACAAAAAATAAACTTGATACAAAGAAATGAATTATAGATTCATAATAAGTCATTGTCAAACACTAATTTCGTGCTCTAAATTCATTTTTTGTTGTTTTGTAAATATGATTTATTTAAAAGAATAGTGTGATATTCTTTGTATATAGAAAGTATTTGAGCATTACGAGAATTTGAAATGTAATATTGGAAAATGTTTGTGCTTTAAGCACAAGCAGGTTAATTTATATTGAAAATAATTTGTGACTAAAATATCTAAAAAATACTAACCATCAATTGCAATTTGACCAAAAATTCCATTATTTCGAATAGATTACTAAAGATAATTTTCTTTGTAAGCCTTTTAGTAGAAATATATATCCCATTTGAGGCCCAAATCTCACTTAAAGAAAACAGCCAATCCCTTTCAAGAATTATTTGTTTATATATTAAATTTTCTACAAAACTACTTTTCTCTTTTTTTTTTCTTATCACTTTTTTGAACACTTTAATTCATATGTTCAATCATATAAAGTTTCTTAAGCCAAGGAATGAATCTATCTAGGTAAATATATGTGTTTATAAAGCTCAAAAAATAAAAAGGAAATCATTAATCTTCCAAAAGTTGTAAAAGTCTATTTTCTCCATCTCTCAAATTATGAATGTAACTCATCAACTCACGTTTTTTTCATTCTTTGGGGGCCTGAGAAAAAAGAAAACATTTAATTAAATTAAATCATTTGGAAATGTCAATTCAAAAGCTATTATTACGTTTTAAAAAATAGTCATATTGTTATAAAAATTTGTGAAATATCGCAACAATAAAAGAAAATAATATTATTTGGAAATTTTTGTAATAAAATTTATCCTACTAACTAAATTTCTACCTTTTATTGTGGGTATTTGTAAAGTATTTGAGAGTTTTTTTGTATGTTTGACCAAATTACAAAGCAAAAAAAGAGACTTACAAAAAAATATCGTGACTTAATTTTTTTTTTTTTTTCATTCGCTTAATTATTTGATAATTTTTTTAGTAAGATTATTGAAAATAGTAAATATATCACCTATTTGGGAAAATACTGCCGTTGGATTGACTTAACATTTTGTTTTACTTTGCATATTTATTTACCTACGAAAAAAATCAAAATAAAACATCTAATGATAAATTATTATTAAAAAAAAAGAAGATAAAATAACTTAAAACATTTGATCCACAAATTTTCCAGCTCAAATAAAAAGACCTCTTAGATGACATATTTCATACTATTACGACCCTAAAATCATGGCTTTAAACCACACAAACAAAACATAAAGTTCTTCACAGTCAATTTAGTGTAACCTCTATGTTAAATTGTGGTTCTTTCCCCTGTGGTCGTTTAACTTACTCCTTTTGACTCATGGGGCCAGATCCGTGATGTTTCTAAGATACACTCTCGTACAAAGAACGTTTTTACTTATGTTGTACTTACAGATGAAGATGTTTTTCTTCATTTACTGCTTCTGTTTATTAATTAGTTTTCTTCTTTTTTTAGACAAAGCGAACGTGGCCTACCAAGATAGCTTCTTCTTCCATCAGATCAGAGCCCCCTGGAGTGAGTTTAAATCTCTTTCCTTTTAGAATACACATTTTTCAAGTCACGATTTGGCATTCTAATTGCTCAATCATGGGCGAAATAAAGGCCCAAAATCTTTGAATTGAGATATGATGGAATAAAGACATCGGAACGAGAGACTTTGAAGCGGGATTTAATTAAACCATTCATTAAAAATCCATATAAAAGACCCCTAGTGAGCATTTGAAGTAAAATTATGTATTGACTTACAGAGTCAAATAATTAAAAGCAATGAAAAAAACACTTTAGATCTGGCTTTCATTAATGTATGTATGCTCTTTTAAACAAATTATGTGATGGATGACGTCATATTAGTAATCCCTAGATTCTAGATTATTAAAGATTTCATGACTTCTTTCATCAGGAATAGTTATTGATAATAGCACATCTACTAGTATCTTCATATATCTAAAAAGATTTTTTTTTTAAATAAATAATTTAAAACTTGACCCGAATTTCTAAAGAGATTTCATTTTCTCTATGATATTCTTTCATTTTTTTTAATGATAATGTATTATTATTTTATATGTATCTATACTTACCTATACGTGTGTACTTTAAGGCCTTAAACCATTTATATGTACATACGTACGTGGTAATTAGAGGTCTTCAAAAAAACTGATATTTATCAGTAGATATCTTATTATGTATAAAAATACACACATTTGTTTATCTTTTCCTCCCCCCTCCCCCCCCCCCCCCTATAGAAATGTATTTTTTTTCTTTCTCTAAAACATGCTTTGTACACAAATTACTACTTATTCACATTTTTTAAAAAGAATTAATGATAATTAATAATCATATTTATTTATACGCGTATATTTTCTATGTCTATAAAAAACAACTTTCTAAGAGTCAAAACATACAAAAGAATACATAGATTCTAAAGACGTTTGTTTATTATCATGGGTGTGACGCTGTCTTCAGAATCAAATCTCTATTCATACTTTGTGTTTACAAGACTTTATATTGAATCTGTCATTACCTTTTTTAATAAATGATTATATATATATATATATACAAACATTCCTTTCCGATGGAAGTTTAGTTACCCTTGAGGGTTTAATAGGATATTGAGTCTCTTTGAACCAACACCAAAGTATTTGAGTGATTAGTGTGTCTCATTGAGCAACTATAATGCATAAAGTGCTTCTTGTCTTTCTCTCTTAATTATATTCGGATTAAAACATACAATTTGTATATGTTGACACAAATATAGAGGGGGTAAAAATTGAGTCCATTTTCGTTGTATATATAAGATTATTTATCAAACCATTAGATTTCATAAAATTCATTTATATGTAAGTCCATAGGTTTAAAAGTCAAATTAAACTAACATCCTATGACAGATATCGATAGTTATCTTTCTAAAAAGAAAAAAAAAGTTATTATAATTAAGTCTAGAGCAACACATCATATTTCATGTAATTGTCAGTCTCATTACTTATTTGGGAGTTACCCATTACTACATTTACTCATCACAACAAGGAAATATTTATTTATTTTACACAAATATAAACATTGTTTCATATCAAAGAATATATTTATAAGTCTACTCCATTTGACAATGTATTAAACGTATTTATAGAAAAACAAAATTAGTCAAGCATGAGACAACAACCAAATGAATTTGGTAGACTCTTCTGAAGGTACAAAAAAACAGAATTTAATGACTTACCTAACCAAAATAGGAGTCCCTCTATTTAAATATATATGTTAAATATATAATTATTACCTAAAACAAAGATTTTGAGGAATGGAGACCAGGACAATACAAAGAATTTAAAATATCAAAACCAGAAGACAAAAATTACAATGAGGCTCCTTTGATCTTAACTACAAGACCAAGATCTTCGAAAATTGCTCTAAAGACCAGAATCACAGCATTGGTAGTAGCTACATCAATTTTTACAAGGTATATAATTCATGTATACTCAAAAGTAATTAAACATGACAGAACAACCAACAATTAAAATTGGGCAATATGAAAGATAAAAATCCTTTGTATTTCTTCTTCATATTTGCTCATTCATAAGATTTAAAATATATATATATATATATGAATCCATATCATGATGATGAAGCTGGTTTTTACTTTTCTTATTTAAATATTGATATTGAAGGGCAAAGACGATTATATCTAGCAAAGTAAGTAAATATATGCATGTACATACATACTTACTAAGATAGATAGAAATCCAGGCAGTATGTTTATCTATGTTTATAATATATATAGAAATATCTACATATTTTCTTGAAGGGTGTGTGTGAAAGTTGAGTAGTAAAAGATGAAATGTTTTGATAGGAGCCTTTTGACAGAATTGTAATAATATTTTGATTGTTAAAACTCTTGTTTCACTTGAGTAAAAGCATATTCATAAATAGATGGATGAATAAAGAAAGAAAGAAAGACAAAAAAAATGGTTCAACGGTTATCATGTGCAGGAATGAAGATCATTAGCTTTATTTGGGCATTGTATGTATATCTGAAGAATTAGAGTTTTTTGCAAGATCCTTTTGATAAAATGATGCTAACGGTTCTTTGTTAACGGTGATGATAATAATATAATTAATGATGATTTGGGTAGATTAATGTTCTATTCAAAAGGTTATTCTACCAATATATAAATCAACTATGTTTATATTTATTTTTCAGCTGTTGATATGACGATTAATATCACTTGTTAAATAGACATATTGTTTCTCTTAATCTTTCTTCCAAAAAAAAAAAAAGAGGAAAAAGTAGATAGTTAATCAATTCATTTAATATTTAGAATAGGAATGAGCTATTTCCAGTTCAACTAATCAACTTTCACAATGTTAATAATAAGGTACAAGGGTAGACAAATGGATGGTATAATTAATTTAATACGTACGTCATAGTAAATTTCTATGTTAGTGGGATAATGCCGTGATGATTAGTGGTGTTGGAATATTGCACTGTAGGTTCAAAATATTTATGGCTAAAAAGTGAACATATCCTTACTATTTAGGATTGTATTAATCCTTAATATGGGACTTAAAATGGATTTTGCTCTTCAAAATTGTAAAACATCCTCAACAACGTATTAATACTACTAATATTATTATATTGTTTACAAACTTCAGTTTACAAACAACCAAAGAATGATGTATTAGTCATTACATAAAGGATACATAAATTCCTTTAAAATTGTGTTTTTTAATTGTTTGTTATTGATTTATAAATATATTGTTTTTGAATGTTCCTTGCTTTTCATCTTTGAAAATAAATTATTGAGTTACGGATTTTACAAAACAAAACATTAGCACCTCTCAATTTCCAAGCAAATAAAATAAAATGATAATGCAGATATATCAATCCATAATTAAGTAATCTATCGTGAAATTCTATTCATTCTTCTTCTTCTAAAAAAACGATTTTTTCCCCTATACAGCAACCAACAATGAAATCAATTACTCAATTACATACAAAAAATAAATAAATAAATACTTAAATCACACATCACGACAAACTTTCTATTGAGTGGAATGCCATACAATGGTGGCTCATTAAGTAGAAGATCCATCTTGTTCTAAGAAGAAAAAAAAGTATACATTTCTTGAAACCATTGAACCTCCACAGAGTTAGACTCCTTAAGAAACAAACGTACCTCTCATTATGTAAATTCCTTCTAGTTTAATGAACCGAAACTAATGTTCAGTGGTTGAATCCCTTTTATATGTGTACGTATAGTTGAATATTTCTAAGGATCCAGGCTCAACTCAACTTTTCATTTAAAAAATAATAATAATAATACCGACTATGGATTAAATAACTGATGGGCTACATATGTTAGGAAAGAAATATTATCATTAAAAGCCTATAGATTTAATTTATTGATAATAGATGAACTTTTATTATCAAAATCCTGAAAATGTGTATATCTTATCGTCATGGATAAATCCCTCTCATATTTAACTGGGTAATTGTGTTGTCATTATTTTTAAACCATGTACAGATAATGTTCAACATTGGTTAGATGCTAAGTTGGATTTTAATTAACAAATATCAGAAAACTCGTTTAACGAACCAACTAATTTACATTTTCAATCCTTACTGGAGCAGTGTCTATCAGAGTTAGAACAAAGTATCTGCTTTGTGACTCTCAAGTAAATTTAAAGTCTTTCATCCCATGTTCGAGTCAGTCGATGTGTCTTATTTAAAATGATACAGTAGACAAAGGAATGTGTTTAAACTTTTTGAGTAACGTGAGCTTCTATTGTTACATTGAGCGTGAACGCTCACTCTGATAAGCCAGATGACAAGGAGTAAACTTGGAAAAATATCTTTATTTATCAAATATTTATTAAAAGTTTTTTTTTAACGTTCGAGCTACGTAAAAGATATTTTTGACTATTATGAGATTATTTTCATTGATGAAAGTTTTTTAAAGATCTCAAGTACTGTGAATATACAGATGGGACATGAGCTATTTAAAAATGGGTTTGCAAACTGTCAAATTATAAAAGTTAAATGTATTTCTTTCAAAAAATTATTCCTTTCCTGGGAAGTTTTTTTAAAGTCAAAGTCACTCATACCGTACATCTAAAGTACTTCAACATTTTCGTAAGTTGTATAAAAAGTCATTAAATCAACGGCTTGAGTTCACACCTATGATATCGATCCTTCTCTGTTTATTATTGATTAATAACGATTTGATATTAAAATAAGTAACAAAAACTTAAGTACTACAACTCAGCCCTAGAGGATTTTTCTCTCTCTTTATTAAGTGAGCTACTTCTAGATAATCAAGAAAAAAGTTAATTAGTGTAGTAATGTGTAAACTAAGCCCTGATAGCGAAGTTTTCTTTCACATTAACTAAAAACTTTCAGATTATGAAAAATGAATGATTGCATTGATATACATAGGAACCTGACTGACATCTACTCTCCCATGACTAAAAATAACCTTTTTTTGTCATAATTACATCATAATCCACCGTCACCTTTGAATGATGATGACCTTTATAGAACATACATTTTTGTTGATTAATTGTTCTACCTATGTATGTAAAAAAAAAATAAAAAAAATCAACTTTAGCAGTTCCTTCCGGTTTTTAAGTTTCATTTTTTTGTTGTTGAAGGAACGAGTTATGTAGAGATTGAATCTTGTATGCATGGAGTTACGTTTCGATGTAATATGTAATAGGTATTCAATAATTATAACTTTACCTGCATAGAAGAAAAAAGGTCCTATAGGTATTGATTAAAATTATTAAGCATTTCATGTTTTCCGGATTTTTGATCAGATTTCTTTTTAATTTCTTTTTCTCATTTGGTTTTTCTATTATACCCATATATATATTTATTTAATTCGTCAAGGTTTATCGATTAAAGGTGAAAAAATGATTATTTCTTCTTCTTTATAGAATTAAAATTTAATCATTCGAATACTAATGGATAAATATACATACCTACATACATATAACATAAAATACAAAAAAAATGTTTTATTTTTCTCCCATTGATTTGTTCTGTAGCTAAATAATATGTAGTTTAAAGTTGTTGTAGAGATATAAAATAAAAATTTGGTAGAATGTGGTTAGATATTCCTTTTGAAAATAGATTTTTGTAAAACTATTGTTAGAGTATAGACAGATCAAGTATGAGATTTTGATACGAAAAAATTTATTTTGTTGTTTGTTTCTTTGGTGTTTAATATAAAAGATATTTTGTTGTTTGTTTTTTTAAAAAAAAAAAAAAATAATTGCAATCTCGATTTTCCAAGCATATGAAGTATTATTGTGTCGACATAGAAATTATCCACTCTCCACTTGAGTTGTTAATTTTACTACTATATAAGTACACGTATTGTGATTTGATTTTTAAATATAAAAAATATTTTTGATTTTTTTTCCTTTTCTAATTTATCGACTCGACTCAATCGATTCAAGTCGAGGCAACTTTAATCTGAATGAACTTCTCTAAAAAAAAAGAAATTCAAAATCTGAGCTGTTGAAGTCTTGTAAAATATAGATCAAAAACCAGATAACTTCAGTACAGATGTGTTTGGCTTGTAAAAATTGTTTACAAAAAGTATTATTTACATAAACTGGATTTATTCCTCCGTGTGTATATAGGCCTATATATCAAGGTCCTATGCACTTATTATTAAGGTTAATAGTATACCTACATACATTCCCAGGTAAGTAAAAATATAATATATTTTTTTGCATTTCAGTATAATTAATACATTATTTCTTATTACACTTTTTTTTTTCATGAGAAATTGAAGAAAAAAAACTAACAAGGTCTATTTTATTTTTTTTAATAGCCACATCCTATTTGGCTTTTCCTATTAAGTTGATATGGCCTTTATTTAATGGTTTTTTGTAATGTATATATATATATATATGTGTAAATGCCCAATCAAATTTTTTTGGTATAGTTGGCCAAAGGGTATTTTTGACCTGCATTTTTTCCATGATTATGTTACTACACTAGAACCTCTGTGTCCTGAAATAAAACGTTTGTAATTAATAGAAAGTTATGATGATAATAAATTAACATATACATAAAAACAATTTTGGAATATGAAAATGAGTGTTTTGTTCAAGATCATCCCGCCTGAGATCAAACTTTTGGAAATCAAGGCCCCAAAATGATTTTTAGTTAAATGATCTTGACTAAAATACTTTTTTATTGGTTTTTTGTTTCATAGATATAGGAATTTTTTTTAATCAAGTTACTTCGATCCTTGTCTCAGTGTCAATTGCAAGACAAATATTTTAAGAAGTCAAGACTTTCAAAAACTAGTCTCGGGGCCAAGACCGATATTGAGATCTACATCACCAATAAATACACAAAACCAATTGGAATATATCTAAATATATATATTTATTTACTTACTTAATCAGAAAGTTTTCTGTACTTGAATACTTTTAATATCCTGTCTTTATGTCAATATTGACTTCCATAAAACTCAATAAAATCAACTTTATGAAAACTGTTATTACAGAAATTGTGTATATGTATATATAAAGAAACAATATCTAAAAAAAATATTTGCCAATGCTGCCCACTGCTTTAAGTCAATCAATAATGACGTAAGTTTTCATGGAAAAATGACCGGGTAAATGATATTTCTATTTATTCATTCTGGCTCACTATTTTGAATCTTGACTTATTATTCCTAATTAGAATAATATCTATTTTTTCAATTCTGCCTTTTTTGTTTTTTAGTCTTTTTTAATCAGTTATTGTGTTTTTTCATCTGGTTCTTGTACGATTAATTTCGTAGCAGGGTTATGAAAATTAGTAATTTTTTTATGTCTTGGGTTTGTATCGATCTCAACTCCTTCAATGTATTGGTTTTGGTCATAAATAAAGTACACGAGTTGAGTGAGCTGACCAAGAACAAATCAAAATTGTTTGGAGCTGCTGGTCAATAAAATGTAATGATTGTGACTAAGGTAAAGAGATAAAAACTACATTTCAACACTTACCACAAGATCTCAAATTTAGAAAATAATGTATACTAACAATTTGACGTGAAATTTCAGACCAAATGTACACACCTATTTGTGCCCAGAGCACTTCAAAGAAACAGACTTTCTTAATAATGGTGTATTTTTCAATCATTTTCTAACAAGGGACTATTCAATCAGTTTTCTTATGCATTCCAGAAAAGCTATGTCTATTTAGTCCAAAAAGTCGTAGACTTTTGTTTCGTCATGAAGTGTAATCCCATCTCAATATTCCCTATGGTGATGCAGTTATTGAAGTAATTAATATGTTAATTATTAATTTGGCTCTTTATGAGAAAATAATTGAAGACTCTTTTAATTAAAGGAAGCCAAATTGAGGACAACATCTGTAATCGTTTGAGCCGTTCAAAGAAATCGAATATAGAAACCGAAACGTGTTCCAGAAGATCTACAAAAAAATATGGAGGAGGAGTTGCCATGACACATTTTGAGGGCATTGCACTTCAGACAGTTAAGGAGTTGATCTAAATCGGGGGAAATCACATTATAAGGGATTTTGCTTTAACATCGTACTTCTACTCACCTCGTGCATAGGAACCTTGTCGTAGAACATTCTTTTTGCCATCGCCATATACTATTATAACATAGGGGAAATGTTGTGTATAAAAACGCAGCTCTTATTTATTGACGGAATTCATTAAAAAGAAACTATTGAATAAGACAAAAATTCGGGCTGTGGTTCGATTCGTTGATTATGTTGGACAATGTGTTATGGGGTACCGATGGGATACAGATAATGAAAGCCTAAACATAATGCTTGTTGGTTACTACTCCTTCATCTCATATTTTTATACAAAGATATGCAGTCAGATGTAATAGTTGGGGAATCATAGGTGAATGCAATATACATACGTATGTGCATATGAACTTTAGTATTACGGTCCGATCTGTAGCAGGAGTCGACATTTCAGCACTGTTCTCCCTTGAAGTTAATATTTTAACGAAGACTATTCATGAGAAATTGATGATTTTTTTTCATCCACAGGAAGATTGTGAGAGTATTAGAATGGCATTAGCTGATGTGTCTCATTGCTTCAAAAATCTTCGTGGTGCTTTGGAAAACTTCAAAAATTGAATCGGCATGAGAGAGAAGCAATTCGATTGAGTTTAATTGTGAAACCACATGAACTTCAAACTGTCTTCGTTTGGGAAATAAATTAACTGTGAAGGGGATCAATTCCATCGTAACAAAATGAAAGCTGTATTAGTATTACGCTGAAGGAAACGGGTACTCTCACTACTGCTGATTTTATTACCTTTCATGACAAACTTTTTGATATTCCCAAGAGCCGTTCAATGAAGGTTCCGGGATACAAAGGTACTAATGAAGGAAAAACCTTCATTTTGCCAAAAAGAATTTTTAAGGAATTTGAAAATATGTATGAAAATCTCTTTGATCCGAATGGGATTTAAGTGACACTTTCAATGAGAAGAACAGGTCCTCTATGCGATATCAAATTTGATTGTAATTTGATCTCACAACTGGATTCAATTGAGCTTTTATACATCGTACCACATAATTTGTGCCAGGATCATTGGGAAATTGTATTCAATAGTGTGGAACTATGCAATGGGTGGAATATTAATACTACGTGTAGACAATACAAAAGTGCATTGCCATTTCTTAATTAATGTGAGCAAAAATATTGTGTTATTACCGATGAAACTCCTTTTTTAAACGTATCGTACAATGCATCCAAAATGAATTATGAATTATTGAAGAAACTGATCTAGCGGAAGAACAATGAGATGAAAACAACAATACTGATCTGAATCACTAGAGAACATGTGCCTTTTCTTTTAGAAATAGAGTGCCTATGAAGTGTATTGGTCTATGGCACATACATTTTTTTTAGTCCGAAGGTATATGAGACAATGCAAGAGAGGATGTGAAAGATTTTGAAGTGGTGGGAGAATGTAATTTATTTACTGTTTTCTTTGAAAAAAGTTAAATAATAACTCTTTATACTTATTGATATTTTATTTAAGAGTGATAACATTAAAGAGCTTGAAAATTATTCTTGCTTCTATCAGTCCTTGTTAAAATTATATCCAACTAAAGTAAGCAGAATGAGGTGTTCATTTCATCAAAACTTTTCTCAAAGAAATAAAAATGATCCCAAATCAGTTTGTATTTTGTTTGTATTTCTCATAAACTGTTGGACAATAATTAATATAATAATAAGTTCCTTGATTAACAAGATATAATTTGAGTTGAGTGTTTCAATATACAAAATACTAATAAGGGGAAATTGAGTCAAAAAAGTCTAGAGTAAATAAATACAGGGTAGATGTTTATATTAGCGATTATTATTAAAAAATGATTAATTATGTATCACCCAACGATTTGATAGTTTGAATCATGCCCTATACTTCAACTTAAGATCTTATCAGTCCTTTAATTATAATGATTATTACTTTTATCAAAAAACAGTGAAAGGCCACACACACAAACATTTTTCCCTAAATAAATTTCTATTTAATGTAATTATAGAGGTTGTGAGTGTATATTATAAGGAAATTATTTTGTAAAATTAATATTATTTTATCGATAATTAAGTTAATTTGAACGATCATAAAAATTTAACAGATCATTATCAGTTTTTTGTTTTTTCTTTACTATCTTTATATTGAGAGTGTAGAGCACTAAGGTATTTACTATAGCTTTTTTCATTTGTGTGACAGTTTCTAAATGATCTTACATATTTAGAACAAGGTAATAAGAAAAACTCATAACAGGGATTTTTAAAGAATTTCATGTATTTTAAGAACCTTATTATTGAGCATTTTAAGATCTTATTTTTGTTCCTTCCTATGAGTATATTCATAAGATAATATTTGGGATATTAGAAAACTATTTCCTAATATAATAACACAAGTAACAAATTTTACACTAAGTCTGTACAAAAAGAATGAGATCCTTCTAGCATTCATTTTCTAAGTCAATAGTTGGAAACGGATTGTGGCCTAATGGAACGTTTATTTTCGAGATAATATTTTTTTATATAAGTATCATTTAACAATCATTTGTTTGTTAGCATTATACCAATACAAAATAATTCCCTCAGATCCTTGATGTCAATTGAAGGAACAATAATTTGATTTAGGAATGATATTTAGTAAAATTCTTAAAATACATGCAATTATTTTGAAATCCTTGAAACAAATTTTCCTAGAAACTCCATGGTTTACCTATTAAACCTTGTAATAATATAACAATTTTTCAAATTCTTTTTAATGCATTATCATTTATTTCTAATGAGTTATTGTGAATTTGAACAATAACATTTTTTTTTTCATTTTTATTTTAAATAAATTGTAATCAAATTAAGATTTCTTCCAAACTATGCTCCCTGAAACAATTTACTCTTTTCTTCTTTTTTTTTTTTTTTTTCTTGAAAAAATGAAAGATTTTATTTATTTACTAGCAAAACCCTTTTTTTCTCAATACCAGTTCATTTTAACAACAAATTTAAATATTTAAAATTAAATAAACATTAAAATTGGTAGAAAATAAATATGTTTTTAAATCAATTGATGATTTTTCTTGATACCACCTTGTTCTAAGTTTGTAAGATAATTTAGAATCTGTCATACAAATGTTTTTAAGTATTTTTAGGTATATATTTCTAACAACTTTTATCATACAAAAACATCTTTAAACCCATAGAAATCATTAAAAGGATACGAGACAATTTGTAATCAAATGACTGCACACGATAAAAAAAAATAATAATTTGCCGATTCATAATTATCACGTAAAATCGTTCCACTTTACTGAATCAGGTATGGTCCCAAAATACTTTTTTAAAAACAAAAAATATTATGCTGACTTTTTCAATTTTTTTTTTCATGAAGACCATCTGTTGACAATTTTTTTTATTCAATTATACTATTTCAAGAAGCATAAGCATTCGAGATAATAATTCAAGCACTTCTTGTGAACCCTCAGCAACTGTAAATATCTACTTATATCTATTTTTTAATAAAATGATTTGACACTATAAATACTAATATACATAATAATAAAATATTACAATCAATTATGTGAATGTTCTTAGTATATTTCTATTTAGGTTGTTACGTTTTATATCTGTTAATAGACATCAATAAATTTCAGATATATTCTTATGTGTCTTCGACCTTCATTTATGATTTACTTATTTAGATAATGTCTGCCTTGCATGTCAAAAGTTGTTATTGTAAATACATATTAGTTAATGGATTTGATTGCATTAAAACTTTCATGCTGTATACTAAGAGTGTAATAAACCCAAATCGATTTGACATTATAAACTTGTGTATTTATTACCATAATAGATATACTTGGTATTTTTAGTTGAACTACATATAACTTAGTTTTTTCTTTTTTAACTAAACATTCAATGTCCTTAATAAAATAGGCTTACATAATTTGACTCTGCTCAAAATATTTGACACCGTATTCATCAACAGCATTTGAAGCACAAATTACATGTCTATAGACAATTCAAACTATTAAAAAAAATTTAAACCTTATAAGTTTGTGAATAATTTTGTTATTATTAATCTCCTGATTTTTTCCTCAACAAATTTACATATATGTATATATCTGGAAAACTAAATTAGACACATATACTATTTCATCTGGATTCCATCTGTCCGGGTTTTACTAACTAAGAATCTTTACTCATTGCACTGAGACAATCCTTGTGTTTCAAACAGTTTAGTACCTCTGGAACAGGTGAGTCAAGGAGCCGTTGTCACACTTTTGAAAAACAATAACAATGAAAATTTGTATAATTATACTGTCATCAGTATGACCCTACTACGAAAGAAATGATTCCGGTACCCCTGAGTAAAACCTACGACCCAAAAAAGTTTAGGGCCTTGTTGTATATCTGAGGGAGGAAATTTTCAAATTATTTTCATTCAAACTACAGTTAGGAGATTCAAAGACAATTGTTAAATCATAAGAAAGTGTTCGAAACATATTTGAAAGAAGATATAACTTCTGTGAAATATAATATATATACATATCAGTTTGGTTATAGGGTCAACTTAGTTATGGTATCAGCCTATTTGTAGAAAAAGGAAAGTTGAGGTCAAGCATTTATCTCATTCTTTTGTAGACCTTTTTTTTGTGCATAAAGCATAAATTGTTTTTTCTAATACAAAAGAAGTTCATAAGAACCATGTTCTTTTGTTTTCATAGAGGGTTAATTTTAGGGAAATAAATTGATTTGATTACAATTTTTGAAGTAAAAGTTATTATATATAATGTGTAGTTCTTGCTTAGTTACTCTTGACTCCTCATATTCAAACTTTCAAACCCATGGTGAATGAATATATTGATAGAAACAAACATAATATGTATGTATGTTTGAATTTGAATTAAATGTCTTTTTTTCTACATTGCATGCAGCAGTTATTTCACAAATTATATTTCAAATTATAATAACCTAATGAGACTTAAAATGCAAATTAAAACAACTAGACAAAGAAGTAAGAAATGAGTCTACCATGATTCAATCCTTGTCTGCTTGCGTTGACTACTACATGATTCATTTACTTAATGGTGTTGATTTATATGTTTTCAAATATCCAAGAACAAAAATATTCCATTATAATTAATCCTTTTTTGGTGATTTGAGGTCATTTATTACGTTATTTTCTTTTTTCTAAGAGGTGATAAATCATAATAGAAAAAGTATGCATTTATAACCTGTTTTTTTGTTTTGTTTTTTTAATTTTCAAATGGAGGGTCATTGCAGTTTAAATTAGATCTTTAGAAAAAAATAAAAAATCATTGTAAAATCCCACGTGATAAGGATTTTATAGCTATAAGTATACAGATAAAGGCTAATTTAAAAATTTCAACCTGTAAATGACTTGAGGTAATATTATACTTTTCATCATTTTTTAAACTAAGTTTCAATATACATAGTTTATAGTTGAGGAAGAAACATAAAAGGAATTATAAACAAAGAAATAGAGATAAATTGATTTTTATATTTCCGTCTTTTTTTAATTTGATACAAAACAACAACAGAATAAATATTCAAATTCAATATTCAGCTGAATTAGATCTAGTTTCAAAAAACGTCACACTAAATAGAATATATAAATGTCTACACTTTATATTGAATTGTGTATTTTTAAATTTTATGCTCTGCCTAATGTGACAATGAATCAATATCTTAGCTCATGTTTTTTAGTATCTATTCTTAATTCATAAACTTAGTCATTATAGCTCAAAATATGTAAGTTAATTGAAAAATGTTTCTAATACAAATTAAAGAGCATTAGTTGAAAAATAAGAATTTGTAAGGCAATTAATTTTGAAGAAGGTTTTTGACTTGTACATTTTAATCATTTAAAAGTATATATATCATAATTTGGTGTATTTTTATATATATATAAAAATTTTTGTTTACCAAAAAAAAATGTATACGTACATGTGACATATTTTTGCATATTGTATATTTACATATTTCTGTATCATGATGACGTCATCTTTCAAAATAAAAAGTACTTACACAGCATTTATACATACTTAAAGGGAATATGGAAAATTATGAAATAATTTTTATGTATATATATATATATATATATATATATATATATATATATATGTAGGCATATAATTTATGACTTGAATCAAATAACAATGCATGCATATAAAAGGAAGGCAATTGTAATCATAATGAAATCAAATGTGCAAACTCATTCTTCTGCCTTTTTGTATTTAATAAAAGAACAAAATAATATAAAGTAACGAATTAGCCACTTCAAAAAATGATGTAATACATTGGAGTGAAACATATTCATTTCTGCCCTCAAATAAACATCTATAATTGTTTATTATTGTTAAAAGATGGCATCTTGTTCATTATGAACCTCATTTGACTTACATGCAGTATTCTTTGGAGTTTAATTTTTACTATATATAGTTATTCAAAAAATCTTTTCTGAAAAATTTTCAATACGAAACAACCAAAGCGAGTTATAGATTGTGTGTCTTTAAAATTTGAAGCATGGACAGATTTAAAATCGAAAATAAGACAAAAAAATTATTTAAAAAAATAAAATTTAGCTCATTACAACTATGTCAATTCTATGTTATATTTAATTAATGAAGGAATATAAAAAAACTTTAAACCCAAAAAAATGACTTTACAGAGCAATAATTTTTTTTAACTCTACATAAACAACCAAGAAAATTAATTTAGTAAATACTGTTGGAAAAAATTACTGAAAAAGTGCATGTCAAATGCCAAAATCAATTTTTTAAAAAAGCGATTTAAATGCTAACTTATAACTTTTAAGGGGTCAATTGAACCCTATAGTTGCTCATGAAGATAAAATATAATGAACTTTCTTTGGTTAAGATTTAATATTAATAAATTTTAGGCCAAATCCAGTGATTTAATATGCCCGGTACAGAGTCAAATATCTACAAATAGTACTAAATAAAAGCTCATCATCAAATAAAAAAAATATTTCTCTGTTATTTCAAGGAATGAATTCTTGAAACGATGCTTCTCAAAATACAGAGCAAGCTCTTGTTGTGTTTCTGAAACAACTTCAGAGGAAGCACGATAGTATTATATACATTTTAACTGATCAAAATCTTGTTAAAAGTCAACCTTTCAAAATTATATACATGACAAACCCACTCCCCCCCCCCCAAAAAAAAAAAAAAAAAAAAAAAAAATGAAAGTTGCTCTTGTGAGAGTGAGGAATGGTGACACATCCATTTAGATCTGTCATAAAGCTGTGCAATACAAAAGCATGGGAAGCACTGCCAGTCCTATAACGCATATTGCATCCTTAAGTTAACATATCATTTTTTACTTCATTTTAATCTAGTAAATCATTTTTGAATATAAGTTGTTTGCTTAGAATGTCATTTTGAATAAGAAATGTAAAAATACCGTATTTTCTATTTTATTTTTTTTAGATATTTCGACTGTGCTCAAATACATTTGAAGGTATTTCTTTAACTGATTGCTATTATTCCATTTTGGATTATATCTTTGTTTTAAAATAAAAATTATAGCTACTTAAAAATAAAAATAAATGTTTTATTTGTTATACATGAATAAAGTATAAGACTTTACTTTCCAAGTTTTATTATAAAGAAAGTACAAGGGCTTCAGAACAGAAAATAAACCATCAAGTTAAGTTGTGATTTAAATCATATTTAGATAACTCTACATATCCCAATCAAATAGTCAGGAAAATAATTAAGAAAGTAAACTTTATAAACAAGTTTTATCATTGAATAAATAATAATTAATTAACATAATTAATGACTACAAAAGTACCAATTTATGAGATAATATCAGTTAGTCTGCAAAAAGAACTTTCAATTTATTTCATTCCTTATTTAATACAAGACTAACTAGGCCCACACGTTTGATACAGTGAGTTTTTTCTATTCAAAAACTGCAAATCGTATTGATTGTAGGTTCAAATAGTTATAAAGATTGATGTTAGCAAAAATTTATTGTTCTAAGATTTTTCAGTGCTTCTTTATCATATTAAATGTTCAACCCCCTTATTCTTATAAGATTGTGGATCTCAGATAAATTTTCATATATTACAATCAATAAACACCCCTTGAATTCACATTGAATAGTGTGGGCAAAAAAAGATAAAAAATGACCGAACGTGGATGAAACTAATTTATGTATTTGACAAATTCTGATAAAACAGTCATATCATTATATCAATGGTAGTAATTGCATCATAATTGGATCCAAACTCTATTCGAAAATGAATGTAATAGTGTTTATATCTTACTACCTGGTCAGGTAGAAGAACATCCAACCAAACAATGATTATAATTTTTACTTTCTTCATGACCATAATTCTTTAAATAAATGTACATATATATACATACTTTGTCGTCGAATATATATTATTATGAAATGTCAACTCTTATGACTTTAAAAATAAATAAATAACATGGCTTGAATATATTGATATATGTATATATCTAACTATATATTTCGTAATATACAAGTTTTTGGGTTTAAAATAACAAGAGGAAGAGACAAAAAGGAGTTTGCATGATATGAAGCTATCAGATGAAGAAAAAAATGGAATCAATTTTTTTTCAATAATTTTATGTTAGTTTATACATAATATAACTCTGTATATTGGTTTTTTTTTTAATAGATGAAAAATATAGCTTGTTAGTGTTCTATAATATTTAAGGGTGTGTGTACAGCCTTTTATGTAGGGGTCAAGAGTAAAATATTTTAATTACACACACCACAGACATGACAGATAATAATTACCTTACTTCCATCTATATATGAATATATAAAATATGAAAAGAGAATATTAGAAAATGGTTTTTTTTTTTTTTTGTATATAAAAAGTAATTATTTAAGGTGTAATTTTTTTTTTTTTTTTTGTGTAGGACGGAGAAAACTTTATAAGGACTATAGAGGGGGATTGAATAACTATACAATTGCCCTTTTGTATATTTATGTGACGTTCCAGTATGAATTCATACTGATAAAAATAAGAATTTTCTGTCTTTAGCATGCATAACTGACCACTTCATGCAAATCATGCAATGATGAGTGGACTATACATAAAAGCCATTTATTTTTTTTATTAAACTAGATGTGAAGACACTTTTATTTCATTTTTACAAAAAATCGTTTAAGTACGAACTCATGTTAGAGCGTCACTTATTTAAAGTCACAACCCATGAATAAGTACATCAATGTGGGAATTAAATAGTATGTATTGAATGGATGATCATATATACGTAAAAAGAGACTTGGTTTTGTTTAACATGCAGAATTTACCAACCGTTTATAGAAAGTAATAATATTTTTTCAAAGAAACTGCTATTTTTTTATTTATTTAATAATACCTAAGGAATAAATTATACTATATACATAGGGTAAAGATGAAATTTCTAAAAATGACCTTGAAAGTCCATTGTTTCTGTCTTGGATATAAGTCTTCCAGATAAGTATAAGTACAAGGCATTTATTTTTGTGCTAATGCTATATCAAATGTGTGTATTTGCATCGGGGAATTATTCACTTTTTAGAAGTATCCATGTCGGCATCGACATCCCTATTTGCATACTGAAAGAAATACTCACATTTCCATCTGATCTTTGAAAACGAGGATATCTTTTTTTTTTCTTCTTAGGTATTGATTCCACGTTGATTTAAGAATGGATCAGAGGGCAAGAGGGATAGAGAAAAAAGGAAATCTCTCTGTTACTCGACTGCCAGGGATGTACATATTGACTGTTTCAATCCGTTGATTATCTCCCATTTTCACTATTACATAGATATTCGATACATCCCTAAATGTCATGCACCCATATCTTCTTCTTCGTTTTTTGATAGATTTTTTTCACGTAATAAGAGGAGTGAATAGAACGTAAATTCTGCCAGAGGAGTTGGGCCAAGTAGGATACAATAAATGTGTTTATAAAACTAGTTCCTGAATTAACAGTTCATCCGGTCCAGTGTATATAAATACTTGGGTTCGTTTATGAAAAACATGATACACTGGTATTTTATTATCATAATAACATATATTTTTATTTATTCATAATTTTCAGAAATCAAATAAATCCATTTTGAACATTAGATCACCAATGTGGAGCCTTGAACTTTTTAATAGGTCATTGAGCAATTATTTATTGAACATGGTCATCAAAAAAGTCAAGAACTATCCCATTAACTTATCATTTATCAAACATCTTATGGAATTTTAGTCATTGAACTAAAAACTCATCATAAAAACTATGAACCATTAAGTACATTATCAAATTTTGTCTACTTTAACCTGTACAAAAAATGACTATCCTCTCGCTCTATGATCTTTTTAAAAGTCAATGAAATAATTGTGAAATTAGAATATCTCGAAATTCCGTGGGACGACAAAATATATGTAGATATACTTTACGCATATGTATGTACACAAATTAATACCCAAAAATAAATCTAGTCCCTGTTGTCATTTTTTAAATCATCTGACCCTTAATATATTTAAATAAATAGGTGATGTAATGATTAATACGGTCTTTATGACCTCCATGACCTTATTTTCTAATAAGTTGTATGATTCTGGCAGGAATAGGAATTTAATTGAGAATTAGCCTCTACCATTATTTCACCATAAACTATGAAAAAAAAAGTAATGGCCAATAAAATTAATTTTTTGTATAATGAGAACCTCCGGCGATAAAGCTATGAATTCCTCATGTAAGAGCCCCTCTTTAAAGAAAGTATAAAGAAGAAATAAAGCATAGTTACATATAATTGTTTAAAAGCTAAACAATGCATAGTTAATTTTTCTTTTTTTAACTAATAGTTGTAATAACTATTGCTAGTCCGGGTTAAGTTATTATTATTATTTTGTTTCTATTATGATGACTGCCCTATTCCTATTCCTGTAATTGAATCAAAGCTTTAGCCTTCTAATTAAAAGACAATGTATGTATGTATGTACATAACAAGGAAAATAGGTAGTTAAATATCCAATACATAGGACTACCATCAAGGATAATTAGTTATATGTATGTACATATAGAATATATGGTGTCATAGGAGCCTTCATTTATGTACTTACTTATGTAATACATACAAATGTAGCCAAAAGGATCGTCCTTTACATTTTTTGTATCATCATCCATCCTACATAGGTACAGATCCCCCTATTTGAATATTGAATATTTAATTTTCTTAATATTTTACATATATGTATACTTTTCGTAGAAAAATATTTAAATTTAATTTTTTTTTGTCTGTAAGAAATTGTAATGAAATTGTCTATTGAAGTAGAGTCAAGATTTTTGCCCTAACATATATATATATAGGTACCCATGTATTGACGAAGATATCATCATCATCATCCCTTAATCAGTGAGGTTATCAATGGGGGTCAAGGGAATTTACCTATTAGTAATGTGGGTAACCTCATAATCCTCTTAAAGATTGTTGTGGATTCATGTTCTGGATGGTTGATTCATAATTTGAATAATGTATGTATCTTATTAAGAAATCTCCTTAGGGGTTGTAGAGTGTTTTGTGGGGTAGATAGTGTAGTAGTTTTCAACTCCTTAGTATGTATTATTTTCTCTTTTCCTAGTTGTATAATGTTTTAATTTCATTTACCAACATTTTTTTCTTTTTATGAACCCCCACGACATGAATATTTGGTTTTTTTTTTGTCAGTTGTTGATCCCTAACCTTTTGGCCCTTGTTCTAAACGTTGGTTTGCTAAACTTGAAGCATCCATTTAAATACTGCCAAAAATATAAATCATTACGTCAATCAATAACCAACTATAATATAATTTCGAGCCCTTTTCCTCTTCTTTTTTTTTTTTTTAGAAGAAAAGATTGAGAAATACTATGGAAATTGATAATTGCCATATTTTTTAAATTATGTTGATGATTTTGATGTATTAAACCGATGAGGTCCCCTGGTCAATGATGATGTAACACAGGGAATAAATAAATCAAGGATCCTTTTGGCATTGAAACACGTAAACGATCATGTCAGAAGGTTAAATCCTCTTTTTAATGTACATAACATTTATACGGAGTTACACACACATTGACTGACCACTGGTGAATTGATGTGTCATTATAAATATTACAAAGCAATTATTATTAACCTAACATAAGTAGGAGTATTGTGGCCTAACCACACTTGAAACATACATAGGCAGGAGGGGGGAGGGGATGAAGTTTTCAATGTTAATTGATTTTCTTCTATGTATTGAGAAGGTAAAAAGATTCATTTGAGTAAATCAAGTATCAAAGACGGATTGCCAAATATACATACATTTGAATTTGAAAAATACATTTTCAAATTCAAATGCTCAATTAACAAATAATTAATTTATATTCGCACCTAAATTGCTTAGACTTAGAAGATGGAGATAATAAAACTTTTAAAGTGTAATTCATCATACATGTACATATATATGTACCTTGGCCCTAATTACAACACAACCCAGTGAAAAAGATATGTTTTTACTTCTTGAGTAGATTGCTAACTCTTTAAGAACCATATTTCTCAATAAACACCCTACCTCAAAGTAAACTTTCACTCTCTTCGCGTTTTGCTTATATTTATTTTTGCAAGATTCTTATCATCTTTCATGGAAAATCACGAATGAGTGAAGAGATAGTCAGTCCATGTGTACATACATATATGTGATTCCTCAAAAGGAGCAAAACAATACTCAATTATACTTAACGAAGCGTGTGGATTTTAAAAAAAAGGAATTTAGTAATAACTTCTTCTTTTTTTTATTTTTTAGAAACGAAGGGAAATGAAGTCATCATTTGGGCTTGTTGGTCTCTAAATATGTATTTGAGTGTACTTTTTTTTTTCTTATTTTATGTCCTTAAAACAGTATTCATGTTACTTTCAGAAATACGGTCTGGTCTCCCCTCTCCCCCTCCTGGTGTAGAATATTTTAAGGGTAAATTGAAAAATTTATTTCGCTAAATAAACAATGTCAAAAATTAAATTATATTTTCTTAACACTGGACTAGCCAAAATGGTAACTTAGACTATTTTAAATTATAATTTGAATAAATAGATACGTAAATTCATAAATTTAACCTCGACTTTTTTCTTAAGCTGCATTGACTTTTGCATTAAAAGTTGGAATAATATTCTCATTTTTATATATTTTGGCCAAGAAAGATCAATTTGACTCTACTAACTACTTCAGAACTATACTAAATTTTAATTGTATTAAGTATTAGATAAAGTTATGGGTTACTCATATTTTGCTTCATTTTGTTTTATTCTAGAAGATCAATAACATTATATCTCGACTAAAAGAGGCATGAAATTGACTTATTGCTTGATAATAAAGTAGAGTCAAGAAAAATGATATCTGAAAGACTGAAGATAAAACTTGCAAAGTATAGATGTTTTGACTCTAGAACAGTCACAATTTAAACGCATAAATTCTATTTGAGATGATATTTCCTTCAATAAACTCTCAAAAAGATATAGTTATATTTTAATTAGTTATTGAACTTATAATATATAGCTCAAAATGTTCTAGTGTTAAAAAAACAAAACAAAATCAATTAATTGTAGAGTGTAAATCTTTGGTCTATGGATGATAATATTTACAAATTTACCCATCTCCTTTCCCTGTAAAAGTCGAGCTCAAATGTCCTTTGTTCGATATAATTCGGCAAAAGTAGATTTAAAATATTGTTTCTGGTGTATATGTATACATATGCAGCCAGTGATAGGGTCAATAAAGTTGTATAACCATGATCAGTTCGGGTTTTACTATTGTAAGGTTTCATTTTAAGACCCTTTTGGTAATAAAATCTAGAATTTATTTAAATGTTAGTTCATAGCACTGACAATCTCGGATTTAAACATTTCAGTATATTCACAAAATCAATTATCCGGACAGTTGCTGTATTGTTCTATTAAAACGGAAATAAAAATATATATTATATTATATTATTTAAAAACAATGGAGACGTCATCCGTACAGTATCCCTTGAACATACCCCTTTGTTCAGATGAAGTCATTGGCTTGTCCTTTCTCACCACACCTCTTTAGTCACTAATGTCCACGTTGTTCCACAATGTTTTCAATTTACCTGACAAATATTTGAAATTTGACTCAAATATGGGTTCATGACAATATTTTTCATGGACATTTATAACGAGAGTGCTTAAAAATAGCGGACTTGACCATATAACTTATTAATCAATTTTGGTAATATGTATGTATCCTGCTAATATTATTATTAGACATTTTGAAAATATATTAATATAAAAATATCGAAATTTAGCATATATTTTACCAATCTATGTCCGGGTAGTACACAAATATACTGGTTTGGAATTCAAACGACAATAAAAGAAGTAACATAATAATTGAATTTGATCATGCATGTGGGTAGACCGGAAAAATGAAGTTGACTATTATTAATATCTTTGGCTAATTTTTATTATCCATTTTATTTTTCAAGTAAAATTTTTTTTAATAAATTTAAATATTTTTTTAGGAGTCAAAATATTGAAAAAATAAGAAGTATCGACTTTATCCAATAGTATTAAACTGTATTTAATAAAAGTTTTTTAACTAATTCACTCCCTAGGTACGTACTATATATTGACTGACATTGATGGAAAAAGTTGTGATAAATTTAATAAAGCTGAATAAAAGAACTATTCTCCTTTAACATTGAATCAATACAAAAATATATTTAATACACTGAAGATTTACAATAATAATACAAATTTCTTTGCCCTAGGAGTCAGACTTTAGTCCTTTATTTTTCTTTCAAAGGATTAAAACTTCCATACGAAAGGTATGATTAATTTATTCCAACTTTCATTTCATAAAAGTAATTACATGTTTTCTATTTTTCATTTTTTTTTTTTTTTTTCATGTCATGATAAGTGGAATGATAATTTAAAAGGAAAAAAAGCATTTCTGCATCTAATAAATAGTATTAACTAGAAAATTTCAACACTCTTTGACAAGAAAAGAAAAAAAAATCACACAAGCCTACCCTTCAACGTAAAGACATGAACAGATCTGGGTTTTTTGATGTACTAATATCATAATAACTATTTAAAGGAATATTAAAATTCATATAAGAATCCATATAATATATATCACAAATAATGCTGAGCTCCAATTGCAGTTTTTTGACATTCACAAGAAATGAATTATCATGGTGCATTTTGTAAATCATGATTCACAATGTAGTACTTACAGATGGAAATTCAAGGTCCATACTTTTATTTTCATAATTTGAGCAAATAAATCAATCTAGATTAATAAAAAAATGTCAAATAATCAATATATGTAATTTTAATGAGAAACTGTTTATTCATTCTTTGGTCTTTGCCTCGAGATCAATTTTCTTAGGTCTCGTTTCGTCCTCAACTTCATGAAAGTCTTGGTTAAAAAAAATCAAATCAAATTTGTACTCTATGTTGTCTTGATTTCAGTTTATGTGGCCTTCCCCCTAAACACCCGTTAAAGTCCTTCTGTATGATAGAATTAGTTTTCCAGTCAAATGTAAATACATAAAGGATTATAAGTTTTTTCGAGTAAAAGAGTTGGAAGATAGGCTCAAGAATATTTGACTTTTAGATATAACTCTTTGAATCAGGGATTTTCAAGGTGTTTGAGTGTCTCCATATGCATCAACATAATTTCAACATCTTTTTATTTTTTATTGTTCTTCTTCGTTTGTTCATTTATATGTACAATTATTTTGCCTGGTTTGGCAACTCCCCCCCCCCCTCTTTGTTAGAAAATTTAATTGCTAATGTAGATTTTGCTCATGGCTGCATGAAAACACTGCATGTCGTACGGAAGGAAAATATCCTTTCACACGGCCATCTGGCGCCAAAATGGTACAGATAGATCTTGAAATATTTTTTACCTAGGTCACTCTGACCTTCTTACTTCATTGGGAAATTGCTGCACAGATATCAGGATCTATAGCAATGTAGAAAATAGCATACATATACTAGCTCAATCCAACAGTTATAAATGAGTAGGATACAATAATCGGAGACCCTGTGGCTAAGTCCTAATTTTAGATCATCATGGTGTCTAGACAATAAACAATACAATTGTCCTTAATTTTTTAAATATTAATAAACTTAAATGGATAAAAGTTATTTCATTTTTTTTCATGCTGTACTTGTTTTCCTCGGTAGAAACTCTTCACAGTTTTCTCCAATTCTCGGCCATTATACACTTCAAAAGAACTTTGCAATATTTTGTGTCTATAAACATTTTTTTTTTTTTACATTCACTCTTTTGCAGAAATATAAATTATACTTTCATTGTTTCTTTTTCATTTTTGCATCAAAGTCTGAAGTATTCATCTTTCATTTACTTTTAATAAAAATGTAATTACAGAAATGAGTGAGTGGTTTTCTTAAGGCATTTTAACTTATGTGCAAAATATAAGCTCTTTGTAAGTCCAGTTGGTTTGCTTGGAATAATTTGATAAATAGCTTATGGACTAGACTTCTTTTTGAGATACAATGGAGTCGATGCTTAATACATAACAGACTCTAACTTATTCTTTTGAAAGGATTAGTTGACCAACAAATCTTATTGATTGATCTTCAAGATATTTTGTCAAAGATGAGAAAGAGTGAAAGTTTCGGAAAACGCAGGAACCACTCCGAATTGTTGTTTAAATTGTTATTTTAATTTTTTTTACAGAATGAAGAACCTTCCTTTTTTTTATTCATTGACATTCTTTGTCAAACCGGATGGAAAAAATTAGGCATATCCTTGGGCATAACGGATTCTTCTTGAATATCTCACAGATCTTTTAAATAAATTCATTATGTAATGGGTTATTATGTATTTAATCTACTCATTTTGTCATGGAATGTATCCATTTGAAGTCTTTATTATACCAAAAGACATAAAAGGGTCAATTAAAGTTCTATTTATGTATTTTGTCCGTGGGGCAGCTACTCTATTTATTTATATTGTAGAGTTAGTGCTGCCTGAATAGGTGTAGTAAGGCGCATTGAAGTTGTACCTTCATTTTTTTTGTAATTAAATTTTTTTAGTAAGAAGCAAACCTGGCAAGAGTATCAATAATTAAGTGGTTAGGATTGCAATTGATACAATTACGTTCTGTTCACAATAATGCTAATTTTATTTCCTGGATCATAAGCTTATAATAATTACAAAGCAGTTACAAACTAAACTGAACTGGTAATGAGATCAATGTACATATATACAGAAAGGGGACTCAAACGTCAATTATCGTCACATTGAACATATTTTTTCCTACTTTCTCTCTGTTTGGCTTCAAGGGGTTATCTTGCTGCTGTTATTATTAGATTTGAAAATTATGTTCTAAGTTATTCATGCCATTCAAAACGAATAAATTACTTTGTTCTGATATCGATGTCAATCTCTTAATACAATATTGACACCTTACACACATTTTTGTTAATCTAACTAGACTGCCTTGCATCAGGCCTAGATATAAAAGCCTCATTGATTGTAAACTTTTTGTTGTACAAAAATACCTCCTTTTGTTTTACCCCCTCTCCTCAATTCTTCCGTTTCAGTGCCCCTGAGTGCAGATATGTATTTTAGTTGATTTATTGAATTTCTTACATCATTGTAAATACTGTGTCTTTTACTTAACTAAGGTTTTTTATTGAAACTTTAAGCCATGTGTCTTAGTTGAATCAGCATACAAGTTTCTTTCTTTTTCATACAGTTCCTCTGTTTGATGCAAATACTCAAGTTATTAAAAATCAAACTTCGTCAGAGAAGCAAAAACAAATATAAAAGTACAGATTCCTTATTGGATTTAAAGTGGGTCAAAACATTAAAAATGTACATGAAAGCTTGTAATTAAGTTTATTTATTTCCAAAATATGCTCTACAATAACTCAAAAACTCAAATTAAATTTCAAATTGGCATATCGATTTTATATAATAATATGTGTTTGGTCAATTTAACATTATTTTAATGGACTATTCGGTATATATTTCTTAACAATCAAAGTTGGATTTGATTGAACTCGCCATTTTTCATCGAGTTATAAAAAACTCAAGATATTTTGGTTTGGGTCAGTTGACTTCTACTATATTTATGTACATACAAAGCTTGATCACACCATAAATTCAGATAAATTAATCATATCTATGCGTCCATATTAGGGAGGTTTATAAGTCTATTAGATCATTATTTGTGATTCTATGGTATGTGTGTATATGGTATACGTAACATATGATAAACTTAAGTAATGACTTGACAATTCTCTTGTTTTCTAATTATTACCTTTGGTGATTTTTTTTTTTTTTTTGGGGGGGGGGGGGGTTATAGTTACTCTGTAAAAAAAATCTTTTAAAATGTGTAAGTCATCGTGCTGAGTATTCAAGTTATTTTGTAAAGGAAGGGAAACACATCAGTATTGTCTATTTCTAAAACAAAAATAGTCAAAACATAGGACTATTTATGTTTTGACTTAAATTGCTGTTATTCATTTTATTAAATGTATTACAGGTAAGGTTAACTTTATTTTTGTGATACGTCACTATGATTGTACAACTTAATGTAAGTCTGTTCATACCTTAAGGAGCTTACGAGAGTTGTCTACAACAAAATAACAAATATGTTTCATTTATTTGGGAACTATCTATGTACTAAGATTCAAAGTCTAGTAAAAGCTTTAATTCAAATTAAATAATTGCTATTTTATAGAAAATCTTAGTCAGACAAGTATTTCTACAACTAAAATGCAAATTAAAATCAGTTGACAGTGTACCTCCCTACGTTAGTTTTTTTTTTTTTTTTTTAAAAAAGAAGGAATTTGTTTCCACTCTTGTGTAGGTCGGAAAATCGCGCAATAAAATTAAAAAGCTCATCAATTGCTGATTTGACCCAAAGAAAATGTCTAATAACAAAATATCATTATTCATCCTGAGAGTTCGGACTGTTCAAGTAAAAGAAAGGAAGTTATTGAAGCCATGTGGGACAAATTAAACCATGAAAGACCTTCACATAAAAATTAAAGAAATATGTTTGATTATAAAACTATTCAAATAAATGGTTCAAATGAACTTGGGTTTTCAATAGGGCGTGAAAGATGTTCCATCCTGTTAAATTGTTGGCCTTTGGTCATATTAATAATAAGGTGGGGAATATTATGTCAATTAAATTTTATGAGCATTCTAATTCTATAAACACTTGTCTAATTCAATTTTTTGTATAAAATCATAATTAATTTTTCAGTTAGAATTAAAGTTTTTAATCAATTTTTAATTATTTTATATTATTTGTGTCCAATCTAATAACCGACATATTTATAGAGTATACAAGTAAAGTTATCGATATCTTATAACTTCGCAACAACTTGGAACTCCTAATGTGAAAGATCCATATTTAGAAATATATTTTTCAACTCATTAATTGCTTAAAATATATATTCAATAGTCATTTATGGAATAGAAAATATACTCAGGTGAAACATAGTGTCTTAGGGTTGTTGTTGTATGCTTATGTATTGGCTTTACTATAGACTTCCTCCTTTACACATCGAAGTGAATGAATAGTCATATTTTGAAAATGTAAATTTATATGAATATATTTTTTTTCAAAAACAAACTTTGAATATATCTGATACAATTATCTATATTTATGTAGCTTCTTAAAAACCAATGCTTAGTTACTATTTTTTTTTGTTCGTCTTCTTATTCAAAGACATTCTGAAGAAATTTTTCACAAGGTTATACATTGTACATCAAATGTTAGAACATAATTCCTTAATCAATTTCATTTGTTATGAAATACATGCATGAATATTCTATATGCAGCAATCATTAATCAACTCAGAGGACTCTCCTTAATTTCCAATGCTTCCTCGGATGTTGGGAGTTAATTCTATTACATGCAAAAATCTTAATTATATTTTTCGTATAAAAATACGTAAATTTTACCTGTATTTCAAAAATATTTCTTTCTTTTCAATCCGGATATAACTTCAAAAACAGATCCTCCTTGACATTTTCAGTGTTTGAAGGTTGGGTTTTAAAGTAGATATCTATAAAAAGCTATTGATAACAAAAAGTGGTCAGTTTGTTAATTAATCTGTGTATTACTCATGTTTTGAGAAGTTCTTTTTAATGTAATTTCATTTTAAATAATTAATGTAGGCTAAAGTGGATAAGAAACCCATTATTATCAACTAATTGTTTGAATCTGCTCTTGTATCCGGATAGACCGAATTAATTTTTAACTCTATAGGGAATATTATGAGAATAAAATTTGTAATATAGGATCCAAATGGTACTATGGTCTAGTTATTTTTTTAGTACTTTATGGTTTAACCCACTCATAAGTAGGGATGCGCATTTTGTTGAGGCAAGAGAGCACATTTACAATTACTATGTGGTACCTTTGTATTTTATCAGCTATTGCAAATTAGAATTGTCGTATATTCATGAGAATGGACACACTTTCTTCAACATGTTTTCTAAACTTATAATTGTAGCAAGTTCTTGCCTCAGTGATACCAAGAAGATTGACTACAAATCTATTATCAAGGTAGTAGTACCAACTGGTATTTGTCTTTCCTTCCTCGTAGTTAACACTACCTCAACATTTTGCCAATGCCTAGTCATAACTAGGGATGGGTATTTTTTTTTTTAGTTGAGAAAACGTGTTCACAATCACTATCCCTGGATTTTGTCTGCTGATGGTTGTAATTTGACAATATTAAGTAATACACAGAAGCTACTTTTAATTGTAGCAAGTTCTCACCTCAACAATACAAATGAGAATAAATTTAAGTTGATTATCAAGATAAGTGATCCAAATGATATATTTCATTTGTTCCTTGAGCACCACTATCTCAACATTTTTCAATTCCTTTAGTCTTTAAAAATCCTTGTTTGTTTGTTTCTCTTTCTTTGGTGTAAATTCCTAATTTATTCAACTCATTCTATGTATGTATATATAATAATTTCTGCCTTTTCAAAAATATTAGAGAAGTTATTCTAAATTGTTTGCTATTTGCAATCTTTTAGGATCTAGGTTTTGTAAAAAATCAGATATGCATAAGAATTATATACAAAAAGGCAGTAATGACCACAAAACTTCTTAACAAATTAAGAGTTTATTTTTTAAATAAAAAGACCTTCAAGTATTCATTAAATTTTCAAATTTTTAGTAGTAGCTAAAGGGGAAGTCACAAAGAGTTAACATAAATATTAAAGTTTTTTGTATAACTTGATTGGTATACTAGCCAAACATTGAATACATCAATAGAAATAAGTGTTAATTCCCTTCTGAATCCGTAATGAGATTTTTAATTTAATCTATCGACTAATTTTATACAAATAACTTTTACAAAAAAAAAAAAAAATTGGAAAACTTTCATCACGTCTTTCTTCTTCTGCATTTTAAATAAGACAGAATAAATATTTTTTGTATTTATTATCTCGAGTTAACCAACATGTAATGAAGACGTATCGCTTATATATAGTTAAGTATAAACAACTATTTTACCTGAAGAAGTAAATAAATAAAGAATGAAACAAAGGATCATAGATCAACCCCCACTAACTCGTTGGCTCATGGTGATTCATTGGACTCATATCAAGGCTCTATATGGTTAAATTATTATTTTAAAATAAAAACGCTTTCATGATGTTCTTATATATACAATATATGTATATGAAGATACGGGGTAGAGGTGCCTAAGTGTATAATTAATTTTAACTCTCCCTACCTTAGAAACATTTTCTATTTTTATAATAAGTTTAATATTATGAACATTTCTGGCTCATGTTCCAAAACCATTTAATAAATAAAATCTTTTTTTTTGTTTTCTGTGAGTTTACTTGTGTACTTGGTCAAGAGCTCAGGGCTTGAGGATCTAGAAAAAGATTATAAAAAGAAACAGGAAGGGAAAAGTAAAAAAGGATTTAAAAGCCTTTAGGCCTTTTAAAACTTCATAAAATGAGTTTATGATGATAAAAAAAGTAGATGCTACACTCAAGCTCTTTTTCCTACGCCTTCAACATGCTGTAGATATCTACCTATAAATCGATATTAAATCTACTTATGATTAATAATAGCTCCTTACTCTCTACCTAATATATACCTAGATGCCTATATTCTTCACTTAATATCTTTTTAAAGATACTGACCCTTAGGGAACGTATACCCCACATATAATTATACTATTATAGAGAAAACATTTATTTCCAGAGCAAGATCCTTCGAGGACCCCAAAGACTCATTTATATATATAATGAAATGGGGAAGAAAAAAAAATACATATGTGACATCTTCTCATTTGTGAGTGTGCTCGTCCTTGGGTATTCTTGTGGACTCGTGTGGAAGAGAAAAAAGTACAGTGATTCGTTATGTACATAAATCTGAATACTTTTGAAAAATCATAATATTTTAGATTATCCCCATTGCAAAGTTTTTATTTGATATGTTACGTATTCATTATAACAAGTTGGATGTGTGTATTAAGAAATAGGAGAACTCAATGTACTCCTGTTTTCCTTATCAGAAATGGGTACTTGAGTCAACGGACTCAAGACACTTGACTCGAGTCTCAAATCTTGTATCTTGTACTACCATAAAGACATTTAAAGCAAGTGATACCTGAGACATTAAATTATGGTACACCAAAAATATTTTTAATTAAATCACATGATTCGAGCCACAGGATTGACTCAAGGCTTGTACATTGAGTATCCATCTATGTTCATAATAGACAGAAAAACAGTATGTATATGTATATTTTCCAATCCCCGTGCCCCGAAATTTACAAAGAAACTTCAGCCAAGGATGTAGTTTATTATTATTTGCACGTAGATACCATCCCAATTATTAAGGTCTCACCTTGCCCTAGAAATCCAAGAGTTGAGGAGTTATTAGGTATTTAATATTCCTGGAAAATTAGCTCATGATTCAAAATATTATAACCATGTTAAAATTTGACTTGATTACGTTTAATATTAAAAGCAAACACAAAAATCCTCATCAAATAGCCGAAAATAGAAAATTTTATGGAGTTCATGAAAAAAAAAATATCTGGCAAAAAAAAGAAGAAAAAAACTAAAAAGAAAAATAATACCAAATACCCATTTCTAAAAATAAAATCAGATGAGGTTGACCTTCATAGAAAGTGAAAATGAATACATACATACTTACCTTTGTAGGTACATATTTATGCTTATAAATGTAGTTGTATAGGCACTCCATACTTTATGCTTTAAAGCAAGTAGGCAGTAGTTTTGTAGGTGTACATATGATTATACCTATATGTTGTGTAAAATTTGTAAAATCTGTTTGTAGAAATTGTAATTTATACGTCTTTTTTTTTTCGGTTATAATATTTGGCATTTTATTTCATTTGATCTTCAAACTCTTGAATTGGAGTAAAGAATCTTTAGGATTGGAGGACTTGATGGAATGGATTTGAGGAGTTACAACTATCTATAGTATATTGATAAATGTTATTTATGAAACATTTTGTCGGTTATTATACTAAAAGATCTTATAATTAATTTGATGCTATTTAGTTACAAATTGACCCAAATTCCATCTCCTATAAAACCTACAAAGGTTGAGTGACTCATAATCCTCTTTTATGCCATACAAGAATTTTGAACATAATTTTCTTTTGTAATTCCTACATAGTACATTGCTACATAGGAACTTCATCCCACACAAAGATTAAAGTAGTAGAACTTTTAAAGGGTGTACACATACATACAATAAATAATACCTGAGAGACTCATTCAATCATAAAAAAAATAGAGTCTGTTAGCAACACTTTCACTTTTTTCATCTCTTTTTATCGTTTTCATTGTTCAAACTGACCTAGTGTTAGAAATAAAAGTAATCCCTCCTTGCTTAAAAAAATTTTTTTTTAAATGCTATTACATGTAATGAAATGGATTTTCTTTGATGGTTGGAATGTCCTTAAATTCAAAGCTAAGAAGGATATCCTTCTTAGCTTTGATTTATTATAGATTATCTAGGATTTTATAGGATTCCATCTGTAGTTAAAAGATTAAGCGTAGATTATGAATGTGTTAATCAAGTCTCTTTTCGGGAGTTGAATTAACGGATGCAAGGTGTAAGATGTTGTGGATTAAAAAAGAGTAGAGGTTGGATAAATCAAATATCTTCATATTTTGAGCCTACCAAAATAACAAATATATATAATATTGTGATATGGCTGTCGAGATCTATGGTCTTGAGTGTACCATACTGGCCCACAATTAGACCCACCAGGATCGGTACATTTATCCTAATCTGGTCAGTTTGTCCTATTGAGTGGTTTCAATGTTTTGATCTTGTCTTTGTATTGGGTAAGGTTTTTTCTAGATTCTAGTCCCTTACTGCATATCTTAAATTACGTTGGGATGCGGAGAGAGGCTTTGAGAGATCACGTCCAAAAAAACAAATTTATATACATATAATTTTTTTAGGAAATAAAAGTTACAATTAATTCAGTTGCTTTGATCTTGATCATGACAAGGTGTAAGATCTTCAAAACGGTGTCTTTTAACTCAAATATATTGTTTAGTACAGTTGATAAATATATTTCCTCCCTTATTTAATCCAACTTTTAGTAAATAACCATTTTTTTATTGTGTTACACGTCATGAAAATTGTTCAAAAAAGAGATTTGGCATTGTACAAATTGAAATCAAAAGAAACAGTCATCAAATTGTTTGTACAAATCTTCTCATAAATACAATTAATTATACGTTGAAAGTACTAGGGAGTGTAAAAAAAAAACATGAAATTTGAAAGTTTTTTAGCTTTTCTGTTCACTATTTGATTACAAAATTAACTGATTCCATCAAGTTTGAGTAATTTAATTTCTACATACTCTATTTTATATTCGAAGCCATTCCACGTCTGTCTTCAAATTCCTTTTAGAAAAGGAAGCACATATTTGATTTTCGATTTATGAATTCTTGTTTTTGTATAAGTTTCATTGCAATACTGGAGCCTACAATCGATTACATACGAGTCATATTTTTGAACCAATGGTTTAATAAATAAAAAAAATGAAATATTTTTATATTTATTTTATATTTATATACAAAAAAAAAAAATATTTTACAAACTTACTTTTTCATTAAGGTATTTGATCGTCATGACCATATATTTTGACCTTCGACCTTGATTTGGTCCTTGCCAAATAAATTTTAACATGCTCAAAATGAACAAATATTGTAGCCATATATTTAATCTACTATATATGAATATTTGGACTTCATACAAGAACGGGATTATTTGATTACTCCCAGTTATTTTGATACATTGAATTTCAACAAAAAAAAGAAATTCTCCCTCAATAATATACATAAGTCTACATTTCATTTTTAATCTCTTGCTTACTCATTTGATACATTGGCTTGTGCGCTTTTTGGCTATAAATAAATTTCTTGTTTTCTTTAATTTAGGATATTTTCATGGATAATATTTTCTAATTATTATCGGAACTCAGAATAGATTAATCAAAAAATATCTCTAATAAAAATTGAGTTATAATCTAGAGGGCACTCAATTTTGAAAAAAAAGATACAACTTATTCTATGGTTGTTCCTATCACTTACCATGAAAAAGGCCGTCTTTTCATCTCAGAAAATTATAAACACAAGTATTTAATTACATTAACTCTATTGTAAGACATTTTTATGATGTAGATATTTTTTTTTTTTTTTTGTAATTTGTGATGATTTACAACACTACACTTTGTAATGGCACGTGTTGCATCGTGCCATGTTATCTTGACGTCACGCTCTATAAAGCAATGTTTATATGTATACACTGGAAAAAGGTACTCTAGTTGAATTAAATCAATAGCAAAGTAAGACAAGAAAATTGCTGAGTGTTGAACCTCTCTGATGGATTACATTAATCGTCTCATTCAATGATAGAGTTTTAGGTATTTCCTAATCTCGATTTCTCTTATATATGTAGGTATACATGAATTCCACATTTTAAAATAAGAAAAAAAGACCAGATATAATTTTATTTTCAAGACCATATATTTTAAACTGACAAGTTTTTAATGTGCATATATTTTCCAGTTGTTAATTTAATTTCATTCTTAAAAGCGAGTCCCTTTTGGCTATTGAGAGCAGCACGTGGAGGTTCATCATGCCCTGAGGGAAAATTTCGTGAAAGTTATTTATTTTTTCTGACCCAAAGGTGCTGTTGGTGGTGAAAGGGATTTTGATGCAAGCCTTTTCGGACAATGGATTAATGTTTGATGGATAATTTATTTACAAATTGAGAATGATGGATGAAAAATGATATGGAACTGTTGTGTTTATTTATTATAAAAGATTCATGTAACGAATCATATTTTAACGTTAATTAATCAAATAAACGAATCATGTTCTTGCTTATTTCATACGAAAACAATGGTAGTCAAATTTTTCACTTGTTATTTATACTATTCCATATGGATATAATTGATATGGGTTCAAGGACTATAGATAATAAAACATTATTAACAAAAAGAAATCAAGAAGAAAATGATATGAACTGTCTTTATACCGTTATTGATAATTTTAATGCCATTCACAAATTAAAAATAAAGTACGTAAGGATACGTACAGAACAAACTCTATAGATACACTAGCAAATACCGAAATTAGCCTCCCACCCACCTGATTTATGCCCTGATGTAATAATAGGAACTCCCTCACCTTAAAATATCAAAGATTAAAAATTGTATTTTGAATATCCTTTCTTAGACAAATTGACAAAATATAATTTTGTTAATTTCAGGCAGTCAGGTCATGCAAAAAAAGTCTCATAGATCCTATTGTCAATAAAATATCCGATTATCCGCAGGGGTTCTTCCCCGGACCTACTCCTTTGTACATATATATGTAGATACATCTATACACATAGAGTCATTATCTTTTTGGTATGTATGCTCCGTTTCAAGGAGCTTATAGCTCCTTTGTTGAAAAATTTATGAACAACATAAATACATTTATATACCAATACAGAGGAGTACTGTATCATTTTCATTTCTTTTGTGTATGACTCTTATCTGATGAATTTTTTATTATTATTATTTGAATCCTTCGTATATATGTAGTTAAAGAGATAGTCTCTACCATAAACATACACTCATAAGTTCCTTTCCAGCTATCAGATGTTGTAATATTTAAATTCTGATAAAAACAGACTTTATGAGAACAAAAGTTGAATTTCTTTTAAAAAACATTAAATGGACGAAATTTACAAAGAATATTTCGTTAAAAAAACCAATTGTGTATCATTTATTGGCGTTGTGGTGAATTGGAGTGTGGATAAGAGACTACGTAGTTAAAGGTCTCATACTCATTTACATCTTTGCAGAACGGATGCTTTTCCGTTTCTTTTTTTCTTATTTTCAAATTATAAGTTATTTCACTCTAAGTTGTTGTGCAATACTGCATTTTTTTTTATTTTTAATTGCATTTTACTTAGAAATACAAGCATATGTAGATAATTGCCCATAAAACTTGAACTTAACTACTTGACTTCCTTTGTTAATCTATCTATTTTTATCATTTTACTTTGTCTTCCTAAAGTCATTATCGTGTTGAAGGCCCCCTGTAATTGCAAGAAATGATGAAAATAGCACAATGTTCCCCCCTACAGCATCAACCATATTTATATGGTTTGTTTTTTTGTCAGCTGCTGACCCCTTATTCTAGGCATGCGGTTTCCCATGTGCAGCATATTGTTTTCTATGACATACTCAAGAGGTTAATTTATTTGCACGCCCGGAATCTCCCTTTTCCACAACTCTTGCTATGGGATATATCACAATGGCATTTCTTCAACAATAGCCATTGAAGTGTGTTTATTGTATGCTGTAGCTACTACCTCTTTTTAGTGTTCTGAACTTGGTTAAGCTCTTGGCAAGGAGTGCATAATATTGCGATGAAATTGGATTACGAGCAATTAACTCTGTGCTTTTTGTATTTATTTTTTCTATTTGAAGGAAAGATTGAGAGATACTATAGAGGATTACTTTTCTTAAAAAAATACCAACTTGTGTGGGCATATTCCTTAATTAATAGTAGGCATACAAACATGAACTAAATAAATATGTATATCAATCACTTCAAATCGATTAATATGTGATTCCCTCGTGGGGGATGATGCATACATAATGTATTATGTACATTTTAAAAGTTGGATCTTAAGATATGTATTCATAGACCTGGCCACCTGGGGTAAGACTCCCTCCTTTAGGTCCTTTTAAGAAACTCAATATCGATATAATATAGCTACGCAGTACATACATATATGGATACCAGAAATATTGGAGTCCAGGGGAAAATTCAAATACAAAACATATATTGATATCCATGGATCAGAGTTGCTTCATAATAACTCCACGTGGTGAGGACCAGGGAAAGTTATTAAAATATAGTTCCTTATAAAGTTATTTTTGCAGTGGAGCCCTTTTTGTAAAAATAAAATCCTCACATGTGTGTATTTTAACAAAACTATATATATTTGATTTTATGATTTTATACGTATTTACCTAAATATATTTATGGGATCCTTATAATATTATATTTATATATATACCTGTTATCTCTTTATGATCCAAATGATTTATTCATAGTTCAAGGGGATTTGGTAAAAGGTTAAATTCGAAGCTTTATTTTTTTCCAGAGTTTTTTAGTTTATGTAATTTATGACAAGGAATTTATATATGTACAGCTATGTTCGTATTTTCCATTTTCTTGTCTGTGTCTAAGCCTTTTAGAATAAATAAAAAAGATTATGTCTCAAGAGATGTTAAATAATAATTAATTAATATAACTTACAAGTCCTTTAGAATTGGAAAACATCAATTGAAAATGCTTGCCTTCTTTATGAACCATTATCACATATCAATATAACTTATTCGAATTAATTAATCAAATTCATATTAAATTAGATAGTTTCTTACAACATAAGTAAATAATAATACTCTTATACTATGAGAAGATTAGAATGCATTTAAGTTCTTATAACGAAAATTAAAGTACGAATATGATTGGATACTATATATATGTTTCTTGTTTGCTGTTCATTATTTGCTTTTCTTGTATCTAATAGGTAAAATCCCTACAATTAAATGAGGACTTGTGCCACAATTAGAAATAAAAAGTTGTTAACTTTTATACCTATAATTTCGGACCTTTTTTCTTACTCTTTTTTGAGGAAAGGTAAAGAGATAGATATTAAACATTGACGTATTTGGCAGACAGTAAGTGATGTGATGTATTGGATCGAAAATATTTTACTTACATATATGTCACTTTATTTCAAGTGTTTGTCAAAGCTAGCTGTCAGTGATTAAAAAAACACTATAATTCAATTTCTATAGTTGATCTTGATTGTTAATACAAATAATAAAACGTTACAGTTGGATACTTTAGTCTCTAGTAGATTTGCATCATTTGTATAAATAAAAGGATCATTGATATGAGTTACGGTAATCCTTGATTCATAGTGTCAATTATTTAGGTGTTTAGAGTGAAAATATCACTAGTATGAAAAAATCATTAAGCAAATTATGAAATCTATAATTTAATAAAAACTATTGTAAACATCAATAGCAAAAGCGTACTCAAGGTACATGAAACCCGTTTATTTAAACGGTTTTAAAGCATTAAAGAATAGGACTGTAAAGTATCCTATGTTCTCTTCAAAATACTCTTAAAACATCCATACAAAATATAAACAATATAAAAAAATATGTCTGATTAATAGTTATATTTCCATATTATGAAATCCAACATTGATTCTACCTCATATTTATCGTCTTAGAAAATAAATTAAGGATGGAATATTTATGACACCTACTTATAAGAGATGAGAATCATATTTTTATATGTATGGTGAGGTTAGAGAGTCAAGGTCATTCTTCTTTACTATGTTTTTTTTTTCTCTCTCTCTTGGTGACTATAGGAATTATTTCATCAGTATTTTGTTTCTTTATACATGTATTTTCTAATAAATTTGGGGAATAATTTTTAACAGAATATGAAATAATATATTGTATATAAAAATATACTTTTAAAATATATTTTATTTCAACATATTGTCCATGTTTTATCCTACAATTTTGTTTTTAATTACATTTAAAGATTCACTTTATAAATTACATAAGTCTTATGAGATTACGAAGATTTTATCATAATCCTATATATATATATATATATATATATAAATGTAACCTTCAAGACACAACAACTTTTACTTTCAGTCAGGTATTGTTGTCGTTCCGTCTCCTCCTTCCTTGTCGTTAAATTTTACTTTTATATTTTTTTTAACTTGTACATACACCAAAGTATGTTTAGATGAAACCTTTTTAACCCCTACACGTATTTAGGCTAAAAATCTATCAGAAACTAAGCCTTCCAAAACCCTTTTACTAAACAAATATTGGCCAATCATTTTTGTACAGAATGGTACCTTCATGAATAATTACACTGCTTTTTGTTGTAAGTGATTGATGAGTCTACTCTTACTATTAATTAAGGCACATGCTTACACAGTGTTCAATTTTTATGGACTAAATTTTGTAAAAGGACTCTTCATTTTATTATCCTTCAATTTCAACCATTTTTCTTGTTAAATTAAGGGAATTTTATGACTATAAATGTTGCATGCTTATAAAAGAAAATCACCACTTTTAGTGACTGATTATTTTTCTCAAATTTTTCATCCATTGATTTTTCTTTATCTTGACAATTTTCTTTTATAAAAAACAAGCAACATTTGCAGTCATAAAACCCATTCAATTTGACATGGAAAATAGTTATTATTATAAAATGATAAAATGGATAAAACAGTTTAGCCCATTGCATCGTGCACGGCACATTATGTGAGAACACAATATTTTAATAAATAACTCAAAATTTGAAGATAATAATAATAATAAAAAGATTCCAAATGGAAATCATAGACTGTATCATTCATGTCGTGCTATGTGAAAATCTATCTTATGGTCTTCAAATATATTTTATTTTCTCCATCTTACTCATTTGCTTAATATATCGTTTATTAAATGAAGAATAGTTCAACACACTTTGTAAGGATGAACTAAATAGCGAATGATTTTGCGTCTTATATTTTTATTTTAGAAGGTAAAGTTGAGATACTCAATGGATATCTCTTTGTACTGTATCCTCGATCCCAAATTATATAGTATATAACCAGTAAGAGTAATGAATTATCTTCCTCACTTGCATAAATGAATGTGTTTAATTAATTATTACTTTAATTTGATGAGATATAACACGGTTAATAGGTTTCGTGATCCTTCTCTCCTCCAAATAAGGTTTCCCTATACATAAATACAATTGAATAAAAGTCCTTAGATAACATGCATTTAAAAGTCATTTAGAAATGAGGACGGCCTCAAATAGTTTGTTATTGGGACTTTTATTATACATTCATGTATATACTTATTTCAATTCATAAATTGCGTTTATTTCCCCTCCTCCCCTCTGATAGAAAATCAATAAATAATAATTATAGATCAAGTCTTTGTGTGTGCGTATGTACATCTAGTTTTGAATGCAAGGGCGATCCAAATAATGGAACGACATTTATAAAAGGTAATTACGACGTTCATTCATCGTTATTTCAATGGTGTTGTTGTTGGTTATAACTATCATTGATTCTATTGCGCACCTTTTGTTTCGCCTCATTATACATATATATATATATATATATAATATAGAGACAAAAACATTTTTGTAGAACCATTTAACAAAATTTAATTTCGATTATAGCTTTTAAATCATTTCTATGTACATATAAGCCGGTATTTCCCCTCTTTTTTCATCTACGTACATACAGAAAGGATACCCAAAACCTTATATTAATGACTTGAATAGCTTTACAGGACTAAGAGAAAGTGGTGAGGGTTTCAAGGACGGGGGTAGACGGTTTTTATCCACTTCATCTTTATTTTATTATTTGTGAGTCTTACTATTCAAACCTATTTCATTTGATAGACATTTTCTTCTTGTTAAATGATGTGTTTATTTTGCTTTTCAACGTAATTGGAACTGTCGTATTTAATATTATACCTATGGTATTAGACAAACCTGTTTGATTCATGATGTTTATTTTTTTAAGTATGTAACTATTGTATCATCTATTCCATTGAGTACATGAAATTAACCACATATGTATAAAAAGATAGAAAATCTGTCAAATGATTGTCATACATTTTATTTTGTCTTTTCTCTTTTACAGGGAATTTGTACTACATAAATAAACGATATATTATACTTAGATATCTGTCTGTCTATCTGAGTCTTTGATACAAATTAGATTTCCATTTCAGATCACCACCATCATTGTGATTGCATTTATTAAGTATAAGGTTCATATCATTTCGATCCTTACAAAAATTAATTTCCACTATTCATCATTGTATTGCTCTGGTCAGAACTATCCGAGACCAATATTTTACGGGATCGAGACGAAGAGAAAAAAAATTTTCATGTTTTTTTGTTTTGGTTTAAATTTGTTACTCTGGTCATATCGCTGAGATGAAGACTTTGAGGAGTTTTGGCTTCTAGTACAAAATGAAACCAAAGAAATTTCTTTGTAATTCGTTTCAAATAGCAGGTAAATTTGGTTACAAATAGGTCAAACATTTGTCAAAAATAAAAGATGGGATTTAAGGAAGAAATAGTATCATTATGAACATCAGATGGGGGTCTTAATGCTACAATTTGAGTCACTCACTATTGACCATACATCAAAATCATTGCAAGTAAATACATGGGTATTCAATCTTCATGATTTTAGTAAAAAAAAAAGTTTGGTTATAAAAACATACACTTCGGTGGATAATTGGCCATCAAAAACATGATAAATCATAATTATTAATCAACAGATGGGCTTTTTTTTCTTTTCCCCACCTGATGACTATAAAGATAAATTACAAGTAATTAGATAATTGATTACAATCAATACCAGTAGTAGTTGAAGGACCTGCTTAATTTAACCACAGTTCTCTTATTTGATTTATGAACCGTCATTAAACATTTAATATTTTTGAATAAGTAGTCATCATGTTAAAAGTTAATGAGAAAAAAAAATAATATTTTATTACTTATATGTAAAGATATTTCTGTCGTTCTGGACACTATTATAAGTAAAAACACTTCCTAAAAAGAGTTTTTTTTTTAACAAAAATGTGAATTAGATCTCTGTTATATTCGATTGCTTGAATGAGTAACTTAATTGGGGCCTTAAGTGGCCCTTACGGGGAGAACTTAATTATATAATGGTAATTTGTTAAGCCTCTTTTGGATCAATTTATACTTATTTTAGAGGTGAAAGAGTTAAAACTTTTTTTTGAAGCTTTCAATTAGTGATGGGATTGTGAAGCATTTATTTGTGATGATTTTTTGCTGAAAAGGAGCTGAGTCAGTCTAAGCAGCATGAATAAAAAAAAATAACGTAAAAATCATTATAGTTACTTCACTCCCCATAAAAAATAAAAACAAAAAATAAATCAATGAGTCAATAAATGAAAATAACTGAAAGGAAAAAAACAGTTAATTGACTCATCAATTAAAAAGTTGGACGAGACAGGAAAATTTTAGGTCTATATTCGATCAACTTTGTTAGAAGCAACTAAAGAATTAAATATAAGGTATGAATAGTACTTTTCAATTTATTACTTTTTGAATAAATCCTCCAGAGTTTTTTAATCAACTGTTAATTATTTTTGTGCTAAATAAAAAATGATTATTTGGCGAAAAACTGGGGCGCCGCCTTTGTAATTATATTTAATTGTATATGCTAGTTACAAATATCCTTTTTGACGAAAAAGGACATTTTAGACTATCGCTCTGAACCTGGCATATATTTTAAATCAAAGCCTGTTTATAAATAGTTTGAAATTCCTTCTATTCCAACAACTTGAGTTTTTTTTTTCTTTTGCTCCCCGACCTCACGATGCACAATTGAGGATTTGATGGTGTCAAATTATGATTAAAGGCCTATTGAATCCAGATTTTTGTGTGGACACATCGATCGATATTGATTTCTTTGGGGCTTATCAACTGGTAACTGATTAATCGTTTGATTTTCCTCCCTTCAAATTAATCTGGTCCCTTTAATCTCATAGCAAAACTTAGTGGTTATGATTATCTGCCAATATTTTAAAATATTACATTTTACAATTTTTCTTATGAATTTTTTTTGAATTGCTGATTCAGTTTTTATTTATTGATGTCCGTTACTTGTGGCTAGAAATTAAATTTTATTAAAGTTTTTTTTTTTCTTCCTTTTCAAAGATATTAATAAAGGGTTCAAATGACTTTCAAAAATGGCTGCACATACACACACCACATTTGGGATTTTTTTGACCTCGAGTTAATATGAAAAGTTTAAATTTTGTATATTCGTGTAATAAAATATCATTAATTTAAAACTGTTTAAAATGAACCGATTTCGTTCTCTTACCAGTATATAGGTGAATACTGTGTTAAAAGTGTGTTATTTACACGCATCAATTTGAATCCACCTGTAGTATGTAGAGTCATAAAATAAAGACTCTAATGAAGAGAGACAAGTGAAAACAAATAAATAAAGGAATCACTTGTGATACTCAGACATCAAAGTTCCATTTATCACCTTCATTATCAAATAACGAACAAAAAAACAAAAACAAGAATAAGTCAGGCTATATGTATACAAGTTCTACACGATATCAATTAATAGTTTAAAATTCATTCTCATATGCTCTACGGCTTTTAACATTGATTATATATAAATGTATATATATACCATATAAAGCGTCTCACCTCAATAGCCTAGCTTTGTACCTATGTATATATATATATATATACATATATGAATACATAAAAATATTTATCTAAAGATTAAAAAAAAAAAAAATTCTTCTACGTTGGAAAGTGGAAAAGTTTTCTGATTGATTAATGCCGTTGTACACATAAGGAGACATCTATTTTTCTGTATCTATTCAAATAAGCAATATACATAGAGAGCTTATAGATATGTGTTAAACTAACACCTATTAAAATATAATATATATAATTTGTTCCAGGGTCATATTTGAAATATGTTGATTCATAAGGAATTCCTGGAGAAATCTTCTTATGAACTCTCCTCTAAATTTATATTATATACCTTCTCATATGTTTACATACATCTATTTTATTAAACATATTACTGAACCTATTTACATAAAAGACAATAAATGAGGTAGAGGATTTGTGTATGTACATAGTATTATTATGAAGTCACAATCATATAATGTGCAAGATGTTATTGACTTTGAATAAATACTTAGTACATATTATATGTATACTTATAGTATTTGTCGCAATTTTTAAACTTCAAAATGAGTCAACAAAACTTCTTACTCTTTTAAAATCAAATTTGTGTTCATACAAATAAGAGTTGTTTATCTTTAAAGAATGGGTAAAAATGATCTTATCATTTATGTACATCCACATGGTATCATGTTATAAATTGCTTTCCCAAATGGTCTAATGACCTCATTCTCATCTTTAATGTGTTTATTTTCTCTTAAGAAATGAAATGAATGACGATACATATATATACCTATGTATGTACAGACTGGTTTGAGTAACTTGACCGACCACCGGGACTGATATGATACAAACGCTTTTTTGTTATTAAATTGAATATATAAAGAGGGTTTCTATGTACATACTATATGTGTAGGTATATCTAAGTATGTTCCATGGACATGAAAATAAAACCCTTTTACGGAAAATGAGAACAAAAAGTAGACTGACTCTTCAAATTAAAATTCATTTCCTGGCGTGAGTTATAAATGTATGTATGTACGCTAATGTGATAATAATAAAAATATATAATTAAAACGTTCGGTGCTCTAAGAGTCTTCTTTTTTTTTTTTAAAGTGCAAACTCATTTACCACCTTAGTATAAATTATACTTACTGTAATGTATGTATTACCGTGTTTCACACTTGACTCCATTTTGGATATCAAGTTGTGAGCCTACTGTGTCCCTCATTAAAAGGTTTTGTTTCATGGTAGTAAAAGGCAACTTGGGTTAGAAGACGAAGCAAGATGGAATGACTGATATGTTTTTAGTCTAATTGATAATTAGGTAGAGGTTCAAAAGTAGTTTTTCCAACAATGAATGAAATAAATGATGGATGACACGTCAACTTTTGTTTAGAACCAAGACATTTATTACTATACTTAAAGTATGATAGCGTATTTACAATATATGGGTACTGTATAATTTCAGGAAAAATGTGTACAAACTATGTTAGCAAAAATTATTATTAAAGATTTCACATACATTTCAAATCCAACGCGCTTTAAGATCCATCTTTTTAATGTGTCCTTCATTTGTTATACATCGTCTCAATTTGTTCACAAGGTTTGAGTCGAACAGAAAACCATTACAGTACTATGAAATGATATTAATTTTACGAATAAAAAAGTATTTTGTATATCTAAATCGTTTCGGAATGAGGGGAATACACTAAGCTCACAAATGGTATCTATCATATGCTTTAACCATATTAATAGATCCTTCAACTGTAAATCCTTCAATGGTTTATAGCTCACTCTATACCGACATAGCTGGGGCTAAGGGAGTTATTGTGGGGTGATTTTTTTTCTTCATTATTTTGGGGTCCATTTAACTCCCCAAAGTTTCTTTTAAAGATGCCTCCAAAAATATTTTCGAAAAGCATCTTCATTAAAAAATGAAATTTCTTTTGGTTAGGGAGGGGATTCAGATATTCTATTCAAAAAGTATGAGAAGTCCTCCTGAAATTGAATGATTGATTGAATAATACACTAAAAAGTTCAACATTTTAGTCGATCCCATATCCAATTAAATGATATTTGATATAAATTTTGTGTGTAATTTTTTTATTTAAAAAGAAATATCGTTGTGTGGCTCGATGTATGTAGTAATTTAAGAACCAATACAAACTTGGAACAACTATACGTATGAGCAAAGATGACGGAAGGAGGTAGCTTTGTATACACAGAAGAGTTTTCCATTTCATTTTTATTTTTAATATAATTATTTATTAGTCACAGAGGTTCAATGCCAAAAAATATTAGTTATATGTATATATTTAAGATATTTATAATTACTCAAAAAAAGAAACTTTCACTTTTAGATGCTCAAAAAGAAACAAAAATACAAAGGGAAGATAAATGTACAAATAAAAATGCTTTAGAAGGTAAAATGATTGTATTTATGTACATATGTAGGACGTAAATTTCTTAATGAAGTCAAATCAAAGATAAAGGTTCATACGCGTGCCCCATTAAAAAAAGCATATGCGAACATATCGTCTATGCAGTATAAAATAATAGTAATCTAGGCAAAGGAATTCCAAGTTAATTAAGTAATGATTTTTTTTGTTCGTCTATTCAATAAATGAAATTAAAAATAATTTCTGCAAAGTCATTTTCTTTTGAACCAATGATAATATCAAAAAAAAAAAGATTCAATATTACGTTGATATATAATAGAAATTAATGTAGTGCATTGATAATGGTTGAAGGTTAAAACGTAATTTGATGAGTTATTTCAAAATTCTACACAAAAGTACCTAGATTTGATTTCATACCCTTAAAAAAATTCCATTTAATTAACATAATACTTATAGAAATTCGTATCTTTTTTAGGGTCATGTATGAATTAGAAGCTTATCCTTTTACCTTCATTGCACCCTAAGATTATAAAATTAATTCCTTTGTCAAAAAATTTGTTAACTCATTGAATAATCACTGACTTCATTCTATTTGAGATACATATACTTATATATATATATATTTTTTTTAAAAGATAGAAAGAAAAGTTTCAATGACTTATTTTGTGGTTTTTCAAGGGTCATTAGGCCATAAAAACTAGAAATTAGTGCAAAGAAAAACAAGAGCCTGGAACACACACATATATAATCTAGATGATTGCAATACGTTGCAAAAAAAATAAATCATTGAATAATTGATCATAATTTACTCAGATTACAGTTAATATATCCAGTTTGGATTTCATGATATCTATAGAAGGAAAATGGTGTAAAGACCAGTAGCTTGGTAGACAACAGATGGTTTTGCTATTAAGAATCAAAACATGAAGCAAAATAAACATTATTCTTAATGGGTGCACTTTCGTCTTCAAAATTGGTTATTAAATCATCATAAATTTAATTAGTAGACATTTTGTCGAAGAGCATAATAAGTGTGTCAGTAATTCAAGTCCAATAGTTGATTTATGAGACACTCATAAAACTTTTTTACAATGTAAACGAAAATCTACAATTGTGTCTTTCTGCCATTGTACACACCATTGTCATTCCTTAGATATGATTTGTTATATCACAGAATACATAAGAATCTACATACATTGCATTAATAAAGATCAACTAACTGATCGTTTGTCAATTACAATTTATATTTTACAATTGGAATATTCAGAAAAACCCGTTTGAGTAAAATAAATCCACTTTAAAAACAATATATCAAGGGAGTGAGATAACAAATCAAGGAGGTGTAGATATTTTGGGGATGCCATTGTGATATACATATACCAAAAACTTCATGGTACAGGGCTCATCCATCCCGGATTTAACGAGTATGTACATATAGCAAGGATATAAAGTCAATGAATCTTCTATCTTAATAGGATTATAATTCATTTCGTATCAGGCTTGTGCAAAAATACATAAAAAATATCAAGGACTTAGAAATTTGCAGTTTTTGCCTCTCCTGTTTGTGTTTATAAAAAATTTGTATGTAGGCTTATAAAAAAGAAGTAATGTTAGTTTTAAAGTATGTATAACTATTAATAATAATAAATTATCCATCATTGAGGGAGTAAAGATGTATTTTAAGCTCTCTAGGAGTCAATTTTATATTTTCTTTGTATAACCAGACTATTAAATTTTGTATGTACACCTCACAATAAAAATGAAATATTCAATATGTTAATGCATTGAGAATAAATAATTCCTTATTTGGTAATTTCTGATAACTTGCAATTATTTTTCAAATAGATGAATTAAGGTTGCATATAATCTACAATTTTTTTTTTTATCTATAGCGTTTATTTAGAAGCAATAATTGCGTCATTGTTTTTATACGAATGACGTGGGATGTGGAGAGTCTTGTAAAATTATATAATATCTATCTAAAACTACATACATAATTAGGTTGAACAGGATTTGTTGTCACACATTACCTTGATAGAGTTTGAACTTGAGAAATTTGTATATTTAGTTATCTAAAAATCCTACACTAAGTAATTATAAATTTAAGGTTCAATGAAGGGTTGAGGACGTTGAGACTCACGCCTTGGACTCGACAATATAATGAACAATGTCCCTAAATACATATTTTCTTATATGTATTGTGTGAGTGTGTTTTTCTACAAAACCCACAAAAAAAAAAAGATTTCATGATAAAGATAAATGAGCTGAAAGCCAAAATAATAATAACAATTATAGACCCTTACATACCATAGTAACTACCACTTTATGTCATACTTTCACTTAAATATAAATGATACCATAAATATATTTGTACGTGAGAAATGATTTGATCTGATTTGATTCTCGGAAATAATGACAGGGCAATAATGCCCTGGAGAGGAATCGGTCCCCTTCATATCCCATCTCACTCAATCCCCCTAGAAGACCACCTTTAATATTCGATTCAAATGAACATTTCCACGAGAGGATATTTTCCCTCCTTCTTTACCACGTTTTGATAAGTTATGGGCTTTGATGAGAGGTTAAGAAGAGAGACTATAGGAAGAAGAAGAAAAAAAACGTATTGTTGTTATTTAAAAATCATGATCAGTTATGTGAGGGGTTCTTAAAAAATAATAGATAATAAATTACTTATATACCTTTGTAAGTATATAGACATTGTATAATGTGAAAAAAACACAAAGATGAACTCTTTATAAAGTCTTTCAAAGTGATTTTCATGAGAAAATTCTCGAGTCTAATAAATGCTATTCTATAGATAATATTTCATATGCTAATTTCTATGAAAGACTGTTTTGTTTTCGAGGCATTTAGCATTGTATTCAATAACTCTTTCTTTGTTCTCAAATACACATTGGTATGTAGTACAATGGAACAATAAATAAATTACTAGTCAACAAATAGCTATCGAATTGTAATTACTCAAACATTTTTGACAAGAAAATAAATAAATTATGAAATAATCAACTTGTAAAATATTTATTGTAGTAGTACAATAATATCCTTTTTCCTTTTGTGGGCCAAAAAGTCAAGGTGTCTATACATGATGAAATATATGCATACCGATAGGTATATCAATTTGTAATCAATAAATACACATGAAATGGGTGTTAAACTATAGAAAGTCGTCTTGATGTCTACAGGCTTATGATCATTGGTGGAAATCCCGTAGAGAGAACATGATCATCCCTTTAGAATAATATGAGCTACGTAAATAGACAGATCTCAACTTCTTTGAAGTTGTTCTCCCTTTAATTGACAAATTTTAATTCACTTTTTTTAAGAATAAAATTAGAATTCTTTTTTTTTTTGTTCCTACGTCCACCCCATAAATTGCCATATCTATAGGGTGGAATAACTTCCAAAAAACTTAAGGACTGCCGATTATTCCCCTTGTGTGTCTTTAGTTATAATTTTTGCAGACAACTCCATATTCTAATGGACATTAAAAGGATCCTATAATTATTTTACTTTGATATATCTTATCATTTAATGAAAGTTATTTAAAAATATCATGTATATTGTGTATACTCAGTTGGAGTGATATATGTACTTTAATCACTTCCCTTTGTATATTTATACATACATATAATTTGCAAACATGGAAAGAAAAAGAAGATTATCTTTAAATATACAAAAATATTTGCATAGGGGCAAATAAAGAAATATATGTACAGAATCATGATGATAATTATTTTCCTTATGCAATTTTCTTATTATTACCTTGTTTGTAATTAATGTTTGATTAATATTATTTATTCATAATATAATTGTATATACAATAATTATTTATACGTTAAATTACAGGTTATGTAGTAGAATTTAATACTGCAATTTTACCAAGGTTCTCAAAACAAATACAATTAAACATTTTAAATGCACTTTATATAGCAAAACACAAAAGAATCTGGGTAATTGGTTAGACCAGTGTGCATAGAAAAATATTTGAGACACTCAATACTACTAACTATTTTATTTTATTACTAAAAGGGTCTTGAAATGTAAGAAACTGCACTATTTTGAAATCTGGACATGTGTGTAAAAAACCTTATGTAAAAGTATTTTGTGTGCAAATACATTGTGTCTCATAAAAGGGATGATGAATTGATAACTTATTTGCTTGATAAAAATTAATGAGTGCTGATTCATAAATTAGCTTATAGTTGACTAATATTTGTTCAATCTTGTAAAGTAAATGTTAAAAAATTGTATATAATTTATTTATTTATTTAACAACAACACTCTAATTAACCCGGATTCGATCAGTTCAGGTTTCACTATAAGTAAAAAACTTTTCATTTTAAGGCTTTTTTAATAAAAAAACATGATTGAAATGTAAATTTGTAACATTGGTAGTCTCGAAAAGTTAGATGTTCGTGGACATCTTTTTTAAAATATTTTTAGTGAACTGGGGTAAAAGTTTCCCCAAAAGAATAACAAATTTTAATACAGTTGACAGGGAACAAATAAGTTATATTCACTAAACCTCGATAAAAATTACTAAATAATATATGAATAATTACTAGAACAGACATTATCTCAACATTAAAATAATCACATTCATTCTGACTTGACGTTTTAGGAATATAATAAAAGTTAAAGGCAATTACATGAAATCAAAGGTTTGGATCAAGAAAATCCAAGTTTACAAACGAAGGATTAATAAATGTCATTTTTATTTCAATTAACATTTCTTTTAATAGAGTCACTTTAAAATATGTAGTCTGATTAATTCTTTTGGAAAGGAAAAACGAATTACAATTTATTCTACCAATAAGTTTATTGCCACTATTTAAATCATGAAAAAAAAACGATCTATAATTAACATATTTATACAAAAACCATGTACATTTTAAAAATTAGGCATTCTTGACATTAAGGATCCTTTAAATTTGTTTCAACTTTTGGATATCCCAGGGTTCCTAAAATTACAGACTGTAGTCCACAACTGCACTGCGTATCCCCTCTGTGTAAACACATGGCTAAAAAAGAATAAATTACACCACCAATATTTGACCCATGACTTGATCAAAATTTTAAGCGGATCATAACTGGTTTTAATAATGATCCCTGGAGGCACAATTTTAAGAAGATTTTGATTTAGAAAAAACCCAAAAATTTCGTACAAATTTTTTTAATCCGAGATTTTGTGGAAATAAAGGATACTTATTAAATATTATATATACAATGTAAAGATACTTACAGTAGAAGACTAATTATTTTTATCATAAGCAATTATTTTTTGTTCTTAAAATACAGTTTAACAATTAAAAGAGTTGGAAACAAAACTTAACTTTTAATTTTCTTTTCATTAATTGAACCAAAGTTATAATATAAGTCCAAGTATGAAAATAAAATTTAATTTACATGCATTGTTCTACAAAAAGAAAATTATTGCAATAATGAAATAAAAAACATCATGAATACATTGATTGGTCATAATCTTAATCATAATTATATTTTATTTTTTTGTATCTTTCTCCCCCCCCCCAAAAAAAAAAAAAAATATCGTTAATTGCACACAAAAATTGATTGTGGGGCCAAGGGTTACACAACTTGCTTCTTCTTTAGTTATCTCACTACATATATCTCAGTTTTTTTTTAAAAATAATATCTGTAAGATTGAGTTCATTATCACTTCTCTTCTTCATGAGCTTTATATATATTTGTCATTGAATGTTGTTGGTCTATGCATGTTCATTGCTTTGATCCGAACCGAATATATTCTCTACTCGCATACAGATATTACCTAGATAGTCCTAACAAGTGTAACTTGTTACTCCCAATTATCATGGCATATTACTCTTAAAAATATACAATCATGTCCTTAACATGATAACATTCATTTTTTGTCGCGATAATTGGACAAAAAATAGCTAATTATCATTTCATTGTATTTATAAAAATTCATGAACTCTATGTAACTTCTAGAGAAAAAAAACGGATGACGTGAATTTAGGTTCATTTAAGAGTCAAGGATGACTCCTTTCTACACGAGTGAAATATGCTAGTATCAGGGAAATATAAACATTCATTGTACATATATTTCAAAAATGAAATAGGGCCCAAAATTGGTAATTAATCCAATACTTATTAATGCAATAATTGAGATATTTTTATCAAAGAATAACAATATTCGATTTCAAAAGAGCAAAGTACTGAGAAGAGCTACAAGAAGAACAATTGTAAAAACAACTCCTATCGGCCTGTCTAATTTCAGACTATAATACTCACTAATCAATTTGTGACACCATGATTATTTGTCTTTCAGCTCTTGGTCAAAATAATAATTCATTGAATTGGGGTTCAAGAAGTACAATAAATAGTAAATAATCATTCGTAACAAGCTCCACTGGATTTTGCTTGGGTTGATAGCAAGACCCTTTTATTTTGAAATATTGCATTCAAGGAAAATAAGGAATGTATGAAACACTTACATTAAAATGTTTATAGTCATATTTAAGGGCTGCAGGATGAAAGCCCTTAATTTACACCTATTGTCTAGTTTTATTTGAATTACAAAATTAAATACTTTTGATTCCCATGGCTTGTAACTATGCATAAATAAAACCAATAGTGAATATATAATAAACAACAGTTAAATTAGTTACAATGGGCCCAAAAATTGGTTATTTTAATTTCTTGATACTTTCATGTATGCATTTATTGAAGCTTGTTTAACTGGACCTTTCCTTCTAACAGTTGTGTTGCCCTCATCTAAAAGATTGAATTAGGTCCAATTTTGAACATTCATAATAAATCGTTTTACTTCTAGTAACCACATAATGAGCATTTTAAAGCAACTATATATCATTTTAATAACGATTCAATCGAATGAAAAGTAAAGAGACATTTTGCCTTTATATAACTACAAAAATGTATCCATAACTAACGTTATTAAAGACAACATTGTTGTAAGCAAAATTATGTACCTTCACGCTATCATGTGACAAAGACTATTAAAAATAAGTCCTGCTTCCTACAAGAGCTTGTATAGTAACCTCAGCTGAATGTTTGATAAACATTATTACTTGATATTTTTTGCGATTCATTTTTCCATTTTTTGAATGAATTGTAACTGCTGCCACATCATCATCATATACAACCTCATTTTAAGCACGATTCTCTATAGATAATTACTTAATTCATTTACAGCTCTTAGTATCATGACTCATATATTACAGCATCAACCTCTGTATTTTTGTCAGCTGTCATCAATTTGTCTATATTGCTTCTTCTTATTAGTGCTCTGAACGTTAATTTGTTGAACTCAAATTGGAGAGAGAGAGAGACAACATTGGCAAACAATCAAGTAATTTTGTTCATTTTCTTTTTTTAAGGAGGAAAGGTTAAGAGATTCAATTATGATCACTATGTATCACAGCTCAAGACTTTAGCATCATATTTTATTATCTGTAATGGAGTGTTGTTGATTAAATTAAGAAATTACCATCTCGAACAAATATCTGATTGATGAAAATCCGTTAATTGACATCACCTACCTTGCATATTCTAAATTTAAAATAGCATTAATTGTGAAGGGAGAATATAATTCATGTCTTATAAGCTAAAAATGCATTATTCACCTAGATAAAGTTATAAGAATATCTTCATATTTCTAGATAATTAACCGTATATAAAATTCGTGCTTTACGAAAGAGATGTGTTCATCACAAATATCTATAAAAGAGAAAACATAAATTTAAAAAAACAAATCAATCGTACCAATCGGTTTTCTCTCTTTTTTTAATGATAAAACTTTAATATTTCCCTTGAAAAAAATAGTTCCCCGTTGACTTGTCTAGTCTTACTACTAAATAGTCTCATAAATGTACCTACGACTCACTTTTTGGGAGACGAAAAAATATACTGTATTACTTGATCTGGTATATACGTCTTTTCGGATTTAAAGCAATAAACTCTATTTGCCCGAATGTGTGTCACACATATATGTAATTGTGTTACCATATGTATACTTTGACAAAAAAAATTCTTTTTTCAAGTTGATGTCGTGGCTAGCAATGAACTGATTTCGGAGTCCTTTTTCTTTCTCTTTTTGATGGAAAAGTTGAGAGATATAATGAAAATCAATTTAATAATGACAAATTCTTTTTTAGACAGCTGGTTTTTTTTTATTTTTTTCAGGTGTATACATACTTCACTTTGATGAGTGATCCATTCTTCTGTTTGATTTATAATATTAAAATGATATACAACAATTGTCATGAATTTAGATAAATATAATGGGATGACTAAATCCGGTTTCAGCACTTGTGTTTTATTTCTGTTTTTTTTTTTTTTTTTGATAATTTTAGGTATTTTTCTTTATATTTTTTTCACTCAAGCATTTATTAAATACACAAAATTCGTAAACAGGTCCATTAAAGTGCCACTTAACTCGTGATCTCTTGTAGAAAGAAACTATTGTTGAAGTTTATGTACAAATATATATGTATACTTATTGGAGGTAGAATTGTAGTGAGAGATCGGAACATCTCTTTTGTTGATAGGAAATATCAACAAAACCTCCATCATATATGTAATGTCATCCATTTTTTTCAGTTTAGAGACGAAAGAATACATAATCCTCCAGCATGACTTTATATTTCACAATAGGAATTTATATGCTTTTGTAGCAATATCGCCCGAAGATGTTGTTGAAGCGTTACAAAACCATGTTTTGGAGGTATCCCAATCGGAGTAGAAAAAGAGCAATTGGTTTGAGCGCGTGCAAAAGCGTATAAATAATGCTGGAGAATACTGGAGAAAACAATATAACAATTTTTAATGATATATATTTGCATTTTTACTATGATGCCAGAATTATATATAGCAGCTTACGTATATGGCCCTTGAATATACTTAGATACATAATAAAAATTAATAATGCAGCCCTCATATTAAGTATATGGAATGTCATATGGCCCCTTTGCATGGAAAAAGACTGAACATTCCTGCTCTATCTACATGCTCCTCCTTTTCATTATTTATCCTTAAAATTTAAAATCCTTATCTCTTTTGCCTACATTTCTTTCAATGCACTTATATTTATGAATTACTTAAATATATGCATTACTATAACATCGATAATTTACTAAATTGGATATGACTTGATAGTAATGTGAAAATAATACTCGATAGCAAAAATAATTGTTACAAGTTGTTAGTCCTTCTTTTGAGCTAATTAAATTAAACGAAAGTGTATTAAGAGTGTACAAACTAATTTGTATTTGAATATATCTTTCCATATCCGGGAGTATTCCTTGCAACAAAGCTATGGTTTTTTTTATAATCAAGGACTACTTATTAAGAACAAAAGTAAGAAATCTATTTAAAGTCCCCTACTAAATAACTATTCATGATGTTTTATCGTGTCAATTCAACACTTAAAAATGTCTTTTCTTTTTTTTTTCCAAGTAAATCATATGTATATGTATCAGGTACTATTTTATTTTTTAAAGTATCAATGTATCTATAGGTTTTCTATAAAAATGAAAAAGTATAAAGGAACAAGAAACGTAGATTATTGTTGTAAAGTTCATCCATTCAGAGTATTTTTGCGCTTCATTGGGCATCAGTCATTTTATAAATACATACATTGTGTCATTTACAAAAACTTTAAGCTAAATGATTCTTCAATATATATTCAACCTTTCTTTAAAGTAATGAATTATGATATATACAACTTAAAGAAGCCTATATTATGAAATAACAAAATAAAGGATTTCTCGGGAACTTCCGGTAGGTGTAGACCCTGGAAAATATCGGTAAAAGAGGATTCTAAGAGAGAGACCCTAATAATTATATAAGTCAACTAAATAATAATGTAAAAGAGATATTTGAAGCAAGGGTTTTACTCTTATAACATTTGGTTGTTTATGCCCCCAAGATGGCTGGCTTCCATAACCATGAGTGAAAATCATAAACATCAAATGTTTCTTTTAAAAACACATACATTATGGAATACACCAAAGTATTTTACATAGGTATCAATAATGAATCCATGTGTTGATTAAAAAGGTTTCTGTGCTAAAGTAATTTTAACAAATGTTTAAATGGATTCAATTGAAACTTCGTATAAAGTTTTGCATTCATCGTTCTATAATTTTTTCCATCAAACACTTGTATGAACATACCTTGTGAACTATATTAATGGTGATTCAGTGCTAAGATGAGTCTAAAAATGTGTTTTATGAATATGTATATTTTCCAGATGGATTTGCTATCCATTTGTAGTTATAATAATAGACTATCATTATTTTGTATGTTTATAAAAAATATTATCATCATTAAAATTATTTCAATAGTACCTCAAATTGGATCCATGTGATCATTTTGAATATATGTATGTTCTACTTTGGATCAGCAATCACTTCATTAATATATAGGATCTAAATATTTCTTGACGTTTTTTTGATGCTGCTATAACAACAAGTGTACTCATGAATAGTATTCTCCGGAAAAACTTTTGAATGAATCATTTCCATAGTCATGAAGATGACAAACAAACATTACAAAAGAAGAGCAACTATATTCATCCTAAAAATTGATCAAACAGATTTTAACGGTGTTGAAAATGAGCAATTTTTTTTGATATCATTTGAACAAACAAAATTGACAACTATGACAAGTGTAATGTAACTCTTTTAATTTTTTAATGTGTCAATATGTTATTGGCAAATAATTTAGCTAAAAATGAGCACTGACTGTTCACCAATTTCCTACTTATGTATATATTAATTATTTCTAGATACATACTTATAATCAAACATAATTACATGCATATCACACGACTTTATCTTTCATGTGTCTCGAAACTTTAACATATGTATGGATGTATTTGAATTAAAGTGGCTGATTATCAAAATAAATAAGACATTATTGAACTTACAAATTGAAACATGGAAGCAACATATGTAAGGGAAACTGGGGACGATTTCAGGTTTTGTTTTGGACTCATTACTGAGAAATGGTTTGGTTTAAGCACGTCAAAATTTAACAAAGCATACTTATATTTGTCTGTTATTTAAACAATATATTCAAAGGATCACCCAATTAGTCAATGTTTGTATTAACAAACTACATTCGAATGCAACAAATCAAACATTATGTACATCTCTCCTCGACAATTGCAAAAATAGTATTAACGAATAAGTGATCAATAATATCATATGAGTGTTAAAAATACTCACTAATCAATTTTTGACACCATGATTATTTGTCTTACAGCTCTTGGTCATAATAATAATTCATTGAATTGGCTAACGTTATACGGTTCAAAAAGTACAAGTAAATAGAATAATCATTCGTAACAAGCTCCACTGGATTTTGCTTGGGTTGATAGCAATACCCTTTTATTTTGAAACATTGCATTCAAGGAAAATAAGGAATGTATGAAACACTTACATTAAAATGTTTATAGTCATATTTAAGGGCTGCAGGATGAAAGCCCTTAATTTACACCTATTGTCTAGTTTTATTTGAGTTACAAAATTAAATACTTTTGATTCCCATGGATTGTAACTTTGCATAAATAAAACCAATAGTGAATATATAATAAACAACAGTTAAATTAGTTACTATGGGCCCAAAAATTGGTTATTTTAATTTCTTGATACTTTCATGTAAGTCCTGCTTCCTACAAGAGCTTGTATAGTAACCCCAGCTGAATGTTTGATATACATTATTACTTGATATTTTTTTGCGATTCATTTTTCGATTTTTTGAATGAATTGTAACTGCTGCCACATCATCATCATATACAACCTCATTTTAAGCACGATTCTCTATAGATAATTACTTAATACATTTACAGCTCTTAGTATCATGACTCATATATTACAGCATCAACCTCTGTATTTTTGTCAGCTGTCATCAATTTGTCTATATTGCTTCTTCTTATTAGTGCTCTGAACGATAATTTGTTGAACTCAAATTGGAGAGAGAGAGAGAGACAACATTGGCAAGCAACCAAGTAATTTTGTTCGTTTTCTTTTTTATGGAGGAAAGGTCGGGAGATTCAATTATGATCACTATGTATCACAGCTCAAGACTTTAGCATCATATTTTAATTTCTGTAATGGAGTGTTGTTGATTAAATTAAGAAATTACCCTCTCCAACAAATATCTGATTGATGAAAGTCCCTTTATTGACATCACCTACCTTGCATATTCTAAATTTAAAATAGCATTAATTGTGAAGGGAGAATATAATTCATGTCTTATAAGCTAAAAATGCATTATTCACCTAGATAAAGTTATAAGAATATCTTCATATTTCTAGATAATTAACCGTATATAAAATTCGTGCTTTACGAAAGAGATGTGTTCATCACAAATATCTATAAAAGAGAAAACATAAATTTAAAAAAACAAATCAATCGTACCAATCGGTTTTTCTCTCTTTTTTTAATGATAAAACTTTAATATTTCCCTTGAAAAAAATAGTTCCCCGTTGACTTGTCTAGTCTTACTACTAAATAGTCTCATAAATGTACCTACGACTCACTTTTTGGGAGACGAACAAATATACTGTATTACTTGATCTGGTATATACGTCTTTTCGGATTTAAAGCAATAAACTCTATTTACCCGAATGTGTGTCACACATATATGTAATTGTGTTACCATATGTATGCATTGACAAAAAAAAATATTTTTTCAAGTTGATGTCGTGGCTAGCAATGAACTGATTTCGGAGTCCTTTTTCTTTCTCTTTTTGATGGAAAAGTTGAGAGATATAATGAAAATCACTTTAATAATGACAAATTCTGTTTTAAACAGCTGGTTTTTTTATTTTTTTCAGGTGTATACATACTTCACTTTGATGAGTGATCCATTCTTCTGTTTGATTTATAATATTAAAATGATATACAACAATTGTCATGAATTTAGATAAATATAATGGGATGACTAAATCCGGTTTCAGCACTTGTGTTTTATTTCTGTTTTTTTTTTTTGTTGATAATTTTAGGTATTTTTATATATTTTTTTTACTCAAGCATTTATTAAATACACAAAAATCGTAAACAGGTCCATTAAAGTGCCCCTTATCTCGTGATCTCTTGTAGAAATAAACTATTGTTGAAGTTTATGTCTAAATATATATGTATACTTATTGGAGGTAGAATTGTTGTGAGAGATCGGAACATCTCTTTTATTGATAGGAAATATCAACAAAACCTCCATCATATATGTAATGTCATCCATCTTTTCTCAGTTTAGAGATGAAAGAATACATAACTCTCCAGCATGACTTTATATTTCACAATAGGAATTTATATGCTTTTGTAGCAATATCTTAGTTGAAAAATTCAAATATCAAAAATATCAAGTACCTAAGACGTTCATTTTTTTAAATCTAACACTTTCATGAGTATATAGTGAAAGGAAATCCCTTTTTTCTTTTCATGAACCTGGGATCATATTTCACCTTTTTTTGCGGGTAGCGAGTGTTCTATGCAAAACACAGAAGAAGAAGAAACAAACCAATTTAAAAAATGGCAGAGGGAAAGGAACAAAGAAAATAGCGCACTTGTTAATCTCCTTAAAAAAAAATTAATATTTTTGTTGGCGGTATTAAGTTTTTAGCAGATGTAAAATGATTTTCAATTCTTTTACATGCCTCAAAATTTGTGCAATTGGTAATTATACATATATACATAGGTCCTACTCAGTCTGTCATGGAAATGAATGGTAATTTGTGGTTTTCAAATCTACCTAAGAATGATGAAAAGAGTTCTTTTTTAATTTTTTTTCTTACTACTCACATATGTATATGTAATTACAATTGTTATAAAAAAGAGTTTCCTTCATTTTTAACTCTCTTCTATAAATTAGAGGTTATGTTAAGTAAGTACTTATCATCTTTTTGACATTGTAAGCAACTCTGCATGTCATATATGCATAGGAACAGGATATTACCTTCTTTTTTTTGTTTAACAATGTTTTAGAACAGAAAATATGATTTTTTTTCACCTAATGATATATGTTTAATAGTACGGGGATAAGTATTTATGATTTTAACTAATAATGGAGTCATGATCAAACTTTATTATATGAAATAAGATATCATGTATGAAATTCACATTTTATAGTTAGTTCTCGAGATTGGTTTTGATCTTGAATTAATTTTTTGAAAGTCTTGGTCATGAGGTGAAGAACCAAAGTATCTTGATTAAAACTTTTCTGTTCTAAAAAAAAAGCAAATGGTCGCTTGTTTCTTCGACAAAACTGGTCATGCGGCGACTGTTCCGCTTGAGCATCGTAGGACCGTCAATTTTGAGTGGTACACCACAATTTGTTTGCCTCAAGTCCTCGAAGAAATTCGAAAAACGAACAAGAGAAGACGAATCATTGTTCATCATGACCAACGTTTCTCAACCTTTTTTCCCTTTCGGAACCCTCAATATATATCCCATGTCTCACGGAACCCTAAACTATAAAAAAAGTCAAAATTCTGGTGACAAAATTTTACCACACTGTAGAAAAAGACTGAAAAGTGTAATAGCTTATATAATCTCATTTTTCTCGCGGAACCCTTAAAGACCGTCTGCGGAACCCTGGGGTTCCGCGGAACCCCGGTTGAGAAACGCTGATCATGACAATGCGAGCTCTCACACATCGAATGGAAATGTCGAATCGATGGATCATCCACAGTAGAGCCCTGACTTGGCAACCAATAACTTCTTTTTATTCCTGCACATCAAGAAAAAAATGCGTGGTCAACGATTTTCGTCGCCAGAAGATGCTTGTGACACGTTTAAAAAACCATGTTTTGGAGGTGTTTCAATCGGAGTAGAAAAAGAGCTTCGACAATTTGTTGCTCTTATATTTATGAATTACTTAAATATATGCATTACTATAAAATCAATACTTTACTAAATTGGACACCACTTGATAGTAATGTGAAAATAACACTCTATAGCAGAAGTAATTGTTACAAGTTGTAAGTCCTTCTTTTGAGCTAATTAAATTAAACGAAAGTGTATTAAGAGTGTACAAACTAATTTGTATTTGAATATATCTTTCCATATCCGGGAGTATTCCTTGCAACAAAGCTATGGTTTTTTTTATAATCAAGGACTACTTATTAAGAACAAAAGTAAGAAATCTATTTAAAGTCCCCTACTAAATAATAAATAGGTATCAATAATGAATCCATGTATTGATTAAAAAGGTTTCTGTGCTAAAGTAATTTTAACAAATGTTTAAATGGATTCAATTGAAACTTCGTATAAAGTTTTGCATTCATCGTTCTATAATTTTTTCCATCAAACACTTGTATGAACATACCTTGTGAACTATATTAATGATGATTCAGTGCTAAGATGAGTCTAAAAATGTGTTTTATGAATATGTATATTTTCCAGATGGATTTGCTATCCATTTGTAGTTATAATAATAGACTATCATTATTTTGTATATTTATAAAAAATATTACCATCATTAAAATTATTTCAATAGTGCCTCAAATTGGATCCATATGATCATTTTGAATATATGTATGTTCTACTTTGGATCAGCAATCACTTCATTAATATATAGGATCTAAATATTTCTTGACGTTTTTTTGATGCTGCTATAACAACAAGTGTACTCATGAATAGTATTCTCCGGAAAAACTTTTGAATGAATCATTTCCATAGTCATGAAGATGACAAACAAACATTACAAAAGAAGAGCAACAATATTTATCCTAAAAATTGATCATACAGATTTTAACGGTCTTGAAAATGATAGACTCCAAAGCTTCATCCTATCCTTGACTATTATAAAATTGAGAAGATTATTTTGAAATACTACGTTGTTTGAAATTCCTTCCGTCTCACATGGATACAATAGTTCTCCGAGCCTATGCAAATATTTCAAATATTTTGAGAGATATTAGTACTGGGAGATTGTTGTGAAATGGGTCACAGAAAATGTGTCCTTCTCAAATTCTTTTATATATTATATTTGCATATGTTTGGAAAACTATGTAATTATACCTATATAGGAATTTCAATCTATTTCAAAATAGGCTCATACTTGTACAAAGTCCTGCTAATTTTGATCATTTGAAATAGCCACTCAAAAGGGAGTATGCCAATTCAAATTTACAGTTCATTATTATCATTTCTAACAAACAATGCATAATTGCATTTACATTTTCTGTTGAGGGACTCACCATTTGGGAGATTTGTTTTAGTTATAAATTATTTCGTGTACACCTACCATTGAATAAAAAATGATATTTGGAAATCACCATTATAATTTTTTTTATCAAGGTTATATCGATTCTCTAAATACAGTTATGCATGTCTTAAGGGAATCAAATACGTCCTCGGTACATTTAGAATATGCTATTACGAAATAACTCAATTATATATAAATATATAATATCATTAAAATCTTAATTACAACGAGTCCTATATAATAATATATAATGAATTGCTAATTCATTTAATAATATATAAAGAATGGAAAAAACAATATGATATTTCACAATAATAAGGGGGTCTCGGGAACTGGTCGTTTGAACATGTAGCTATGTAAGGACATAAGGTATGAGTATTATTTGTTTGTAGATAGTATGTATTTACATCGCAGAAACAAAAACTTTGTAAAAGTTTGTTTACAATTAATACTCCTTTATGTCGAATAATGCATGTATATAAAGTATCAAAATTCTCAGAGATATTATATTGCAATTGGAAAAGTTGGATCAATGGAAACTTTCCAAGTGTTCAATACCATTGCATATTGCTATTTGGTATGAACCATTGTTTACTTTGTAGTTAGTTTACTATGTCTCATATTGTAAACAATGACTATTTTGTAAGTTTGTTCATGTCCTATTTGCTATTAGTGTGTGAAGCTATGACTCATTCAACTTAGTTGTGAGTTTAATAAGATGTAGTAGGTCTATTCATACATGTCTATGCGTCATTTTGAGACTACGAATCCTTGCTAAGTTTGCTATTGTCACATTGAATCACAATGGGTGATGGGTCTGATTTTAGTCACTGGATACCTATAACGATTCTGAATGAATCATACAGGATTTTATCAGAAGTTTTAGTGCAAGAAATGGGGACGATAATAAATAAAAAAGTTGGAATTCACCAGAAAGGTTTTTTAAAAGATAGAAAAATATTTGATATATCACGTAATATACAAACGGTCATTGATTCAGTTGAGAGAAGGAAAAAATTTGGGGCAATCTTTGCAATTGATTTTTCGAAAGCCTTTGACACTATTCGTCACAGTCATATCCTGAAAGCTGTAGCTAAAATGTTACCTAAGACATTCTTCAACCCTGTGCGTGCATTGCTTCTTAATGGTACATCAACTATATCCATTGGTGGGACTGAGAGTAAGCCTATAGTACTAGGCAAAAGCTTCAGACAGGGTTGTCCATCTGCTCCACTCCTCTTCATTATCGATATTGAAGAATTTGTCTCAAGAGTGTTAAAGAAATTTGGAGGGTTTGAAGGGAGTTCAAATTTGATTGACGTGTACGCTGACGATGTTACGCTGACTTTGGAAGGTAATTCTGAAACTCAGATTTCAAAACGTGTGGGGGTGATCCTCGAGTTTTTTGCTAAGTTTGAGACGATATCTGGTCTTTCTCTAAACAGAACCAAGACGGCCATTCTACCAATAGGACTATGGGGTCCTTCTCAGGGCCTTAAAATTGGCGCATGTGAGATTAAAAGAGGGATTGACGTTCTGGGGATAAAATGGTATAGAAAAGGTATAGAGGAGGAAAACTGGACAGATATTACCTCCCTCGTTCACCCGAGAACTCTGAAGTGGAGGAATCTAAATATTCAAAAAAGAATCGATCCGTATAACACTAAAATCATTCCTGTCGTTCCCTACAGAGCAACTGCTAGCCCTTTAATTGCAGAGAGGGTAATCATAGAAGAAGAAAAGTGGTTAAGAAACTTATTTCACCGTCGTTAAAAGGTCAATAAAACATCTTGGGGAAGGTATTTTTCAGCTCTCTGTAATTTTGCCCAATGTCTACGTGAAGATATTTATTGATATTTCCAAGAATCCTTGTATGGAATGGAGAAGAACTGTAATTTTTAATAAAATATATAATTGGCTTATGATGGGATCAGACCACACAAATGATATAACTTCGAGTATCTCTCCAGCACAAAGAATAATTTGGGAAGCTAATCCGTCTTTTGAAAGTGACTCTACGGTGGGCATAATAAGAAGAAATCACAAGAAGACATTTTTCTTCCAAAACTTGGGGAACCCTAGGGACTCGGTCACAGAGAAGAGGTGGATAACATCATTAATAAATATTTAAAAATACCTGATCTCCCTGAGAAGTGGAAAAAGAGAATTATAAATTATCTCTCAAGAATTTATGGTGGCAGAAAATTTACAGTACAGTCTGCTAATTGTATAAGGTTTTGGAAACCCTGTAAGAACTGTGGTAGACTATATAATTCTACCATTCACGCTTTTGTAGATTGTCAGGCAGTCAGAATACTAAAGAAAATTGTAATCCTTAATGTAAAGGGGCTCCAAACAGATTCTGCTGACAAATACTCCAAAGCCATTATTTTATTTGGCCTTGGCAGTAACGGCAGCTCTTTAACTAAAGCCATGAACTTTAGTATCCTGAACTCAAAGGCCTTAATTGCAAGGAAAATTACAGTGTGTGATCCTCTCCATTCTTTTGAGCTACGAAGTGTTTTAATATCGGCAACGGCAAGATATGCTGCGTTGGAGCTGAAGATTCCTTCTCTCTGGGACGAATCTTGGACGCATGCGTCGAAGGAAATCAAATATTTCCCATCGTTACCCCTCATTCATCGGAAAACAATGTTCAAAATTATAAAGTATTTTAATAAGTCTAATTAAGTTTGATTGTTTTTAAAAGGAATGATTGTATTTTAAAATGTATATATTATAAGTATATGAATTTGTTTTAGTTCAGCTCCAAAACTAGAATTTTAAACAATAATGTTTATTTATGTTTTACTGTAACGTGTTAGTTTTGGTTTTTATGTATATACATATATGTAGGTACATATCATAAAAATGAACTTTGGAATAAAAAAAAGAAAAAAAAAGTTGAATCAATGGAAACTTTCCAAGTGTTCAACATCATTGGCTATTGCTATTTGGTATGAACCATTGTTTACTTTGTAGTTAGTTTACTATGTCTCATATTGTAAACAATGACTATTTTGTAAATTTGTTCATGTCCTATTTGCTATTAGTGTGTGAGGCTATGACTCACTTAACTTAGTTGTGAGTTTAATAAGGTGTAGTAGGTCTGTTCATACATATCTATGCGTCATTTTGAGACTACGAATCCTTGCTATGTTTGCTATTGTCACATTGAATCACAAAGGATCTATTTAAACAAATAAAAAACCCCTTCAAATGTAATCCCAAAAAGTTAAAGAGACTCGCAATTCCCCTTGAAACATTTTCACATGAAATCCCTCGAAAATGAATACATCAAGTCTTTTTTTTTTTCCTTTTTGTTTCTGTAAACTGTCTTTACATTCGTATAATTGAATAGAGGGGAGGGGGTATGAGGTCATGGGAAACAAAGAGGTTTTTTTTTCTATTCTATGGTTTGTTTGTGTGACACTTTAAAAAAAACATTTTTTTGGCATGAATTGTATTGATAAAAATGATGGAACGGTAGCATTTTATATATATACAATACACAAATTTCTGTGTATTGTTCAAATCATATTTTTGTTGGATCGTGATGCAGATTTCTTAAGAATGTAGAATAAGGAAGCAATTGTTCTATTATTGATTGGTCATTCTGTCATGTTATGAATTATCCATAGGACTCATGATACATGAAAGTAGTATGATTTGAAAGTTAAATTACTTTCTTTCAGTGATGCAGGAGGGCACCAAATACAAAGTCCATATTTATCAATCAAGTCATTCAAATAAGTAATTTGAATTTGACAAATGCATAGTTTTATATTGCTCTTAATAGAGATTTAATACACTTTATGAAAAATATATATTTCTGTGTTATTATTTTATCAAAAACTTAACAAGTAAATAATTATTTTTCCTTAGGAGTCAATTAATTCGTAAATCGAAAATAATAATAATAATACAGACATAACTCTGTCATTAAAGTCCTTAATTAAATTCATGTGTATGTAGCATCAATAAATAATATTAATTATTTACAAACTTTCAGTTTTGTTTGCTCCATTGAAGTTACACCATTCATAATTTAAATGATAACACGAAAAGAAGTGTTTTAAATTCAATTGCATTGATCGAAATCTTTCTTCTTTTATTTACGTGTCCAAGTCAAATCTCGAAACTTTGAAATCAAATTAGAAACAAGTTGTGAGTCTTTTTACTACGAGTTCGAGTCGAATATAAAGTTTTACTGAGACTTGATTGCAACTCAAGTCGTGAGTCTCCAACTTTTACTCGCATCGATGATAAATTCAGTCACATCAAAAAAAAAAAATGCTAAAATAATAATGTGAAAAAATAAGAGGTTTGAGATCTTCATGTTCTGAATCTTTTAATTTTGAATCTGAATCATAGAGACTTAATGCAGCTTGAGTCTGAGTTGCATGTGCAAGTTTCCAGCTCTGACATTAAGGCATAATTTTTGTAAAGGCAATCATAGCTCTTCAAAAACAAATTCTTTAAGAACATATGTACTTTGTCATAAGTTAAAAAATATAATATTAAATGTATCATTTCTGAGTATAAATAAACTACATTTAATTATTTTATTATTTTTTCATTGTTATTAGCTTCTGCAGAGTGCTTTTGGCACAACAAATTGTATATAATTTGTGAATGAATATAAAGTATGAAATTGCATATATGTATATTGATTCACCTCTTTAAATATTATATGCATGTAAGTAAAACTCGTTCAAATCATGCAACATTTCAATATAATAAAACTTACATCAAAACAGTTGTTTATGTATTTGTAAATGTATCATTGGTGAGAGAATAAAGGAGTCGTCACAGAGATACACGTAGGTAGAGTATTCAATTCATCACAATTGTTACTTAATTTTTGTGAACTTATTCAAATATGAATAACCTCAATTATAGTTTAAGTCGCAATAAAGAACATCGGTTGTAGAAAACGTAGTTGATAGAATGAGTCATGTTTATGAAAGTCTTTTATGAATCATTTTACGTGTATAAAGTCTAATCATTTAGTATCAAATCCCGCGCAAAGCAATATTTAGAGAGCTTTATCGATAAATACAAACAATGTAATTGTTCTTTGATGACAAAGGCATCTGTCAATTTAAACCACATTAATGTCGTGTTTTTGTGTCATTATAAACTCATGTCAACAGTCTGATATTTGTTCATGTACATACTTGATCGATTTTCTATATTCTTAAATATGACCACAAACAATATCAAAATGAACCAATTATTTCTACTTTCAAATTTACGTAAAACTTCACTAATGATCATCTTTCTGATAATGATAAATGAAAAGGATAATTCAATTTATGCATGAGGATATTCAAAATTATTATTATATGTACATAGCAAGTGCTATATGACAGTTGCTTCAATTCATTTTTTTTTTTTTTATATTATGATTTTTTTAATCCGATTAGCACATTATTTTAAAGGAGTTTCTTGTTTCGCAAATGTTTTTTTCAAATCATTTAAAAACGGGTTTGAATATGGAATTCCACATCAAAGCAATTTTTTTCGATATCATTTAAACAAACAAAATTGACAACTATGACAAGTGAAATGTAACTTTTTGATTTTTTTTTTTGTATCAATGTGTTATTGGCAAATAATTTAGCTAAAAATGAGCACTGACTGTTCACCAATTTCCTATATAAAATAAATAAGACATTATTGAACTTACAAATTGAAACATGGGAGCAACATATGTAAGGGAAACTGGGGACGGTTTCAGGTTTTGTTTTGAGCTCATTATTGAGAAATGGTTTGGTTTAAGCACGTCAAAATTTAACAAAGCATACTTATATTTGTCTGTTATTTAAACAATATATTCAAAGGATCACCCAATTAGTCAATGTTTGTATTAACAAATTACATTCGAATGCAACAAATCAAACAATATGTACATCTCTGCTCGACAATTGCAAAAATAGTATTAACGAATAAGTGATCAATAATATCATATGAGAGTTAAAAATACTCACTAATCAATTTGTGACACCATGATTATTTGTCTTTAACCTCTAGGTCATAATAATAATTTATTGAATTGGCTAACGTTATACGGTTCAAGAAGTACAAATGAATAGAGGATCCCAAGAAAGAGACCCTAATAATTATATGAGTCAACTAAATAATAATGAAAAAGAGATTTTTCATACACGATAAAGATTCAAATACTTTTATTTGTAGAATCAGATTATTGTGATATTCAAGTGCACAATGAGAAATTCACATTGAAACAAGGGGATTACTCTTATAACATTTGGTTGTTTATGTCCCCAAGATGGCTGACTTCCATATGATCCATAGGTATCAATAATGAGTCCGTGTATTGATTAAAAAGGTTTCCATGCTAAAGTAATTTTAACAAATGTTTGAATTGATTCAATTGAAACTACGTATAAAGTTTTGCATTCATCGTTCTATAATTTTTTCCATCAAACACTTGTATGTACATACCTTGTGAACTATATTAATGATGATTCAGTGCTAAGATGAGTCTAAAAATGTGTTTTATGAATATGTATATTTTCCAGATGGATTTGCTATCCATTTGTAGTTATAATGATAGACTATCATTATTTTGTATATTTATAAAAAATATTACCATCATTAAAATTATTTCTATAGTACCTCAAATTGGATCCATATGATCATTTTGAATACATGTATGTTCTACTTTGGGTCAGCAATCACTTCATTAATATATAGGATCTAAATATTTCTTGACGTTTTTTGATGCTGCTATAACAACAAGTGTATTAATGAATAGTATTCTCCGAAAAAACTTTTGAATGAATCATTTCCATAGTCATGAAGATGACAAACAATATTCATCCTAAAAATTGACCATACAGATTTTAACAGTCTTGAAAATGATAGACTAAAATAAAGACTGGAAATAAAATTTAATTTACATGCATTTAAACAAACAAAATTGACAACTATGACAAGTGTAATGTAACTCTTTTGATTTTTTTAATGTGTCAATGTGTTATTGGCAAATAATTTAGCTAAAAATGAGCACTGACTGTTCACCAATTTCCTATTTATGTATATGTTAATTATTTCCAGATACATACTTATAATCAAACATGATTACTTGCATATCACTCGACTTTATCTTTCTTGTGTCTCGAAACTTTAACATATGTATGGATGTATTTGAATTAAAGTGGCTGATTATCAAAATAAATAAGACATTATTGAACTTACAAATTGAAACTTGGGAAAAGCGTATGTAAGGGAAACTGGGGACGGTTTCAGGTTTTGTTTTGGGCTCATTACTGAGATTTGGTTTGGTTTAAACACGTCAAAATTTAACAAAGCATACTTATATTTGTCTTTTATTTACACAATATATTCAAAAGAACACCCAATTAGTAGATGTTTGTATTAACAAATTACATTCAAATGCAACAAATCAAACAATATGTACATCTCTGCTCGACAATTGCAAAAATAGTATTGACGAATAAGTGATCAATAATATCATATGAGAGTTTTAAAACATTCAAATTATGTAAGTTCAATAATGTCTTATTTATTTTGATAATCAGCCACTTTAATTCAAATACATCCATATATATTAAGGTTTCGAGACACAAGAAAGATAAAGTCGAGTGATATGCAAGTAATCATGTTTGATTATAAGTATGTATCTGGAAATAATTAACATATACATAAATAGGAAATTGGTGAACAGTCAGTGCTCATTTTTAGCTAAATTATTTGCCAATAACACATTAAAAAAATCAAAAGAGTTACATTACACTTGTCATAGTTGTCAATTTTGTTTGTTTAAATGATATCGAAAAAAATTGCTTTGATGTGGAATCAAGTTACAAGTTGACCAAGTAAATTGATTTTTTTACAATCATTAAAATTTGTATTTATCCAAGTTTAGAGACCTCATAACTTTTACCTTGGACATCTTTTGAAAAGTTTTTGAATACAATAAAATATAACTATATAATCAACATTGACAATTTTGTTATCTGATTTAACTTAATGTGACAGCGGAATAAAAATAATTTGTAGTACGTTTTAACTAAATGTGAGGTGACTTAATACGTAAAATAGAACTTTGATATTTTCATGTATCACATTATACACATAGCAAAAAGTATTTTTCATCTCTGAATGAGTTCTGTTTTTATACCTACATAGTTATTTTTCAGATTGCAAATAACTTACTTGCTTATGAATACTATTCGCACATTTTTTATAGGGAAAAGCTCGTGATAAGATTTGTATTGAAATTTGATCATAACTGTTGAACCCCTCATTACATTTATTTGTAAGTAGCTAGACCTTTGTACGTATCCATATTGCTTATATGATCACATAAATATGCATTGAACAATTTTGTAAATAGCCTTGTACTATCTAATTAAGCCAATTTTGATTGTGAGGATGATGATATTACACACAAATTGTGAATTTTTGCAAGATTCAGAAAAAAAAAGAGTATTATTTATGTAAACGTGAGAGGATATTTTGATGAGTAATGAGAGATTAAACTGAAATAGGGCAAAGTGCAAATAAATTTTTCATAGGGTCATTCAACTCACGTCAAGTTTTTTTTAGAATAAACATTAATACAATGCATAGACCGTTTTGACGTGACGTCATTATGGTAAAAGTCGGTCATCTTAGGTGGATGAATTACCAAATTTTATAAAAATAAAAACCCTATTTTTTATGATTTAGAGGAATGGTGATTTACTCCTATGCATTTTGATATTAGAAAAGGAACAAAGAATAAAAAGACTTGAAACATTTATCGTCTATCAAAAATCTGGATATTTTCATTATTTATCAGACCCTAATAATATGTATTATAAATATATATTATTACATGATTATATTAAATTAAAAAGCAATTAACTGTTACTTTTGCGATGATCCAATATTTTTCTCCCATTATCCTACTTATCCGGAACAAAGTTAATTTTAAAAGTTTTTCCATATCATAGATGTTTTCATTTATAATTAATTTTAAAAATGCCAGAGGATTTAATCCAAGATCTTGGATCGCCTCCAAGGATATGAGTGTGTCGAGAAATGACATAGCCTATTTCATTTCACGACTTCTAAATATAATGAGAATATTTGGGATCATAAGGCACTCAAACCACCAATGTCACAAGAGAAATACTATGAAATTGTTTTTCATTTAATAGTAGATAATTTTTCGCAGATTACTAAAGCTAATTTGAGTTCAACCTATCAACACTACAATCAATAACACTCTTAAGGTGAAGAAAAATAGAAAATCTGCAGCTGACAAAAAAAATACATCGTTCACTTTCTATCTTAGTGGAATATTATTATGGGAATATATTAAAAAATGTATTAATTTCCCAAGTTATTTGTCACTAATTATCCTGCATGAAGGGTAAAAAAACCGTTTTGCATTGATTATTTTTTATTCTTGTATTGCAAATTGTAACCTTTTTATTTTCACCTTCCATATACATACATATTACGTTATATTACCCAAAAACCTTCATAGCTTTTATGACGATGTAGAGTGTCAAAGATTACTTCTTAATTTTTGCAAATTACCTTGACTTATTTTGCAATTTCCTACTCACTCCAATGTTCATCCTATTTTAAATTGCAAAATTAACATATCAATCAGCGATGATATTCTTTGAAAAAAATATTTTCACATAATAATCTGTCTCTCAACCTTCCCACTAAAAAAAGAAAAATAAATAAAATTATCACTTATAGAGGGACTAAAATGTTATTTTTGAGGCCACTAAAATTTTTGATGTCTCTACTTTCTTCATTCCTATAAAGTGAGTCTTTTTAATTATTGTCAGTAGTTTATTTCGTCTTTATTTAATGATGAAAGAAAAAAGTTTTACCCTGTCATTTCATATCCAATTGAGAAGAAAATGACCAAAATTAAATCCCTTTAGTGCATAAAATTCTTAAAAAACTTGGAATTAGATTATATATCAATGCTTGTAAATTACTCATGCAATCGCCAAATGTATCAAAATATGAAACAATAAATCGGCCTTTATTCAATAAAATAATAAAGAAAAAGATGTTATATATCAAATACTACAAGTATTTAATACACATATTGTCACAAGAAGTTGGACTTTTTTCCTTCTGATATTTGTGATATGGGTGTCAAGAATACATAATTATTTTACAAGTATACACTTGAAATATAAGATTGAAGAAAATATGTTTCATACAAGTAAGTAATTGGAGGTCTAACACAATGTTGTAAATGTAAAACTATATGTTAATAGTTTTTGTTAGTAGTCATAACGTATAATCATTCTAATACATGTTATTATAAAATCAATATTATGCTTATATGCATGTTTATATGCAGACACTAAAACTACAAGATGAATTGGGCAATTTTCCTGGCATATTATCCACTTTTGTCACTTTGCTAAACACAGACTACCTTCTTTTTTGTCCGAAAGCCGAGGTTGTACGTAAATAAAGTTTTCTTTCCACTTGGTATTTTCAATAAAAGCTCATTAATTTTAACAAAAATCTTGGTCGTATAGCATCGGATCATTTCTTAAACTTTAAGGTTTCTCGCCTGAAAAAAAAAGGTATTTTGATCTTAATTAGTATCTATTAAATACATTTGCATACCTTTATGTTGATCTAAATCACTTTTTTTTGTAGGAATTTACGTCAAAACAGCATAGTCTACAGATTTTATTTTGCTTCTAGCGTCAGATAAAGATGAACAAAACTGAATATAAAAAAATATTTATTTATAAAATTTTTTTGAAAATTAATTTAAACATCTAACATTATATGAGTGAAGCTGGCAGATTCAGCATGTACATATTCTCATAAATACAAGGACTGGGAAGATTCAATACGATTCTCAAAGTTTCAAGTGCTCCTTCAATAAATAAAAAGTTCTTATATACGTATACTGAACCCAAAGTTGTCAGTGCCAAATCGGCGTTTGTACCGTCTTAGTCCAAATAAATACATACTTATATATGTATATACGTATTTATTGATGAAATTATAATATCTATTCGTCTTTGAAGAGAGTAAATCGCTTACGAATAATAATTTTGTTAGACTTTCTAAAACTAAACTTTCACAACAAAATTATATTACCATTTCCTGGACAGTTCGAAAACATTTAAATGATACATTTATATACACATGTACATTTTTCCCAATTTTAAAAACAGTTACAAAATTTTTATTAAATCAATAATACAGAACAATAACTGCTGATTTTAGATATGCTATTAAAATTAAAAATGGGATGGTCGGATTTCTTGATATATAAGTTATATATCTAAAGACATAAACCACTATTTCTTAAAATTTCAAAAGAATACATGTAGAATGGAATATTCATTTAAACTCTTTTGGTTTCATGAACATTTCTCTAAATTGCATTTTAATCATGATCTTTCAGACATTTTAAAAAAAATCGATTTTTGCTCTTTACCAATGGACACGTATCTCCTATACTAATGAATATTTTGGTATGTAAATTGTCAATGACGGTCGTGCCAACTTAAAAAAAAATATTTATTCCTATTGGAATCCCCAAGAAATTCAAATAAAAATTCCAGGTATTTGTTTGACGTTTTCAGAACTCCAGAAATAGATAAACTAAATTTTGTAAAATTTCAATATAATGTTCCTTCAGACAATTATTAAAAAATTTCAAGTTTGGCTTTCCTACAACTAAATTTAAGTTTTTGGGCATAATAATAAAAAAGACACCTACTTTTATACATACTTCAAGGTAAATTACAGGTAGATTATTTTCTATATAATAGTAGAGATATCTACATTTTAGCAATAAAATTATTTGACTTCATCTCATTACTTCATTAAGGAATAATAGCATACAAACCAATTGTTAACAAAAATCCACAGGAGATATGAATGTATTAGAGATGCCATTTGGCTCATCAAATAATTTAGCCTAGTCATACTTTTAATTAAATGGAGTTTTATAAGTTTTTCAACTGTAATTGTTTCTACAAAGGCTTAATGTTGAATGTGCAAACGTCGTTTGGATACAAAATAAGAAATAAAGCGTTAATTCAAGAGACTTTTTCTCAATGGTAAAAGAGCAATAGACAATCTATGGGTATTTTTCATACACAAAATGTTGAATATTGAGAAAAATACGACCTAAAGATGTTCCTTCTTCATTTTTTTTTTTAATTTTTTAGCAAGAGCGAATGTACATCCCGAATTTTTTATTTCACTCCTATTTTTGCTCAGTAATAAGCTACGATGTCGCACATGTTTTATTGCAATGTATAACCTATCGATTTTTTCAAATGCATACACCTAAATATTTAGATCTATGAAGAAGATTAGATCCAAGTATCAACTGCCGAATGACATTTTCAAATTGTGCACTTGCTAAAAAAGTTAAAGATCAACTTTTGCATATATAAAAGACCAGAATAGTAATCCGTTAAATCATTTGTATTCAGCTCATAATCCCATCACAAGAGCACAAGAAACAAAAATGAAATCATTTCTACTATTGGCCACCTGTCTCGTAGTATTCACATCCGCTCTACCTACAAAATTCGATGAAGGCCTCACTGATGATTTACTAAAACTCATGGATGAAGTAAATGACAAAAAGGAAGCCATGAATATGGTTCCTTGTGGAGAAGGAGTGGAGACTTGTCCAAATGGACAGATATGCTACATAGGAGCTTGCACACCCTTGAAAATGCCAGACTTCCAGAAGTGTCAGAAGGAATGAATCTGTGCCATGAAAAGCAAATGTGCTATTTGGGACCCTCTGGAGAGCCCAGTATGTATCCCTCAACCTCAAAAAGAGGATGAGTAATTTTGAGATTACATTGTTTATAAATGATTGTAGATATTATTTCCCCGGTGATGTTAAAAATAAAGTCAAATTATATAATTATTTAAGCGATAGTTCTTTAATCCAGGGGATTTTAATTGTCATTTGGCCCTTGCACCTATAGAAAAATAAATAACTATCATAAGTTGTGTGATTACAGTGCCATTA